>CM075977.1:112756887-112907340 GCA_038087875.1 Malacoraja senta | reverse complement strand
AATCATTGGACAAAGTCAGCATGGATTTACGAAAGGTAAATCATGTCTGACGAATCTTATAGAATTTTTCGAGGATGTAACTAGTAGCGTGGATAGGGGAGAACCAGTGGATGTGGTGTATCTGGACTTCCAGAAGGCTTTCGACAAGGTCCCACATAAGAGATTAGTATACAAACTTAAAGCACATGGCATTGGGGGTTCTGTATTGATGTGGATAGAGAACTGGCTGGCAAACAGGAAGCAAAGAGTAGGAGTAAACGGGTCCTTTTCACAATGGCAGGCAGTGACTAGTGGGGTACCGCAAGGCTCAGTGCTGGGACCCCAGCTATTTACAATATATATTAATGATCTGGATGAGGGAATTGAAGGCAATATCTCCAAGTTTGCGGATGACACTAAGCTGGGGGGCAGTGTTAGCTGTGAGGAGGATGCTAGGAGACTGCAAGGTGACTTGGATAGGCTGGGTGAGTGGGCAAATGTTTGGCAGATGCAGTATAATGTGGATAAATGTGAGGTTATCCATTTTGGTGGCAAAAACAGGAAAGCAGACTATTATCTAAATGGTGGCCGACTAGGAAAAGGGGAGATGCAGCGAGACCTGGGTGTCATGGTACACCAGTCATTGAAAGTAGGCATGCAGGTGCAGCAGGCAGTGAAGAAAGCGAATGGTATGTTAGCTTTCATAGCAAAAGGATTTGAGTATAGGAGCAGGGAGGTTCTACTGCAGTTGTACAGGGTCTTGGTGAGACCACACCTGGAGTATTGCGTACAGTTTTGGTCTCCAAATCTGAGGAAGGACATTATTGCCATAGAGGGAGTGCAGAGAAGGTTCACCAGACTGATTCCTGGGATGTCAGGACTGTCTTATGAAGAAAGACTGGATAGACTTGGTTTATACTCTCTAGAATTTAGGAGATTGAGAGGGGATCTTATAGAAACTTACAAAATTCTTAAGGGGTTGGACAGGCTAGATGCAGGAAGATTGCTCCCGATGTTGGGGAAGTCCAGGACAAGGGGTCACAGCTTAAGGATAAGGGGGAAATCCTTTAAAACCGAGATGAGAAGAACTTTTTTCACATAGAGAGTGGTGAATCTCTGGAACTCTCTGCCACAGAGGGTAGTCGAGGCCAGTTCATTGGCTATATTTAAGAGGGAGTTAGATGTGGCCCTTGTGGCTAAAGGGATCAGAGGGTATGGAGAGAAGGCAGGTACAGGATACTGAGTTGGATGATCAGCCATGATCATATTGAATGGCTCGAAGGGCCGAATGGCCTACTCCTGCACCTAATTTCTATGTTTCTATGTTTCTATGTAAGTCATTGATACAGTAACAGGCCCAGCACCGAACCCTGAGGCACACCCACCAGTCACCTTTCTCGCATCAGAATAAGAATCTAGACTGTGAGAGCACGGGCGGACTGGACTTTGGACTCGGGAAATGGCACCAAAGCATGGGATGCAAGTGTAAGGATGTAAAAAGAATGTCATTCAACCGTTCAACCTGCTGTTCCATCAACTTCCATTCACAGGTCACGTCCCATCCACCACAATCAACATCACCTTCTTTCCCCTCCTACATTGCCCTTGTGTGAATGCACTCACGTGAACCAGTCCTGCATGACTCCACATACAGATACATCCAGAGCAGTTATTTGGACATCCTTCCCCCAATGCAAGTACATATATCAGTCAGGCATAGTGTATTGGGCACTAACGGACAGAAAATTGTGGTGGTGCAAATCGATAGGCATTGAAGAAACATCGCATTAACACCTATACCCAAGGGAGATGCTCAGGCTTAGTCATAGAGTCATAGAGTCAAACAGTGTTGAAACAGGCCCTTCGGCCCAACTTGCCCACACCGGCCAACATGTCCCTGTTACACTACTCCCACCTGCCTGCGCTTGGTCCATATCCCTCCAAACTTGTCCTATCCATATACCCGTCTAACTGTGTCTTAAACGTTGGGATAGTGCCAGCCTCAATTCCCTCGTCTGGCAGCTTATTCCATGCACCCACCACCCTTTGTGTGAAAAAGTTACCCCTCGGATTCCTATTAAATCTTTTCCCCTTCACCTTGAACCTACGTCCTCTGGTCCTCGATTCCCCAAGTCTGGTCAAGAGACTCTGTGCATCTACCCGATCTATTCCTCTCATGATTTTATACACGTCCTTGGAATATGGGAGCAAACCGGAGCACCCGGATGGGAATAAGCCACGGTCACAGGGAGAATGGGCAAATCCCAAACAGACTGTTGCAGTGACTAAAATAAAACCTAGGTCGCTGGAACTGTGAGACAGCCACGCTATTTACAGTACTGCTCTACCGCTGAGGTCCTCCAGCACTCTGTGTTTTTTATTTAGCTCTGAAATTGAAGATAGACACAAAAATCTGGAGTAACTCAGCGGGACAGGCAGCATCTCTGGATAGAAGGAATGAGTGACGTTTCGGGTAGAGACTCTTCTTCAGACAATCACAAGTACTCTCACCAACGAGAGTTCAGTTCAGTCTGAAGAAGGGTCTCGACCCGAAACGTCACCCATTCCTTCTCTCCAGAGTCGCTACCAGCCCCGATGAGTTACTCCAGCATTTTGTGTCTATTCACAAGTACTCTTTGTAGCTCTGTGGAATATAAACCCCGTGGAGGTGTTGCATGGAATGATGTAACTGGTTTGGACAGATGGTGGGATGGGAGAGGTAGAGTGTCTGGTGTCTATATGGTTTCTGTGGGAAGCAAGCAGAAGCCTCCACGTGGCGCATCCCGGGCAACGCTGACGACAGAAACTGTACCACAGTGACTGACTGAAGTAGCCAATTCTGCAACCACCGACCGTCAACCGTCACTGACCGACCGGAAAGACGTGATATAGAAGATGGCCGGACACGAGGAAGAAGATGGTTTCTGTAAGTGCAGCCAATTTACTGCCATTGTTTATGCATCACCCGTAACCTGTTTCAGTTCAGATGCTTACCAAATCGCATATAAAAAACACGATTAAAGCTCCTTCTACCTCGTCAGGCTTTGGATTCAGATCCTAGTTACTCACTAAGTTTTTTCTTTGCGAAATCCCTGTTTCTTTTGACAACCACTTAAAGTCTATGGTCACCAATTCTCAAGTAGTTTATTTTCGGATGCGCAGGTGTATTGAGGTACAGGAAGAATGAAAAACTTGCTTACAGCAGCATCGCAGGCACACATAGACAACGCACGGAAACATAAATTATACATAAATTGTACAAGACAGTCAAAAGGTAAATACTGTGCAATGAAATCAAAACATTAGATCAAACAGCCCAAACTCCGGTGTGACCCGTTCCATCTTAATCCCTCTGCCCGCGATGATTTTCAACCAAATCTCCTCTTAGCCTTCGCTCCTCCTAAAAGACATTCTCCAACATTGCAACCAATGTTCCAGGTCGCAGGGCTGTTCTAAGAAATAGACACAAAATGCTGGAGTAACTCTGCCGGGACCGGAAGCATCCCTGGAGAGAAGGAATGGGTGACATTTCGGATCGAGCCCCTTCTTCAGATCGACCACTCGAAACTCTACCACTGCGCCACCGTGTCGCCCAGGAGTCAATGCAACTACCTGTATAAAACATGCTCACATTACTGACTTGCACTATTTTGCCTCAGTGAGAAGCTCAGTATCTTTCCTCCAGTACAATCTCACTGCCAGCGTGGGAATGGTAAAAAGAAACAAAAATAGGTGCTTTCATTTTTACAGCCTTTTACTAAGTTGTTAAAATGTCCTGAAGCATGTCAAGGAATGAATTACTACTGAAAGGCAATGTTCTCCAGACAATGCTGACAGCTATTCCACATCAAAAGCTGGCCTGTAAGCAGGGATAAGAGCTATCCAGAACAGAAACAGGCCTTTCAACCCATCGAGTCAATGCTGACCCGTCAAACAACCATTCACACCAATCCTACACCGACCCCATTTTAATACTTTACTTTCAAGATACATCACAGAAACAGGCCCTTCGGCCCACCGGGTACATGCCAACCAGAGATCACCCTATACACTAACACCATCCTACACACACTGGGGACAATTTACATTTTTACCAAAGCCAATTAACCTACAAACCTCTAAGTCTTTGGAGTTTGAAAGGAAACCAGATCACCCGGAGAAACCCCACGCTGTCACTGGGAGAATGTATAAACACCTTACAGACAGCATCCGTAGTCGGGATCAAACCTGGGTCTCTGCCGCTGTATGGGCAGTCACGGTGGCGCAGCGGTAGAGTTGCTGCCTTACAGCGAATGCAGCGCCGGAGACCTGGATTCGATCCTGACGACGGGTGCTGTCTGTACGGAGTTTGTTCGTTCTCCCCGTGACCTGCGTGGGTTTTCTCCGAGATCTTCGGTTTCCTCCCACACTCCAAAGACGTACAGGTTTGTAGGTTAATTGGCTTGGTAAATGTAAACATTGTCCCTAGTTGGTATAGGATAGTGTTAATGTGCGGGGATCGCTGGTCGGCGCGGACCCGGTGGCCCGAAGGGCCTGTTTCCGTGCTGTATCTCTAAAACTAAAAACTGAAACTATAGCAACTCTACTGCTATGCCGTCGTGCTGCCCTATTCTTATCAACTCCTCGTAGATTCCATCACTCATCTACACACAAGGAGCAATTCATAGTGGACAATGAATCCACCAGCCTGCTTGTCTTTGGGTTGTGGGAGGAAACTGGAGCACCTTTCAGGAGAACCAAGGGAAACCCACGTGGTCACAGGTCTAATCTCCGCAAGGCCATCAGGGATCTACCCCCACCGGCCCCATCGCACACATCTCAATGATAGAAGCCAAATCTGCTTTCACTATGTGTCGGAAGGAACTGCAGATGCTGGTTCAAACCGAAGATAGACACAAAATGTTGGAGTAACTCAGCGGGACAGGCAGCATCTCTGGAGAGAAGGAATGGGTCAGTCTGAAGAAGGTTCCCGACCTCAAACATCCCTTCTCTACAGAGATGTTGCCTGTCCCGCTGAGTTACTCCAGCTTTTTGTATCTATCTTCTGCTTTCACAAGGGTAAGCATTCGGAAAGCGACATGGGTGTTGAAATGCTTAAGAAAGAACTGCAGATGCTGGAAAAATCAAAGGTAGACAAAAAATGCTGGAAAAACTCAGCAGGTGAGGCAGCATCTATGGAGAGAAGGAATAGGCGACGTTCCGGGTCGAGATCCTTCTTCAGACTTCAGTCTCGAATGGAAACGTCACGCGTTCCTTCTCTCCAGAGATGCTGCCTGTTCCGCTGAGTTATTCCAGCATTTTGTATCTACCATGGGTGTTGAAATCGTACCTGTAGGAGAGAATTTTGTGTTTCTCCAATTGGAGGGGTGGGTTCGTATTCCACTTCTGACACCATGTCGGACACACGTCAAGATACAACACATATTTATTAAAGTCCACTTACAGTATTGGTCTGCAGGACATTACAGTAACTAGCAGCTACTCAGACTGAATTACGTAGGCAAGATCTTGGTAATATAAATCGCATATTAGGCAGAGCAACTACTAACAAGCACTACAATTGGTTCATAGGAAATAACCAATCCTCAACCTTTACCCTGAATCTGACTTCACGTGGGGCCCAGCTCAGATAGGAACAGATGCAAAATAAAAAATCTCATAGAACAGTGGTGAGAAACTGATGAAACTGATGAAGCTGCAGAAACAGCGAAGGGGCCGCACCTTACTCCAGGATATTAACAAACCAGATCGCAATGTGTGTGGCTCAGATGCTGTGGTATATTCAGTGGAGTTGGAGAAGAGGTCAAACTCATTTTTAAATGGGCCCACAGGGATTTTTCAGCAACTCAGCTGCTAACCCCCTTCTTGCTATTCTTTAAGAGATTTAGTTTAGAGATACAGCCTTTCAGCCCACCGAGTCTGCCCCGACCAGCGATCCCTGCAGACTTACAATATCCTGCACACACTAGGGACCATGGACAATTTACACTTATACCAAGCCAATTCGCCTACAAACCTGTGCTTCTTTGGAGTGTGTGAAAAAACCGAAGATCTTGGAGGAAACTACTACTTACTGACAGCACCCATAGTTGGGATCGAACCCGGGTCTCTGGCGCTGCAAGCGCTGTAAGGCATCAACGATACCGCTGCACCACTGTGCCACCCCAGATTTGCTTCCTAAATATTTAAGATGTTTAAGAAGGAACTGCAGATGCTGGAAAATCAAAGGTGGACAAAAATGCTGGAGAAACTCAGCGGGTGAAGCAGCATCTATGGAGCGAAGGAAATAGGCAACGTTTCGGGTCGAAACCCTTCTTCAGACTGAAGAAGGGTCTCGACCCGAATGTTACCTATTTCCTTCGCTCCATAAATGCTGCCTCGCCCTCTGAGTTTCTCCAGCATTTTTGTCTACCTTGCTTCTTAAATATCTGCCCTTTGTCTATCCCTTCCTTTCAGGCCCTAATCAAGCTGTCTCCTGGCCCAAACTCATGCTAGCGAGATAGAGTATAAACATAGAACAGTATAGCATGCGAAGAGGCCCTTCGGCCCATAGTATTTGTGCCGAACATGATGCCAAGTTGAACTGTTCTCATCTGCCTGTACATGACACATATCCATCTATACCCTGTACTACTTCCACATGCCTAACTAAAAGCCTCGTCAACTGCACTATCATATGTGCCCCCCACCACGACCACCAGACAATACATTCCAGGCCCCCACCATTCTCTGTGTAAAAAATTGCCACGCACATCTCCATTAAACCTTCCCCCTCTCTCCTCATAGCTATGCCATCTGCTGTTGGACATTTCCACATCTGCAATAAAGGTTCTATGTCTATCATAATTTTATACACTTCTCTCAAATCTCCACTCAACCACTAATGTTCCAGAGAAAACAATCCAAGTCATGTCATAAGTGATGGGAGCTGACCGGCCATTCGGCCCATCAAGTCTACTCCACCATCCAATCATGGCTGATCTATCTCTCTGTCCTAACCCCATTCTCCTGCCTTCTCCCCATAACCCCTGACACATGTGTTAATCAAGAATCGATCTCTGCTTTAAAAATATCCATTGATCTGGCCTCCACAACCTTATGTGACAAAGAATTCCACAGATTCATCAGCCTCTGACTAAAGAAATTCTTCATCATCTCCTTCCTAAAGGGTCGTCCTTTAATTCTGAGGCCATGACCTCTAGTCCTAGACTCTTCCAGTAGTGGAAACAACCTCTCCATATCCATTCTATCCAAGCCTTTCACTATGTAGTAAGTTTCAATGAGGTCCCCCCTCATCTTTCTAAACTCCAGCGTATACAGGCCTGGTGCCGTCAAATGCTCATCATATGTTAACCCACGCATTCCTACGATAATTCCTGTAAACCTCATCTGGACCCTCTCCAGAGCCAGCACAACCTCCTTTAGATATGGTGCCAAAAATTGTTCACAATATTCCAAATGCAGCCTGACCAGCACCTTATAGAGCCTCAGTATTACATCCCTGTTTTGTACTGTATGCAAGCCCTCTCGAAATAAATGCTAGCATTTCATCTGCCTTCCTTACTACCGATTCGACTTGCAGATCAACATTTTGGGAATCCTGCACCAGCACTCCCAAGTCCCTTTGCACCTCCGATTTCTGGATTCTCTCCCCAAGATTCCAGCTCACCATATGTTAGCCCACTCATTCCTCGGATCATTGCTGTAAACCTCCTCTGGATTTTCTGCGACCTCTATCCAACCTCTTGTAGCTGAAACCTTCTCAGCCAGGCAGTGTTCTGGCAGCTCTGCTGTCATGTCTGGTGGCTCACGGTTAGATTCTGTTTGATAATGCTGCTGTGTTTCACTAATGTCCAGGTAGTCTCATTGCTATTAAAGATTTATAGACCAAGTTCAAAGATCGCATAGCGCACCATTCAGAGGTAATAGCTATTAGAGGAGAATGAAATTGAAAGCATTGCAGGCACAATATTTTATTCCAGCTGGAGTCTATTTAAACAGTTTATGTTTTTTTTTATTTCAGCCACCTTGTTCTCTGGTGAGTTCTGGGGAATTGGCTGACGGCCAACACATCCACTTCAGAAGCTAACGCTACATGTTAGTTTGATGTTGATAAATAGGGATTGCTACACTCCGTTGTTTATTCATCCTGTCAGCTACTTTAGATGTTGGGTACAATATGTTCAAGGCCAGAGTGCAATGTTCTTCCCCTTCTACATAGAGTCATAGAGTGATACAGTGTGGAAACAGGCCCTTCGGCCCAACTCACCCATCATGTTCCAGCATCACTAGTCCCACCTGCCCACATTGGTTCATATCCCTCAAAACCTTTCTTATCTATGTACCTGTTCAACAGAATTGAATTGAAATGAATTGAATTGAATTGAATACATTTTATTTGCCAAGTATGTATACATACAAGGAATTTGCCGTGGTGCTTTGCTCGCAAGTAACAAGACGATATACAGTAAACAATTAAGAATAAACATAATTTAAACGTGAAGAAATAAATAAAATACCAGAGCAAAAGGAGGCTACAGATGTTTGGTTATTGAGTAGAGCTACTGGTTTTATGTCTGGCTGAGGCAGCTCTGACAGTCCGGAGTCGCCTTGCAGAGCAAAGTGTTTCAAAGAGTTTGTGGTCAGGGTGAGAGGGGTCAGGGATGATCTTATCTGCTTATCTTCCTGGCCCTTGCAGTGTACAGTTCGTCGATGAGGGGAAGGTTGCAGCCAACAATCTTCTCGGCTGATCGAACGATGCTCTGCAGCCTCCGGTTGTCGTGCTTGGTGGCTGAGCTAAACCAGACCATGATGGAGAAGGTGAGGACAGACTCTATGATGGCCGTATAGAATTGGACCATCATTGCCTGTGGCAGATTGTGTTTTCTCAGCTGCCGCAGGAAGTACATCCTTTGTTGGGTCTTTTTGACTGTGGAGTCGATGGTGACCTCCCATTTAAGGTCTCTGGAGATGATGGTTCCAAGGAACTTAAATGACACCACAGATGTGACTGTGGTGTTGTTGATGGTGAGTGGGGGAGGGGAGGGGGAGCTCTGCTAAAGTCTACAAGTCTGTTTCTTAAACGTTGGGATAGTCCCTGCCTCAACTAGTTTAGAAGAATGAGGGACAACCTCTTTGAAAAATACAGAATAGTGAAAGGCTTGTATAGAGTGGATGTGGAGAGGATGTTTCCACTCGTGGAAGAGTCTAGGACGAGAGGTCATAGCCTCAGAATTAAAGGAAGTTACTATAGGAAGAAGATGAGAGGAAATTTCTTTAGTCAGAGGGTGGTGAATCTATGGAATTATTTGCCGCAGAAGGCTGTGGAGGCCAAGTCAGTGGATATTTTTAAGGCAGAGATAGATAGATTCTTGATTAGTATGGGTGTCAGAGGTTATGGGGAGAAGTCAGAAGAATGGGGTTAGGAGGGAGAAATAGCTCAGCCATGATTGAATGGTGGAATGGACTTGATCGGCCGAATGGCCTAATTCTTCTCCTATTCCTTTTGACCTTATAACATGATCGCAACCCCTTTCAGTCCTGCACGGATATTCATGCAATCACAGAGAATAAGAGATCAGATCGATACCAAAGCGATTTCTAGTTATGTCACATTTTATTGAACGCACAACAGAATAGTGAAAGGCTAATAGTGAAAGGCCCAATCTTATTGATTCAGAGTTTTCAACTTTGGTTGGAATATTTATTTTGCCAAGTTAATCTTCAGTCTTTCTTCACATTAGTAAAGCCCTTGTTGTCCCAAATAAAGTACCAGCGATTGAACCATTGATGTTGGCCTTTAAAAAATGATTTTGAGGAGAGAAGGTTAGTGGGTTCACTGGCTGACCTCAGCCGTCACCTGCCACCAAACGGTTTTAATGAGTCAATGAGCACATTGTCACTGCAATCACCTTTAGAGTCATAGTCATAGAGTGATACAGTGGGGAAACAGGCCCTTCGACCCAACTTGCCCACATCGGCCAACATGTCCCAGCTACACTGGTCCCACTTGCCTGCTCTTGGTCCATATCCCTCCAAACTTGTCCTATCCATGTACCTATCTAACTGTTTCTTATACATTGGGATAGTCCCTGCCTCAACTACCTCCTCCGGCAGCTTGTTCCATACACCCACCACCCTTTGTGTGAAAAGGTTACCCCACAGATTCCAAATCTTTTCCCCTTCACCTTAAACCCATGTCCTCTGGTCCCCCGATTCACCGACTCTGGACTCAAGAGACTTTGTGCGTCTACCCAATCTATTCCCCTCATGATTTTATACACCTCTATAAGATCACCCCTCATCCTCCTGCATTCCAAGGAATAGAGACCCAACCTACTCAACCTCTGCCTATAGCTCAGTTCTTCCAATCCTGGCAACATCCTCATAAATCTTCTCTGTAGCCTTTCCAGCTTGACAACATCTTTCCTACATCATGGTGCCCAGAATTGAACACAATCCTCTAAATGCAGTCCCACCAATGACTTATATAATTGCAACATGACCTCCCAACTTCTATACTAAATACTCTGGCTGATGAACGCCAATGTGCCAAAGCTTTTTTAACCACCCAATCTAGCTGCGTCTCCTGCAAGGAACCATGCACCTGGACTCTTAGATCCCTCTGCTCTACAACACTCCCCAGAGGCCTACCATTCACTGTGTTGGGCCTGCCCATGTTAGACTTCCCAAAATGCAACAGCGCACATTTTTCTGCATTAAATTCCATCAACCATTCCTCAGCCCACCTGGCCAATTGATCAAGATCCTGCTGCAATTTTTCACAACCATCTTCGCTGTCTGCAAAACCACCCACTTTTGTATCATCAGCAAGCTCGTTAATCTTGCCATGCATGAACTCATCCAAGTCATTGATACCGATAAACAGTAACAGGCCCAGCACCGAACCCTGAGGCACACCCACCAGTCACCTTTCTCGCATCAGAATAAGAATCTAGACTGTGAGAGCACGGGCGGACTGGACTTTGGACTCGGGAAATGGCACCAAAACATGGGATGCAAGTGTAAGGATGTAAAAAGAATGTCACCGTGCAGTTGCACATGTTATAAATAAAGATTCATTCAACCGTTCAACCTGCTGTTCCATCAACTTCCATTCACAGGTCACGTCCCATCCACCACAATCAACATCACCTTCTTTCCCCTCCTACATTGCCCTTGTGTGAATGCACTCACGTGAACCAGTCCTGCATGACTCCACATACAGATACATCCAGAGCAGTTATTTGGACATCCTTCCCCCAATGCAAGTACATATATCAGTCAGGCATAGTGTATGGGACACTAACGGACAGAAAACTGTGGTGGTGCAAATCGATAGGCATTGAAGAAACATCGCATTAACACCTATACCCAAGGGAGATGCTCAGGCTTAGTCATAGAGTCATAGAGTCAAACAGTGTTGAAACAGGCCCTTCGGCCCAACTTGCCCACACCGGCCAACATGTCCCTGTTACACTACTCCCACCTGCCTGCGCTTGGTCCATATCCCTCCAAACTTGTCCATTCCATATACCGTCTAACTGTGTCTTAAACGTTGGGATATTGCCAGCCTCAATTCCCTCGTCTGGCAGCTTGTTCCATACACCCACCACCCTTTGTGTGAAAAAGTTACCCCTCGGATTCCTATTAAATCTTTTCCCCTTCACCTTGAACCTACGTCCTCTGGTCCTCGATTCCCCAAGTCTGGTCAAGAGACTCTGTGCAACTACCCGATCTATTCCTCTCATGATTTTATACACGTCCTTGGAATATGGGAGCAAACCGGAGCACCCGGATGGGAATAAGCCATGGTCACAGGGAGAATGGGCAAATCCCAAACAGACTGACTAAAATAAGCCCTAGGTCGCTGGAACTGTGAGACAGCCACACTATTTACAGTACTGCTGTGCTGCCCTGTGGGATTCATTATGGTTGAATGCCTTTTTAATCTCCCCAGAGCTTCCTATATTATAGAAAACAATCATATTTTTTTTGGCTCTGTGGGATAACCAGATGTAATGAAGATTTCTCCTTGGTTTCTTTTGCTCCTGGCATGGGCTCATATGTTATGCTTATCATGGTGCAGAAGGGGACCATTTGGCCCATCGCATCCATGCCAGCACCTAGCAAAGCAATTCAAGCTGACCTATTCACACTTGCCCACATTTCCTTGTACCCCTGCACCGTCCCTTCACATTTTCATTGACTCCACTCTTGTTCTTCCTACCCTTAACCATGACTAAATGGGAATTTGAACCATAGTTATTGAACTACAAACATGCCTTAAGAGCATTGAACATAGAACAGTACCACACAGGAACAGGCCTTTTGGCCCACTATGTCTGTATCCATCTGTATCCATTACGGGTGTCAGGGGTTATAGGGAAAAGGCAGGAGAACGGGGTTAGGAGGGAGAGATATATCAGCCATGATTGAATCGCGGAGTAGACTTGATGGGCCGAATGGCCTAATTCTGCTCCTATCACTTATGACTAAATGACCTTATGACAATGGCAATTAAAGGGCAGCACGGTGGTGCAGTGGTAGTGTTGCTACCTTACAGCCCCAGAGACCTGGGTTATATCCCGAATATGGGTTCTGTCTGTGTGGAGTTTGCACATTCTCTCTGTGACCGCGCGGGTTTCCTCCAGGTGCTCTGGTTTTCTTCCACTCTCCAAAGACTCCAAAGAGGTTAATTGGCCCAGGTATGTAGGATAGAGCTAGTTGGTCAGCACGGACTCGGTGGGCCGAAGAGCCTGTTTCCATGCTATCTCTAAACGTAACTGAAGCTGCATATATTCAGTATACATTCACCTGTATGTGGTCTATGTCCATCTATTCTCTACCTGTTCACGTGTCTGTCATCTTAAATGTTGCTGTTGTATATGCTTCCGTTACTTCCCTTGGCAATGCATTCCAGGCACCGACCACTCTCTGTAAAAAACTTGCCCTGCAAAAATCGCCTTCAAAATTTTGCTTCCTCACCTTAAAGCTGTTCTCTAGTATTTGATATTTCCACTCTAGGACAAAAACTCTGACCATCTGTCCTACTGATGTATGAATGCATGATTGTATTTACTTCCATCAGGTCTCCTCAGTCACGGAGGCTCGAGAGAAAACACTCTAAGCTTGTCCAATCTCTCTTTATACCAAGGACACTCTATTCCAGGCAGCATCTTGGTGAACCTCTTCTGCATCCTCTCCAAAAGCCTCCACATCATTTCTGTAAGGCTGTGACCAGAAATGCCGATAATACCCTCAATGTGGCCTGAGCAAACTTTTGTAAACCTGCTACATGACACCTCTATAAGATCACCCCTCATCCTCCTGGGCTCCAAGGAATATAGTTGAATGGAGTACATTTTCATTGACTCCATCTACACTTCACGCTGCCTCGACAAGCCCACCAGCATTGTCAAGGACCAGTCTCACCCCCTCCCCTCTCCCCTCCCATCAGGCAAGTGGTACAGAAGTTTGAAAACGCACACCTCCAGATTCAGGGACAGTCACAAGTCATAATTGTTTCGAGCAACCTCGATGACTTTGAGAAGCACACCCCTTCAACTGTAAAATATCATTATCTCAGAACAATATTTGAAAATGCCATATATTTTGATATGACTGTAAATATTTTTTATTTATGCTTTCTGTTTCTTACCGAAAATTAATCGACCCAAACCTTAATATGTTTTAAAGAACAAAAAAAAATATTAGCAATAGAAATGGGTGCAGGTTATTCATACACTGAATATGGCTTCTCAACACTGACCCACTGCAACCTGCAAATGACTTTACATCAGTTTATTATTATCACATTATCGAGGTGCAGTGAAAAAGCTTTTTGTTGCGTGCTATCCAGTCAGCAAATCGACTACACATGATTACAATCAAGCTCTCTACCATGTACAGATACATGATAAAGGGAATAACGTTTAGTGCAAGATAATAGCCAGTGAAGTACTATTAAAGATAGTCCGAGGGTCTCCAATGAGGTAGATGGGAGGTCAGGACCGTTCTCTAGTTGGTGAGAGGACGGTTCAGTTGCTCGATAACAGTTGGGAAGAAACTGCCCCTGAATCTGGAGGTGTGCGTTTTCAAACTTCTGTACCTCTTGCCTGATGGGAGAGGGGAGAGGATGAGACTGATCCTTGGACAATGCTGGTGGGCTTGCCGAGGCAGCGGGAAGTGTAGGTGGAGTTAATGAAAGGGAGGTTGGTTTGCGTGATGGTCTGGGCTGCGTCCACAACTGATAACAGTTTTATTGTACTTTATTATTTATTCCAGGGTTTTGTTTATTCCTATTCATTGACATATGCCAATGTTCAATCCATCTCAGTGCAGTATAGTCTCAGATTATGATAGTCTATCTCTTATAATGGAAATAAGAAATAATTGCTTCTCTCAGTGGGCTGTGTATCTTTGTAATCCCCCCCCCCCCCCGCCCCCATTAGGCATGAGGAGTTGGTAACATTAAGTATATTCAGAGCTTGCTCAGGTAGATATTGGATTATAAAGTGATTAAGAGATGGAGCAAGAAAGTAGACTGGAGACCAAATATTAGATCAGCTATGTTTCAAATTTCCACTTCAACTCTTTTTCCCAGATGTGGCCAATATTTTTACTGATGGTTCTTTGATTAATGACTGGGTGACAAATTTCAATCTATTCAGATTAAATTTCTTTCACAGTGTAGAAGTTTCTTCTCTCATTGTTCCATCTCCTGTTTCCCTCCCACACACAAAACATCAATTTCTCTTTGTAATGACTGATTAGTTTAGTTATATTTTGTTAGACTTAGATATGATTTACTGGCTCCTTCTATCGTTCTATATTTCAACCGCTGTTTGAGTTACGTTTTGCATTTTCATATTTTATTTTAATTCCTGCAAATTGTTCATTTGGAATGTTCAGAGCTAATTACTCTGGAATATCTCTGGAACATGAGGACTTTGGTGGAGGATCTTAATATTTTCCTTAAAAAGTACAAGAAAATCTAGATTGCAGTAAATTAGTTGCTTCCTGGTTTCCTGGTCAAACGGGAGGCAGACAAGTGGGTCACGGTTAGGAAGGGCAAGGGGCAGAGGCAGGGACTAGTGAGTACCCCAGTGGCTGTACACCTTGAAAATAAGTACTCATGTTTGAGTACTGTTGAGGGGGACAGCCTTCCTGCGAGTAGCAACAGCGGCCGGGCCTCCGGCACAGAGACCAGCCCTATTGCTCAGAAGGGTAGGGAAAAGAAGAGGAGGGCAATAGTAATAGGGGACTCTATGGTTAGGGGGTCGGATAGGCGATTCTGTGGACGCAGTCAGGAGACCCGGATGGTAGTTTGCCTCCCTGGTCCCAGGGTCAGGGATGTGTCTGAACGCGTCCAAGATATCCTGAAATCGGAGGGAGAGGAGCCTGAGGTTGTGGTACATATAGGTACCAATGACATAGGTAGAAAAAGAGAAGAGGTCTTGAAAGGAGAATTTAGGGAGTTGGGAGGAGAGTTAAGGAGAAGGACTACAAAGGTAACAATCTCAGGATTACTACCTGTGCCACGCGACGGTGAGAGTAGGAATGGAGTGAGGTGGAGGATAAATGCGTGGCTGAGGAACTGGTGCAGCGGGCAGGGATTCAAATTTCTGGATCATTGGGACCTCTTTTGGGGAAGGTGTGACCTGTACAGAAAGGACGGGTTACACTTGAACCCGAGGGGGACCAATATCCTGGCGGGGAGATTTGCAAAGGCTACTGGGGAGACTTTAAACTAGAATGGTTGGGGGGAGGGACTCAAATAGAGAAAGCTAGTGGAAAATGTGGGAGGCAGGAGGCAGAGAAGGGAAGCACTCGGACCCAAAATGTAGGGGTGAAAGAAGAAAAAGATAATAAACAGAGAATAAGTGGTGGTGGGTTTCTTAAATGTGTATATTTTAATGCTAGGAGCATTGTAAGAAAGGTGGATGAGCTTAGAGCCTGGATTGACACCTGGAAGTATGATGTTGTGGCGATCAGTGAAACATGGTTGCAGGAGGGCTGTGATTGGCAAATAAATATTCCAGGATTGCGTTGCTTCAGGGGTGATAGAATTGGAGGGGCAAGAGGTTGGGGTGTTGCATTACTTGTCAAGGAAGATATTACAGCAGTGCTTTGGCAGGATAGATTAGAGGGCTCGTCTAGGGAGGCTATTTGGGTGGAACTGAGAAATGGGAAAGGTGTAGCAACACTTATAGGGGTGTATTATAGACCGCCAAATGGGGAGCGAGAATTGGTAGAGCAAATATGTAAGGAGATAGCAGATATTAGTAGTAAGCACAAGGTAGTGATTGTGGGAGATTTCAATTTTCCACACATAGACTGGGAAACACATTCTGTAAAAGGGCTGGATGGTTTGGAGTTTGTAAAATGTGTGCAAGATAGTTTTTTGCAGCAATACATGGAGGTACCTACTAGAGAAGGGGCAGTGCTGGACCTCCTGTTAGGAAATGAGACAGGGCAGGTGGCGGAGGTATGAGTCGGGGAGCACTTCGGGTCCAGTGATCACAATACCATTAGTTTCAATATAATTATGGAGAGGGTCAGAACTGGACCTAGGGTTGAGATTTTTGTTTGGAGAAAGGCTAACTTTGAGGAGATGCGAAAGGATTTAAAAGGAGTGAATTGGGACATGTTGTTTTATGGGAAGGATGTAGAAGAAAAATGGAGGACATTTAAGGGTGAAATTTTAAGAGTACAGAATCTTTCTGTCCCTGTTTGGTTGAAAGGAAATAGTAAAAAATGGAAAGAGCCATGGTTTTCAAGGGAAATTGGACACGGTTCGGAAAAAGAGAGAGATCTACAATATTTATAGGCAGCATGGAGTAAATGAGGTGCTTGAGGAGTATAAAGAATGTAAAAAGAATATTAAGAAAGAAATTAGAAAAGCTAAAAGAAGATATGAGGTTGCTTTGGCAAGTAAGGTGAAAGTAAATCCAAAGGGTTTTTACAGCTATATTAATAGCAAAAGGATAACAAGGAATAAAATTGGTCCATTAGAGAGTCAGAGTGGACAGCTATCTGCAGAGCCAAAAGAGATGGGGGAGATATTGAACAATTTATTTTCTTCGCTATTCACGAAGGAGAAGGATATGGAATTATGTGAGGTAAGGGAAACAAGCAGAGTAGCAATGGAAACTGTGAGATTCAAAGAAGCGGACACTTTTGAAAAATATGAAAACGGATAAGTCTCCAGGTCCTGACAGGATATTCCCTGGGACATTGAGGGAAGTTAGTGTAGAAATAGCAGGGGCTATGACAGAAATATTCCAAATGTCATTAGAAACGGGAATAGTGCCGGAGGATTGGCGTACTGCGCATGTTGTTCCGTTGTTTAAAAAGGGTTCGAAGAGTAAACCTAGCAATTATAGACCTGTTAGTTTGACGTCAGTGGTGGGCAAATTAATGGAAAGGATACTTAAAGATAATATATATAAGCATCTGGTTAAGCAGGGTCTGATTAGGAACAGTCAACATGGATTTGTGCCTGGAAGGTCATGCTTGACTAATCTTCTTGAATTTTTCGAAGAGGTTACTAGGGAAATTGATGAGGGTAAAGCAGTGGATGTTGTCTATATGGACTTCAGTAAGGCCTTTGACAAGGTTCCTCATGGAAGGTTGGTTAAGAAGATTCAATTGTTGGGTATTAATGGTGGAGTAGCAAGATGGATTCAACAGTGGCTGAATGGGAGATGCCAGAGAGTAATGGTGGATGGCTGTTTGTCAGGTTGGAGGCCGGTGACTAGTGGGGTGCCTCAGGGGTCTGTGTTGGGTCCACTGTTGTTTGTCATGTACATCAATGATCTGGATGATGGTGTGGAAAATTCGATTAGTAAGTATGCAGATGATACTAAGATAGGTGGTGTTGTGGATAATGAAGTAGATTTTCAAAGTCTACAGAGAGATTTAGACCATTTGGAAGAGTGGGCTGAAAGATGGCAGATGGAGTTTAACGCTGACAAATGTGAGGTGCTACATCTCGGCAGGACAAATCAAAATAGGACGTACACGGTAAATGGTAGCGAATTGAGGAATGCAGTTGAACAGAGGGATCTAGGAATAACTGTGCATAGTTCCCTGAAGGTGGAATCTCATGTAGATAGGGTGGTAAAGAAAGCTTTTGGTGTGCTGGCCTTTATAAATCAGAGCATTGAATATAGAATTTGGGATGTAATGTTAAAATTGTACAAGGCATTGGTGAGGCCAATTCTGGAGTATGGAGTACAATTTTGGTCGCCTAATTATAGGAACGATGTCAACAAAATAGAGAGAGTACAGAGGAGATTTACTAGAATGTTGCCTGGGTTTCAGCAACTAAGTTACAGAGAAAGGTTGAACAAGTTAGGTCTTTATTCTTTGGAGCGCAGAAGGTTAAGAGGGGACTTGATAGAGGTCTTTAAAATTATGAGTGGGTTAGACAGAGTGGATGTGGATAAGCTTTTCCCATTGAGAGTAGGGAAGATTCAAACAAGGGGACATGACTTGAGAATTAAGGGACAGAAGTTTAGGGGGAACATTAGGGGGAACTTCGTTATTCAGAGAGTGGTAGCGGTGTGGGATGAGCTTCCAGTGGAAGTGGTGGAGGCAGGTTTGATGTTATCCTTTAAAAATAGATTGGATGGGTATATGGACGGGAAAGGAATGGAGGGTTATGGTCTGAGTGCAGGTAGATGGGACTAGGGGGAAGTATTTATTTTTAATTTAAAAAAAAAAAAAAATTTTTTAAATGTTCGGCACGGACTTGAAGGGCCGAGATGGCCTGTTTCCGTGCTGTTATGCTGTTATGGTTATATAGATTCAGATAGGGTCGACAGTCAGAACCTTTTTCCCAGGGTGGAAATGTCCAACACTAGAGGGCGTAGTTATAAGGTGAGAGGGGGAAGGGTTAATGGAGATGTGCGGGGTGGTGTTTACAGAATGGTGGGGGCCTGGATCACATTGCCAGGGTGGTGGTGGAGGCAGATACCAAAGTGGCATTTAAGAGGATTTTGGATTTTGCTGACTGGTTTCATCGTGGCTTGGTTTGGCAACCTGAGGGTCCAGGAGCGGAAAAGGATGCAGAAAGTTGTAACCACTGCCCAGTCATCATCGGCTCTGACCTCCCCACCATCGAAGGGATCTATCGCAGTCGTTGTCTCAAAAAGGCAGCCAAGATCATCAAGGACCCACACCATCCTGGCCACACACTCATCTCTCCGCTACCATCTGGCAGAAGGTACAGGAGCCTGAAATCTGTAACATCCAGGTTCAGGAAAACTTCTTCCCCACAGACATCAGGCTATTAAACACGACATCAAATAAGCTCTGAACAATAACAGTCTATTATTATTATTGCACTATATCTGTTTATTTATTGTGTATATATGGTCTAAGGTCTATAGACACACTGAACTTTTATCTTCCGTTTTGAATTATGTTTATATTAAAGATAGATACAAAGTGCTGGAGTAACTCAATGGGTCAAGCAGCATCTCTGGAGAAAATGGATGGGTGTTGTTTTAGTTCAGGACCCTTCTTTAGACTTCGGCCCGAAACGTCACCCATCCTTCTCCAGAGATGCTGCCTGACCCACTGCAATACTCCAGCATTTTGTGGAGTATAATAATAATAATAATAGATTTTATTTTAAGGGCGCCTATACAGAAGTCTCTAGGACACCTTACAATTTAACAAAGAAACATATAAACATATAATCAGAGTAAAATAAGTTATAAAGACATCACAAATACATAAATTAAAAACAGAAATTTGATCCAAAGAAGACAACAACAAAATTCAGAAAACACAACATGAAGGGAGAGCAGCGGCAGCCAAACCGCGCCAGCGTACACTCTCCCTTCCGACCGCCATGTTGGACATAGACTAACACAGACTAACACAGACACTTAACACTACACACAAAATCATCCCCCCACAATGGTTACCACTGTGGGGGAAGGCACAATGTCCAGTCCCCAACCCAGTTCTCCCCAGAGTCAGGCCCATCGAGGCCGCCACAGTTGCCTCTACGGAGGCCCGATGTTCCTGGCCGTCGGGAGAGTCCTCGCAGCGGCTGGAACGGCCGGTTTCCCAGCGGAGTCCATGGCACCTGAAGCCGACAGGGCCGCGCCTATTTGGAGCCACGATTTGGAGCCACGAGGCTCCCGATGTTAAAGTCGGCGCCGCCGCCCGCAGCTGGTCGCTCCGCAGACCGGCAGCCCGGAGGTGTTGATCATCGTATACCGGAGCTCCAGCGCGTCGATCCAGCGCGGCGACCCAGGCAAGGCATCGCCCGCTACGCTCCACGATAGCGCTCCAGCACTGTGCCGCCGACCGAAGCTGAAGGTGCTGGGCGGTCCCCGTCAGGAAACGGCGCTCCATGCCCGCTGGTGGGCCACGAGGACGGGTCAACGGGGCAACCCAGAGAAAAAGCTGCCTCACCGACCAGGTAGGGACCTAGGATATAATTACCCCATTCACCCTACACTTAAAAGTAGAATACTCCCACACACTGGACAATGGACACACTAAAACTATTAAAAAAAAGGTGATTTAAACGGACGGCGGCTGGTTAGCAGCCGTTCCCCAACATGGCTCCTCCTCCTCGATGTGTATGTGTCTATCTATAATGTGTCATGGGCTTTGTGTATGCTATAATACGTAGTGGAACCTATGAAAAGTCCACAGAGGTTCATTGCCGAGGTTGGCTTGTAGTTAGGGTAGTGCGGTGTACTTCAAACGCCCGATAGTTCCGGGGAAGAAGTTATTTTAGACTCTGTAGGTAACAGTTCTCAGGCTCCTGTACCTTCTTCCCGATGGTGGCAGCGAGAAGAGAGCATGGCCTGTGAGGCGTGGGTCTTTCACTTGTGCAGCTTACAACCCAGCAGTATGAATATTGAAGGTACACAAAAATGCTGGAGAAACTCAGCGGGTGCAGCAGCATCTATGGAGCGAAGGAAATAGGTAACGTTTCGGGCCGAAACCCTTCTTCAGACTGGGTTGTATGCCTAGACTGTATGCCTAGTATGAATATTGATTTCTCTAATTTCAAGTAACCCTTGCATTCCCTGTCTCTCCTTCCCTCCCCTACGCAAGTCATCCTGCTAGTTTCACTCTTTGTATCCCTTCATTATTTCCTCTTCCACAGCCAACAATGGACCATTGTGGGCTCCACCTTTCTTGAGTCATCGGTGCCGGCTGCGGTTTGTTCTGTACCTTTTCGTATGTTTAATTTCCCCCTCCTCTGACTCTCAGTCTGAAGAAGGGTCTCGGCCCGGAACGTCACCTATTTCTTTTCTCCAGAGATGCTGCCTGGCCCGCTGAGTTACTCCAGCATTTTGTGTCTATCTTCGGTGTAAACTAGCATGTGCAGTTCTTTCCTACATATTTTATCAGCTAGATATTAGTTGCTTTCTTGAGGCAGCACCTCCTGTGGCTTCCTTGGATGAGTGGGGCATGCTAGATATGGCCAGACCCAGAGCAAAGAGGACAAACCCAAACTGCATCTAAAGCCTTAAGGGGCTGTCCCACTGCGGCGACCTAATCCGCGAGTTCTGATGAGTTTGCCCTCGACTCAAGGTCGACATGAGGTCCTAGGAGGTCTTTGTAACTCTCCTTCATGCTCGAGAGTAGTCCCCGCATACTCGAGGCCTCAGCTAGGTCGTGGCGTATTTTTCCACATGTTGAAAAATGCCCTTGAGTAAAGAAAGGTAGCCATGGAAAATATAGATACTTTTTTTACTCGTAGATTTAGTCGAAGTAGGTCGTAGTAGGTCGGGATGTTATTCGTAGGTAATCGAGGGTAGTCGAAGGTAATCGAAGGTAGTCGAAGGTAGTCGTAGATAGTCTTCAACATAGTCGAAGGGAGGTCGAAGGAGATCGAAGGAGATCGAAGGAGATCGAAGGAGGTCGTCTTCATTCTCCACTATTCGGTGTTCAATTTTCTAGTCGTAGCTAGTCTTCAACATAGTCGAAGGAGGTCGAAGGAGGTCTTCTACATAGTTGAAGGAGGTCTTCAACATGACATTTTTTCAAACTCTTCTAAACTCTTCTAAACTCGCCAAATAGGTCTCCCAAGTGGGACAGCCCCTTTAGCCTAGCATGTCATGGAATGCTGCCAGACTCAATGATCAGTCCAGTGGTGCAGTAAGTCAGACATGCCCAGACTGCCACCCAGCATGTCTATACTTCCATGCTACAGTCAAATAGACCTGGTCCATCATACAAAGCTACAGAGCTATATCGTATAAGCGTTTGTCGGCACTGGGCCTCTACTCGATGGAGTTTAGAAGGATGAGTGGGTTCCTCATTGAAACTTACTGAATAGTGAAAAACTTGGGTAGAGTAGATGTGGAGAGGATGTTTCCACTAGTGGGAAAGTATCGGACTAGAGGTCATAGCCTCAGAATTAAAGGACGTTCCTTCAGGAAGGAGATGAGGAGGAATTTATCTAGTCAGAGTGTGATGAATCTGTGGAATTCTTTGCCACACAAGGCTGTGGAGGCCAAGTCAGTGGTTATATTTAAGGCAGAGATAGAAAGATTCTTGATTAGTACGGGTGTCAGAGGTTATGGGGAGAAGGCAGGAGAATGGGGTTAGGAGGGGGAGATAGATCAGCCATGATTGAATGGCGAAGTAGACTTGATGATATAAAGTCCCCCTATCTAAGAAAAACATCCACAAAAACTCATTCATACCCATTGCCATAAACAGCTTAAATAAAAAATGAACAATGGACAAATTAATCCTGACGCACTGTCACTTTACACGTATCCACAACTTTCAACTTGTCTATTTTTAGTTTTTAATCCTTATACTTGCTTTTAAGATCTATACACATGGTGTGTGCTCGCAGAAATCTGTGTTGTATGACTGCTTATCAGTACATTGTCCTGTTTGTATGTTGATCCACGCCAAAGAAGATTTTCTGTTACGACAGACAATAAAGTTTTCTGAATCTGAATCTGAATCTGAATGGCCTAGTTCTGCTCCTATCACATGACCTTATATCGTGAGTCCTTCTCCCACTCATTTACACTGTGAAACCATGTGAAAATTACTTCATGTAGTGAGGTAGTCCTGATGCCTGGTTTCTACCTGAAACACTGACAAATCCATGCCTCGAGGCGCGGCACAGGGGCGCAGCGGTAGAGTTGCAGCCTCACAGTGCCAGAGACCCGGGTTCAATTCTGACTGTGGATGCTGTCTGTACGGATATTTACATTCTCCCTTTGACCGCGTGGCTTTCTCCAGGTGCTCCGGTTTCCACCCACATTCCAAAGACTTTCAAGGTTGCCGCTTAATGCATTCTGTAAATTAGTGTGTAGAATAGAACTAGTCATGAAGTGATACAGCGTGGAAACAGGCCCTTCGACCCAATTTGCCCACAGCAGCCAACATATCCCAGCTACACTAGTCTCATCTGTCTGCATTTGACCCATATCTTTCCAAACCTGTCCCATCCATGTACCTGTCTAACTGTTTCTTAAATTTTGGGAGAATCCCTGTCTCAACTGCAATCTTCTCTGTACCTTTTCCGGCTTGACAACATCTTTCCAATACCATGGTGCCCAGAACTGAACACAATACTCTAAAGGCAGCCTCACCAACATCTTATACAACTTCAACATGACCTCCCAACTTCTATACTCAATACTCAATAAGACTCATGAAGGCCAATGTGCCAAAAGCCTTTTTGACCACCTTATGTACCTGCAACTCCACCTTCAAGGAACCATGCACCTGCACTCCTAGATCCCTCTGCTCTACAACACTCCCAAGAGCCCAACCATTCACTGCGTAGGTTCCGCCCAGGTTAGACTTCCCAAAATGTAACACCTCTCATTTCTCTGTATTAAATTCCGTCAACCATTCCTCAGCCCACCTGGCTAAGAGATCACAATCCTGCTGCAATTTTTCGCAACCATCTTCACGATCTGCAAAACCACCCACTTTTGAATCATCTGCAGACAGACCTGGTGAATGGGTGATTGTTGGTCGGCACGGACCAGTTGGGCCGAAGGGCCTGTGTCGGCGCTGTATGCCTAAGCACAAATCCTTTCCCCCTAAAGAACCTGCCTGACCCACTGAATTACTGCAGCAGCTTTCGTTCTAGCTCCAGATTCCACCATCTGCGGTCTCTTGTGTCTCCACGCCAACATGTAATGGTCTGAAAACAAAGATATAATTTATTTTCTCCTGGAAAAGAATTACAAAGCCATCATTAATTTCCTATAATTTACTTGCTTCTAAAGTTTTGCTCTGCTGAAGTAAAATGCAAAAATCAATATTAAATAAAGCAAACAGTGCTCCAAATGAGAATCTTACAAACATGGTATTCAAATCAATAAAGCAGGATGGAAAATAACTAATTTACTGACAGGTTTTCTTACAGAGTTCTTTTTTTGTAGTCGGTTCCCTGCTCTGGGTTTAGCTCAGGCATTTTAACCTCTGATTTATGATTTGATGTATTGTCTGGGTCTATGAATTTGGGGTGGCACGGTGGTGCAGCGGTAGAGTTGCTGCCTTAAGGGCCTGTCCCACTTGGGAGTCATTTGCGCGTCATGTACGCGACATCATTTACGCGTCACGACGCTCGCATGGTGCGCACTACGCATGCATGGTGTGCATTACGCACGCATGGTGCGTGGTGACGTAGGCAGTGACGCGCGGTCACTGGATTTTGGGATGTACAAAACCCCAGGATTTTGGGATGTACAAAATCTTCGCGCGCCATCTTTGTGATTCGCAAATGATGCCCAAGTGGGACAGGGCCTTTACAGTGCCAGAGATCGGGGTTCAATCCTGACTACGGGAGCTGTCTGTACGGATTTTCATTGTACCCGTACCTCACTTTACTCGTACACATGACAATAAACTCTACTTGAATTTCCCAGTGTTTTCCATTTCAATTGCAGTATCCCAGCATTTTGCGTTTGGGAAAGAGAGATATTTGATCAAACATAAACCTTTACTCACATTACAGTGTTCATGGTGAACCCTCAAGTTCATAAGTTATATGAGTAGAATTAGGTCATTCGGCCCATCGAGCCCACTCCGCCATTCAATCATGGCTGATCTCTGCCTCCAAATGCCATTTTCCGGCCTTCTCCCCATAACCCTTGACACCCGTCCTAATCAAGAATTTGTCTATCTCTGCCTTAAATGTTTGGAATTGAAAGAGAAGAAACTGGAAATAAAGGGAATGGTTTAGTTTTATTTAGTTTAGAGATACAGCGTGGAAAAAAGCCCTTTGGCCCACCAGCTCCGCACCAACCAGTGATGCCTGTACAAGCCTATACACACTAGGGACAATTTACACTTATACCAAGTATACAAATCCAAGCCAATTAACCTACAAACCTGTACCTCTTTGGAGCGTGGGAGGAAACCGAAGATCTCGGAGAAAACCTGAGTGGTCATGGGGAGAACGTACAAACTCCGTACAGACAGCACTTATGGTTGCAAGCACTGCAAGACAGCAACTCTACCGCTGCGCCACCGTGTTGCACTATTTGTGAGTTTGAATTTCTCATCCACATAAATAATCCAAAGTCAAGTCAAGTGAGTTTATTGTCATGTGTCCCTGATAGGACAATGACATTCTTGCTTTGCTTCAGCACAACAGAACATAGTAGGCATTGACTACAAGGCATTCTATAAATATATACACACATGAATCAATATACTGATAAAGTGCAAATAACAGTATTGACTAATAAAGTTCAGTGTTATGTCCGAGCCAGGTTTAATAGCCTGATGGCTGTGGGGAAGTAGCTGTTCCTGAACCTGGTCGTTGCAGTCTTCAGGCTCCTGTACCTTCTACCTGAAGGTAGTAGGGAGATGAGTGTGTGGCCAGGATGGTGTGGGTCCTTGATGATACTGCCAGCCTTTTTGAGGCAGCGACTGTGATAGATCCCCTCGATGGAAGGGAGGTCAGTGTCAATGATGGACTGGGCAGTGTTTACTACTTTTTGTAGTCTTTTCCTCTCCAGGGCGCTCAAGTTGCCGAACCAAGCCACGATGCAACCGGTCAGCATGCTCTCTACTGTGCACCTGTAGAAGTTAGAGAGAGTCCTCCTTGACAAACCGACTCTCCGTAATCTTCTCAGGAAGTAGAGGCGCTGATGTGCTTTCTTAATAATGGCATCAGTGTTCTCGGACCAGGAAAGATCTTCAGAGATGTGTATGCCCAGGAATTTGAAGCTCTTGACCCTTTCAACCATCGACCCGTTGATATAAGCGGGACTGTGGGTCCCCATCCTACTCCTTCCAAAGTCCACAATCAGTTCCTTGGTTTTGCTGGTGTTGAGGGCCAGGTTATTGTGCTGGCACCATATGGACAGTTGCTCGATCTCTCTTCTCTACTCTGACTCATCCCCATCAGTGATACGTCCCACAACAGTGGTGTCATCAGCGAACTTGATGATGGAGTTCGCACTATGTCCGGCTACGCAGTCATGAGTATAGAGTGAGTACAGCAGGGGGCTGAGCACGCAGCCTTGAGGTGCTCCCGTGCTGATTGTTATCGAGGCTGACACATTTCCACCAATACGAACAGACTGTGGTCTGAGAGTGAGGAAGTCGAGCATCCAATTGCAGAGGGATGCGCAGAGACCCAGTTCTGCGAGTTTGGTAACCAGCTTGGAGGGGATGATTGTGTTAAATGCCGAGCTGTAATCGATGAATAACAGCCTGACATATGAGTTTTTGTTGTCCAAGTGGTCCAGAGCGGAGTGGAGGGCCAGCGAGATTGCATCCACCGTTGATCTGTTGTGGCGGTAAGCGAACTGCAGTGGATCCAGGTTTTTGTCGAGGTAGGAGTTGATCTGCGTCATGATCAACCTCTCAAAGCACTTCATCACCACAGGCGTTAGTGCCACAGGTCGATAGTCATTGAGGCATGTCACAGGCAGATGATCGAATTCTAAAGTGAACTTGAAGAGGAAAACTAAACGTGTACCGATACATAATTCATAGCTGCTGGGTAGAAATATTGCAAATTAACGTCAGATCCACCATTAAGTTTAACATGTTATGTACTGCAAGATAACATCAAGGACTCACTTTATCAATGTAGAGTTGAATTACGTTGAGAAGTGGCATTGTCTATCCTGTTTTATCAAATTGGAAAGATAAGGTTGGACTTGAAAGAAGGCACACAGAAAAGCTGTTCAAACAAATGATCAGAAAGAACCTGAATATATATAATCCTCAGAATATCCCCAAGCAATAAATAGTTAAATATAACGTATTCATTATTGATTTTGAGAGAAATTTAGGACGGCAGAGTGGCGCAGCATTAGAATCACTGCCTTACAGCGCCAGAGGCCCGGGTTCGTTACTGACTATGGTACTGTCCGTACAGATTTTGTACGTGCCCCCTGTGACCACATGGGGTTTCTCCGGGTGCTCCGGTTTCCTCCCACACTGCAAAGATGTACAGGTTTGCCGGTTAAATGGCTACGGTGAAATTGTATAATTGTCCCCAGTAGATTATCAAACTCATCAGGAAGTCTGGCTCTGTCCTGGGGGCCGGAGTTTGTATTCATGGGAGGTGGTCTTGGAGGGGAGGATGCTCCTCAAACTGCAGAGCATCTTGGACAATACATGACACACTGGTCAACTTGAGGAGTACCTTCTTCCCTGTGGCTGTCAAACTGTACAACAAGTCCCCCTTCTGTCATGGGGTAGAGTGACTCCTCTCTCCCCCCCCCCCCCGCACCCTCCCCAGTCTTTGCACATCCCCAATCCTTTCCACTCGTCATGTATTTTGTGTTTTTATGACTGTTGGCAGATCAATTTCCCCCCTTAGATAAATAAAGTTCTATCGTATCGTATCGTAGGATAATGTAGGTGTGATCGCTGGTTGGAGTGGACCCGACGGGTCAAAGGGCCTGTTTTCATGCTGTATCTCTAAAGTCTAAAGTCTAAATAAATGTGAAGCCACCCTGAGAAGAGCAGGCAGGAGATTGATGCTGTTGCTAAACAGTTAATGTTTACTGAGACACAGGCAGGCATCCCCAGACTTACTTCCAGCCCTAGAGTTACTTCCAGCCAATAAATTCATGTGAAAGGAGTCAATATCATGCTCCTTATTGGAAAAAAAGGCTCAAAGTGCTGGAGTAACTCAGCGGGTCAGGCAGCATCTCTGGAGAACATGGATAGGTGACGTTTCACAGAGTGCTGAAGTAACTCAGCGGGTCAGGCAGCATCTCTGGAGAACATGGATAGGTGACGTTTCACAGAGTGCTGGAGTAACTCAGCGGGTCAGGCAGCATCTCTGGAGAACATGGATAGGTGGCGTTTCAGGTGGGGACTCTTCTTCAGACTGATTGTAGGGGTGGGACAGGGGGAAGCTGGAAGAGAGGGTGTGGGGCAAGACAAAGCCTGGTACCTCATATTCTGCTTGAGCAGCTTTCAACCCAACGGTATGAACATTGGTTTGTAGGCTAATTGGCATCAGTAAAAATTGTAAATTCTCCCCAGTGTGTAGAATATTGCTAGTGTGAAGGGGGAAAGATTCAATAGGAATCTGAGGGGTAACTTTTTCACATAAAGGATGGTGGGTGTATGGAACGAGCTGCCAGAGGAGGTAGTTGAGGCTGGGACTATCCAAACAGCTAGACAGGTACATGTATAGGACAGGTTTGGAGGGATATGGACCAAACACAGACAGGTGAGACTAGAGTGGAAACAGGCCCTTCGGCCCAACTTTCCCACACTGGCCAACGTGTCCCAGCTACACTATTCCCACCTGTCTGTGTTTGGTCACATGAGCCATCACAACATTGCAAAAATTATAAATATAAGCCCTATATTAGAGACAGACTGAGCTTTAAGGGCCTGTCCCACTTGGGCTTCATTTGCGCATCACGCAGGTGACGTGTGAAGATTTTGTGAATCTCAAAGTCCTGGCGAGCCACTCGCGACCGCGCATCACTGCCTACGCCACCACGTCTCACCACGCGCCATGCGCGCGTAATGCACGCCATGCACATGTCACATGCGAGTCACGCGTAAATTATATTGCGTCATGCGTCGTGATGCGTAAATGACGAGCAAATATTGCCCAAGTGGGACAGGCCCTCAAGATTTTAGAGATACAGCATGGAAATAGGCCCTTCCGCCCACCGAGTCCACGCTGACCAATGATCACCCGCTTACACTGGCACTAATCTACACATTTGGGACAATTTACAACTTTTACTGAAGCCAATTAGCCTATAAACCTGTATGTCTTTGGAGTGTTGGAGGAAACCGGAGCTCTCAGAGAAAACCCCTGCAGTCACAAGGAAAAAGTACAAACTCCATACAGACAGCATCCGTATTCAGGATCGAACAGCTCTACCGCTGCATCACTGTGCCGCCCTCAAGTGAAACTTATAGTGAATACATCAGGAATTATTGGAGGCAATTCCATAATCTTCGGACTGTCTTTGAGCGGACATTGCCGACGTTATCTTGCACTCAACATTATTCAAGTTATTCCCTTTATCATGTACCTATACACTGTGAATGGATCGATTGTAATCATGTATTGTCTTTCCGCTGACTGGATAGCACGCAACAAAAAGCTTTTCACTGAACCTCGGTACACGTGACAATAAACTAAACTAAACTAAACTACATCATGTTATTGTGAGGTATGCATCCGATATCGATTTAACCTGTTTGGACCCATACTTGGACTTTAATGTATTAAACAAACATTTTGAAACAAAAATGATCAAAGCTCGAGTCTCTTCTTCTTCTTCTTCTTCTTCTTCTTCTTGCGTATGGCGTGCACAGCCTAAAGATGTAAGACAACTTGTTCTGTTTGATCTTCCGTTTGTGCACGCCAGGTTGATTGCATTTGTCGAAACAGGGTGGACCACGTGAAGGTTGCAATCTCCCACCCCAGAAGTGGACAGATGTAACTGTCTCAATGGGACGAATGGTGTCCGTCTAGGTTACATAAAAATATACAAAATATTCTGCACCCCCATCGTATTAAGTCATCAACAAATCCACTGTTCATTATACTATCGTGTAGGCTCTCAGGTTAACCCACACGTGGCAAGTCATGAAGAAGGGTTTCGGCCCGAAACGTTGCCTATTTCCTTCGCTCCATAGATGCTGCCGCACCCGCTGAGTTTCTCCAGCACTTTTGTTTACCTTCGATTTTCCAGCATCTGCAGTTCCTTCTTGAACATGACATTAAATATGACAGAAATGACAACGTTATAGCTGCCTGAAAACATCGCAGAGTGCTGGAGTAACAGCGGGTCAGGCAGCATCTCTGGAGGACATGTTTCGGGTCGGGACCTTTCTTCAGACTGATTGTGTGCAGGGTAGGAGGAAGAAAGCTGGAAGAGAGAAAGGGCAGGACAAAGCCTGGAAGGTCTGAAGAAGGGCCACGACCTGAAACGTCACCTATTCCTTTTCTCCAGAGATGCTACCTGACCCGCTGGGTTACTCCAACATTTTGTGTCTATCTTAGGTAATAAATTGATACGGGTGAGGGTTTTATTTTTGATAGGCAGAAGGTTGGACAAAGGCCAGAGATGAAAAGACAGAAGGTATGAGAAGAAAGTATTAAAGAGTTGCGAATTGTGAAGCTCGAGGAAGGAATGTAGATGGAAGGGGAGGGGAAGTGGAGAAATGGGTTCAAGTCCCTCCTCCCTCCCAGCTCTCTCCCTCACCTCCTCTACAATCAGTCTAGAGAAGGGTCCCAACCCGAAACTTCAACTATCCATGCTCTCCAAAGATGCTGTCTGACCCGTTGAGTTACTACAGCAATCCATACTTGGACTTGAATGAACAAAAATGAGAAAAGCTCGAATAACTGTGGGAAAACAGTGGACAGATGTGAAAGTCTCAGGATAATACAGCTGTTACTGACAGATGAGAATATTTTGGATCATGTGGCATCATTAATAATGGAATACATATCTCAGCGTCGCCAAATGATTCAATGCAAAGAAATGCCTCCTAAATCACATTAAAATGTACTAAATATTCTGCATCTGTGTTTTTTTGGGGGTAAAGCAGCATCTGCAGTTCCTTGTGTTGACATTAAAGCTGCCAGGTGGTCCTTAAGACTCAAGGCCATTATCTCTATCCATCTCTGATAAGTAATCTTTCGATTATAACACATGGTAAAAAGCCAATTCATAACATGCAGGAGACAATCTCACTTGACAGCAAATACGCTCTTGCCAATGTCAACATCTCTGAAATTTGCCAAGTAAGGAATCAAACATATGAAATGGAGAAGGGATTAAAAAGTAGGAAGGAACCGCAGAAGCTGGTTTTAAACCGAAATGCTGGAGTAACTCAGCGGGACAGGCAGCATCTGTGGAGAGAAGGAATGGGTGACGTTTCGGGTCGAGACCCTTCTTCAGACTCTTAAGGGCAAGGAACATATTTGATTTTCTAATAGGGGAAACCTCTATAGCAGAAACTTTGCTTAAGATTATTAATGTAAGTTTGATGACTGATATCCATTTGATGAGAATTAGAAGGACTTTATTCACATCACATTTAATGGTTACCTACTGTGAAAGGAATAATAGCCGTGACCTTTAAGAAAGGTACATCATTAGCACAGCAAGAGTGCATTTAACACCATTCTTCCTTTTCATAGTTCAGCACAAATTCAGAGAATGCATAGTTTCTGCCTTCTAATATTTATTTACCAGCAGCTTTTCACTCGGTAAAATACACAGCAAAGACCATTTCAAAAATCCAGAGAATGTAGATGCCGCCTTGAGGGCTCTATTGGAAAAATGGCATAGACCAATTTGATTTAGACTTTAGAGAAACAGCGTGGAAACAGGTCCTTCGGCCCATCGAGTGCACGCCGACCAACAAACACTACACAATAGGGATAATTTACAATTTTACCGAAGCCAATTCACCTACAAACCTGTTCGTCTTTGGAGTGTGGGAGAAAACTGGGGCACCCAGGGATAAACCACGCAGGGTGAACGTGCAAACTCCATACAGACAGCGCCCGTAGTCAGGATCAAGGCCATGTCTCTGACACTGTAAGGCAGCAGCTCGACCGCTGCGCCACCGTGACCGCCCGATTCTGTGATTACTTTTTGGGGATCTTGGTGTCATTTTCAAGTCTAGTCTAAACTTTATTCACAATTATTTACCAGAATGTTGTCTCGATTATAAAGGATTCGCTATAAGAAGATAGACACAAAATGCTGGAGTAACTCAGCGGGACAGGCAGCATCTCTGGATAGAAGGTATAGGTGAGGTTTCGGGTCGAGACGCTTCTCCGGGAGGCTATAAGATGAGGTTGGACAAACTTGAATTGTTTTCTCCCTGAGGGGCAACCTGATAGAAGTATAGAACGCTTTGAAAGGCATAGATAGGATAAACAGTCAGGGTGGAAATGTCAAAGTCGAGAGCAAGGCTTCCCAACCTGCGGTAAATTTATCCCCAGGGGGTAAATTTCGCCTACCCAGGGGGTTTATGGCCCCGACCACAGGGGAAAATGGAGGAGGACTGACTGTACTTTGTTGCCTTCCACCACAGTGAAGAATTCTGTGGTGGATGTTTGTGTGAAATGTTATTTTGTATTGTGTGTTCTTTTTTATTGTATCGCTGCTGGTAAGTTCATTTCACTGCACTTTATTGTGTATGTGATGAATAAATCTGATTGATTGATTGATTGATTGAATTTAAATTTGTTGATTCTGGATTTGTACATATTTTTTCTCATTGACTGACTGTGTTTGATTCTGGTATACTGGTATCTGTTCATCATTAGTTGTTCATAAATAAGCGAAATAACATTGTTATGTGCTATTAAAGTTGCCAGGGGTAAACGGGACAAAAAAGGTTGGGAACCCCTGGCCTAGAGGGCATAGCTTTAAAGTGTGAGGGTCAAAGTTTAAAGGAGATGTATGGGACAAGATTTTTTTGCACAGTGGTGGGTGCCTGCAAAGCGCTGCCGAGGTGGTGATGGAGGCAGATACGATCGTAGCTTTTAAGCAGCTTTTAGATGGATATGCGGGGTTTGGAGGGAGATGGATCACGGGCAGGCAGAAGAGATTAGTTTAACCTAGCATTATGTTCAGGACAGACATTATGCTCTAAGGGCCTGTTATAAGGTCATAAGTGAAAGGAGAAGAATTAGGCCATTCGGCCCATCGTCTACGCCATTCAATCATGGCTGATCTATCTCTCCCTCCGAACTCCATTCTCCTGTCTTCTCCCCATAATCTCTGACATCCGTACTAATCAAAAATCTATTTATCTCTGCCTTTGCCTCTATATATATATCCACTGACATTGCCTCCACAGCCTTCTGTGGCAAAGAATTCCACAGATTCACCACCCTCTGACTATAGAAATTCCTCCTCATCTCCTTCCTGAAGGAAAGTCCTTTAATTCTGAGGCTATGACCTCTAGTCCTAGACTCACCCACTAGTGGAAACATCCTCTCCACATCCACTCTATCCAAGCCTTATGACCTTGTGACCTGATGAAACCAGGATTGGATGCAATATTCCATTGGACACCAAATAAATGATGCACAGGTTTAACATAATTTTCATGTTTTTGTACCCTGTGCTTAATATTTGTCAATCCTATATGCTTCATTTTCAACATTCTCTGTCGTTTTCAAGGATTTATATGCATTTGTACAAGTCTCTTTTCTGCTGAATGTACGAGTTAATCTGCAATATTTCTTCTTATTCTTTCAGTGGAAGTGTCAGTTCACCGTTTTTTGTGATAAATGTGCTCCACCACTTGTCACAGCCCACCTCTCTATGTCTTCTTCCAATCTATTACTCAGTGATACTCCCTGCTAACTCCATTCTCCTGCCTTCTCCCCAGAACCTCTGACACTCATACTAATCAAGAATCTATCTATCTCTGCCTTAAAATTTCCATTAACGGCCTGCACGGCCTTCTGTGGCAAGGAATTCCACAGATTCACCACCCACCGACTGAAGAAATTCCTCCACATCTCATTCCAAAAGGAAAGTCCTTTCATTCTGTGGCTGTGACATCTGGTCCTAGACACTCCCCACTAGTGGAAACATCCTCTCCACATCCACACGATCCAAGCCTTTCACCTTTTCCTGATTCTGTGTTTAGTTTAATTCAGTTTAGTTTAGTTTGGAGATGCAGCATGGAAACTGCCCCTTCGTCTAACCGTGTCCATGCCGACCAATAAACACCCCATATACTAGTTCTATTCTACACACGAGGGACAATTGTCCATTCCTAATAGCCACTGAGCTAAGGAAGCTAAGAGTCAACTACACTGGTCTGGAGTCACGTACAGAACAGACTGTGTAATTACACAGAAACAGCAGGAGATAGATTCGCATTGACTATAGTCAATGATGAATAAATCACTTAGCTGGCAGCAGCAGACAGGAAGCTGCTCACGCAATAGTAATTATCAATGGCTGTTAATAACCAGCTTCATGTTACTGTATTTTCCCATTTTGACAAAGAAGGTTGGAAATTTTACACTGGAATGCCTTCACCTTAACTTTCAATTTTAAATTGTTCATGTTTTCGGTCTGGGGAAAAACGATTTCTCATGCAGCCATCTCATTCTTCACCGGACGATTACTTAAACATATCTCATCTTGTCTGTAATTATCCAGCTCACCGGGAAACTATATTGGTCCTCTGGAACTTTCATCAGCTATATTGGTCCGCTGGAACTTTCATCTTTGTCTGGCTCTGTGAGCTGTGCATCTGTGCAGACTAAGTCGCTACATTTTGTGACTCACTGATGTAGCATCAAGTGCCAACGAGCAAGTTTGATATTAATTTGTTTCACGTGGAATTCAATTATTAGTCACTGATGAGTAAATGGTCGTGCCTGCTCGCATGTACAACACTTCTCTACACAGCCCTTGCTACCTGCACAGTTTGTCTGCATAGACACAAAATGCTGGAGAAACTCAGCAGGTGAGGCAGCATCTATGGAGAGAAGGAATGGGTGACGTTTCGGGTCTCGACCTGAAACGTCACCCATTCCTTCTCTCCATAGATGCTGCCTCACCCGCTGAGTTTCTCCAGCATTTTGTGTCCACCTTCGATTTTATCCAGCATCTGCCGTTCTTTCTTACACAGTTTGTCTGCATGAAGCTTGGACCATATGATAAGCGTTTGACGGCACTGAGCCTGTTCTCGCAGGAGTTTAGGAGGATGATACGATACGATGGAACTTTATTTATCCCAGGAGGGAAATGGATCTGCCATCCGTCACAAAACACAAGGTACATGAAACATGAAGTTAAAGTGACGAGTGGGAAGGATTGGGGATAGAAACAGAAACATAGAAAATAGGTGCAGGAGGAGGCCATTGGACCTTTCAAGCCTGCACCGACATTCATTGTGATCATGGCTGATCACCCACAATCAATAACCCGTGCCTGCCTTCTCCCCATATCCCTTGATTCCGCTAGCCCCTAGAACTCTATCTAACTCTCTTTTAAATTCATCCAGTGAATCGGCCTCCACTGCCTTCTGTGGCAGAGAATTCCACAAATTCACAACTCTCTGGGTGAAAACTTTTTTTCTCATATCAGTTTTAAATAGTCTCCCCTTCATTCTTAGACTGTGGCCCCTGGTTCTGGACTCCCCCAACATTGGAAACATTTTTCCTGCATCTTGCTTGTCCAGTCCTTTTCATAATGTTACACGTTTCTATAAGATGCCCTCTCATCCTTCTAAATTCCAGTGTATACAAGCCCAGTCTTTCCAATCTTACCTCATATGACAGTCCCGCCATCCCGGGGATTAACCTCGGGAACCTGCGCTGCACTGCCTCAATAGCAGGGATGTCCTTCCTCAAATGAGGAGACCAAAACTGCACACAATACTCCAGATGTGGTCTCACCAGTGCCGGGTCTCTGGCACCGTGAGGCAGCAGCTTTACCAGTTATGTCACTGTGTGCTGCCCATGTTTTTGTTTTACAAGGAATAGAGTGAGAGCGAGGTTCTTGTTAATTGCGGTTGGAAAATCACTGCCATGGCCTATTTGCTGCCAAGCAGCATTTTTGACATTTAGACTTTAGAGATACAGCGTGGAAACAGGCCCTTCGGCCCACCAGGTCCTCGCCTACCAGCAATCACCCCTGACACTAAAGGCTCTGTCTCACGGTGTTGCGGTCATCGGCGGTGAAGCGCGGCGTTGCCGGTAGAGGGGACCGCACGGCAACGGCGAGAGCGCCGAGCCTATGCCACGGGAGCGCCGCACGGGTGCTGCGCGGGGGCTGAGTGATCAAGTACGGCTGGTCCCACGAGCTTGCGGTAAGTAAAAAAAAAAGGGCGGGCCGACTGCGATGACGTCATTTAGGATCTGCGGGGCTGTGGCGGCGGCCGTGCTGATCGCGGCGCTGTGGCGGCGGCCGTGCCGCACACGTGCCTCACTGGCGGAGGCTGTGGCGGTGCAAGTTCGACGCACGTCGCTCGTGCCACACTGGCGGCGGCTGTGCAGTAGGAAAAGTTTTTTGAACAGTGTTGGTTTTATTTTAGCCCCGAAATTGTGCGTTTGACCGAGTGCGCGGTCTATAGCGGCCCAGGAGCGGTAGATTCCTCCTGTTTCGCCGCCAATGACCGCAGACTCGTGAGACTGGCCTTTAACACTATCCAAAACACTAGGGACAATTTACAATTGTTATTACCTGAGCAAATTAACAAATGTCATTGCTCAAACCGGCATGCAGAATGAATAATGGCTGTATGGTGTTGAGGTGCAGAGATAGGTCAGCCATGATTGAATGGTTGAATAGATTTGATGGACCGAATGGCCTAATTCTGCTCCTATCACCTATGATCTTATGAACCTCTCTTTGTGTCTATCTATGGCTATTGGCTACATGCATGCAGAATGACTAATGGCTAAAGGAAAGTCGTTGTGCATAACTATTCGACCAATGCCCAAGTTGGCTATGGTGTCATAACAGTATTGTTAAGCAAGATCTTGAGGCATTGACTGTCGAGAGAAGATACGATTAGGGACCTCCACAAGATGACTGGTTTAAGTCGGATAAATACGTTGACATTACTCTTGTTAGAAGGCAGTTCCAGGACCAGAGGACTTAAATTTAATATTCTGAGTTAAAAATACAAGAGGGAGTTGTGATGAAAAATATCTTCACTCAGAAAGTGGATGGCATCTGTAATTCCCTATAAGGTCCCTACACCCACTTATTGCCCTTATAAGGTCCCTACACCTCCTCATCCTCAGATGTCCATTAATTTACTGTAATTCATATCCACCTTTAGAACAATTTACAACAGCCAACAACCGGCATGGTGGCGCAGCAGTAGAGTTGCTGCCTTACAGCGCCAGAGACACGGGTTCAATCCTGACTATGGGTGCCGTCTTTACGGAGTTTGTACATTCTCCCTGTGACCCCATGGATTTTCTCCAGGCGCTCCAGTTTCCTCCCACTCTCCAAAGACGTATAGGTTTGTAGGTTAATTGGCTTTGGGAAAATTGTAATTTGTCCCTAGTATCTAGGATAATGTTAATGTACGGAGCGATCGCTGGTCGGCGCGGACTTGGTTGGCTGATGGGTCTATTTCCATGCTGCATCTCTAAAGTCTTTAAGTCTAAAGTAAAGAAAAAAAAAATTAGGAAACGACTGCACATTTTTCGGGGTGGGGGGGGGGGGGGTTCGGAGGGTAGGAGGAAACACAAGGGCAGCAAGCAGTGAGAGAGGATGTTGCTGAACTTTTTTTTCAGGGGGCAGGAGGAATCACAGAATGTCTGAAGAAGGGTCTCGATCAGAAACGTCACCCATTCCTTCGATCCAGAGACGCTGCCTGTCCCGCTGAGTTACCCCCACCATTTTGTGTCTACTTTAAAGAAACACATTGCTGCATTACTCAATCAACTTTGTCTAAGCTACTTTTGCTATGTAGATTTTCTCCAGGTGCTCCTGTTTCTTCCCACACCAAAAGATATTCAGGTAAATTGGCTTCTGTAAATTGTCCCTAGTGTGTAGGATAGAACTTGTCTATGGGTGATCGGTTGGGTGTGGGCTCGGTTGGCCAAAGGGCCTGGTTGCGCAGCGGCAGAGTCACTGCCTGACAGAGCCAGGTCTGGGAAGGAAGACCAAAACATAGCAAGGTGCCCGAACAGGACAGGCAGACCTCTGAGCAGATGCTCCATCATATGGTGAGGGACAGCTCCAAGAGAAGGGGCTTGGAGATATCCCCCTCAGCATATGGGGTGGCATCTGGATCCAAATCAGACAACCGAGGGAACATAGTGAACCTCAGTGCAGCCTTCAGCTAGATGATCCGAAGAGGCTGTGCTGACAAATGGATGGCTGATCTGTCCTCCCGGGTGGAATGATACCAATCCAGCCTGGGTTTGCTTTCCAAAACAGGATGAAGTGCGCCTTCATGTGCCTGCCCTGGGATAACTCAGACGGGCAGACTGGCGGTCCCTGGTGCCCCTTTGCAAAAGGGAACACAAATGTTATTGCTTGCTATTGCATTGATGCGCTGCATCAAATTGCCGGAGACCAGATGTTTCGGAAAACTGACTGAAAATAGGAGTGATTACGCTACGATGACCCAATAACCAACTTGGCTATCGCTCAAATGTAGAAACAAGGATCCGCAGATGCTGGTTTGTACCAAAGATAGACACAAAGTGATGGAGTAACTCAGTGGGTCAGGCAGCATCGCTGGAGAAAAAGGATGTGTCGATTTGAGTGACGTTACATACAGATTGGATGAGTCTGAAGTAGACTCTCCCACTAGTGGAAACATCCCGACCCGAAACGTTACCCATCCTTTCTCTCAAGAGATGGTGCCTCACCCGCTGAGTTACTCCAGCACTTTGTGTCCATCTTTGGCTATTGTTCAAATGGGCATGCTGAATGCCTAATGGCTAAAGGATATCCATTCTGCTTGCCTATTTGAGCAATACCCAAGTTGGCAATGGGCCCATTGTTTTCTCTCTTGAGCAAAAAGCAAAGTGCTGGAGGAACTCAGCGGGTCAGGCAGCAACAGTGGAGGGAATGGACAGGTGACATTTTGGGTCAGGACCCTTCTTCAGACTAATCCGATACGTCACCTGTCCATTCGCTCCCCAGATGCTGCCTGACCTGCTGAATTTGCCAGCACAGATTCCAGCATCCACGGATTCTTGTGTTATGACAGACATTGTTTCATAGGTTCATCAGTTCTTGGAGCAGAATAAAGCCATTCGGCCAATCAAGTCTACTCCATCATTCAATCATGGCTGATTTATCTTTCCCTCTCAACCCCACCCCCTGCCTTTGCCCCATAACCCCAGACACCCGTACTAATCAAAAATCTGTTTATCTCCACCTTAAAAATACCAATTGACTTGGCCTTTGCAGTCATCTGTGGTAATGAATTCCACAAAGTCACCACCCTGTGACTGAAGAAATTCCTCCTCATCTCCTTCCTAAAGGTACGTCCTATTATTCTGAGGCTATGACTTCTCTTTTCTGCTGAATGTACGAGTTAATCTGCAATATTTCTTCTTATTCTTTTGGCGGAAGTGTCAGTTCACCGTTTTTTGTGATAAATGTGCTCCACCACTTGTCACAGCCCACCTCTCTATGTCTTCTTCCAATCTATTACTCAGTGATACTCCCTGCTAACTCCATTCTCCTGCCTTCTCCCCATAACCTCTGACACTCATACTAATCAAGAATCTATCTATCTCTGCCTTAAAATTTCCATTAACGGCCTGCACGGCCTTCTGTGGCAAGAAATTCCACAGATTCACCACCCACCGACTGAAGAAATTCCTCCACATCTCATTCCAAAAGGAAAGTCCTTTCATTCTGTGGCTGTGACATCTGGTCCTAGACGCTCCCCACTAGTAGAAACATCCTCTCCACATCCACACGATCCAAGCCTTTCACCTTTTCCTGATTCTGTGTTTAGTTTAATTCAGTTTAGTTTAGTTTGGAGATGCAGCATGGAAACTGCCCCTTCGTCTAACCGTGTCCATGCCGACCAATAAACACCCCATATACTAGTTCTATTCTACACACGAGGGACAATTGTCCATTCCTAATAGCCACTGAGCTAAGGAAGCTAAGAGTCAACTACACTGGTCTGGAGTCACGTACAGAACAGACTGTGTAATTACACAGAAACAGCAGGAGATAGATTCACATTGACTATAGTCAATGATGAATAAATCACTTAGCTGGCAGCAGCAGACAGGAAGCTGCTCACGCAATAGTAATTATCAATGGCTGTTAATAACCAGCTTCATGTTACTGTATTTTCCCATTTTGACAAAGAAGGTTGGAAATTTTACACTGGAATGCCTTCACCTTAACTTTCAATTTTAAATTGTTCATGTTTTCGGTCTGGGGAAAAACAATTTCTCATGCAGCCATCTCATTCTTCACCGGAAGATTACTTAAACATATCTCATCTTGTCTGTAATTATCCAGCTCACCGGGAAACTATATTGGTCCTCTGGAACTTTCATCAGCTATATTGGTCCGCTGGAACTTTCATCTTTGTCTGGCTCTGAGAGCTGTGCATCTGTGCAGACTAAGTCGCTACATTTTGTGACTCACTGATGTGGCATCAAGTGCCAACGAGCAAGTTTGATATTAATTTGTTTCACGTGGAATTCAATTGTTAGTCACTGATGAGTAAATGGTCGTGCCTGCTCGCATGTACAACACTTCTCTACACAGCCCTTGCTACCTGCACAGTTTGTCTGCATAGACACAAAATGCTGGAGAAACTCAGCGGGTGAGGCAGCATCTATGGGGAGAAGGAATGGGTGACGTTTCGGGTCTCGACCTGAAACGTCACCCATTCCTTCCCTCCATAGATGCTGCCTCACCCACTGAGTTTCTCCAGCATTTTGTGTCCACCTTCGATTTTATCCAGCATCTGCAGTTCTTTCTTACACAGTTTGTCTGCATGAAGCTTGGACCATATGATAAGCGTTTGACGGCACTGAGCCTGTTCTCGCAGGAGTTTAGGAGGATGATACGATACAATGGAACTTTATTTATACCAGGAGGGAAATGGATCTGCCATCCGTCACAAAACACAAGGTACATGAAACATGAAGTTAAAGTGACGAGTGGGAAGGATTGGGGATAGAAACAGAAACATAGAAAAGAGGTGCAGGAGGAGGCCATTTGACCTTTCAAGCCTGCACCGACATTCATTGTGATCATGGCTGATCACCCACAATCAATAACCCGTGCCTGCCTTCTCCCCATATCCCTTGATTCCGCTAGCCCCTAGAACTCTATCTAACTCTCTTTTAAATTCATCCAGTGAATCGGCCTCCACTGCCTTCTGTGGCAGAGAATTCCACAAATTCACAACTCTCTGGCCTGCTGAATTTTCCAGCACAGATTCCAGCATCCACGGATTCTTGTGTTATGACAGACATTGTTTCATAGGTTCATCAGTTCTTGGAGCAGAATAAAGCCATTCGGCCAATCAAGTCTACTCTATCCTTCAATCATGGCTGATTTATCTTTCCCTCTCAACCCCACCCCCCTGCCTTTGCCCCATAACCCCAGACACCCAAATCAAAAATCTGTTTATCTCCACCTTAAAAAGACCAATTGACTTGGCCTTTGCAGTCATCTGTGGTAATGAATTCCACAAAGTCACCACCCTGTGACTGAAGAAATTCCTCCTCATCTCCTTCCTAAAGGTACGTCCTATTATTCTGAGGCTATGACTCTCCCACTAGTGGAAACATCCTCAGCACATCCACTCTATCCACGTCTTTCACTTTTCGGTAAGTTTCAAAGAGGGTCCCCCTCATCCTTCGAAACTCCAGCGAGTACAGGCCCAGTGACGACAAACGCTCATCATATGTTAAACCCAAAGTACAAAGTAAGCAAGATTAAAAATTGTCAATCCCATTCATGACTTTTCTTTCAACTTCCAACACAGCTTGTTCATTCCCTCCCTGACCGGCTGAGTTCCTCTGGCACTCCGTTTTTCCCTCAAGATTTCCGCATCTGCAGTCTCTTATGTCTCCTGATTTTCTTACTTTCCCAACTATGATAACGTTTGACCTGTAATGTTAACGTCATCACTTTCCACAGATTGTGTCTGACCTGCTGTTTCCAACATTTTCTATTTTTTTATTGCCTTTCATTAAAACGTAATGAAAACATTTCACCGAGGCCCTGCAATAAATGCAATAGGATCAATTTTGTGAGAAGGAGGCGAGAAGTGAAGAACCAAATAGAGATAAGGAAAACTTTCTTTAGCCAGAGGGTGGAAAATCTGTGAAATTAACTGCCACATATGACAGTGGAGGCCAAGTCATTTGGTATTTTATAAAGCAGAGATTGATAGGTTTATGGAATTTGTACGTTCTCCCCGTGACCTGCGTGGGTTTTCTCCGAGATCTTCAGTTTCCTCCCACACTCCAAAGACGTACAGGTTTGTAGGTTAATGTAAAAATTGTCCCTAGTGGGTGTAGGATAGTGTTAATGTGCGGGGATCGCTGGTCGACGGGGACCCGGTGAGCTGAATGGCATGTTTCTGTGCTGTATCTCTAAACTAAACAAAGGTTATGGGGAGAAGGCAGAAGAATGGAGTATTCTCAGCATGGTAAAAGGCCCTTCGGCCCACTGAGTCCGCGCCGACCAGCGATCACCCGTACACTTGTTCTATCCTACACACTAGAGATAATTTACAGCAGCCAAATAACCTTCAAATCTGAACGTCTTTGGTGTGTGGGAGGAAACAGAAGCACCCAGAGAATACCCACATTGTCACTAGGAGAACGAACAAACTCCGCACAGACAGCACCCATAGTCAGAATCAAATCCGGGTCTCTGGCGCTGTGAGGCAGCAACTATACCCCTGCGCTACACTGCAGGGAGGGTAAAATAGATCAGCCATGATCAAATGGTGGTGGATCATGATCGATGGGCTGAATGGCCTAATTCTGCTATTGTGTCGCATGGTCTTATGGTGACCTATGAACTGCACAATTTTAACCCAATGGATTTTTGTTTGTGTGTCCTGAAGATGCAAAGGACATCATTTCCACTTGAAGTCTGCATCATTAATCAATGTTTTTCATTCCATACAGGGCAGAAGCAACAGATTATTCAAAAAATATTGATCTATATTGCCATTTAATAAAAATGGCTGATTGATTTGTTTTTGTTACACTGTCAAGATGAAGGATATCTCATGTTCTTCAATTTTATTTATTTTCTACAAAAACAACCCTTTACTGCAATGGGCTGAGTATTGGCCTGGGATTAATATTGAAACAAACTGTGTTCGGCATTAGATCACCAACTTTTACCTCCTTCTAAATTGACTGGACCCATATAAGAGGTCAATGAGAATGTATTAGTCCCTTCCACATTGTGGTCGAGATATCCAACAACAAATTGGAATCAATGAAGTCGTTTTGAGGCATGATCATTGTTTAACTATGGGCCCCGTGGCAGTCAACTGGAGAAAAGCAAGTTCCAACAAAGCCCAGCATGCTTGGAATATATCAGTAATATGGCATGATAAATGCAAGGGATGATTTCCCCTAGTCTCTTACAACATTGGAGGCCATTCAGCCGACTGCTTCTATGCTGACCCTAAGGGAATTCTAATCTGTCCTCACCTCACCTGTATCCACCTATCACTTGCCAGTCTTTGTCCCCCCACCCCACATCTCCCTTTTAGATTTATTTGTCAAAGCTTTCTTTCCGCTACTACAATCAGTCCGCAGAAGGGTCCCAACCTGAAATGTCACCGACAGTGTCTATGTCCTCCAGAGATATTGCTCAACCGGCTGAGTTTTTTTCGAGATCCAGCATGGAAACAGGCCCTTCAGCCCACTGAGTCTAGGCTGACCAGCAATCAACCCAAACACTAACACTATCCTGCACACTAGGGACAATTTGCAGAAGTCAATTAACATACAAACCTGCACGTCTTTGGAATGTGGGAGGAAACCGGAGCACCCGGAGAAAACCCACGCGGTCACGGGGAGAAGGTACAAACTCAACACAGACAGCGCCCATAGTCTAGCAATGTTACAAAATTTTGAGATTTAAAAAATAAAGTCTGCAATTTATCCCATCAGATAAAGCATAAAAAGAAGTTTAATTTGACACTTAATTCACTTTCATATCTTCAGTATTAAAAAAGTTATGGCCATTATCATACTCAGAAATTAGCATCTAGTTCCCTATTGCTTTTCCATTGACTTAACACAAAAGCTGTGATCGAGGACAGTTAAAAGCCCATAACTTTCTTAAAAATTATGGTAACTGAAATAAATTTTCAGGTATTATAGATTGAAACATTCTGAAACAAATATGAAACAATCTTACTTCGAAGACATGAAAGTAAAGCATATAATTAGTTAGTTACCTAATTGTAGCTAATTACAAAATTCAATTACTAGATCTAAACATCTATCAATTTCTTAAGAATAGATTAACATTTTTAAATAGCCTAAGTGTCCAAATAACATTCACACAATAATTCACAATATAACATAATTTTTATATCTAATTTTCATGAATTTACAGGCCAAATGGAAGGAATTGAATGTTTAATACCTGTAAATTAATGGGGATTTAATTCATCTTGCGAGTGAGGATTACTGGAACGCGACCTTTTGGAACGTTCATTTGCGGTGAATTTAACCCCGTATTGGCATGAAAAATACTGCCGTTAATTCGGGGAATAAAATCACCGTGTCGCATGACAAAATGTGAATTAAAGGCTTCTTAAGAAGCACTTTTATACATTTAAAGAAAGCACTTTCGTTTACCTGTCCATTGTGTGAAATCCGTCCCCGTTATTGGCGTTGACGCTTCAGGAGCTGCTTTTAAAATGACTGTAGCGCTGACATTGACGATTTAATTTTTTTTTAAAATTCACAAAATGCCGGTAGGAACGATTTTGTCAGCGAAGGTTTGTACTCCAACAAAATATTTCCAGGACAAGGGAGGAGAAACCGCGTTTTAACCCCGCCCCCCCCTTAAAGGCGCCAAAATCGCGCACACGGCCAGTGGCAGAATTACAGCGCGACTGAAGGTAAGTTTTGTAACATACCTACATAGTCAGGGATGAACCTGGGTCTCTGGTGTTGTAAGGCAGCAACTCTATCAATGCGCCAACCACAAGTTACACCAGCACTTTATGTCTTTTCTTCCAATCTGTTCTATTCCGTTGAGCAGAAAAAAAAGCGCTGAAAAGTGCTGGTGAAATTCATTGGGTGAGGAAGCATCTTTGGAGTGAATCGATAGACAGTGTTTTGAGTCGGGTGTTTACTCGTCATAAGATCATAAGGTCATAAGTGATAGGAGCGGAGTTAGGCCATACGGCCCATCAAGTCTACTCTGCCATTCAATCATGGCTGATTTATCTCTCCCTCCTAACCCCATTTTCCTGCCTTCTCCCCATCACCCCCTGACACCTGTACGAATCTGTCAATGTCCACCATAAAAAACATCCTTGACTTGGTCACCATAGCTTTCTATGGCAATGAATTCCACAGATTCACCACCCTCTGACGAAATAAATTCCTCCTCCTCATCCTTTTATTCTGCGACTGTGGCCTCTGGTCCTAGATTCTTCCACTAGTGGAATCATCCTGTCCACGTCCACTCTATCCAGGCCCTCCACTATTCGGTAAGTTTAAATGAGGTCCCTCCATCACCCTTCGAAACTCCAGCGATCTTTGGCCATTGTAATTCTGAAAGGAGGCCTATTGAAGTCAAACTAGCTGAGAGTCAGAGCAAGGCTGAGATGGCTGACAGCAAAGAATGCCTTCCCCAGTGGCAACAAATAATTCCATCATCTAATTCAAGTATTGCTGTCCGAACACTGGCGTTTCTCTGCTCCCAGTGAGGAGGTGGTGTAATACAACATAGAGCAGTATTTAATTAGGTCCAGTTTAGTTTATTGGCACGTGTACCGAGGTACGGTGAACAGCTTTTGTTGCCTTCTAACCAGTCAGCGAAAAAACAATGCATGATTACAATTGAGTCATCCACAGTGTACAGATACAGGATGGATAACTTTTAGTGGGAGTTAAAGTGCAGTGAAGTCCGATTAAAGATAGTCCAGGGGTCTTCAATGAGGTAGATAGTAGTTCAGGACTGCTCTCCAGTTGTGGATAGGATGGTTCAGTTGCCTGATGACAGCTGGGAAGAAACTGTCCCTGAATCTGGAGGTGGGCGTTTTCACACGTCTGTGCCTCTTGCCTGATGAGAGAGGGGATAAGAGGGAGTGACTGGGGTGAAACTTGTCCTTGATTATGCTGGTGGCCTTGCCGAGGCAGCGTGAAGTGTAGATGGAGTCAATACAGTCAAGGAACAGGCCCTTCAGCCCTTAATGTTCATACCGTACATGATGCCAAATTAAACTAATCCCTCTGCTTATAGGTGATCTATACCCCTGCATTTCCTGCTTATAAGGTCCTAAGTAGTAGGAGCAGAATTAGGCCATTTGGGCCATCAAGTCTACTCCGCCGTACAATCATGACTGATCTATCTCTCTCTCCTATTCCATTCTCCTGCCTTCACCCCATAACCCCTGACATCCGTACTAAAGGGGCTGTCCCACTTGGGCAACCTAATCTGCGAGTTCTGGCGAGTTTGCCCTCGACTCATACTCGCAGCATGGTCGACACGAGGTCGTAGGAGGCCTTTGTAACTCTCCTTCATGCTCGACAGTAGTCCCCGTATACTCGAGGCCTCAGCTAGGTCGCGGCGTATTTTTCAACATGTTGAAAAATGCCCGCGAGTAAAAAGATTTTGCCATGGAAAAAAATCGATACTTTTTTTACTCGTAGGTTTAGTCATAGTAGGTCGTAGTAAGTCGGCATGTTAGTCGTAGGTAATCGAGGGTAGTCGAGGGTAGTCATAGATTGTCTTCATCATAGTCGAAGGGAGGTCAAAGGAGGTCGAAGGAGGTCGAAGGAGGTCGAAGGAGATCGAAGGATGTCGTCTTCACTCACCACTATTTGGTGTCCAATTTTCCCGAAGTTAGTCGTAGCTAGTCGAAGCTAGTCTTCAACATAGTCGCAGGAGGTCGAAGGAGGTCTTCTACATAGTCAAAGGAGCTCTTCAACATGACATTTTTTCAAACTCTCCTAAACTCGCCAATTAGGTCGCCCAAGTGGGACAGCCCCTTAATGAGGAAATCTTGATCTTATCCAGGTGCCTACCAAAAAACATCTTAAATGCCACTTGTATCGGCCACCACCACCCTGGCAGCATGTTCCAGGTACCCACCACCCTCTGTCAGATATAAAGTGCCTTGCACATCTCCTTTAATCTATTCCCCTCTCCCCTTAAAGTTATGCCCTCTGCTAGTTGATATTTCCACCCTGGGTAAAAGGTTCTGGCTGTCTACCCTATCTATGCCTCTCATCATTTTAAAACTACTTTCAGGTCTTTTAGTTTGGATTTATTTTATTCAGAGATACAGTGCGGAAACAGGCCCTCTGGCTCACCGGGTCCGCGCCAACCAGCGATCCCTGCACATTAACACTATCCTACACCCACTAGGGACATTTTTTTTTTTTTTTACATTTACCAAGCCATTTAACGTACAAACCTGTATGCCTTTGGAGTGTGGGAGGGAACCGAAGATCTCGGAGATAACCCACGCAGACCACCGGGAGAACGTACAAACTCCATACAGACAGCACCCGTAGTCAGGATCGAACCCGGGTCTCCGATTACAGCATTCGCTGTAAGGCAGCAACTCTACCGCTGTGCCACCGTGACCGTCTGGCATTAGTTTCCGATACTCCAGTGAAAACAACGTGAGTCAATGGCAGCATGGACCATAGAATGATTTGAATGATTTTGATAGCAAATCCTTCCGGAAAATGTGGACAGCCATTTTTTGGCAATGTTAATTGAAGGACTAAAAATGGTGTTGTCCAAAAACCTCACAAGGTATCCTCACATTGTCATCTCCTTTGGTCATTTTACATTCCCCTGAGATAGCGGAGATGGCTGTCAGTTTAACCACTCATCCAAGGAATGGAAGGAATAGTGTTGATGCACTCTGTCGTACTACCGCAACGAGCGATCCCACACAAGTCACAATCTCCTTGGAAAGAGTTTGTCCGCCAACATTAAAGGGGCGGGTTAAAGCTTCAACAAACTGGAAATTGTTGATACAGTAAGGCATTTGATAAACGCTCCTGCCTTTCAGAGTATTTAGTCACAACATAAAACAAATCAATCAGATGCTCCTGGAACACGTTGCCAGGGGAGATGGTGGAAGGAAGTACCATAGTGGTGTTTAGGAGGCTTTTCGACAGGCATGTTGGGAATGGAGGGATTTGGTCACGTACTGGCAGAGGGGATTAGTTTAAGTTTGCATTATATTAATAATGATATAATAATAATAATAATAATAATAATAATAATAATAATAATAATAATAATAATAATTCTTCTTTATTTCAAACACAATAAAAAATAAAAAAGCAAGTGTGAAACAGCATACAAAACCACCCCCCCAAAAACCCCCCAAAAAAATAAGAATATTTATAAAGTGTCATAAACAATATTTATAAATAAATGAATCGTATGTGTCCGAAAAGTAGTAGGAAGAAGCCGAAGCTTATTAAATCCCACTCCTTATTCAACTGCTTATAATTACCTTATACACATTTAGCAGCTATAAACACCTATGTACACCAAATTATTTACATTTGTACACTAATCAAATATTTACAAAGCCATACAAAAAAATAAATAAAAAAATAAAAATTAAAAAACCCTCATGTACTATACAGTATCTCTTAGTCATATATACAACCCATCATCCTATAATCACCCTTCCCAATACAATCAGTATAACAAATATCCCACTCAAAATCACCTATCCTCATCCCAATGCCTGTCCACATATTTGTCACAGACATTGTTGGCCGGAGGGCTTGTTCCAGCACTGTACTGTTCAGTGAAACGAAAAGTGTTTAGTTTAGACATACAGCCTGGAGACAGGCCCTTCAGCCCACCGAGTCCGTGCCGACCAACGATCACCCGCATAACTAGTTCTAGCCCACAGATGACGGACAATTTACAGAAGACAATTAACCTACAAGCCTGTACGTCACCAGAGAGCGGGAGGAAACCGAAGCACCAGGAGAAAACCCACACGGTCACAGGGAAAACGTACAAACTCCATACAGACAGCACCTGTAGTCAGGGTCGAATCTGGGTCTCTGCCGCTGTCGGGCAGCAACTCTACCGCTGTGAAGCTGTGCCGCCCTAAAGTGTTGGAATAACTCAGCAGGTTGGGCAACATCGAGGTCAAGATCAAACACGGGGTCTCTAGTTCTTTTCTCCTCCACCCAACTTCACTGAGTAATAGAGGTAGACCCAATATGTTGGAGTAACTCAGTGGGTCAGGCAGGAACCCTGGAGCAATCCAATTTATCCAAGTGGTGTTTCAAGTATTGTAGAGGACTGCTGAGTTACTTAAGCACTTTGTGTCCTATGCAATATTCCAGCATCTGTACTTCCTTGTTTTTACACTGCACTGTTCAATGTTCATATGTTAGAAATACTGTACATTACATACTAGCTTCCAACTGCCGCTGCCGATAATAACTTGTTTTTGTCTTAAGACTTTTAGATTACCAAGTGGAAGAGTTGAGCTGTTTTTATCATGCACAATTTTAATTTCTATTGGTGAACATGACTAATCTGGATTCAAAAATACTTACCTTTGGTCTGCGTACATGATCTGGATTAATAATAGCACACAGTTTATTTCCCAGTTTTCCTTTCCAGTTTACTTCTTTGTCTCCCAGAGAAACGGCTCTGGTTCCCAGATCTAATCAGCTGCTATTGCAGTTTAACGGCAGTGATTCCACTTAGATAGACACAAAATGTTGGAGTAACTCAGCGGGACAGGCAGCATCTCTGGAGAGAAGGAATGGGTGACGTTTCGGGTCGAGACCCTTCTTCAGACTGGGAGTCAGGGGAGAGGGAGACACAGAGATATGGAAGGGTAAGGTGTGAAAACGAGACATCAAAGGGGAGGAAGGTCAAGGAAAGTGTAGAATAGATCATTGTTGGCTGGGGAAAGGTGACAACCAAGCACACAGAGATAAAATTTAATCAGGAGGACAGTCAGACTGGTCAGAGAACTAGGATGGGGGAGGGATGGAGAGAGCATGAAAGCAAGGGTAACTTGAAGTAAGTGAAGTCAATATTCATACCGCTGGGGTGTAAGCTGCCCAAGGGAAATATGAGGTGCGGTTCCTCCAATTTGCGCTGGGCCTCACTCTGACAATGGAGGAGGCCCAGGACAGAAAGGTCAGTGTGGGAATGGGAGGGGGAGTTAAAGTGTTTAGCAACCGGAAGATCAGCTAGGTTTAGGCGGACAGAGTGGAGGTGCTACTCAGACAGTGTGACCACCGAGACTGTCTCGAGCTCTGTATCCTTTTGGATATTGAGAATACTGCTGTCACGATGATTTTCACCCCTTTGTCTGGGCGTTGGTCCTTGCCGAGGCATATGCCTGTTGCCTTCTGCTAACCCAGCAGGCAGATGGTAGACATCACCCCCACACCTGATATCCTACGCCACCAGTCAAGGTTGCAGCATAAGCACGGTGGCGCAGCGGTAGAGTTGCTGCCTTACGGCGCTTGCAGCACCAGAGACCCGGGTTCAATCCTGACTACGGGAGTTGTCTGCACAGAGCTTGTACATTCTCCCCATGACCGCGTGGGTTTTCTCCAAGATCTTCCGTTTCCTCCCACACTCCAAAGACATACGGATTTGTAGGTTAATTAGCTTGGGATAAATGTAAATTGTTGCTCGTGTGTGTAGGATGGTGTTAATGTGCGGGGATTGCTGATCGGTGCAGACTCGGTGGGCCGAAGGGCCTGTTTCCGTGCTGTATCTCTAAACTAAACTAAACTAAACTAAAGTGATCAGTTTCCCTTGTTGGTTTTTTGAGAGATACAGAACGGAAACAGGCCCTTCGGCCCATCGAGTACACACCCAACATCTATTCCCATTCACACTAGTTCTATGTTATCCTAATTTTTCATCCATTCCCTACACACCAGTGGCAATTGCGGAGAGGCCAATTAATCTGGGATGTGGGAGGAAACCGGAGTACCTGGAGGAAACCCACGTGGTCAGAGGGAGAATGTGCAAACTCCACACGGATAACGCCCGAAGTCAGGATTGAACCCGGGTCTCTGACGTTGTGAGGCAGAAGCTCTATAAACTGCAACACTGTGCTGTTCGAGAAATAATCTTTGTGACAGACACAAATAAATACATACAGACAGCACCCAAGGTCAGGATCAAACCCGTGGTCTCTGGTGCTGTGCTTTCTTTCAAGCTCCACCCCATCTCACCGAGTAATAGTGGTGGACCACCAGGTGGCGCTGCAATGGCTGCCTCGCCAACAGTCTGTCTGGTCCATAAAGTGTTCTTTAGCTTGTTTTACGTGGGCGGTGGGGTTGGGGGAAACATTTTTTAAATCTCTTACCTCGACGGAGATGCATACTTTTTTCCGTGTCATATCTCTGTCCGCACTGCGGCCTAACATCGAGGAGCTGGCAGCCTCTTGCTGGAGAACGACTTTGCGAGCTCCAAACGCGGGAGCCTGCGGACTTTAACATCGTGGAGCTGGCGATCCCTGTCGGGGATCGACCTCGGAGCTCCAAACGCGGGAGCCTGCGGACTTTAACATCGTGGAGCTGGCGATCCCTGTCGGGGATCGACCTCGGAGCTCCAAACGCGGGAGCCTGCGGACTTTAACATCGTGGAGATCACGGTCACCTTGTTAGGGATCGACTTCGGGTGCTCCAGCCGCAGGAGCTTCGACCGCACCGACGCGGGAGCTTCGATTGACCCGATGCGGGAAGTTCGATCGCCCCGACTGCAGATGTTTCAACTGCTCCGATCACGGGAGAAAAAACGAATGAAGAAGATTAGACTTTATTGCCTTCCATTGCAGTGAGGAACGTGGAGAATCCACTGTGGTGGATCTTCAAGTTGTGTGACTTGTTGTTTTTTTTAGTATGACTGTATGGTAAATCGAGTTTCACTGTTCCTTAATTGGTACACGTGACAATAAAATATCTTCGAACCTTTCAACCTTTGACACGAAATGCTGGAGAAACTCAGTGGGTCAGGCAGCATCTCTGGAAAAAATGGATAGGTGATGTTTCGAATCAGTGTATTGAGTATAGAAGTTGGGAGATCATATTGCTGTTGTACAAGACATTGGTGAGGCCACATTTAGAGTATTGTGTTCTGTATCGGACACCGTTATAGGAAAGATGTTATTAAGTAGGAAAGCGTGCAGACAAGATTTACGGTGGTGTTGCCAAAACTCGAGGACCTGATTCTATAGGGAGAGGTTGAAAGTCAGGCAGGATTTTATTCCTTGGAACGCAGGAGGATGAGGTGTAACATTATAGAGATGACTGGTTTGAAATATTTGATATTTTTTCAAAATTAATCAAAATAAACTGGTACCAAAACCAGAATGGATTATTTTTGGAATATCGGAAGGTATTCCTGAATTAAACGTGTATCAGAAGAATTTACTCAATTATGGGCTAATAATGGGAAAAAAGCTTATACTTAAATTCTGGAAAAATGCGCCCACACCAACAATAAAAATGTGGACATCAAATATGTTGGAAACATTACATCTGGAAGAGATGAGATTCCTCCTAGTAGGCAAAGTAGACCAATTTCAAAAGACGTGGTCTACGTTTTTGGACCTATTACAAGCATGAGGTGCAATAGTAATTTAGAAAAACAAATAAATAAATAAAAGGTATCTGGACCTGGTAATGGGAGGTAAAATAAAAACAGACTTGGTTGGTAGTTCCTTCTCTATGAAGTATGTTATAAGAGTTATAATAGAGCGATTGTTCCTTCTTTCTTTCTCTTTCTTTTCTAGGGTCTATTTTCTAACTTTACTTCCTTCTCTAACTTCTTTTCTAAGGGCTTTCTTTTCCCAACACTCTTTTGCACTTCACAACCTTTGCGCACTTTCTTCACTTTTCTTACTTCTTTCTTTTTCTTTCTTAAAGTTTAAAAAAGTGAAGCGGTACAAAAAATGTATTAATATATACGTGTTGTACATTACTGTAATCTACCGTACTTCTATTAAAAAAATTATTTTAAAAAAAAAAAATAAAAAAAAAAATAAAAACAACAACATTATAGAGATGCTCAAGATTATAAGAGGACTAGGTTGGGTAAGTACAGTCTTTTAACCAGAGTGGGGGAAGTGAGAACCAGAGGACTTAGATTTAAGAGGTGGGGAAATATTTAATAGGAACTAGAGGGTGAGGTTGAGTAGGCTGGGTCTCTATTCCTTGGAACGCAGGAGGATGAGGGGTGATCTTATAGAAGTGTATAAAATCATGAGAGGAATAGATTGCGTAGATGTACAAAGTAGGGGAATTGAGGGTCAGAGGACATGAGAGGAATAGATTGCATAGATTGCCCAGAATAGGGGAATTGAGGGTCAGAGGACATAGGTTCAAGGTGAAGGGGAAAAGATTTAATAGGAATCAGAGGGGTAACTTTTTCACACAAAGGGTGGTGGGTGCATGGAACAAGCTGCCAGAGGAGGTAGTTGAGGCAGGGACTATCCCAACGTTTAAGAAACAGTTTGACAGGTACATGGATAGGACAGGTTGGGAGGGATATGGACCAAGTGCAGGCAGGTGGGACTAGTGTAGCTGGGACATGTTGGCCGGTGTGGATAAGTTGGGCCGAAGGGCCTGTTTCCACACTGTATTACTCTATCACTGTATGACTATGAATCTATAACCTGAGGGGCAATCTTTTTACACAAAGGGTGGTTAGTATATGGAACAGGCTACCGAAGGAGGTAGTTGAGGAAGGTACAAACACAATATTTAAGAAACATTTAGACAGATACATGGATAGGATACGGGGTACTGATTGGGGATGATCAGCCATGATCACATTGAATGGCGGTGCTGACTCGAAGGGCCGAATGGCCTACTCCTGCACCTATTGTCTATTGTCTATTGATGGGGATTGAGCGATATGGTGCCAAATGCAGGCAGGTGGGACTAATGTAGATGGGGCATGTTGGTCGGTGAGGGGAAGTTGGGCTGAAGGGCCTTTTTCCACGCTGTATGACTCTATAACTATGATTTTACTTTGGAGTCACGTGAGTGACTACGTGAAGAAGACCTGTCAGGGCGCATGCGCGTCATTACGTCGATCGCATTGGCGCAGACAGGCTGGGAGGAACACAGTTCTCCAGCGGTAAGTTAAAAAAATCCTACAGGTAAGTTTAAACTTACTTTTTCAGGTTGTCCATTGCAGGAATCATTTTCCCAGGTTCCTGCTGGACATGGAAAAATTCAGCAAAACCCGGTGGACCGCGGAGAAATTGTGGACCGCGGGGATGTCGGCTTCGGACCGCGGGAGTGCGGGAGCAGGCGGCCGGTGGGTTTTGCTGGTTGAGTCGCGGACAGAACGGTCCGCGACTCCCGAGGTTTAATTCGGGCGCGGTTTTTTTTATAGACCGCGGGTTGAAGCAAGCTGCGGTCACCATAGAGGTGGCTGTTAGGCTTGCTGTTTCGAGTCGCTGACAGGCAGGTCAGCGACTCCAGAGAAATGTTTTAAATAGGGGCTGCGGGGTTCTCTAGACCGCGGGGATACCGGCTACGGTCCGCGGTAAATTGAGGAGCCGGTGGCCGTCGGACTTCTTGAGAGAGTCGCTGACAGTAAGGTCAGCGACTCCCGAGGGGGGGTGCAGACTGAGCGTGGTCGTCGGGGTTACTACCCGGCTCATTGAGGAAGGACCAGACTTTGGCAGCCCATATATGTTTGAAATATGTGGAGCCTGGCCAGGAGGGTCCCCTCTGTTATATGTGTATGTCCTCAGTGGAGAGGAGTAAGGCTCAGGGCTGCTTATCAATTCCTCAGTGGAGAGGAGTACAAACGGTCAGTGTGTAGCTGACTCCAACCTAGTGGTTTATCACCCTTATGTGTCGAGGTGAAAAAGTAGCAATTTCTGCTAATTCTGAGGAGGTTTCAGGTTGCCCTCCAAATTAAAGACGAACGCAATTTTGAGAAGCGTTCAAAAGGGTAGACATTATAGTTACCACTTGGTCACATTGTGACTATTATACTGAGATAGATGATTATCATTTATTCAATTAAGGAGATGGGAAGCCGTGTAGAGCTGTATTATCAGTCACCTGTGGGAGTTACACCAGGTGGCGTCATAGTAATTGCTGCTCATTAAAAGGGACTGAGCATGGTTTCTTCACCAAGACGCCGGTTTACTCATAGTAAAAGTAAATAAAGCCCAGGTTTAACTGGGATGGGCGTCTTCATTCACATAAATGTCTTTGGCTATGACAAATAATTGTTAAGTTTGTTCCAGCATTTCCCACTATGTCTGATGTATGGGGGCCAGAGGCGCTCCAATTCTTCACTATAGATGGAGTTGGCATTGGGAAGGAGCACAATTTGGAGTCACTAGCACGTGCAGCCTGTTTGGGGAAGGAGAATACCAACAGAGTATCGAATTGCATGGCTAGTCCTGGCGGCTGCTGTAGGCAGCGACCTGATAACCCCAACTCGGAGTGAGTGCCAAGCCAGGGGTATCGATGTCAGACAACATTGCGTCTTGTTGCAATTCAAGAACGCTCCATTGTAAGGCATGTCAGGCAGCAACACCTAGTAAAGGGTTGCAAAAGTCCCCACTCAAGGGTCGGAGTGGTCGAGAGAGTGCTACAGGAGGATGCACATGTGCCTGAAGCAACACCTGTTTGTAGGGTTGCCATTCCTCCCACTTGGTGCACCACAGTGGTCGAGATAGTGCTAAAATACATGCACACATGCCTAAGGTGACGCCTAGTAAAGGGTTGCCAAAATTTCTCCCACTCAAATGGCGGAGTGGTCGAGAGAGTACTACAGGAGTATGCACATGGGCCCGAAGCAATACCTGTTTGCAGGGCTGCCATTACTCCCACTCGGTTTCTCCGTAGTGGTCGAGATGGTGCTAAAATACATGCACACAGGCCTGGGGCAGCTCCTGTTGCAGGATGCATAAGTCCTCCCACGTGGATGTATACTGGATGAAGATGGAGCCACACACATATGTGATAAGATTGTGGGGAATGGAGTCGAACAACATGCTTGGTACAGAGGCATGTACAAGCAAATGGAGGAGATGGATGGTGATACCTGCTTCAGCTTCGATAAGCCCCACTCTAAAAGAGTGTCTAAGGTTAGTATGGATTAACTCCAAACTGGAATCCAAACATGGCTATGTGCCGGGAACCCATGCTGAATGCATGAGGGTAAGCAGTGGACGTTTGCCTCTAAAATTGCCGCTCAGTCGCTGATTGCTGATCCATCCAGAGAAATCCAAATTAACACCTGACTATTTGGGTCACAATTGATTCAATTAAGTGCGCTGCCCAGGGAAAAAGGGTCGAGCTAATTGACAGGTGTATCAAGCTAATTAAGGAATTAAGGATACATTCGGGTCATTATAATAGACCTATGCAGTTATCAGTAAAGACTATTCTGATTTGCAATGGTGGATTCACCATGTGTCCAGGAGTTATAGCAAGGTAATGCTTGACCAGACTTCCATGATTTTGCAGATGAATGTCAGTGCACTCGGGTGGGGTGTCACGGATACGAGTTTCAACTGTGGAGGCAGATGGACTGAGCAAGAGGCATCGATTCTGCAGACATGGGCAATTAACTATTAAGAGGTTTTTATGGACAAGGCTTATTGCTCTAACAAATGTATCTGCATGTTCAGTTTCAGATTGACAATACAACGCAAGTGGCATATATATTAATCTCATCGGTGGAATCAAGTTGGTATTTTGTGACGGATTGGCTAATCAAATTTGGGCCTGGTGCATTGGAAAAGATATTTCAGCTATTTATCTACCAGGTAGATTCTACATAGTAGCAGACGCCAATTCACGAAAGTTCCATGACAACATAGATTGAATGTTCAACAAGGAGGTGTTCAATAATATAGTACTTATATATGAATGCCAGATATTGATTTGTTTTGCATCAAGGTTAACCATCAGATGCCTAAATAGGTTTCATGAGAACCAGACCAGGTGGCAGTTGCAATTAATACTTTGACGTTGAGGTGGTATATAATATATATATATATATATATATATATATATATATATATATATATATATATATATTTATTTATTTATTTTCCCTACCTTTTTGCCTAATATGTCAGAGTCTGCAAGAAATCAAGCAGGATGCCACTTTGGGGGTGCTTATAATACCTAATTGGCCGAATCAAGCATGGTTTACTTTTGATGTTACAGTTAGGGATCCAACCTCTTTTTGGTGGTTCCCAATCATAGGAATTGACTGGAGCATCTGCTAACACGGGAAAGTCATCTGTTATGTGATTGTATTGACTTGTTAATTTGCAAGTTTTAAGAAGGCCATACCTGGAGCAAGGACTGTCTGGGTTTACAGTGGACATGCTCACTGTAGCCTGGAGAAAGAGTACTCAAAAGGGGTATATTACTTATGTAAAAAAATGGGACCAATATTGTGTACAAAATAATATTGACTATAATACTACAGGTATTGTGGATATTTTAGAGTTCCTGTTGACCCTCTATGATGATGAGGGGCCTCAGTTATAGCACCATTAATACAGCTTTAAGTGCTTTGTCATCCTGTGGGTTGGATGGGATCAGGAAAGATCCTATTGAGTTTCATCATATCATAGCTGGATTGATGAAAGGAATTTCAACTCTAAACCTCCTAAACCCAGGTATATGGCGATCTGGGATGTGTGCGGTCCGCAAGATGTTTCGACAGTAGGTTCCTGGCATGTCTCTGAATTTGCCAAACTAATCATGAAAGGGGTTATGCTCTTGGCATTGGTTCAGCATAGCAAGTGCAGATTTTTTGAAAAAACTTCTGCTAGACAGGATGGAAGTTGCTGAAGAGAATGTTATGTTATATAATTGCGTACTGCTTAAGCAGAGCAGGCCAGGTGTCACAGGTTTGTTAAAATTGTGTTTCAGCATAACCTACTGATCCATGTTCATGTGTAATGACACATTTATTTTCATTATATTAAAGCTATAAAGATCTTAAGGAATGTGGAAACAGCATTGTTTATCAGTTACATGAAGCCACACAGGAGAGTGTGAGTGCAGACTATCTCAAGTTGGTTTAAAGCAAATGTTGATTAAGGCAGGTATTAACACTGAAGTGTATATATCTGTTTTCCACTAGTGCAGCAGCAATGTCGTCGGCTAGGACGATGGATGTTCACAGCGGCCATATTTTATAGGTGCCGGGTGGTCAAATGAATTATTTTTAAATTTTTTTTTTTTTACGATTGGCCGATTGCCGATCGGAGAGAGGCTGTTTGCAAATTCAGTATTAAGTCCTGTTTAGTTCCTCTGGGGTAGACGGGTTACTGTTTGTTTTGATTATTCAAATCAATTGTTATTGCATGATATTACCATTTCATGTTTAACGCATTATTGATTGTTTCTCATCGAAAGTCAATCAATGCAGTGAGGCCGGGATTTGGATCTGCGGCATAAAATCACAGAGCTTTGAAATCTTCATGTAGTCACTCACGTGACTCCGAAGTAAAATAGTAAGATTAAACGAGAACTTACCAGTTTGAAGTTTGATCTTTATTTTATGAGGAGTTACGTTGGTGATTACGTGCCCGCCACGCCCAACCCTCTCTCATAAAAAAGGGTCATATGGTAGTTCTCATGTTGCTCATCTTAATATGTTACTTCAATTATTGTGTTGTCTGTGATTTCATACCGCTGCTTTGAAGATTGACGCGCATGCGCCCTGACGGGTCTTCTTCACGTAATCACCAACGTAACTCCTCATAAAATAAAGATCAAACTTCAAACTGGTAAGTTCTCGTTTAATCTTACTATTCTATGAAGCTTCTTCAGACAGAGTATCACTGAGTAATCGACTGGAAGAAGACATAGAATTGGGCTGTGACAAGTGGCGGAGAACATTTATTACAAAAAGCAGTGAACTGACACTTCTGCAGAAAGAATAAGAAGAAATATTGCAGATTAACTCGTACATTCAGCAGAAAAGAGACTTGTACAAATGCACATAAATCCTTGAAAACGACAGAGAATGTTGAAAATGAAGCATATAGGATTGACAAATATTAAGCACAGGGTACAAAAACATGAAAATTGTTAAACTTGTACATAATTTATTTGGTGTCCTAAGGAACATTGCACCCAATTCTGGTTTCATTAGGTCATAAGGCTTGGATCGAGTGGATGTGGAGAGGATGTTTCCACTTGTGGGAGAGTCGAGGACTAGAGTTCGTAGCATCAGAATTAAAGGACGTTCATTTAGGAAGGAGATGAGGAGGAATTTCTTCAGTCAGTGAGTGGTGAATCTGTGGAATTCTTTGCCACTGAAGGCTGTGGAGGCAAAGCCAGTGGATATATATAGAGGCAAAGGCAGATATAGATATATTTTTGAATAGTACGGGTGTCAGAGTTTATGGGGAGAAGGCAGGAGAATGGGCTTAGGAGGGAGAGATAGATCAGCCATGATTGAATGGCGGAGTAGACTTGATGGGTCAAATGGCCTAATTCTACTCGTATTGCTTACAATCTTTTATTGCTTGCCATAGAGGAGTACAGAGAAGGTTCACCAGACTGATTCCTGGGGTGGCAGGCCTTTCATATGAAGAAAGACTGGATAGACTCGGCTTGTACTCGCTAGAATTCAGAAGATTGAGGGGGGATCTTATAGATACTTACAAAATTCTTAAGGGGTTGGACAGGCTAGAAGCAGGAAGATTGTTCCCGATGTTGGGGAAGTCCAGAACAAGGGGTCACAGTTTAAGGATAAGGGGGAAGGCTTTTAGGACCGAGATGAGAAAAACATTTTTCACACAGAGAGTGGTGAGTCTGTGGAATTCTCTGCCACAGAAGGTAGTTGAGGCCAGTTCATTGGCTATATTTAAGAGGGAGTTAGATATGGCCCTTGTGGCTAAAGGGATCAGGGGGTATGGAGAGAAGGCAGGTACAGGATACTGAGTTGGATGATCAGCCATGATCATATTGAATGGCGGTGCAGGCTCGAAGGGCCGAATGGCCTGCTCCTGCACCTATTGTCTATGTTTTTATGTTTCTAATCTTATGATCTTGAGATCTTATCGTGTGATAGGAGCAGTTTTCCCAAAACACCGACCAACCTGCACGTGTTTGGGATGTAAGAGGAAACCGGAGCACCCGGAGGAAGTCTACGCAGTCCGAGGGAAAACGTGCAAACTCCACGCAGACAGCACCCGAGGTCAAGTTCAAACACAAGTCTCTGGCTCTGTGAGGCAGAAGCTCTACCAACTGCGCCACTATATATCACAAACGCAGGCCCTTTGTCCCACCACATCCACACTGTACAAATCCCATTTCCCAGCACTTGGTCCGTAACCTTCTAATGTGGTGGTGATCCTATCCCCATCTCTGCCTCCTGAGAAGTTCATGGGAGCCCGGCTTTGAGATCATTATATTCAACTGCAGTATTTATTTACACAAAGGGTGGTGGGTATATGAAACAAGCTGCCTGAGAAAGTAGGTGAGGCAGGTACTAACACAACATTTAAAAACATTTGGACAGGTACATGGATAATCATGATCATCATAATCATCGTAATAATACTTTATTAGCCAAGTATGTTTTGCAACATATGAGGAATTTCATTTGTCATACAGTCACACCAATAAAAAGTAACAGAACACACAAAATACATTTTAACATAAACATCCACCACAGTGACTCCTCCACATTCCTCACTGTGATGGAAGGTGAAAAAAAGTTCAATCTCTTCCCTTTGTTCTCCTGCGGTCAGGGGCCTCGAGCCTTCCAATGATGGGGCAATCTTGGCTCCCATAGCCGGCGGTCAAGCCCTCCGCATCGGGGCGATCAAGCTCCTGCATCGGGGGAGAATCTCAGCTTCCCCGCGCCGGGCGATCGGACACTGGTTTGGAGCAACCGACATCGGTCTCTACCCGAGACTGCGAGCTCCTCGATGGTGAAGTCCGCAGAAACGTCGATCCCAGGCAAGGGATCGCAGGCTCCGATTGTTAGTCCATGGCCCCGCGGTGAGGATGAAAGTCAGCCCCGAGATAGGCCTCCAGCTCCATGATGTAAGGACGCAGGGCGACCGGGGATATGATCCCGGAAACAATCATATCTTCAGGAAGGTAAGAGATTGAAAAAAAGTTTCCCCCGACCCACCCCCGTCCACCCCCCACATAAAACAAACCAAAGAACATTAACACAAACTTTTAAAACACATTAAAAATAACCAAAAAATAGACGAAAAGGCAGACAGACAGACTGTTGGCGAGGGTCTGTTCAGAGGGAACTGGGCCAAACGCAAGCAGTTGGGACCAGTGTAGATTGGGCATGTTGTTCAGAGCGGGAAAGTTGGGAGAAGAAACTGTTTCCATGGTGTATGACTGTATACATCCATCATTATCTCACTAAACACAGGAAGGACGTTTGCAGAAGAAGAATGACAAGAGACTGCAGATGGTGGAACTTCAGCAAAGAAACAAAATACTAGATCAACTCGGGCAGCATTTATGGAGGGAATTGGACAATGTTTCAGGTCGGGACCCTTCTTCAGGCAGTGAATTGTTAATTGGTGAATACTCTCATGAGGTAATTGTGTCTTTGACCAGTATATCTGTGATATTTAAAATCTATTCAAACAATTTAATTTAAGTACCAGAGGAAATGTGAAGAACAATGTAATTAAAGTACCATTGAGGAAAGTAAATTCAACATACCAAGCTGATTTGACTCAGTTACCCATGTTAATAATTTCCAACTGGAAGATTTTTGACTCGCTTCAATAATTTTGCAGCCAGAATCATAATGAACCTAATTTTCCACGAAAAAAACAAGCAAACATCTGCTCAAAGTAACAATTTTATAATGGAGAACATCACTGCGTTTTAGATTATTAATGTGGTGGGAAGAATGAGTTTTACTGGTGATGCTTCTGTTGGCTCATTAATCTTTTTAGATTCTCTTTCTAATGTTACACATAGGTGAATAACGACATGATCACAAGAACAGCAACATGTCATTAAGTCCCTTGTGTACGCTTCCCATTTAGTTAGGTCATGGCTTAATGGCTCACCAATCAAGAATCCATACATCTTAGCTTTGAAATGTTCATCTGACTTTTAGCCTTAACAGCGTTTTTTGATGAATGGTGTCCCAGATTTTACATCAGTTAGCGCAAAGGTTGAGCAGCATTCTTCAGGCTTCCCACTTGTGAAGAAGCAATTTCCATCGGTCTACCCTAATGACCTCTTTAACCTTTGGGATCACCACTTAATCTTTGATACTCAAGGGAACCCAAGGCTAGTTTGGAGCAGTCGTTCCTCATAATTCAATGCTTCGTACACCTCATCCGCACTTGGAACGTTGTGCGGAGTTATGGTCTCCCAGCTTTCCGAAGGATGGCGTTAAGTTGGAAATTGTGCAGAAAAAAAACAGGAGGGTTTTGCTGGGAATGGAGGGCTTGTGTTATAAGGTGAGGCTGGGTAGGCTGGGACCTTTCCCTGGTGCCTGGGTGACTAAGGACTGACCTATCTCATCAGGAAGGCTGGCACCATCCTGGGGCGGTTGGATTCATGGGAGGTGGTCTTGTCGGGGAGGATGCTCCTCAAACTGCGGTGCATCCTGGACAATACAGCTCACCCCCCTCCAGGACACACTGGTCAACCTGAGGAGCACCTTCAGCAACAGACTGGTTCCACCAAGATGCAGTACTGAATGCCACAGGAAATCCTTCTTCCCTGTGGCTATCAGACTGTACAACTCCTTCCCCTTTCTGTCATGGGGTAGACTGAGACTGGGACTGACTCACCCCCACACTCCCCTCACCAATCTTTGCACATCACCCAAGCCCTTCCACTCGTCACTTTTAATTTCATGTTTCATGTATTTTGTGTTTTATGAATGTTGGCAGATTAATTTCTAAATAAAGTTCTATCGTATCGTATCGTAATGAGGTCTATAAAATCATGAGGTGCATGGATAAGTTAAAAGGTCACAGGCTTTTTCCCACTTTAGTTCAGTTTTACTTTAGACTAGTTTATTATTGTCACATGTCCTGAGGTGCAGTGAAAAGCTTTGTTGTTGCATGCTATCCAGTCAGCAAAAAGATTACAATCAATGTACAGCAGGCAGTGAAGAAAGCGAATGGCATGTTGGCCTTCATAGAGGATATCCGGAGGAGGCGCTGTCCAGAACGGCTGCCTGTCCTGCAGCTGTCTGTTTTTTTCCCTTCTTTTTTTTATTATTTTTAGTACGTTGAGTGTGTAGTCAGGGGGCCTAATCTTTTTATGTGTGGGGGGTGGTGGGGGGGGAAGGGGGAAACTGCTTTTTGAGTCCCTACCTGGTCGGAGGGGTTGCCTTCCTCCGAGCAGCGCCTTCGACCTGTCCTTGCGGCCTACCAGCGGGTCCTGGAGCGACGTTTCCCTGAGGGGACCTGGCCAGAAGATCGGCTTTGCCGGCGGTGCAGCGCTGGAGCGCTGTCGTGGAGCGGGCGATGCCTTTCCTGGGTCGCCGCGCTGGAACTCCAGTATGCTGGGACCGACGATGAGAACATCGCAGAGCAGCGGTTCTGTGGAGCGGCCCAGCTGCGACGCTGAACGGTACATCCCGGAGCCTGGGATCTCTTGTTGAGATTGCCAGTGTGTGGAGCTCCATCCGGCGCGGTCTGTTGGCTTGGAAGCCGCGGTCTTCGGTGGGAAGGTGGTCGTTCCTGGTACCGCAAGCCGCTGGGGGTTCTCCCGACGCCGGAGTACCATCACCCGGCGAGAACATCGGGCGCCGTGGCGGCGACTGTGGAGGCCTCAGTGGACCCGACTCTGGGTGGACAAGAGGATGGGGACTGGACTTTGTGCCTTCCCCCACAGTGGGAACCACTGTGGGGGGATGTTTTGGCGTTGAACTTCCTTTTAATACTATGTTGTATTTTATTAGTGTGCTGCAAGGACATCTGAATTTCCCCTGAATACGAGGATTAATAAAGTCTAATTCAATTCAATTCAATTCAATATATAAAGAGGTCATTCTGCAGTTGTACAGAGCCCTAGTGAGACCACACCTGGAGTATTGTGTGCAGTTTTGATCCCCTAGAATTCCCCTATTTGAGGAAGGACATTCTTGCTATTGAGGGAGTGCAGCGTAGGTTTACAAGGTTGATTCCCGGGATGGCGGGCCTGTCAGATGCTGAGAGAATGGAGCGGCTGGGCTTGTACACTCTGGAGTTTACAAGGATGAGAGGATATCTTATTGAAACATATAAGATTAGTAAGGGTTTGGACACGCTAGAGGCAGGAAACATGTTCCCGATGTTGTGGGAGTCCAGAACCAGAGGCCACAGTTTAAGAATAAGGGGTAAGCCATTTAGAACGGAGATGAGGAAATGAGTCAGAGAGTTGTGAGTCTGTGTAATTCTCTGCCTCAGAGGGTGGTGGAGGCCGGTTCTCTGGACGCTCTCAAGGGAGAGCTAGATAGGGCTCTTAAAGATAGTCAGGGGATGTGGGGAGAAGGCAGGAACGGGGTACTGATTGTGGAAATAGCAGGGGGCCGCGGGTCAAAGGAGATGGAGGAACTGAGTGAAATCCAGGTTAGTCGGGAAGTGGTGTTGGGTAAATTGAATGGATTAAAGGCCGATAAATCACCAGGGCCAGATAGGCTGCATCCCAGAGTACTTAAGGAAGTAGCTCCAGAAATAGTGGATGCATTAGTGATAATTTTTCAAAACTCTTTAGATTCTGGAGTAGTTCCTGAGGATTGGAGGGTAGCAAACGTAACCCCACTTTTTAAGAAGGGAGGGAGAGAGAAAACGGGGAATTACAGACCAGTTAGTCTAACATCGGTAGTGGGGAAACTGCTAGAGTCACTTATTAAAGATGGGATAGCAGCACATTTGGAAAGTGGTGAAATCATTGGACAAAGTCAGCATGGATTTACGAAAGGTAAATCATGTCTGACGAATCTTATAGAATTTTTCGAGGATGTAACTAGTAGAGTGGATAGGGGAGAACCAGTGGATGTGTTGTATCTGGACTTTCAGAAGGCTTTCGACAAGGTACCACATAAGACATTAGTATACAAACTTAAAGCACACGGTATTGGGGGTTCAGTATTGATGTGGGTAGAGAACTGGCTGGCAAACAGGAAGGAAAGAGTAAGAGTAAACGGGTCCTTTTCACAATGGCAGGCAGTGACTAGTGGGGTACCGCAAGGCTCAGTGCTGGGACCCCAGCTATTTACAATTTATATTAATGAACTGGATGAGGGAATTGAAGGCAACATCTCCAAGTTTGCGGATGACACTGAGCTGGGGGGCAGTGTTAGCTGTGAGGAGGTTGCTAGGAGACTGCAAGGTGACTTGGATAGGCTGGGTGAGTGGGCAAATCTTTGGCAGATGCAGTATAATGTGGATAAATGTGAGGTTATCCACTTTGGTGGCAAAAACAGGAAAGCAGACTATTATCTAAATGGTGGCCGATTAGGAAATGGGGAGATGCAGCGAGACCTGGGTGTCATGGTACACCAGTCATTGAAAGTAGGCATGCAGGTGCAGCAGGCAGTGAAGAAATCGAATGGTATGTTAGCTTTCATAGCAAAAGGATTTGAGTATAGGAGCAGGGAGGTTCTACTGCAGTTGTACAGGGTCTTGGTGAGACCACACCTGGAGTATTGCGTACAGTTTTGGTCTCCAAATCTGAGGAAGGACATTATAGCCATAGAGGGAGTGCAGAGAAGGTTCACCAGACTGATTCCTGGGATGTCAGGACTTTCATATGAAGAAAGACTGGATAGACTTGGCTTATACTCGCTAGAATTTAGGAGATTGAGAGGGGATCTTATAGAAACGTACAAAATTCTTATGGGGTTGGACAGGCTAGATGCAGGAAGATTGTTCCCGATGTTGGGGAAGTCCAGGACAAGGGGTCACAGCTTAAGGATAAGGGGGAAATCCTTTAAGACCGAGATGAGGAAAAACCTTTTCACACAGAGAGTGGTGAATCTCTGGAACTCTCTGCCACAGAGGGTAGTTGAGGCCAGTTCATTGGCTATATTTAAGAGGGAGTTAGATGTGGCCCTTGTGGCTAAGGGGATCAGGGGGTATCGAGAGAAGGAAGGTACGGGATACTGAGTTGGATGATCAGCCATGATCATATTGAATGGCGGTGCAGGCTCGAAGGGCTGAATGGCCTACTCCTGCACCTATTATCTATTGTCTCTTGTCTATTGTCTATTCCAAAGACATACCGGTTAGTAGGTTAATTGGCTTGGTATAAGTGTAAATTGTCCCTAGTGTGTGTAGGGTAGTGTTAATGTGCGGGGATCAGTGGTCGGAGCGGACTCGGTGGGCCGAAGGGCCTGTTTCCATTCTGTATCTCTAAAACTAAAAAACTAAAACTAAAAAAAAACTAAATCTGAGACATCCTAAGGACATTAAAGCCACTGAATGAATCTTTTTGTTTTTGCCTCTGTTGATGCAACACTCCCCAGGAAATGTAGAACGCACAGTTAAATAACATCAATGGGGCCATCGGTAACAACTGCCACCCCGTTCACTCTTTAGCAGCTGATGTTTCACTTCAAACAAAATGACACTCGCGTGCATGCCACCGAAGTAGCATCTGAGTGCTGTGTGGGTGTATCGAATCCACTCCAAATACATTACTTGATTACGCAGGATTCTCTTGTCAAGATGCAAGAAGGTTGTAATTCCGCAAGTGACTCCGGCTGCAAATGATGTCTAAAGTATTGACACTGATAAGAATCACGCTGGCAATTCAGGTAAACAGCCAAGGCCTGAAAGTGAAAGCTGATGAATAAGCAATGAGGCTGGGAAATATAGCTCAGGGTAAGTATTAGATGTTGATATCTTGGTTAATATTTATGTGATTCCCCTACCAGCAAAGATGGTTGAGCTATCATTTATATGGGAAATGACAATGTAAGTGGACAGATGCTTTCCTATCCAAGTGTACCTCTCTACAGTGCAAATATATAATTATAAAATGTATGTCGGAATTATTGCAGCCAGCCTGCAGCAAGCTATTTTATAACATTAATAATAAACTTACAAGGTAGACAAAAATGCTGGAGAAACTCAGCGGGTGAGGCAGCATCTGTGAGCGAAGGAAATAGGCAACGTTTCGGCCGAAACCCTTCTTCAGACTTCTTAATAATAAAGTTACCTTTTGGTTCATTAGCACCCTTAGTCTGGATGGATCCTGGGCCTCTGCCACTGAAAGGCAGCAACTCTACCGCTACGCCACCGTGCCACCCAGTCTGGGGACAAAGCCATATTGTTTTTATTTCTTCCATTCTGACGCCCATGTGTTGATACGGCATTTTTTATGCGGTGAACTTGCCCCTGACCGTGAGTGGGCACAACTGAGGGGGGACCGCAATGAAACATACAGAACAGTGATAGACTTGGATAGAGCGGATGTGGAGAGGATGTTTCCACTAGTGGGAGAGTCCAGGACTAGAGGTCACAGCCTTAGAATTAAAGGGCGATCTTTTTGGAAGGAGATGAGGAGAAATGTATTTAAGTGGTGAATCTGTGGAGGCCAAGTCAGTTGATGTTTCTAAGGCAGAGATAGATAGATTCCTGATTAGTACGGGTGTCAGACATTATGGGGAGAAGGCAGGAGAATGGGGTTAGGAGGGAGAGATGGATCAGCCACGATTGAATGGCGGAGTAGACTAGATGGGCCGAATGGTCTAATTCTGCTCCTATCACTTATGACCTTATGACATGCCTAGGAGGAGGAGCTATCTTGGGGAACGGCTGCTAACCAGCAGCCGTCCGTTAAATTCACTTTTTTATTTAGTTTTTAGTTTTTTTCTTGTCTATGTCTAGGGGAATGTTTGACTTTTAATGTGGGGGGGATAAGGGGGAAACTATCTCTAGGTCCCTACCTGGTCGGTGAGGCAGCTTTTTCTCCGGGCTGCCCCGTCGACCCGTCCTTGCGGCCTACCAGCGGGCGTGGAGCGGCGTTTTCCTGGCGGGGACTGCCCAGCACCTTCAGCTCCGGTGGCGGCACAGCGCTGGAGCGCTATCGCGCAGCGGAGCGGGCGATGCCTTGCCTGGGTCGCCGCGCTGGATTGACGCGCTGGAGCTCTGGCCGCCGAGCTCAACACCTCCAGGCTGCGGGACTGCGGAGCGGCCAGCCGCGGGCGGCGGCGCCGACCCTAACATCGGGAGCCTCTGAGCTCCAAATCGGCGCGGCCCTGTTGGCTTCAGGTGCCACGGACTCCAATAGGGGATCGGCCGTTCCAGCCGTCCCAGCCGCTGCGTGGACTCTCCTGACGCCGGGGCAAGTCCACCCGGCGAGAACGGCCAGGAACATCGGGCCTCCGTAGAGGCAACTGTGGAGGCCTCAATAGGCCTGACTTTGGGTGAACTGGGGTTGGGGACTGGACATTGTGCCTCCCCCCACAGTGGTAATCATTGTGGGGGGATGATTTTTTTTGTGTGTGTAAATGATATTTTATTTTATGTCCAAGATGGCTGCCGGAGGGGTGAGTGGACGCTGGCGCGCTTTAGCAGCTGCTGCTCTCTCTTCCATATTGTGTTTTTGATTTTTGTTTTTGGATTGAATTCTCTCTTTAATTTGTGTACTCGTGATGTCTTTACTATTTATTTCATTCCGCTTACATGTTTCCACACTATTTGTTAAACTTTGTAAGGTGTCCTTGAGACTTTTGAAAGGTGCCCATAAATAAAATGTATTATTATTATTATGACTGATTCAGAGTTTAGATGAGTGGAAGACACGGAGGGGAAGAAACTTCACCAGCCCTGTGCACCCAGTAGAGTGTGACACCAGGGGATGTGTGCGGTTACAGGGGCAGATCAAGGCTCATCCTGCAGTACAAGATGTAGTTCAGAGATGAATGAGATCTGTCGGATTAATGACTCAGTCAGCAGGCAAATGGGATTTGAGGATGAGCCATGAAAATTATGACAAGAAAGTAAAAGATAGACACAAAATGCTGGATTAACTCAGCGGGACAGGCAGCATCTCTGGATAGGAGGAAAGGGCGAGGTTTTGGGTCGAGACCCTTCCTCATTCTGAAGAAGGGTCTCCACCCAAAACGTCACCCATTCCTTCTCTCCAGAGATGCTGCCTGTCCCGCTGAGTTACTCAAGCTTTTTTTTAATGTCTATCTTCAGTGCAAGCCAGCATATGCAGTTCCTTGCCGCACAAGTAAGCAATAGCTTGGTTCATGAATTTTGATTTCAATATGGCAACTCAGGACTTCAATCTCCAGTAAATAAATAAACAAGGGGTAAATAGAACATGGGATGTAGAATAGTACAACTGTAGCAACCACTTTATCTGATGCATCACAGCATGGTTTGGGAACAGTTCCATCCAAGTGCATGAAATTGCAGAGAGTTGTGGACCCAGCCCAGACCATCACACAAACCAACCTCCCTTCCATTCTCCTCCCCTTCTCAGCTCTCCCTCAGCCCACTGGCTCCTCCTCTTCCTTTTTTCTTCCTGCCCCCCCTCCCCCCACCTTCACATCAGTCTAAAGAAGGGGTTCGACCCGAAACGTTGCCTATTTCCTTCGCTCCATAGATGCTGCCTCATCCGCTGAGTTTCTCCAGCATTTTTCTCTCCCTTCCATTGACTCAATTTATACCTGATGCTGCCTCAGCAAGGCCAGCAGCATAATCAAGGACCAGACTCACCCCCGGTCGCTCCCTCTTCTCCCCTCTCCCATCAGGTAAGTGGTACAGAATTTGAAAATGCACACCTCCAGATTAAGGGACAGTTTCTTCCCAGCTGTTAACAAGCAAGTGAACTGTCCTATCACCAACTAGAGAGCAATCCTGACCACCATCTACCTCAATGGAGACCCCCAGTCCACCTTTCATCAGACTGTACTGGACTTTATCTGACCTCCCATCTACTTCATTGGAGACCTTGAACCATCTTTAATTGGGATCTTCTGGATCTTTATCTTGCACTAAACTTTATACCCTTTATCCTATTTCTGTACACTGTGGACGGCCAAATTGTATTTTACTTCGGAGGCACGTGAGTGAATACGTGAAGAACCCCGCCAGTGCGCCTGCGCGTCATTACGTCAGACGCCTTGATGCAAACGGACGTGAGGAGCAGAGCTCCTCCAGTGGATTTGTAGTTTTTCAACTACAAGGTAAGTAAGTTTTCCAGGTCCGTTTACTGTTGGTCTGTGGGGATTTTTTCCACAGACGCCATGGCGAGCGACACAGCCGACAGAAGTCGGGAAAGTCGGGAGTCTGCGGTTAGAGACCCACCGCCTCTAAACCCCGGTACAGTCGCCAGCGGTGAGCATAGCGACTGTGGACCTGGGGCTGGTGAAAACACAGTCAGCGCGTGTCGGGCAAAAGACAAAGTTTAAATCCCAACAGCCCACGGAGGGAGTCCCAGGCAATGGAAGTAGCTCCAGGGCTAGATACTGCTTTCGAGCGTATTGCCCAAATAGAAAGCCTTTTACATAGGCTGTTGGAGCAAAGTTCACTCAGGGAGGAGTGTACTGAAAGCCAAGTTGCTGGAAGCAGCTCAAACAGCTCCTGGTACAGGGCTAGATACTGCTTTCGAGCGTATTGCCCAAATAGAAAGCCTTTTCCATAGGCTGTTGGAGCAAAGTTCACTCAGGAAGGAGTGTACTGTAATCCAAGCTGCAGGAACTCTCCCTTGGAAGCAAGATTACTTCAGATGTGGTAATTCTGAATAATATACAAGGATTTCGAATTGAATTCAATCCAAATTATGATTTGCCTGTCCAGCATGTTCCTAGCAGAACTCTCCACTTTGCGAAGTAATGGAGGTTCAAGTTGCGCTTCAAAACCCTATATATAAAAGGTGTTATTGAAGAATCAGTCTACCAAATTCACCAATTTGGGTCAAATATATTCCCTCGATCAAAAAAGGATGGAGGATGTAGGATTATTATAGACTTGACAAGTCTGAATCCTTTTGTTCAGTGTCTGTTCACTTGCAAGATATGAAGTATCTTAAATTTACATGGATGAACCAATTAGGGCAGTTCAAAGCTCTGCCTAATGGGTTAACGTTCCCTCCCAGAATATTCATAAAATTGTTTAAATCAATTCTGGGGTTGCTGAGAGCCAGGGGCATGTACTAATGGCATACCTGGATGATGTCCTGATTATAGGAAGGACAAAACAGTCAACAGAAGCATCGGTTGCAGTAATAAAATCAAACTTTTGAAAGTTTGGGGGTTTCTAAATTCATCCAAAGAAATCAAGGTTAAAAACATGTACCTCGATTGATTATTTGGGGTTCACAATTGATTTAGCCCAAATGCAAATTACTTTGCCCAGTGAAAAAAGGGTGGAGTTGATTAAAGATTGCAGTAATCTGTTAAACGAGCAAAAACCTCTAATCAGACAGGTGGCCCGAGTACTGGGAAAATTAGTAGATTCCCAGCAGTCCAGTATGGACCATTACATTATCAACAGCTGCAGAGAATCAAAGAACAGGCACTGAGAGTAAATGCTGGTCATTTTGATAGAACCATGCAAGTAACAACAAATGCTGTTTCTAATCTGCAGTGGTGGATTCTACATGTCTCAAGCAGTTCAGGCAAAGTGCTGATTGAACAACCTTCCATGATATTACAAACTGATGCCAGTGCACTAGGATGGGGTGCAACTGACTTACCATCGAGCTGCGGAGGCAGATGGAATCAGGAAAAGTTAGTGTTACTGCAGACATGGGGAATTACCTATTTGGAGCTTTTAGGAGGTTTCTATGGACTCCAAGCTTATGGTTCTAACACAACTAAAAGTAAGGTTCAAGTTCAAATTAATAAACACAAGTAGTTGCCTATATTAATGATATTGGTGGAATTAAGTCGGTGTCATGTGACAAAATGGTTAAATCAACTTTGGTCTTGGTGTATTGAAAAGAACATTTGGATTTCAGCTATCTATCTACCAGGTAGAATGAACACGATAGCAGACACCAGGTCACGAAAAGTTCCATGATAATAAAGAATGGATGTTGAATCAAGAGGTATTCAATGATATAGTAATCAGATTTGGAATGACCGACATCGACTTGAATCATCAGCTATCGAGATATGTCTCATGGAAACCAGATCCAGGAGCAGTGGCGATTGATGCTTTCTCGCTACATTGGGGTGGTATGTTTTCATATATATTTCCACCTTTCTGCCTCATAAGCCAATGTTTGCTTAAAATCAGGCAAGATGCTGCTTCAAGAGTATTGGTAGTACCAGATTGGCCTACACAACCATGGTATCCATTGATATTAGAATTAACAACACAAATGTTGATGAAAGTCCCAAAAAAGAGTAATTTATTGCTGCACCCTGTACAGGGGTACAACATCCATTATATGATCGTTTGGATTTGTTGATTTGCAGGTTTTAAGAATGCCTTTTCTGGGACGAGGACTGTCTGAGCATACTGTGGACATGCTTACGGCAGCCTGGAGGAAGAGCACTCAAAAACAGTACCTTTCTTATATTAAGAAATGGGAAGAGTTCTGTGTACAAAAGAATGTGCAATAAAGTACTGCAGATATTTCAAATGTTTAGAATTTCTGTCAAAACTTTATTATGATGAAGGTCTGAGTTGTAGTGCAATTAATTCAGCCAGAAGTGCATTGTCCTCATATTTGGTTCTGGATTCAGAAAGAAACTCAATTGGGTCACACCCAATTGTTTCCAGACTAATGAAAGGAATCTTTAATTCCAAACCACCGAAACCTAGGTACGTGACAATCTGGGATGTAAGTGTGGTACTGAAACTACTTTGTGAATGGTCATCAAGTGTGTCTTTACCTTTGGTCAAGCTCAGTATGAAAGTATTCATGCTTATGGCATGAGTGACAGCATAACGAGTGCAAACACTTGGAAAATTACAAATAGACAGTATGGAAGTAACTGAAGATAAGGTTACATTCTATATCTATGACTGTAGATGATATATGCATGTGCCTTTAACATAGTGACCTCATACCTACTAACCACTCCCCATATCACAAGTATAACTACAACCTCCCCACCCACAGATCGCTCTCTAGTTCCTGTGACAGACCACGTACAGCTAGTGCAATATGTAATGCTCCAGTATGAATAAAGATAGTAAAGTAACGATGCCTCGTTATAGCCTCTTTACATGGTGTCACACCTCTTACCTTGCGCCTCCTGTCTATCGGTTTATCATTTAATTTTGTCCCAGTTTTTTGTTTCCCCTGCCCTCTTATTTCCTCGTTATGGCCACTTCTGCCCATAAGCCTGATGTGCTCGTTTTCGATTCAGACATTGCCCTTCGATGGGATGTCTTCAAACGTGACTTTGAACACTATGTCACGATTGCTCATCCTGCCGCCACCCCAGAGCTCAAAGCCTCTCTGCTTCTCAACTTGGCTGGTCCCGAGGCCCTGACTCGATCTGACTTCTTCGTCTACGCTGACGGAGAATCAGCTCGGGACCCGGTATGTCTGGTGGCTAAGTTTAATGCTATTTGTGATATTCCAACAAACTGCATCTTAGAACGTTTTAAACTGTTTGCGCGGCGTCAGCTCCCTGGGGAATCTGCAGAGAACTATGTCTCTGCGCTGCGACACCTGGCCAGGCGCTGCCGCCTCGACACGTTGACCCCCGAGGAGATTATCAGGGACCTTCTGGTTTACGGTCTCCGCGATGATAAGCTCAGGGCTGAACTGCTGCGGAAGCCCGATCTGACTTTCAACGATGCGATGCACGCCACCCGTTTAGCTGAGGCTGTCACCTCGGCGGTGTCACCGGCTGACCAGGCGATTGACCTTGCCAGCACTTCCAGCTGTCTGATGAACACGCCCCGGTCGCAGCCCCCGGGGTCGCTCGCTGCTCAAGGGGGATGTGCCCCGGGGTTCGGTACTGCTCCAGGGGGAGGTGCCCGGCAAAGGTGCCCTAATTGCAACTTCACCACTCATCAATACAATGTATGCCCTGCCTTGGGTAAAATGTGTAATGTCTGCAAGAAATTGAACCATTTCGCTGCGGCCTGTCGTTCCCGTGGGAAGGCTGTCGCTGCTCCGAGGGGCAATTTAAACAACCTGTTTCAAACTGATAATGAGCTCGGCTCCCCGTGCTATTTCGACGAGCAGTCTGTATCTGAATCCGACTCCTCTCAGGGGGAGAACAGCCTGTTTACTGTGTTGGGCGCACCTGCTATGATAACGGACCCTTCTGTGCAAGTAACTGTGAACAACTTGACCTTCACTGCTAAGATTGACACCGGGGCAGTTACGAACATTATGTCAACAATACTCTTCAAACAGATAAGGACTAATGAGCAGATTTTTTTCTGTCAGCTCAACCTTGCATGCCTACGGGGGAGCGATTCTTACTCCTGTGGGCAAGGCTACGCTAAGCTGCAAGATACTGCAGTCCTCTCGGCCCCTCACCTTCTATCTCCTCGATCAAAAATGCATTACCCTGCTGGGTATCCGGGCATGCCAGGAAATGGGCCTGGTATCCTTCCACCGTGACATTCACCAGGTGCAGGCCCTCATGGACCCGTTGGCCGAATATCCCGACCGCTTTGATGATGAGCTGGGCAAACTGCCCTGCAGCTACAAGATTTCAGTAGACCGTAAGGTCGGACCAGTGGTCAATGCACCTCACCGTGTCTTCTTCGCCATGAAGGCCAGAGTGGAGTCGACTCTACACAGTATGGTAAAAATGGGCATCCTAAAGGCGGTCATCGAGCCCACCAGGTGGGTCTCTTCCATGGTTGTGGCCACGAAAAAGGACAAAAGCGAGATACGCATCTGCATCAACCCCAAAGACCTCAACCTGGCCATTAGACGCCCACACTACCCTATGAGAACGGTTGAAGAAGTCGCTGCACAGGTTGGTCCGGCCACATTTTTTTCTGTCCTCGATGCCAAAAGCTCCTTCTGGCAAATAACACTGGACGAGCAGTCGTACATTTTGACAACTTTCGCCACCCCCTTCGGCAGATTTCGGTTTCTCCGAATGCCATTCGGAATCAACTCTGCCAGCGAGGTATTCCAACAGACAATGGAGCAGCTGTTTTCAGGTCTACCATGCGCCATCATTGTTGACGACATCCTCGTTTACAGTAAGGACGTTGCCGAACACGATGTCAACCTCCGCCAGGTCCTGGACCGGGCCCGCCAAATCAACTTGAAACTGAACCCCAAGAAGTGCCGATTTCGCGTCCCGGAGGTCACCTATGTTGGACATGTATTCACTGCCGAGGGGCTGAAACCGGACCCGCAGAAAACGGCTGCCATTTCCGGGATGCCTTCTCCTACTAATGTGGCAGGCCTACAACGCTTCCTGGGCATGGTAAACTACCTGGGGAAGTTCATCCCCGACCTCAGCGAGCTCAGCGCTCCCCTGAGGAATTTGATAAAAAAGGACACGTCCTGGGCTTGGTTCCCCCACCACCAGGAAGCATTCGACATCCTTAAATCCAAGCTAATCAGCACCCCCACACTCAAGTTTTTTGACCTGCAGCATCCCATTGTCCTCACCTGCGACGCCTCTCAGTTCGGACTCGGTGCCGCCTGTCTCCAGGTCCATGACGGCCTACAGCTGCCTGTCTCCTTCGCATCCCGCACCATGACCACCACCGAACAGCACTACGCGCAGATCGAGAAGGAGCTACTGGCCGTGGTGTTTGCCTGCTCCAAATTCAAAGACTGTCCTGGGCAACACTTTCACCATTGAAACTGACCACCAGCCGCTGGTCACCATTCTCAACAAGTCGATCCATGTCGCCTCATCCCGCCTGCAGCGCATGATGCTGCAGCTCCAACGCTTCACGTTCGATGTGGTTTATCGTAAGGGCAAGGATATGGTCGTGGCCGACACGTTGTCTCGCGCCCCGCTAACGTCCACCGTTCGCCACCCATATGAGATGTCTGATCTAATGGTGCTCCAAATGAACATCGTCCCTTCACAGCAGATGAAGTCCCTGGTTGAACACACTGCCAAGGACCCTGCCCTGCAACAGCTTTCTGCCGTCATCCAGCGGGGCTGGCCCGACCGTCGTTCCGCGCTGCCGGCTGGCGCCGTGCCCTACTTCCTGGTCCGTGATGAGCTCGTACTACACGACGGCGTGGTGGTGAAGGGTCACAAGGTGGTCGTGCCTGCTGCGCTGCACGACCACTATTTTCAGGTCGCTCACCGCGGACATCCTGGGGCCGAAGCCACCGTGTCTCTCACCCGGACCCAGTTCTATTGGCCGGGTATGGCCAAATACATCCGGGAGAGGGTCTCCTCGTGTTCCACCTGCAACAGCCTCGCCCTCCACCAGCAGCGCCAGCCGCTTCTGCAGCAGCCTGCGCCCGAACTGCCCTGGATGGCGGTTGCCATCGACATTTTCGAGTGGCGAGGCAAACACTTCCTGGTTCTCGTTGACTCCTACTCCAGCTGGTTCGTGGTCGACCGGCTGCACTCCCTGACCTCTTCGGCCATCATCGACAGGCTATGCCCTCATTTTGGCACTTTTGGCCCCCCGGCAAGCCTGCAGTCGGACAATGGCAGCAAGTTTAAGAGCTCCGAGTTTCCAGGTGGAACTGCCACCATTTCACCAGCAGCCCGGAGTACCCGCAAAGCAACGGTTTGGCCGAGCGTGCCGTCCGCAGTGCGAAGAACCTGCTGGAACAATGTCGTGGTATTAACTCCGATTTCTATCTGGCCCTCCTCAACCTCCGCAACATTTCCCGCGACTCTGCCATGGGTTCCCCTGCTCAGCGGCTCATGTCTCGCGCTACCAGACTCCCGCTCCCTGTGGCCCAGCGCTCCCTCATACCGTCTGTCCTCACACCTGCAGCAGTTCAGAAACGCATTGCCTGCAAGCACGATGTCCAAAAGCGTTCCCATGACAGGTCCTGCCACCCGCTGCCGCGCCTCTTCCCCGGTCAAGTTGTCCGTATGCAGACCCCTTCCGGTCATTCCAAGCTCGCTACCGTCGTCGGCTCTGCGGGATCGCCCAGGTCTTATCTTGTCGACCATGCGGGAGCCATTTACCGACGGTCCCGCCAGCACCTTCGGCTCGTCAATGAGCCGCGTCCTCCTGCCGCGGGCCCCTTTGCTCCCCCACTGACGTTTTCGCGTCAGGGCGATGCTCTGCCCGTTCTTCCTAACATGCAATGGTCTACCCCACCTCAACTCCTTCCGTCCCACCCTACTCCGGCTGGTCCTCGATCGCCTGCCCGCGCTCTGCCCGCTCCTGATCCCACATCACCTCCGCTTTTGGTGCCGCGGTCTCCTCCGTCTCCTCCCGTTTCCCCCTTTCAGGTTCGTCTGCCCCCATCGGTGCCTCTTCTTCCTGCCGGAATGGATGATGGCGAGATGCGAACCCGGTCTGGACGTCTTGTCAAACCGCCTGTCTGCTATGGCGATTTTGTTTAACTGTCCTAGCGCATGAGCCGTGGTCGCCCTGTCACTATTGTATTTGCCTGTCGTTTCCAAGGGGAAGGATGTAGATGATATATGCATGTGCCTTTAACATAGTGACCTCATACCTACTAACCACTCCCCATATCACAAGTATAACTACAACCTCCCCACCCACAGATCGCTCTCTAGTTCCTGTGACAGACCACGTACAGCTAGTGCAATATGTAATGCTCCGGTATGAATAAAGATAGTAAAGTAACGATGCCTCGTTATAGCCTCTTTACAATGACCTACTAAAGTGAATTAGGCCAGGTGTGACAGGATTTAAAATTATGCTAGCAGCATATCCAAATGATCCATGTCTCTGTATTAAGACATATTTATTACAATACATTGAGGTCACAAAGAATTTGAGAATACGGAAACTGGGTTGTTGATCACACACAAGAAACCACACAAGAGAGTTTCAATACAGACTATTTCCAGATGGATAAAAGAAGTCTTAACAGCTGCTGGTATTAACACTTATGTTTTTACGTCTCACTCGACTAGGGCAGCAGAAACGTCGGCGGCCAGGGCAAAAGACGTCCCCGTCGACCATATCCTCGCAGCCGCTGGGTGTTCCAATAAGTTGATGTTTCAACATTTTTACCATCGGCCTATTGTTGATGCGGGGTTGTTTGCAGAATCTATTTTAAGTTCTGTGTAAATTCCTCTGGTTTAAAGGGGATCTGATTCATTTCATTATTGAAATGAATTACTGCATTTGTGGTACAAATGTTATTATGAATGCATGTTTGATTATTCTCGTTCCGAGTCAATCTATGCAGTGAGAAGCCGGGATTGATCCATGGCATGAAATCACAAAGCTTTAAAATCTTCACGTAGTCACTCACGTGACTCCGAAGTAAAATAGTAAGATTAAACGAGAACTTACCTAAGTTTGAAGTTTGATCTTTATTTTATGAGGAGTTACGTAGGTGATTACGTGCCCACCACGACCCTACCCTCTATCATAAAGGTCAGATGGAAGTTCTTGTATTACTCGTTTTATTATGAGACTATATTACGTCGGTTGTTGTTTTTTGTGATTTCACACCGCTGCTTTGAAGATTGACGCGCAGGCGCACTGGCGGGGTTCTTCACGTAATCACCTACGTAACTCCTCATAAAATATAGATCAAACTTCAAACTTAGGTAAGTTCTCGTTTAATCTTACTAATCATGTATAGTCTTTTCGCTAACTGGATAGCACGCAACAAAAAAGCTTTTCACTGTACCTCGGTACATGCGACAATAAACTAAACCAAATTGAGGTAAGAGCAATATGAAAAGAATGGTAACTTTCACATTTTGGAGCGCCATTAGGGACCTCATTGATGACAGGAAAATAAGATTCTGTGGCAATTCAGCCATGCAAGTGGATAATGATGTTCGGAAAGCATTCATTTCGGACTTCATTATGCTGTAGTGGAACTTACACAGTTGCTACATGGCATTATTAAAGGGGCTTCAGGTCACGGAGGCACAGCGAGACATGCCTCGCGCTGATGCAGATGACTCCCAGCTTGGGCATGCGTCATCGCTGATGTACGATACATTCTGGTGTGCAGCGTCATCTTTGAGGGGGACTTGGGGGGGGGAAAAGGCTTTGCCCGTGAAGGAAATGCGACAGTGGCATCAATTATAGACTCCTGTTACACAGAGAAGGCTTCGATGATGAGATGTAGTCTGATGTCTTTTACATGACTCCTCCAAAACTACTGCCACTAAAGTTACCGCTGGAGATTGGAAGAATCCCTAAGGACATTCTAATCCTTGCTTGGCATGCACGGATGGCTGCATTGCCTTGAGAGAGCATTTGGGAAAGATGGTATGTATTATAGACCGCAATTTGGAGATACATTTTGACAGCACAATGGTCTTTAAGATTATTTTTATAGCAATGCATGTCCTGACTAGATTTCGCTTCACTACTGTAGTGAATCTATTTCATTTGATACTAATTAATTCGAGAATGATTAATTTTTAATTATGAACTAATTGAGATCATAACCCTGCTACTTTGATCTCTGTATGAGGATAATGATTGCTTACATGTAAATGCTTTTATATGTTTAATGCTATTTTATCTCTTTCATAAAGGAATCTCAAATTGTTGCATCTTTTCCACATGATCTAGTCATCCAGTTGCAAGAATCTGTAAGGATTATTCTAACTTGCTTTTGAAATATGGGTGACAGAGTGGTGTCCAGATTTGTTGTCTGTCAGTTGTCCTGAGAAGTTGTTTTCTAGGCCTGCAAAGAGTCATGGAGTTAGAGTTATACAGCATCGAAACTGGCCCTTCGGCCCAACGTTGGGGCGGCACAGCAGCGCAGTCGCAGAGTTGCTGCTATAAAGCCCTGTCCCACGGTACGAGTTCATTCCAAGTGCTCTCCCGAGTTTAAATAAAAAATGTGGTAAGCATGGAGAATGAACGTAGCGGGTACGTCGGAGCTCGGGGACGTCTCTTAGCGGCTCGTAAAGCTAACGGCAGGTACTCGGGAAGACTCGCTAATGGCAGGTAAGCACGGGAAGACTCGTGAAGATTTTTCAACACATAAAGGGCATCGACAAAGTTACAGTCCTCCTTTGTTCTCCTCCTTTCCCCCCCCCCCACACCCCCGCACCGTTCACAGCGGTTTCCAATCGCTCCAGGTCCACCTCTGTCACCCCCCCCCCCCCCATAGTGGTTCCCCCTCGCTGGGTCCCCCTTTATTCCCAGCGGTGGGTCTTCTGACTGCGTTCGACGTAGGCTCCATGTCCTTCTACCAGAATTATGTGCTACATACAATGCAACATAGTAGACCCAATGAGTAATAAAGCCAGGAATGGACTATGTTAATTCTAAAAGTCAACACATAGACAACATTAAAAGTCAAACATAGCATGCACCAGCATTATATGTGGGCATAGCGTGAATACAAAATCCCTTCACAGGGTGAAAAACGTTTCCTAAGATCTTCTCAAACCCCACTTACTCGTCACCTTTGGGCAATAAGGTGGCGGAGGCTTAGCTTTGCTGCCTCGCAGCTCCAGTGACTCGGGTTTGCCTAGTTTTTACGTTTATCCTGGGACCGTGTGGGCTTCCTCCAGGTGCTCCGGTTTCCTCCCACACTATAAACAAGTGCAGCTGATTAGTATGAGTATCAGAGGTTTTGGGGAGAAGGCAGGAGAATGGGGTTAGGAGGGAGAGATAGATCAGCCAGGATTGAATGGTGGAGCAGACTTGATGGGCCGAATGGCCTAATTCTACTTCTATCACTTATGACCTTATGACCTAATGACCCGCTGAGTTACTCCAGTACTTTGTGCCGATCTTCGGTGTAAACCAGCATCTGCAGTTCCTTCCTACACAAATAGAAAATAGGTGCATGAGTAGGCCATTCGGCCCTTCGAGCAAGCACTGTCATTCAATATGATCATGGCTGATCATACAAAACCAGAACCCCGTTCCTGCTTCTTCCCCATTTCCCTTGATTCTGTTAGCCCTAAGAGCTAAATCTAACTCCCTCTTGAAATCATCCAGTGAATTGGCCTCCACTGCCCTCTGTGGCAGCAAATTCCACAGATTCACAACTCTCTGGGTGAAAAAGCATTTTCCTCATCTCAGTCCTAAATGGCCTACCCCTTATTCTTAAACCCCTGGTTCTGGACTCCCCCAACATCAGGAACATTGTTTCTGCATCTAGCCTGTCCAATCCCTTAAGAATTGTATTTGTTTCTATAAGATCCCTTCTCATCCTTTTAAATTCCAGTGAATACAAGCCCAGTTGACTCATTCTTTTCTCATATGTCAGTCCCGCCATCCCAGGAATTAACCCAGTGAACCCACACTGCATCCCTCAATAGCAAGAATATCCTTCCTCCAATTAGGAGACCAAAACTGCACACAATACTCCAGGTGTGGTCTCACCAGGGGCCTGTACAACTGCAGTGGGACCTCCTTGTTCCAAAACTCAAATCCTCTCGTAATGAAGGCCAACATGCCATTAGCTTTCTGCACTGCTTGCTGTACCTGCATGCTTACTTTCAGTGACTGATGTACAAGCACACACAGGTCTCGTTGCACCTCCCCATGTCCTAATCTGACTCCATTCAGGTAATAAGCTGCCTTCCATTTTGTGCCACCAAAGTGTCTAACCTCACATTTGTCCACATTATATGGCATCTGCCATGCATCTGCCCTCTCACCCATCCTATCGAAGTCACCCTGCAGCCTCATAGCATCCTCATCGCAACTCACAATGCCACCCAGCTTTATGTCATCCGTAAACTTGGAGATGTCACATTTAATTCCCTCGTCTAACTGGAAACTGAATCAACCCTCGAAACTGGATCGACTGGAAAGCACTGCCTCAAGAAGGCAGCCAATATCATCAAAGACCCACATCATCCGGGTTAGGCTCTCATCGTGCTACTACCATCAGGACAAAGACTTCGGAGTCTGAGAACCACGACCTCCAGGTTCAAGACCAGCTTCTTCCAATCATCTATCAGGCCATTGAACCACACTGCACAACCTGACCTCAGCACCAAACTACTGTGGACCATGCACTAAATTTGCACTACATACTTTGGATTAAACTGTCATGATCTGATTTGCATAGATATACTGATGATTTATTGTGTATTTATTCATTGTGTTGTTACAGTTAATGGGCTGTAAAACTGCAGAAAGTACTGATTTCATTGGACCGGCCGGTGTGAATTTGACCATTAGGCTCTTGACTTTTGAAGTAAGCGGACCAGCAATAATTCGTCAAGAAACCTGCTTAAATACTTAAATGTCCCTGCATCAGTTTCTCAAATCATAGTCATACAGCAAAATAACATGCCCTTCAGCACAGCTCGTCTATGCTGACCAAGGTGCCCCATTTACGCTAGTTCCATTTGCCCTCGTTTGGCCCATATCCCTCTAAACCTTTCTTGTTCTAGTGTCTTTTAAATACTGTTATAGTACCTGCTTCAACTGTCTCCTCTGGCAGCTTGTTCCATTTACTCACCACCCTCTGAGTCAAGAGGTTGCCCCTCAGGTTCTTATCAAATCACATTAACCTATGTCTGCAAGAAATGTAGCCCAGACCATCACACAACCCAACCTCCCTTCCATTGACTCCATCTACACCTCACGCTGCCTCGGCAAGGCCAGCAGCATCATCAAGGATGAGTCCCACCCCGGTCACTCCCTCTTCTCCCCTCTCCCATCAGGCAAGAGGGACAGAAGTGTGAAAACGCACACTCCAGATTCAGGGACAGTTCCTTCCCAGCTGTTATCGGGCAACTGAACCGTCCTATCACCAATTGGAGAGCAGACCTCCCATTTACCTCATTGGGGACCATTGAACCATCTTTAATCAGTCTCTGCTAGACTTTATCTTGCACTAAACATTATTCCCTTTATCCTGTATCAGTACACTATGGACGGCTTGATGGTAATCGTGTACAGTTGTTCCACTGACTGGAAAGCATGCAACAAAAAGCTTTTCCCTGCACCTCAATACACGTGACAATAATGAACGAAACTAAACTGAACTAAACTGATCTAAATTGAACTAAACTAAACTATTTTTTGAATTCCCTCCTCTTATTTATATCCAAAGACAAAAATGCACATTTTGATGCCAAAAAAATGACTTCGCTGTTACCGTGAACACAAAACATGCAGTTTGTCATTAAAACACCATCTGGAGAGATGGGACAAACTTGGATTGTTTTTGCCAGAGGCTGAGGGGAAGACCTGATAGAAGTATGTAAATATACACGCTGGGGTTCCCGGGGAGGGGACATGCAGCAGACCGGTCGGGAGGTTTTCCCTCCGATATAAATATACATGCTGGGGTTCCCGGGGAGGGGACATCCAGTAGTATGCGGCTCCCAGACGAAAGGGTCCCCAGGATAGGGGTTAAACAGACCAGAACGGTCAGTTCTGGTGCCGAGAGGTTTTCCCTTCGGCAAGGCATATAGACGCTGGGATTCCCGGGGAGGGGAAATTCAGCAGCAATGAGGTACCCAGACCACAGTGGTCCCCAGGATATGGGGTAAACGGACCAAAATGGTCAGCCCTGGTGCCGGGATGGTTCCCTTCTGTTAATAAGAAAATTTGGAGGTTGGCCAGGAGGGAGCTCCATCTAGATACACTCCAACAGCAGGAGTTGGACAGGGCTGCTTAATGGGGATACCGAGTCTGCGGCAGTGTTGGGCCTATGGGAATGCCCGCACTAGTAGCGCCTTGCAACAGGGCTGCTTAATGGGGATGTCGAATCTATGGCAGTGTTGGGCATATGGGAGAACCCGCACTAGCTGCGCCTTGGACAGGGCTGCTTAATGGGGATGCCAAGTCTATGGCAGTACCGGCCTATGGGAGAGGCCGCGCCAGCAACGCCTTGTAATAGGGCTGGTTAATGTATGGCAGCAGCACCCGTAGTAGGGCTGCATAATGTCTCCCTCAATGGAGGAGGTGAGCTTACCGGGGCAGTTTTGTTCTGACCCTGAAGGGTGGGCCTATTGCAGAGGCCGCGCCAGCTGCGCCTTCTAACAGGGCTGCTTAATGTCCTGAGGAGGACAGCATGCCGGGTCAGTGTAAATCTGATGCCGAGTCTGAAGGTTTAGCCGTGGAGCATACCCCAAGGGATGTAGGACACGTGTCAGAGGTACCATTCCTGGCAGCAAGGTTGCCATCCCAACACAATGCAGTGAACACCGCTATCAGAGGCGTTAGAGCCAGCTGCCGAATCTTCTATTCAGGGAAGGCCTATTCAACAGGTAAAACCTGGAGGAAAAAACACAAGCTGTTGGACCAATTAAGGCCAACGACGAGCAAGGCTTCATAGTTTCGGTGACAATGCACCCCACGTCTTCATGGGCAGTAAGCGGTTCACTGAAGCTGGTGGCAGCATAAAAGTTGGCCAGAGGGTCCACGCACTCTACCAGTACAACTAAGGTACCACTTACAAGTTGTTAAGATTTACACTTGGTTGTACAATACACAAATGATTGTCATCTACTCAGAGGCATTTAACCATGTAAAACTGGACATTACTAGCATTCCAAGCAGGTTGGAATTGGGCCAGGATTGTGTTGAGGCAGGCTCAGTATTTTTGCCAGGATTGCCTTCGAGACAGGCTCAGAAATATAACAAGAATTGTCTTTTGAATCATGCTCAGAATTATGGGACAGGCTCGGGAATCGGGCCAGAGTTGCCATTCAGGGCAGACATGAAATGATGGCAGGAGTGGCCTGTTCATTATGAAAGATGGCTGATTAACAACTGATGTCATAGGGTGTTCCCATTTACAGTGATCATCGGAGATATTTGGAGGCATTGCTATGATGAGGCAAGATAACAGTATGATGACAATAAATCATTCAAAGAGGACTACTTAGAGTTCAAAAACACTTGTTATGTATTGACTGGATGATATTTTAATGCTGTATTTTGCTAAATCCACTGTTTCAGTCTCAAACTATATTTGAGAAATTGGGCTCCTCTATCCAGTTAAAATGATGTTGTTATCAAATAGACTAGTTGGTCATTGGGGTTTGCCTTTGGCTATTAGTTGGCCTGTGACTCTGCCCTGGGCAACAGATTGGAGTCAATAGAATCCTGGAACAGCCTTGTTGTTATAAGCAGCTTTCTATTCATTAGACTAATTGGCAATGTAATAGATGTGGTGCAGCTGTGCAAGTGGGAGAACTGACAGCATGCTTAATGGCAAACTATTAAGGGGGCAGATCATTGATAACACACCTTTGCTATTACCAGCTGAAGCTACTAAAGTCACTATGATGGACAAACAGTAGTTGATCAATAAATATGTCATTATATTGCAAAATGATGCTAATTGCCTAAGGTGGGAAATTGCGAATGTCATCTCTAGTTGGAGGTGAAGGAGATTTGCATGAGTTATTAACTCTGCAGTTATTGGTATCAACTATCTATAAACCCTACGTGCATTTTATGGGTTAAAGAGAGATTGAGCGAATATGCATATCTGCATGCTCAACTTCATGTTGATACCAATGATGGTGCCATATGCTAATCACGGGGGTGCAATCAAGTAAAAGAATCCCGTAATAGGTACATAATCTCATTTTCCACTGGAGTATCATCAAGTACAGATCAATGGCAACACAGAATGGGTGTTGGAGCACACCGTATTTATGAAATTCTGATTCAATGCAACACTGAACATACATATGTTGTTTTCATGCTAATTCACAGGTTGCAAAAATGTGTGGCATAATTGTGGCGAAAGATACATTCTCGCTACAAGCAGGAGCAATGGTCTTTTATGTCTTTTTCTATTTTGCTTCATCAGTCGGAGCTTCAAATAAAGTCATCAAGTAGCAATGTTACAAAATTTTGAGACTTTAAAAATAAAGTCTGTAATTTATCCCATCAGATAAAGCATAAGAAGAAGTTTAATTTGACACCTAATTCACTTTCATATCTTCAGTATTAAAAAAGTTATGGCCATTTTCATACTCGGAAATTAGCATCTTGTACCCTATTGCTTTTCCATTGACTTAACACAAAAGCTGTGATCGAGGACAGTCAAAAGCCCATAACTTTCTTAAAAATTAAGAGAACTGAAAGAAATTTTCAGTTATTATAGATTGAAGCATTCTGAAACAAATGTGAACCAATCTTACTTAGATTACATGAAATTAAAGCATATAATTAGTTAGTTACCTAATTGTAGCTAATTACAAAATTCAATTACTAGATCTAAACATCTATCAATTTCTTAAGAATAGATTAACATTTTTTAATAGCCTAAGTGTCCAAATAACATTCACACAAGAATTCATAATATAACATAATTCTGTAATCTCATTGTCATGGATTTATAGGCCAAATGGAAGGAATTTAATGTTTAATACCTGTAAATTAATGGGCATTTAAATCATCTTGCGAGTGGGGTTTTCTGGAACGCGATCATTTGGAATGTTGATTTGCGGTGAATTTAACCCCGTATCAACATGAAAATTATTGCCATTAGTTTGGGGAAAAGAATCACCGTGTCGCATGTAAAAATGTGAATTAAAGGCCTCTTAAGGAGAACGTTTATACATAAAAATAAACTACTTTCGTTTACCTGTCCCGTGTGTGAAATCCGTCCCCGTTGTCGGCATTGACGGCTTCAGAAGCTGATTTTAAAATGACTCCAGTGCTGACATTGTCGGGAGATTTTTAAACCAAATACTCAAAACGCCCCTCGGAACGATTCTTCCGCAAAAGCTGGTACTCCAACGAAATATAATACAGGACAAGGTAGGAGAAACCCACGTTTTAACCCCGCCCCCTCCTCAAAGGCGCCAAAATCGCGCACACGGCCAGTGGCAGAATTGCAGCGCCGCTGAAGGTAAGTATTGTAACATACCTACATCAAGAGCCCGCTTTAGGTTCCAGCTGTGGGATTGGCCTATGCAGTTTAATTCCCGATTTGTTGGGAATAATAATAATGCAACCTTATATGGTTACTTTTAAACGTAACTTGCCGGTTCAGCCTGTGGCTCGGGAAATCAGCCGTTGCATGACAAAATCAATTTATGTTCTACAGATTCTCAATAGACTGCCTACGGCTTGGGTTGTCACCCCTATTCTTGTATGTATTCAGAGTTCTGGGATAGTACCAAAAAGCAGTATTTTGCTTCTTCAGGAGATGGGAAGTGTTTGTTTAATGCTCATGTTACATTTAAAATGGTACAGATTTCAGAACTCTTGGAGTTCATTTTTAATGGTCTTTGACAATATTGAGTTATAGGGTCATTAACGGTGCTAAGGTGCTTTCCATCAGATTTGCTGCAGCAAACGAGATCCACTTTGTTGAGTTCACCCCGGATATCGAGTTAGTAAAGGATATCCTTAACACAAGTTTCCCAGGACAAGTACAATGCAGTATGGGAGGTTGACATTGTGTTAACACTATTTTCACCAGAGGGTTTCCAGCTACATTCTTAGCTTTGGCGGATCTCATTAGGTAGTTATCCTCCTGGCGCTTGTTTAGCGCAACAGGTCAGTCACTACATAATTGCGACGGGACAGGATGATTACATCTGTAAATAATATATATAGTATTTTATGTTCCTTCGAGGCTCTTAGCTAGCTATGATTGTTAGTTACAAAATACTTTATAAGAACGTATCAGTTCAGACCATTTCCAGGTGGTAAAACGGAGTTGAGTTATGCAGGAGTAGATACTGATTCCAGATCTCACTCTACCAGGGCTGCTACAACAGCAGCAGCAATGGTTAATTATGTCTCGCTGGGCCACATCCTAACGGCTGAAGCATGGTCAAAAGAACGAATTTCCAAACATTTGATAATAACCGTTGCCAGACCAGGGTATTTCTCAATCTCATTTTACGTTCTGTTTATAGGTTCCATCCGGATGGGAGATGAGACTATTATGATTACTTCATTTAACAGCATCAGCATGTTTTAAATCTATGTCATGACTATGCATTATGAATGTTTTCCCTCATTTGTCAATGAAGCAGTTGTGGTTGTGTAGACTTGTTTCTCACGGCATGAAATCACAGAGCTTTGAAATCTTCACGTAGTCACTCATGTGACTCCGAAGTAAAATAGTAAGATTAAACGAGAACTTACCAGTTTGAAGTTTGATCTTTATTTTATGAGGAGTTACGATGAGGGACTACGTGCCCTCCGCTCCCAACCCTCATGAATATCATCTGGTAGTTCTAGTCTTCTCTCGTCTTACTATTATACTTCAGTCACTATTAACTGTGATTTCACACCGCTGCTTTGAAGATTGACGCACGTGCGGCTGTACGGGGTTCTTCACGTAGTCCCTCATCGTAACTCCTCATAAAATAAAGATCAAACTTCAAACTGGTAAGTTCTCGTTTAATCTTACTATTATACTGCATCTGCGATGCATCCGCCCACTCACCCAACCTATCCAAGTCACCCTGCAGCCTCATAGCATCCACATCGCAGCTCACACTGCCACCCAGCTTTGTGTCATCCGCAAACTTGGAGATGTCACATTTAATTCCCTCGTCTAACTGGAAACTGAATCAACCCTCTAAACTGGATCGACTGGAAAGCACTGCCTCAAGAAGGCAGCCAATATCATCAAAGACCCACATCATCCTGGTTAGGCTCTCATCGTGCTACTACCATCAGGACAAAGACTTTGGAGTCTGAGAACCATGACCTCCAGGTTCAAGACCAGCTTCTTCCAATCATCTATCAGGCCATTGAACCACATTGCACAACCCTAAACACAACCTGACCTCAGCACCAAACTACTGTGGACCATGCACTAAATTTGCACTACATACTTTGGATTAAATTGTCATGATCTGATTTACATAAATATACTGATGATTTATTGTGTATTTATTCATTGTGTTGTTACAGTTAATGGGCTGTAAAACTGCAGAAAGTACTGATTTCATTGGACTGGCCCGGGTGAATTTGACCATTAGGCTCTTGACTTTTGAAGTAAGCGGACTAGCAATAATTCGTCAAGAAACCTGCTTAAATGCTTAAATGTCCCTGCATCAGTTTCTCAAATCATAGTCATACAGCAAAATAACATGCCCTTCAGCACAGCTCGTCTATGCTGACCAAGGTGCCCCATTTACGCTAGTTCCATTTGCCCTCGTTTGGCCCATATCCCTCTAAACCTTTCTTGTTCGAGTGTCTTGTAAATACTGTTATAGTACCTGCTTCAACTGTCTCCTCTGGCAGCTTGTTCCATTTACTCACCACCCTCTGAGTCAAGAGGTTGCCCCTCAGGTTCTTATCAAATCACATTAACCTATGTCTGCAAGAAATGTAGCCCAGACCATCACACAACCCAACCTCCCTTCCATTGACTCCATCTACACCTCACGCTGCCTCGGCAAGGCCAGCAGCATCATCAAGGACCAGTCTCACCCCGGTCACTCCCTCTTCTCCCCTCTCCCATCAGGCAAGAGGTACAGAAGTGTGAAAACGCACACTCCAGATTCAGGGACAGTTCCTTCCCAGCTGTTATCGGGCAACTGAACCGTCCTATCACCAATTGGAGAGCAGACCTCCCATTTACCTCATTGGAGACCTTTGAACCATCTTTAATCAGTCTCTGCTGGACTTTATCTTGCACTAAACATTATTCCCTTTATCCTGTATCAGTACACTATGGACGGCTTGATGGTAATCGTGTACAGTTGTTCCACTGACTGGAAAGCATGCAACAAAAAGCTTTTCACTGCACCTCAATACACGTGACAATAATGAACGAAACTAAACTGAACTAAACTGATCTAAATTGAACTAAACTGAACTATTTTTTGAATTCCCTCTTCTTATTTATATCCAAGCAAAGACAAAAATGCACATTTTGATGCCAAAAAAATGACTTTGCTGTTACCGTGAACACAAAACATGCAGTTTGTCATTAAACTACCATCTGGAGAGATGGGACAAACTTGGATTGTTTTTGCCAGAGGCTGAGGGAAAGACCTGATAGGATTATATAACATTATGAGAGGCATAGACCGTGTAGATAGCCAAAGTCTTATTCCCAGAGTGGAAATGTCAAACATTGGAGGGTAGATTTAAGTTGAGGGCAGAAAGTTTAAAAGACAATTTTTTACACAGAGAGCAGTAGGTGCCTGGAATACAGCTCCAGGGGAATTGTTAGAAGCAGATTTTGTAGCAGTGTTTAAGTTTCATTTAGATAGACACACAAACTGGCAGGAGATGGAGGTTAATGGACCCTGTGCAGGCAGATGGGATTTGTTTGTATTGGCATGAGAGTTGGTGCAGACCTTGCCAGAGTTGGGCGGCACGGTGGGACAGTGGTAGACTTGCTGCCTTCCAGCACTAGAGGCCCGAGTTCCATCCTGACTATGGGTGCTGTCTGTGCGGAGTTTGTACGTTCTCCCCGCGACCGCCTGGTTTTCTCCGTGTACCACACTCCCAAGATGTACAGGTGTGTAGGTTATTTGGCTTCAGTAAAGATTGTAAATTGTCCCTAGAACGTAGGATAGTGCTAATGTGCGGGGTTGCCGTGGTCAGCGTGGGCTCGGTGGGCCGAAGGGCCTGTTTCCTCGTTGTATCTCCACACTAAACTCAAACTAAACTAAAGGGCCTGTTTTTGTGCTGCCCTGTTCTATGTTCTCTAATATCCTGAAATCTACCATAGTTAAGTGGCATGGTTTCGCTGCAATGCCAACCCCTTCCATCTGGTCAATTGTTAATTACCTCCCCGGTTCAGGGACCTTTTGGAATGGAAATAAGTGTTGCATTGTGAGAACTATTGAGCTCTCACTGGTGATGTTGATAAGGATGCAGGAACACAATGTTACTGCAGATGCTGGAATCTTGCCGACAACACAATGTGTTGGAGTAACTCAAGGGGCCAGGGAGCATCTTTGGAGGACATGGATAGGTAACGTTTCTGGTCGAAACTCTTCAATGATTCAATGGTACTTCATTGTCACATGTACCGAGGTACAGTGAAGTTCTTTGATTTTTGCACACAATACGCAAAGTACACAAAAGACTTGCTACGTCTCTTGCGAAACAAAGTTACAAAGCGTATTCATTAGTCATTGGTGAGACCAACCACAGGCTGGGCGATCGTTTCGCTGAACACCTCCGCTCAGTCCGCCTAAACCTACCTGATCTCCCGGTTGCTCAACTCTTTAACTCCCCCTCCCATTCCCAATCGGACCTTTCTGTCCTGGGCCTCCTCCATTGTCAGAGTGAGGCCCAGTGCAAATTGGAGGAACAGCAACTCTCTCTCCATCCCCTCTCCCTTCCCAGTTCTCCCACCAGTCTTACTGTCTCCGACTACATTCTATCTCCGTACCACCCACTTTCCTGATATCAATCTGAAGAAGGGTCTCGACCCGAAACGTCACCCATTCCTTCTCTCCAGAGATGCTGCCTGTCCCGCTGAGTTACTCCAGCACTTTGTGTCTATCTTCGATTTAAACCAGCATCTGCAGTTCTTTCCTATACACTTCATTAGAGTCATGTTGGACCCTCTTCGTTACAATCTTTACTGAAGCCAAATAACCACACACACACACACACACACACACAAAAAAAGAGGGCAAGGGCAAGCGGGGGGGGGGGGGGGAGTGCTGTTTGAAATTCACACGGTGCAAAGCCAAGGTGATACAGATACACACCGCGATGAACAGGAAGGTTGGCGCTATAATTAAGACGGCTAAAGCACAGTGTACGGTAAGTCCTTTAAAAGAGTGGGAGAGGGGAGAGGGGGAGAAGGGGGGAGAAGGAGTGGAGACAACTTTTAAGAAGCCAGAGATACACGGCTGTGAAGCTCGGCGGACATTTAACATTACCGGTCGGTTATCCTTGGTTCTGAAAACTACTGCTTACGGTTTCTTTTTCCCCAATGAGCCAATGAAATTTACCTGTCAGCACCGGCTACAACCTACAAGAACCTACGAGAACCATCGACCTCCTGGCAACCCACTAGGACCTCCTGGCGACCCACCTACGGCACGAGAATTCTCGCTACTCTCCATGGCGGCTTCATTCTAGTCGCCGCTAATTTTTCAACATGTTGAAAAATTTGCGGTGACCATATTGAGGCCGCGACTAGTTCCCAGAATGCGGGAACTCCTCGCGACCATGAAGGCGACTCCCCGGCAACCACCAGCGAACATGTGGTGACCATGTGGCGACTGCATAGTCTCCTACAGTCGCCTAAGTGGGACAGGCCCATTACAGGGAACCGGGTTCGATCCTGCCCATGGGTGCTAGCTGTATGGAGTTTGTACATTCCCCCTTTGACTGTGTGGGTTTTCTCCGGGTGCTCCGGTTTCCTCATACACTCTGAAGACCTACAGGTTTGCGGGTTCATTGGCTTTGGTAAAAATTGTAAATTGTCCCGAGTTTGTAGGATAGTGACAGTGTGCGGGGATCGCTGGTCGGCGCGGACTCGGTGGGCCGAAGGGCCTGTTTCCGCACTGTTTCTCTAAAGTCTAAATTCTAAAAGGGTGTGAAATGTTTGAATTGGCACAATTCTCTGCTCTGGTAAAGGTCAGCTAGGAAATGTATAATTCCTGCTTGCAAAGATGCTGTGGAATTCTGCCGGTTTCTTAAAGTTACCCTTCCCTTGAACTAAAGTTAGCCCACACTTCACTGGGCATGCTTTGCACCACGTTTACTGGCCACAGAAAGAATTGCAATTTTGAGACTGAACTTCCAAGACAGGAGGCTGTAGAATACAGGAAGTTTGACTGCAGGAAAATATAGATAGATACAAAATGCTGGAGTAACTCAGCGGGACAGGCAGCATCTCTGGAGAGAAGGAATGGGTGACGTTTCGGGTCGTGATCCTTCTAAAGAAGGTCTGAAGAAGGGTCTCGACCCAAAACGTTATCCATTCCTTCTATTCAGAGATGCTGTCTGTCCCGCTGAGTTACCCCAACAATGTGTGTCTATCTTCAGTGTAAACCAGCATCTGCAGTTCCTTGCTACTCACTACAGGAAACTTTTAGCAGTCTCTGAGTTATTTGTGTGTTTCCATTCCTGAGAACTGTTTGTAAGCTGATTTCTCTGTAGTATCTGTTTACTCAGGTAGTCCATAGAGAGTCATAAGAGTCATAGAACTATACAGCAAAGAAATAGTCCCTTAAGGGCCTGTCCAACTAGGGGATTTTTTAGGCGACTGTCAAAGTCGTAGGAGGTCGCCAAAAAAACGTCGACTGGACTAATGGGCCTGTCCCACTTAGGCATTTTTTAGGCGACTGCGACAATGGAATTCACCGAAGTCAGCACCGGCGACAACCTACGTCACCTGGCGACAACCTACGACAGAACCTACGTCAGGGGAAGACAAGGTACGACAAGCCCACGGTCACCGACTGTCGCCGAAAAGTTTTGAACATTTCAAAATCCAGCGGCAACCAGAAAAACGCTCGAACTCTTTGAGCGACTGAGGAGACGACTCACGACCATACAGGCAACAACCATGTGGTGACAGCCCAGTCGCCGGAAGTCGCCTAAAAAATTCGCCTTAAAGCCCTGTCCCACGGTACGAGTTCATTCCAAGAGCTCTCCCGAGTTTGCCCTGATTCGAACTCGGAGATTTACGGTAATGGCTGCTCGTCAGTACTCGGGGCTCTCGTGGACATTTTTCAACGTGTTGAAAAATCTTCACGAGTCTTCCCGTGCTTACCTGCCGTTAGCGAGTCTTCCCGAGTACCTGCCGTTAGCGTTACGAGCCACGAAGAGATGTCCCCGAGCTCCAACGTTCCCCCTACATTCATTCTCCGTGCTTACCACGAGTTTGATTTTTTTTAACCTCGGAGAGCTCTTTGAATGAACTCGTACCGTGGGACAGGGCTTTAAGTGGGACAGGCCCTTTAGGTCCCTTTGGCCTGACGTGGGATTTCTAAGCTATGTCCCATTTGTCTGGATTTGGCCCATATCCCTCTGAACCCTTCCTATCCATTTATCTGTCTAAATCACTTTTGAAATGGAAATAACTGTTCAGATATCATCTCTCAAAATGTACTTGCTATAATTCTTTCAATTCATCAAATATTCACCCTGATAAACCTATAATTAAGCTAACAGAATATATAGCACATCCATTAATTAATAAATACCACAAAACATTTCATTATTATTATTACGATCTTGAAAACTGCTTTAAAAATGCCTTGCCAAATGTCCTTTAAGTTGGATTTCTAAGTCGGGTCATTCCAGGGACCCTCTGTATTCCCCATGTTACAGGTAAATAAAACTAGAGGATGTAGATATAGGATATGAGGTGAGATTTAGAGGGATTCTGAGGTGAATCCTTTCCACCCAGAGAGCAATGAGTTGCTGGAATACCCTGGCGAAGTGAGTGTTGGAAGCAGAGTCACTCACAGCATTTATGTTCATAAATGATAGGAGCAGAATTAGGCCATTCGTCCCATCAAGTCTACTCCGCCATTCAATCATGGCTGATCTATCTTTCCCTCTCAACCTCATTCTCTTGCCTTCTCCCCATAACCCCTGACACTTTAATATGTGTGCAAACAAGCACTTGGATCGCCCGAGTTTAAAAAAGTTTTCCAAGAGGTGGAAGATGGGATTCGTCATGGACAGCATACACCTTTCTGAAGAAGGGTCTCGACCCAAAAGGTCACCTATTCCTTCTTCTCCCGAGAAGCGGCCTGTCTCGTTGAGTTACTCCAGTATTTTGCATCTATCACAGTATGGGCAGGATGGGCTGAATGGCCTGTTTCTATTCTAGATAGCTCTATGAGTTTACGAATTAGAGCAATCTTCTAGATTTTCTGCTGAGGGAACTCATGAAGGAAAATCAAAGGGACTTTAAAAAATTAATTTACATTTTATTTGGTTTATTTTTATTAATGGCATGGAGGATAGATTTATAAAATAAAAACAGGCCTGACGGGTTTTTTGAGATAGAAGGCTATTTGATGCATCTTTCAGGAGTCAACAGAAATGTTATATTCTGTACAAAGTGGTGTCAGCAATGCATATATATTTTTAATATCACTTTTAATATCGCTATGCCGAAATAGCCCTAAAAAACTGATGAAGAACTGATAAAGAACAAATTGAGGTGATTTATTACATTAAATGGAGGCTTCATTAAGGATGTAACTGGAAACAGGCCCCAACTCTAAACACTTTTGACAGCCATGCTAAAATTGGGAGCACTGTTGTCAATGTTAGTTCTGGCTTTGATAGCTTTTCAAGCAGCTTCAATATTCAGCGGCATTTACTAGGTGCTAAAGCTGATGAATAATTAAAGCAATGATAAATTATTAAAACTTAGCAAAAACAAAACAAGTAAAAGAATGTCAAAAGTTCACAAATAAAATCATTAAAGGGAAATATAAGATTGAATGTACCTTCAAAAGAAACTTGCTTCCTGATTCTTTCATCCGCAATTACCAATGAAATGAACATCTTCTCGGATTCAAGGGCTAATTCTTCAACAGTTAGTTAAAATGATACAAAAATTTCAAATTTCTATGTTTCATTGGTTGAGCATAGAACTCCAAGATGTTTTCTCTTTCCTCGTTGGGGAGATACTTTTTCAGCATGTCTCTGTATTTGCAACAATCAGGAGCAGGCTTCTTTGTTGTCTACACCAGGGATCAACTGCTGGAGCACTGACCACCCCGACCGGCTGGCTTCACCGGGGTTACATCAGAAATCCCCGAGGAACTGAGGAGGAAATACAGGGGATGCCGGGCGGGAATAAAACGACGTGCGGAGAAAAGGAGGTGCAAGCCATACTTGCCTTCCATCACAATGGTGAATGTGAGATCGCTGGCTAACACGATGGGCGAGCTAGCTGCACTAGTGAGGACCCAGAGGGAGTACTGTGAGACCAGTGTGATGTGTTTCACGGAGACATGGCTCCACCAGGACATCCCTGAGTTCAACGCGAGTGTGAACGGCTTTCAAACTGTTCGGGCGGATAGCAGTGAGAGTGGCAAGTGTAAAGGTGGGGGACTTGCTATTCTCGTTAACAACAAATGGTGCAACCCTGGTCACATCACGGTTAAGGAGCGTGTGTGTAGCCCGGACATTAGATTGATGGCTGTGGGTCTCTGTCAATTCTATATGCCCATGGAAATCTCACACGCCATTGTGGTGGCTGTTTACATTCCTCCGCCCGAACACCCACCTGCTCCCCAACAGTCTCTCCCCCTCAATCCCCCTGATCCACTTCCTCTGCCCTTTCTTTGTCATGCCTGACCATCAAGGCTGAGCAGGCGAGGGTACGGGTCCTGAAGGCGTGTGCCAGCCAGTTGTGCAGAGTACTCCAGCATATCTTCAACCTGAGCCTGAGCCAGGACAGGGTTCCTGTGATGTGGAAGTCATCCTGCCTGGTTCCTGTACTAAAGAGGACACATCCCAGCTCCTCCAATGACTACAGACCAGTGGCGCTGACTTCACACATCATGATGTCCCTGGAGAGGCTGGTGCTCACTCACCTGCCAACCCTGGTTAAACCCTACCTGGATCCCCTGCAGTTCGCTTACAAAGCAAAGGTGGGGGTTGAGGACACCATCAGCCAGCTGCTCCATCGTTCCTATGCTCACCTGGATAAGCCAGGAAGCACTGTGAGAGACGTGTTTTTTGACTTCTCCAATGCTTTTAACACCATCCGGCCTGCACTGCTGGGGAGCAAACTGATGAAGATACAGGTGGATGCTCCATTGGTGTCCTGGATCACCAACTACCTGACTGGACGACCACAGTATGTCAGGCTACAGAACTCTGTCTCGGACATGGTAGTGAGCAACACAGAGGGCCCACAGGGGACGGTCCTCTCTCCCTTCCTTTTCACCATCTACACCTCAATAGACAATAGACAATAGACAATAGGTGCAGGAGTAGGCCATTCGGCCCTTCGAGCCAGCACCGCCATTCAATGTGATCATGGCTGATCATCCCCAATCAGTACCCCATTCCTGACTTCTCCCCATATCCCCTGACCCCGCTATCTTTAAGAGCCCTATCGAGCTCTCTCTTGAAAGTATCCAGAGAACCGGCCACCACCACTCTCTGAGGCAGAGAATTCCACAGACTCACAACTTTCTGTGAGAAAAAATGTTTCCTCGTCTCCGTTCTAAATGGCTTACCCCTTATTCTTAAACTGTGGCCTCTGGTTCTGGACTCCCCAAACATTGGGAACATGTTTCCTGCCTCTAGCGTGTCCAAACCCTTAACAATCTTATATGTTTCAATGAGATACCCTCTCATCCTTCTAAATTCCAGATAGTACAAGCCCAGCTGCTCCATTCCCTCAGCATATGACAGTCCCGCCATCCCGCCATAAACCTATGCTGCACTCCCTCAATAGCAAGAATGTCCTTCCTCAAATAAGGGGACCAAAACTGCACACAATACTCCAGGTGTGGTCTCACTAGGGCCCTGTACAACTGCAGAAGGACCTCTTTGCACCTATACTCGAATCCTCTTGTTATAAAGGCCAACATGCCATTCGCTTTCTTCACTGTCTGCTGTACCTGCACGCTTAGTTTCATAGACTGATGAACAGGGACCCCCAGATCCCATTGTACTTCCCCTTTTCCCAACTTGACGCCATTTGGATAGTAATCTGCCTTCCTGTTTTTGATACCAAAGTGGATAACCTTACATTTATCCACATTAAACTTCATCTGCCCACTCCCCCAACCTGTCCAAATCACTCTGCATTCTCGTAGCATCCTCCTCACAGTTCACACTGCCACCCAGCTTTGTGTCATATGCAAATTTGCTAATGTTACTTTGAATCCCTTCATCCAAATCATTGATGTATATTGTAAATAGCTGCGGTCCCAGCACCGAGCCTTGGGGTACCGCACTAGTCACTGCCTGCCATTCTGAAAGGGACCCGTTAATCCCTACTCTTTGTTTCCTGTCTGCCAACCAATTTCTATCCATGTCAGCACACTACCGCCAATACCATGTGCCCTAATTTTGCCCACCAATCTCCTATGTGGGACCTTATCAAATGCTTTCTGAAAGTCCAGGTACACTACATCCACTGGCTCTCCCTTGTCCATTTTCCTAGTTACATCCTCAAAAAATTCCAGAAGATTAGTCAAGCATGATTTCCCCTTCGTAAATACATGCTGACTCGGACCAATCCTGTTACTGCTATCCAAATGTGCGGCTATTTCATCTTTTATAATTGACTCCAGCATCTTCCCCACCACCGATGTCAGGCTAACTGGTCTATAATTCCCTGTTTTCTCTCTCCCGCCTTTCTTAAAAAGTGGGATAACATTAGCTATCTTCCAATCCACAGGAACTGATCCTGAGTCTATAGAACATTGGAAAATTATCACCAATGCATCCACGATTTCTAGAGCCACTTCCTTAAGTACCCTGGGATGCAGACCATCAGGCCCTGGGGATTTATCAGCCTTCAGTCCCATCAGTCTATCCAACACCATTTCCTGCCTAATGTGGATTTCCTTCAGTTCCTCCATCACCCCAGATCCTCTGGCCACTACTATATCAGGAAGATTGTTTGTGTCCTCCCTAGTAAAGATGGATACAAAGTACCTCAGACTTCAGATACAACTCGGCCAGAGAGTTGTGAGTCTTGTTAAAAGTTTGATTTAATGTACTTCGGTTTGTTTTATGTGGGGGAGGGGGGGGGGGGGGGGGATCGGGGAAACTTTTTTTCAAGCTCTTACCTTCCCAGAGATGTGATCAATTTTCGGATCACATTCTCCGGGCTCTGCGACCTACCATCGCTGGAGCTGGAAGCGTCCTTGGACTGCCGTGAGCCCCACCGCGGGGCGCGGACTTACCATCGGAGCGGATCCCTTGCCTGGGATCGCCTGCGGACTTACCATCAAGGGCTCGCAGTCTCAAGAGAGGCAACACGGGAGCTCCAATGCCGCGGAAGGCTCGAACAGCCCCAACGCGAGGTTTGATCGCCCGCCGCGGGGAGCTGACAACCCCCCGAAGCGGGAACTGAACGCCTCAACGCGGAGGGCCCGAACGCCGCCGGCTACGGGAGTCAAGACCATCCCGTCAATAGGGGCTCGAGGCCCTCGACCAAGGAAGAACACAAGGGAAGGACGGACTTGAACTTTATTTCAACTTCCATCACAGTGAGGAATGTGTAGGAGTCACTGTGGTGGATGTTCATGTTAAAATGTGTTTGAGTCTGTTGCTTTTAATTGTATGACCGACCTGGCCAGTGAAATTCCTCGTATGTTGCAAAACATACTTGGCGAATAAAATCTGATTCTGATTCTGTGGAATTCTCTGCCTCAGAGGGCGGTGCGGGCCGGTTCTCTGGATACTTTCTAGAGAGAGCTAGTCAGGAGATAGGGGGAGAAGGCAGGAACGGGGTACTGATTGGGGATGATCAGCCATGATCACATTGAATGGCAGTGCTGGCTCGAAGGGACAAAGGGCCAAATGGCCTATTCCTGCACCTATTGTCTATTGTCTATTGTCTATTGTCTATTGTCTATTGTCTATTGTCTATTGTCTATTGTCTATTGTCTATTGTCTATTGTCTATTGTCTATTGTCTGCCACCTGCAGAAGTTTTCGGATCACTCTGCAATTGTGGCTGCATCAGTGAGGGGAGGGAAGCTGAATACAGAGGTGTAGTCAACGACTTTGTTAAATGTTGTGGGCGGAATCACCTGCAGCTCAATGCCAACAAGACTAAGGAGTTGGTGGTGGACTTTAGGAGGAGTGACACACCTTTGTCCCCTGTCCCACACAATGGTGTGGATGTGCAGTTTACCAAGGAGCACAAGTACCTAGGAGTGTACCTGGACAGTAAACTGGACTGGTCCAGGAACGCTGAGGCCCTGTACAAGAAGGGACGGAGCCGGCTGTACTTTTTGAGAAGGTTCCACTCTTTCAACATCTGCAGTGAGATGCTGCAGATAATAATAATAATAACAATATCTTTTATTGTCATTGCACGTCAGTGCAACAAGATTTAGTATGCAGCTCCACCGATGTACAAGAAAAGTAAGAAAAAATAAATAAGCAAGCTGACCATCCGAGGGAGACTGTCCAGGGGGGGGTGGGTGGGGGGGCACTCAGCAGGGCCGGTTCAGAGCCGCTATAGCTCTTGGAATAAAGCTGTTTCTGAGTCTGGAGGTTCGGGCGTAGAAGGCCTTGTAACGTCTGCCGGAGGGAAGTAGTTCAAACAGTCCATTACAAGGGTGTGATGAGTCCTTATGGATGCTGACGGCCTTCCTGAGGCCCCGTGTGTGGTAGATGCCCTCCAAGGCTGGTAGCTGTCCCAATGATCCTCTGCGCTCTGTGGACGACGCGCTGAAGAGCTCTCCTCTCCGCCTCCGTGCAGCTGAGATACCACACAGAGATGCCATACGTTAATATGCTCTCTGTGGTGCAGCGGTAAAAGGTTGTCAGCAGCTGTTGGGGCAGACCAGTCTTTTTCAATGTTCTCAGGAAGAACAGTCGTTGCTGTGCCTTGACCAGTGCAGCGGTGTTGGTGGACCATGTGAGGTCCTCTGAAATGTGAGTGCCCAGAAACTTAAAGCTGGACACTCTCTCCACACTTTCCCCGTAAATGGAGATTGGGGCGTATTCTCCATTATGGGACCTCCTGAAGTCACTAATCAGCTCCTTGGTCTTGGAGGTGTTTAGTGACAAGTTGTTATGAGCGCACCAGTCCGCCAGGTTCTGCACCTCCGCTCTGTATTTTGTTTCATCACCGTTGGTGATCAGCCCAATCACTGTTGTGTCGTCTGCAAACTTCACGATGGTGTTGGTGTCGAATGCAGGGACATAGTCGTGAGTGAAGAGGGAGTAGAGCATGGGGCTCAGTACACAGCCCTGTGGTGTGCCGGTGCTCAGGGTGATAGTGGAGGACAGGTGCAGGCCCAGTCTCACTGCCTGCGGTCGCTCCGTCAGAAAGTTCAGGATCCAATCGCATATCGGCGAGCTGAGGCCTAGCTGGTGGAGTTTGGTGGTGAGCTTGGTGGGGATGACCGTATTGAATGCAGAGCTATAGTCTAACAATCGGTGGTAGCCAGTCCCATCTTCCTCGCTGCCGTGTGCTGGGGGCAGCCGGGCGAAGGCCGCGGACGCCAATAGGATCAATAAGCTCATCAGGAAGGCTGGCTGCGTCCTGGGGACGGAGTTGGATTCATTGGAGATGGTCTTGGAGGGGAGGATGCTCCTCAAACTGCGGAGCATCCTGGAGAATACAGCTCACCCCCTCCATGACACACTGGTCAACCTGAGGAGCACCTTTAGCAACAGACTGGTTCCACCAAGATGCAGCACAGAACACCACATGAGATCCTTCTTCCAGTGGCCATCAAACACTACAACTCTTACCCGTTCTGTCGTGGAGTAGACTGAGACTGACTGACTCCCCCTCCCCCCCTCCCCCACCTCCTCAATCTTTGCACATCCCCAAAGCCTTACCATTCGTCATTATATTTTCACGTTTCATGTATTTTGTGTTTTTTACGACTGTTGGCAAATTAATTTGCCTCCTGGGATAAATAAAGTTCTAACGTATCATATCATAAGAATTTTCTCCAGATTTAATGGCAGAATGCAAACTATTCTAATCTGAAATACTAACTAGCAAAATCCAACCCAATCTCGAATTATTCCTTGATAGCACTCTAAGTGTTTAACAAGGAAACAGACCATCTCATCCCTGAACGTCACCTATCCATGTCCTCCAGAGATGCTGCCTGATCTGCTGAGTTATACCAGCACTTGCCCAACTGCTTGCATTTTGTCTGTATCCCTCTTAAATCCTTCCTATCCAGAGATCTGTCCAAACATTATTTTGAAAGTTGTAATATAACATCTATAACATGTTCCAGAGTCAAGAGTGTTTTATTGTCATATGTACCGGGCGGGACAAAGAAATTCTTACTTGCTGCAGCACAATAGAGTGTGTGAATATGTGAACATTGTATATAATGGGGGGAAAAAAGAAAAAAGTTCGATAAATAACAAATATGGTGCAAATAACAAATAATAACATAGTCTTTAGCAGTTCAGAGCTCAGAGCTTCTTCATTGAGTTTAATAGCCTGATGGCTGTGGGGAAGTAGCTGTTCCTGAACCTGGACGTTACAGTTTTCAGGCTCGTGTACCTTCTACCTCATGGCAGTGGTGGGATAAGTGTGTGGCCAGGATGGTGTGGGTCTTTGATGATATTGGCTGCCTTTTTGAGGCAGCGACTACGATAGATCCCTTCGACGGTGGGGTGGTCAAAGCCGGTGATGACTGGCAGCGCTCACAACTTTTTGTTGTCTTTTTCGCTCCTGGACGTTCAAGTTGCCGAACCAGGCCACGATGCAAAATATCAGAATGCTGCTCTAGTAGTTCATTCCAGATACGGACTACCCTCTGACTACGATTGCTGTCTGTGTGGAGTTTGTACGTTCTCCCTGTGACCACTTGGGTTTTCTCCGGGTGCTCGGGTTTCCTCCTAAGACGTACAGGTTTGTACGTTAATTGGCTTGTTAAAGTTTGTAAATTGTCCCTAGTGTGTACAATAGTGCAGGGATCGCTGGTCGCTGCGGGCTCGGTCGGCCAAAGGGCTTGTTTTCGTGCTGTGTCTACAAAACTAAAAATAAATCTTCCCCCTACATTCTCAAGCCTCATGCAGTCCTGATCCCAAAGAATCTTCCTTTTGCTCCACAGAGGCTGCTCGACCCCCTGAGTTCCTCCAGCAGATTGCCTTTTGCTCCACATTCCAGCATCTGCAGTGTCTTGAGCCTCCTGCTTCCTGAGGATTCCTGTGTAAATCAAGGCAGCTAATCTCTCCCACCTTTCTAGCACAGTTTATAAAAAAGATACATGTATTTTCAGAGAAAATTTTGCAAACTATAATCATGTTGAAAGGTTAACTTGTTCCCTTTTATCTTCCAAGGAGGAATGAAATGGCACAACTTAATAGCATGTCAGGATCATGCAATTGCTTTTCAGTTTTTTTAATAAAAATGTGGCTGTGGAAGGAGAAATTGATTTTTCATAAGTTCCAAGAGCAGAACTAAGCCATTCAGCCCATCACGTCTAGTCCACCATTTCCCCTGCTGCCTTTTCCCCATAACTCCTGACAAAGAAACATATAAAATAGGTGCAGGAGTAGGTCATTCGGCACTTCGGGCCAGCACCGCCATTCATTATGATCATGGCTGATCATCCAAAATTAGTACCCTGTTCCTGCTTTCTCCCCATATCCCTTCATACCATTAGCGCTAAGAGCTATATCTAACTCTCTCTTGAATACACCTAGTGAATTGGCCTCCACTGCCTTCTATGGCAGAGAATTCCACAGATTCGCAACTCTCTGGGTGAAAAAATGGTGTTACTCATCTCAGTCCTAAATGGCCTACCCCTTATTCTTAAACTGTGGCCCTGGTTCTGGAATCCCCAACATCGGGAACATTTTATCTGCATCTAGCGTGTCCAATCCCTTAAGAATTTTATATGTGTCTATGAGATCTCCTCTCATCCTTCTAAATTCCAGTGAATACAAGCCCATTCCCGCCATCCTGGGAATTAACCTGGTGAACCTATTCTGCACTTCCTCAATAGCAAGAATGTCCTTCCTCAAATTAGCAGCAGAAAACTGCACACAATACTCCAGGTGTGGTCTCACCAGCGCCCTGTACAACTGCAGTAGGACCTCCTTGCTCCTAATCCTCTCACTAGGAAAGCCAACATGCCATTTGCTTTCTTCACTGCCTGCTGTACATGCATGCTTACTTTCAGTGACTGATGTACAAGGACACGCAGCTCTCGTTGCACCTCCCCTTTTCCTAATCTGACACCATTCAGATCAGTCTGAAGAAGGGTCTCGACCCGAAACGTCACCCATTCCTGCTCTCCAGAGATGCTGCCTGTCCTGCTGAGTTACTCCAGCATTTTGTGTCTACCTTCGATTTAATCCAGCATCTGCAGTTCTTTCCTACACCATTCAGATAATAATCTGCCTTCCTGTTCGTGCCACCAAAGTGGATAACCTCACATTTATCCACATTATACTGAATCTGCCATGCATCTGCCCACTCACCCAACCTCTCCAAGTCACCCTGCAGCCTCATAGCATCCTCCTTACAGCTCACACTGCCACCCAGCTTTGTGTCATCCGCAAATTTGGAGATGTCACATTTAATTTCTTCATATAAATCGTTAATATATATTGTAAATAACTGGGGTCCCAGCACTGAGCCTTGCAGCACCCAACTAGTCACTGCCTGTCATTCTGAAAATGACCCGTTAATTCCTACTCTTTACTTCCTGTCTGCCAACCAGTTCTCTATCCATGTCACAAAGATAAATCTGTATTGCCTTCCATCACAGAGCACTGTCGTGGACTTTTATGTTAATGTTTATGTAGTTGTGTGTCTTGTTGGTTTTTTGGTACGACTGCATGGTAAATCAACTTCCTTGTATGCTCTTGCATACTTGGCTAATACATTCTTTGTATCTTGTATCTTATAATACCCTACTCCCAATACCATGTGCACTGATTTTGCACACTAATCTCTCGTGTAGGACGTTGTCAAAGGCTTTTTGAAAGTCCAGATACACCACATCCACTGGCTCTCTCGTATCCATTCTACTTGTTACACCCTCAAAAAATTCCAGAAGATTAGTCAAACATGATTTCCCCTTCATAAATCCATGCTGACTTTGACCTATCCTGTCACTGCTTTTCAAATGTGCTGCTATGTACATCTTTAATAATCGACTCCAGCATCTTCCCCATTATCAATGTCGGGCTAACTGGTCTATAATTCCCTGTTTTCTCTCAAAAGTGGGGGTAAATTAGCTTCCCAAAAGTGGGGTTACATTAGGTACCCATACTAATCAAGAATCTATCTATCTTCGTCTTAATAATATCCACTAACTTGGCTACCACAGTCGTCTGTGGCAAAGAATTCCACAGATTCACCAGCCTGTGACTAAAGAAATTCCTCCTCATCTCCTTTCTAAAGGTACATCCTGTTATTCTGAGGCTACAACCTCTTGTCCCACTAGAGGAAACATTCTCTCCACATTCACTCTATCCAGGCCTTTCACTATTTTTGCACATAAACGCTACACATCAGCTGACCAGCAAAAAAAATTGAAAATGCAGGACATCTTCAAGTTTAGTTTTGGTTAGTTTAGATATACAGCATAGGTTTATTGTTGTCACATGTACCGAGGTACGTTGAAAAGCTTTCCTGTGCAGGCTATCCAATCAAATCATGTAATACTATGCATAAGTACAAAGAAGCTGAACTCAAGTACGATAGGTCGCTAGATTTACAGGTAGAAAAGAGGTTTGAAAGAGTAGGCCGATTGTAACAGATGATAGTAGATCCTCCTTTGGGACCAGCATGAAAAGTGTCGCCATGCCTAGCCACCATCGTGGAAAAGAGGCCCTTCGGCCCACCGTCCATACTGACCTGTTCACATTTCTTCTATGTTATCTCATTTTCGCATCCACTCCCTGCACATTAGGAGCAATTTGCAGGGGGACAATTAACCTACAAACCTGCACATCTTCAGAATGTGGAAGGAAAACCACAGACGGTGGTGGAGGCCTGGACATCGGGTATATTTAAAGCGGAGATTGATAGGCTCTTGATTAGTAAGGATGACAAAAGGTTACGGGGAGAAGGCAGTGGAAATGGGGTTGAAAGGGAAAAATAGATTAGCCACGATCGAATGGCAGAGCAGACTCAATAGGCCGAATGGCCTAATTCTGCTCCAATGTCTAGTGATCTTATGAAACTGGAACACCCGGAGGATACCCATATAGTCATACAAGCCCTCTTGAGATAAATGCTAGCATTGAATTTGCATGGAGTTTGCTCACAGGGAGAACGTGGAAACTCCACACAGGAAGCATCCGGGGTCAGGATCAAGCCTGCATCGCTGGCAATGTGAGGCAGCAGCACTACCAATTGTACCAGCTTTTATTAAATCTATGTTAGTTACCTCCATTCTATGTGTGGAAGGAGAAACTGATTTAATATTTCAGGTCAACGCCCTTTTAACGGAACCGTTCTGAGAATCCCCAATAATTTCTGCATTTATATCATATTTCCAATGTATTGATAATTGATTTACATGGCTTCTGTAAAACTGAAGGTTGGGTTAGCAGGCACTTCTGGCATTATGATGCTTGAAAAAAACTTGCCAGGACCTGAATAAAATTTACAGACTATTATAAATTGCAAAATGCCATCTATTCATTAAAGGATTTTCATGAATGCAGTTCCGTTGCCTTCTTCAAACATCAAAGGGAAAAACAGGTTAAAAAATATTACCTGAAGATAAGCAAAAGTAGAGAGGAAAGCAGGGGGAAATATCCGCATTGTTGCTAAGTTACTGAACTAATTTCTGAAGCAGCGATCTGAGTTTCATCTCCAAGGAATTTAAATTCGAGTGATTAACTGGAGATGGAATTAGTGCTAGTATCAATAATAGAAAACACTGAACTATTGGATTGCAGTAAAAGGCAATCAGTTTCACCAATGCCTTCAAAGAAAGAAATCCGGCATCCTTGAGCTGCCTGGCCTGTCTGGGGCTTGACATCCTCTGATTGACCCAGCTGTCCTCCAACATGGATCGATACAAAAAGCTGGAGTAATCAGCGGGTCAGACAGCATCTCTGGAGAAAAGGGATAGGTGACGTTTCGGGTCGAGAAGAAGGGTCTCAACCCGAAACGTCACCTATTCCTTTTCTCCAGAGATGCTGTCTGGCCCGCTGAGTTACTCCAGCTTTTTGTGTCTATCTTTGGTTTAAACCAGCATAAGATCCAGAGGTTAGTGTTGTGTTGTGGTCAAGGGCCTGGTGTTGAGTTCTTGGGAAGAAACTGTTCTTGAATCTGGTGGTCACGGTTTTCAGGATCCTACACCTCCTTCCCAACAGTAGGAGTAAAAATGAGAGCGTGGCCAGGGTAGTGCGGACTTTGATGATGCTGTCTGTCTTTTGGAGGTACCTGTGATGAACCAGGCAGTACCTGTGATGAACCAGGCAGTCTTTTCCAGGAGTGGATGGGAAAAGTCAGGTAATATAGAGCTAGCATGAAGGGGTGATTGATTCTTGGTGTTTCCATTGCTCTGTCTCTAAACTAAACTAAATTCTCTCTAAACTAAAATAAATGGCTCAGCACACGAACAACACTGGGTCTCCGACGACTCTCGGAAAGATGAAAAGCCTCCATCTGCAACTTGTAGAAGATCTTTTACCTTAAACTCTCACCCCCTTGTTCGGGATATCTCACCAGGGGAAACATCCCTCAGCATCTACCCTGTCAAGACCCTTCAGAGTTTCATATGTGGAAGAAGGGTCTGAGGGCCGCCGAGAAGCGGAGGTCGGTGCCTCGCGGGTCAGGGGTGGGGCCTCGCTAGTCGACGGAGCCCATGGCCAATGGTGCTTGGGTCTGCAGAGCCAGCAGCTGGGGCCTGGGTCTGTGTCACGGAGGCATCCGGTCAGGACCTGGCGGTGATAGTGGTGAGGTCGGCGCGGAGGTCAATGACGGCGCTGACCGACGGAAGAGGACGGACACGTGGAAGCGAGGAAAGCAGCAAAGGAGGAACCGGCATGGGAGGACCGCCGTGATGGAAGGGGAGGGGGAGAGAACAAAGGGGGACCTGCCACGGGAGGTACTTTGTAACTTTGTAGCGCACTTTATGGGTGACTATTTGCATACCCATATGCAAGAAAAGAATTTCACTCTGACTTGTCACATGTGACAATAAAGTATTCATTCAATTCAGGGGATGAGAACCTTTTGTAACTTTGTCAGCGTCTTTGTGGCGACTCTTTGGTGAGTCTGTGGAATTCTCTGCCACAGAAGGCAGTGGAGGCCGATTCACTGGATGTTTTCAAGAGAGTTAGGGCTAATGGAATCAAGTGATTTGGATAGAAAGTAGGAACGGGGTACTGAATATCGATGATCAGCCATGATCATATTGAATGGCGGTGCAGGCTCGAAGGGCCGAATGGCCTACTCCTGCACCTATTTTCTATGTTTCTTTTGTGTACTTTATATGCAAAAACAAAGAATTTCACTTCACCCAGCTAGGTGGAAATGACAATAAAGTATCATCATCATCATCATCATCACCATCATCATCAACACCATCACCACCATCATCACCACCACCACCTTCACCACCATCACCACCATCACCATCATCATCACCACCACCACCACCATCACCACCACCACCACCATCACCACCATCACCACCACCACCACCATCACCACCATCACCACCACCACCACCACCACCATCACCATCATCACCACCACCACCTTCACCACCACCACCATCACCATCATCACCACCACCACCTTCACCACCACCACCACCACCACCACCATCACCATCATCACCACCACCACCTTCACCACCACCATCATCATCACCACCATCACCACCATCACCACCACCATCACCACCACCACCACCTTCACCACCACCACCATCACCATCACCATCACCATCACCACCATCACCACCACCTTCACCACCACCACCACCACCACCATCACCATCATCACCACCACCACCATCACCACCACCATCATCATCACCACCACCACCATCACCACCACCATCATCATCACCACCACCACCATCACCACCACCTTCACCACCACCACCACCACCACCATCACCATCACCATCATCATCACCATCATCACCATCACCACCACCATCACCACCACCACCATCACCACCATCACCATCATCACCATCATCACCATCATCACCACCACCATCACCATCACCACCACCATCACCACCATCATCACCACCACCACCATCACCACCACCATCACCATCATCACCATCATCACCATCATCACCATCATCACCATCATCACCATCACCATCACCACCACCACCATCACCATCATCACCACCACCACCTTCACCACCACCACCATCACCATCATCACCACCACCACCTTCACCACCACCACCATCACCATCACCACCATCACCACCACCATCACCATCATCACCATCATCACCATCATCACCATCATCACCATCACCATCATCACCATCACCATCACCACCATCATCACCATCACCACCACCACCACCACCATCACCATCATCACCATCATCACCACCACCATCATCACCATCATCACCATCACCACCACCACCACCACCACCACCACCATCACCATCATCACCATCATCACCACCACCATCACCATCACCATCACCACCATCACCACCACCACCACCACCACCATCACCATCACCATCACCACCATCACCACCATCACCATCACCACCATCACCACCATCACCATCACCATCACCATCACCATCACCACCATCACCACCATCACCATCACCACCATCATCACCACCATCATCACCACCATCACCATCACCATCACCATCACCACCACCACCATCACCATCACCATCACCCGTTCTCCCCGTGACCTGCGTGGGTTTTCTCCGGGTACTCCGGTTTCCTCCCACATTCAATAGATGTACAAGTTTGTAGGATAATTGACTGGTAAAAATTGTAAATTGTCCCTGGTGTGTGTAGGATAGTGTTCGTGTGTGGGGACCGCTGATCGATGTACAGGTTTGTAGGTCAATTGGCTTTGGTAAAAATTGGAAATTGGCCCTAGTGTGTGGGATAGTATTAGTGTGTGAGGTGATCACTGGTCGGTGCGGACTCGGTGGGCCGAAGGGCCTGTTTCCGCGCTATATCTCCAAACAAAACTAAAAATCAACCTGAAGTTGTGGAAACCATGAATGAAAATAGAGCTGAGAAATGAAAAGGATTAGAAGTGGTGAGCACAGTGCCTGAGGAATCAGTGTCTGGACTTTGTTATCTCAATGTGTAATAATAACATTGTTGAATGACAGATGTTTACATACAAAATTCCAGATGTCACCACTTTAGTTGAGAGTTGTCCAGGTGAAAGCAGGACATAACATGACAACAGATAAAGCAACCAGAACTGTGGCAGATTGAATTCAAGATGAGGAATGACACTTTGCACTCACAACACTAAATCATAACATTTCTTAGAGGAGACTGGGAACTGGGAGATTAACAGGGAGAACAAAGAGATTAATGTCCTTGCCCACGTCACTATTCTCAAAGGTGAATTGAATGTTATACTTTATCTGAAGGGTATTGAAAGGCAACAGGACGGAAGTTGTGCGTCAGTCTTTAGTTTAGTTTAGTTTAGAGATACAGCACGGAAACAGGGCCTTTGGCCCATCGAGCCTGCAGCGACCAGTGATCCCCGCACATTAACACTATCCTACACACACTAGGGGCAATTTACACTTATACCAAGCTGATTGACCTACAAACCTGTCCATCTTTGGAGTGTGGGAGGAAACCGGAGATCTCGGAGAAAACCCACGCAGGTCACGGGGAGAACGTACAAACTCCAGTCGTATGAATCCATGGTCAGTCCAACAAGAATTCCTCATTCAGTTGCAGCACCTAAACTCCGTAATCTTTCTCTAACAGGCTGTGCAAGTTAGACTGACTCAAATTTCAAAGACTGTTTCGTTTAGTTTAGAGATGCAGGCCCTTCGGCTCACTGGGTCCGCGCCAACCAACAGTCAAACGTACACGAGTTCCATCCTACTCACTAGGGACAATTGATAGAAGCCAATTAACCTACAAACCAGCACGTCTTGGAATGTGCGAAGAAACCAGACCACCCGGGATCGCAGGGAGAACGTGCAAACTCCATGCAGACAGCACCCGTAGTCAGAATCAAATCCGGGTCTCTGGGTAGTAAGGCAGCGGCACCCTTCTGCCTACCGTACTGCAATGATGTATTCTTTCACCTCAGTATATCAAGTGCCGTGGAGAAAAGCAGCTACATTGAAATTGGCCTTGGGGAGAATCCCAGGCAAATTCATTGCAATTATATCTGAGTTAAAAAAAAACATTATGTCAGAATGTTGTAATAATATGCCACCTCAGACTTGATGGGCTGAACGGCCTACTTCTTTGTGCAAAGATTCACACTATTCCCGAAGGCCAATTCACACTAAGGATGGCACAGAGGTAGAGTTACTGCCTTGCAGGGCCAGAGACCCGGGTTCGACCCTGACTACGAGTGCTGTCTGTGCGGAGTTTGCACCTTCTCCCTGTGACCACACCGGTTTTCACCGGGTGCTCCGGTTTCCTCCCACACCCCAAAGACGTACAGGTTTGTAGGTTAATTGGCTTCGGTAAACAATTGTGTAAATTTGTCCCCAGTGTGTGGGATAGTGCTAGTGTACAAGGTGATTGAGAGTCGGTGCAGACTCGGTGGGCAGAAAGGCCTGTTTCCGCACTGTATCTCTAGAGTGCAATGTCTAGAGATTCTTCTCAGAGATTTTAAAACAAATTGTACAATCTTGCTTTGCATTCCACCAGCACTCCAAGGCTAAAAGGTGTAAACGATGATGGAACTCAGTGGGGTGGACAGTGAATGGCAGAAATTTGCCATTGCATTGAATGTATAGGAGCATTACAAGGCCTGTTGAATTCATCTCCTGACATGAAAGTCTGGAGACGTCGATCAATCTGAATGTGCAGAGGTGGCTCCTGTTACAGATGTTGAGCAATTTGTTTTTTTAGTTTAACTTTAGAGATACCTTCAGCCCACCGAGCCTATACCAACCAGCGATTACCGCACATTAACACTACCCTACACCTACACTCACAAGGGACAGTCTTAAATTTTTATACCAAGCCAATTAACCTTAAAACCTGCAGATGCGGGTTTAAATCGAAGACAAGACACAAAATGCTGGAGCAACTCAGCGGGACAGGCAGTATCTCTGGAGAGAAGGAATGGGTGACGTGATGAAGGGTCTCGACCCGAAACGTCACCCATTCCTTCTCTCCAGAGATGCTGCCCGTCCCACAGAGTTACTCCAGCATTTTGTGTCTATCTTCAACCTAAAAACCTGTACGTCTTTGGACTGTGGGAGGAAACTGAAGATCTCGGAGAAAACCCATGCAGGTCACGGGGAGAACGTACAAACTCCGTACAGACAGCACCCGTGGTCAGGATCGAACCTCGGTCTCTGGAACTGTAAGGTAGAAGCTATAACGCTAGGCCACTATGCCACCCTTTTTCTGATTGCAAATCCAAAACAAGGAATCAATTTAACCTGGAAATTAGATCTAGGCTATTTGGAAAGAAAACAGTGGTGGAACAGTGGCCTCATAGTAATGCAGCCAGTAGAGCTGCTGCCTCACAGCGCCGGTGAACCAGGTTCCATCCCAACCTTGGGTGCTGTCTGTGTGGAGTTTGCAGGTTCTCCCTGCGACCATATGGGTTTCCTCTGTGGGCTCTAGTTTCCTCCCTCATCCCAAAGATGTGCGGGTTTGATGCAGGAAAAATGTTCCCCATGTTGGGGGAGTCCGGAGCCAGGTGTCACAGTTTAAGAATAAGGGCACCTATTTTCTATGTTTCTACGTTTCTGTCTCTTCCTGCGACTGTGTGGTTGTCCTCCGGGAGCTCCGGCTTCCTCCCTCATCCCAAAGACGTGCGGGTTTGTAGATGAATGGACCTCGGTAAAATTGCTCCTAGTGTGCAAGGAGTGGATGAGAAAGTGGGATAACATGGATCTATTGTGAATGGGAGATCAATGCACACAAAAACAAAAATAAGTATAGGGCTTTTCTACAATGTGCTGGTGACTGGAATGTCCTCCCCTTAACAGCCTCTGCAAGTTAGATTTACAGAAATTTCTAAGACTACAAGCATGTGCACTTTTGATTAAGTATATGAAGCGATGAGGAGAAAAAGCAGGTACAATTGAAACGAGATACAGGTCAGTCCAGACCTGACAGAACAAATGAGTGGCACGATGGCACAGCGGTAGAGTTGCTCCCCTTCAGCGAATGCAGCGCTGGAGACCCGGGTTCGATCCTGACTACGGGTGCTGTCTGTACGGAGTTTGTACGTTCTCCCCGTGACCTGCGTGGGTTTTCTCCGACATCTTCGGTTTCCTCCCACACTTCAAAGACGTGCAGGTTTGTAGGTAAATTGGCTTGGTAAATGTAAAAAAAAAATTGTCCCTAGTGTGTGTATATGCGGGGATCGTTGATCAGCGCGGACCCGATGGGCCGAAGGGCCTGTTTCCGCTAAACTAAAAAAAAAGAAAAATATTGGGAGGCTTAATGGCATAATCCTCTCTCCCTATAACAAAAGACTGATTCCTTGCATAATTGTCAGTAAGTCCTCAAGCTACAGTAAAAAGTGCATCAGCTCTACAATGAAACAGATCCTACCACCGCAGTCATTAATTCACTTCAAGTATAATTAAAATTATTATTCATCATTACAATCAATTTATTGTTATTGAAAATTCCTAACTACATATTAGCGCTTTGGAAATTACACTGAGGGTGGTGTGCAAATAGATAAGTCAGCTGGATAAAAATGCTTCAAGCACATACAAGTAGTTTCCAAAGAGAAAGCCGAGCAGGATTTTTTAAAAATCATATTTTGAGGCAGGCAGGGTGTCCAGTGCTCATCTCATCCCTGTATATAGGGTGTGCTTTGACAATGATTTGGAAATATATCCGTGATGGGAAGGAGGCACTTAAAGCGCCTCAATTCCAATGGTAGGAAAGAACTGCAGATGCTGGTTTACATCAAAGGTAGACACAGCGGGTTAGGCAACATCTCTGGAGAGAAGGAATAGAAGAGTTGAGACCCTACTTCAGACTGATAATGAGTGACGTTTTGGGTCGAGACCCTTCTTCAGACTGATGAAGGGACTCGACCAGAAAACATCACTCATTCCTTCTCCCCAGAGATGCTGCCTGTCCCACTGAGCTACCCAGCATTTTGTGTCGATCTTCAATTCCAATGGTAAATGGTTTGAACTGTGTTTTGTTTACTGACTGGAATGCAGGTTGTTTCTTGCCCTTCGCTATTGAAAGATGTCAGTGAGCACAGTGGAACAGCGGTGGAGTTGCTGCCTCACAGTGCCAGAGTCCCGGGTTCGATCCTGACTATGGGTGCTGTCTGTGCGGAGTTTGTACGTTCTCCCTGTGACCGCATGGGGTTTCCTCCGGCTGCTCCGGTTTCCTCCCACACTCCAAAGACGTGCAGTTTTGTAGCTTAATTATCTTCTGTAAATTGTAAAATTGTTCCTCGTGAGTGTGTAGGATAGTGCTAGTGTGTGGGTTGATCCGCTGGCAGAGGTGGCAGCGCGCTCTCGTTGGGCTAAAGGGCTGATTTCCGCGCTGTATCTCTAAAGTCTAAAGTCTGAAGAGCCACCTTCTCAAATTGCTGCAGTCCTTCTGTTGAAGGTTCTCCAACAATCCTCCACCGTCAACATGGTTTGAGGGCTGTCGTCAGAGGCACAGAGTCAAGCTGCGTGGAAACAGGCCTTTCAACCCAACTTGCCCATGCTAGTCCCACCTGCTCAGGTTTTTCCCCATATCCCTCTAAATCCTTTCCTATCCATGTACCTGTCCAGATTTAAATGCCATTATAGTTCCTGCCTCAACTACCTCTTTTTTTGGCGAATTCCATTTGTCCCTATACTCACAAAGTCCATGCCAACCTATTGTGCCTAATTCCATTTGTTCACATTTGGTGTGGCAATGTTGAAAGGTAAGAATGTTTAGACCCAGGGAAGAAAGAAAGGGCCAATGCACCTTTCCAAGCACATTGTAGAAATGTCTAATTATTCATACTTTCATGGTTCGTTCGCTTGTGTGTCAGACGAAGCATAGCTCGCTGTTGGCTTCCATCATCGTCCAACATGTTGACAGAATTGGTCACTCGATGCGCCACAGAGTGCATCGTGTTGTTGTTTCCGGGGATCGCCACTAGGAGGCTTCTGTCGTGTTCACCATGGACATGGTGGGCTGACTCTATGACTCTACCCTGACTATTGGTGCTGACTCCTCCAGAGTTCCTGTTGCTCTCCTGTCTCAGGCAGGAGTGGAAATTACCCCGTTCCATTCTTATCTAGTTTTGTTTAGAGAAACAGGCCCCTCGGCCCAGCGAGTCCCCACTGACCAGCAATCCCCCGCACATCAACACTACCCCACGCACGCACTTGGGACAATTTACATTTACACCAAGCCAACTAGTCTACAAACCTGTATGTATTAGGAGTATGGGAGGAAACCAAAGATCTCTGAGAAAACCCAAGCAGGTCGCGAGCAGAACGTACACACTTTGTACAGACAGCACCCGGAGTCAGGATCAAACCCGAGTCTCTGGCGCTGTAAGGCAGTTGCTCTACCATGCCGCCCTACAGTCACATCTGCCTCCAGTATTTGCCAACAATGCTGAAATTGTGATGCCCCCCCTCAACATGTGCTGCTCATTCCACTAAGATCCTCCAGCTGTTTGCTTTTTGTGCTTCAGATTCCAACATCTGCAGTCTCTTGTGTCTCCCGTTGCCTGATGTTAGCTTGACTGTCGATGGAACTGATGCACTACAAAGCTGAGAACTAGATTCTGCACAGACCAGATGGACTGCACCCTAGGGTTCTGAAAGAGGTGGATTTAGAGATTGTGGAGGCATTGACAGAGTTATTTCAAGAATCACTAGAGTCAGGAGTGGTTCCAGACGATTGGAAAATTGCCAATATTACCACACTGCGCAAGAAGAGAGCAAAGCAGAATACTGGGAACTAAAGGCCGGTTAAGGGCTTGTCCCACTTATGCGACCTTTACAGGCGACTGCCGTCACCCATGATAGGTCACCGAAATTTTCAACATGTTGAAAATTCAGTGGCGACCAGAAAGACGCTACGACTCTTTGGAGACCACTCACGACCATAGGAGACCTCTCACGACCATACAGGCTGTATGGTTGTGAGAGTTTTCCTATGGTCGTGAGATGTCACTATCAACATGTCGCCTGGGGTCGCCTCTATGGTCGTGAGAGGTCTCCAAAGAGTCGTAGCATCTTTCAGGTCACCGCTGAATTTTCAACATGTTGAAAATTTCGGCGACCTATCACGGGTGCCAGTAGTCGCCTGTAAAGGTCACATAAGTGGGTTAGGCTCTTTAGTCTGACTTCAGTGGTTGGTAATATTTTAGAGTCCATTATAAAGGATGAGGTTACGGAGTGCTTAAAAGTTCACAATAACATAGGCCAAAGTCAGCGTGGCTTTGTGAAGGGGAGAACTTGCCTGACAAATCTGTTGGAATTCTTTAAGGAAGTAAATAGCAGGACAGACATCAGTGGATGTTGTTTACCTCGATTTTCAGAAAGCCTTTAATAAGGTGCCACACGTGCGGCTGCTAAAGAATGTGAGAGCCAGTGGTATCAAAGGGCAGATACTGGCATGGATAGCAGGTTGGTTGGATGGCATAAGGCCATTCTCACCCTTACAATAGACAATAGACAATAGACAATAGACAAAAGACAATAGGTGCAGGAGTAGGCCATTCGGCCCTTCGAGCCAGCACCGTCATTCAATGTGATCATGGCTGATCATCCCCATTCAGTACCCCGTTCCTGCCTTCTCCCCATATCCCCTGACTCCGCTATCTTTAAGAGCCCTATCTAGCCATCTCTTGAAAGCATCCAGGGAACCTGCCTCCAACACCCTCTGAGACAGAGAATTCCACAGACTCACAACTCTCTGTGTGAAAAAGTGTTTCCTCGTCTCCGTTTTAAATAGCTTACCCCTTATTCTTAAACTATGGCCCCTGGTTCTGAACTCCCCCAACATCGGGAACATGTTTCAATAAGATCCCCTTGCATCCTTCTAAACTCCATAGTGGAGAAGCCCAGCCGCTCCATTCTCTCAGCATATGACAGTCCCGCTATCCCAAGAATTAACCTTGTAAACCTACGCTGCACTCCCTCAATAGCAAGAATGTCCTTCTTCAAATTAGGGGACCAAAACTGCACACAATACTCCAAGTGTGGTCTCACTAGGGCCCCATACAACTGTGGAAGGCCCAATTTGCTCCTATACTCAACTCCTCGTGTTTTAAAGGCCAACATGCCTTTCGCTTTCTTCACTGCCTGTTGTACCTGCATGCTTACTTTCATTGACTGATGAACAAGGACCCCCTGATCCCGTTGTACTTCCCCTTTTCCAAACTTGACACCATTTAGATAGTAATCTGCCTTCCTGTTTTTGCTACCAAAGTGGATAACCTCACATTTATCCACATTAAACTGCATCTGCCATGCATCTGCCCACTCACCCAACATTGTCCAATTCACCCTGCATTCTCATAACATCCTCCTCACAGTTCACACTGCCACCCAGCTTTGTGTCATCTGCAAATTTGCTAATGTTACTTTGAATCCCTTCATATAAATCATTGATGTATATTGTAAATAACTGTGGTCCCAGCACTGAGCCTTGCGATACCCCACTAGTCACTGCCTCCCATTCTGAAAGGGACCTGTTAATCCCCACTCTTTATTTCCTGTCTGCCAACCAATGTTCTATCCATGTCAGCACTCTATTCCCAATACCATGTGCCCTAATTTTGCCCAGTGATCTCCTATGTTGGACATTATCAAATGCTTTCTGAAAGTCCAGGTACACTACATCCTCTGGCTCTCCCTTGTCCATTTTCCGAGTTACATCCTCAAAAAATTCCAGAACATTAGTCAAGCATGATTTCCGCTTCGTAAATCCATGCTGACTCAGACGAATCCTGTTACTGCTATCCAAATGTGCCGCTATTTCATTTTTTATAATTGACTCCAGCATCTTCCCCACCACCGGTGTCAGGCTAACTGGTCTATAATTCCCTGTTTTCTCTCTCCCGCCTTTCTTAAAAAGTGGGATAACATTGGCTACCCTCCAATCCACAGGAACTGGTCCTGAATCTATAGAACATTGGAAAATTATCACCAATGCATCCACGATTTCTAGAGCCACTTCTCTAAGTACCCTGGGATGCAGACCTTCAGGCCCTGGGGATTTATCAGCCTTCAGTCCCATCAGTCTACCCAACACCATTTCCTGCCTAATGTGGATTTCCTTCAGTTCCTCCGTCACCCCAGATCCTCTAGCCACTAGCATATCAGGAAGATTGTTTGTGTCCTCCTTAGTGAAGACGGATCCAAAGTACCTGTTCAACTCATCTGCCATTTCCTTGTTCCCCATAATAAATTCACCTTTTTCAGTCTTCAAAGGTCCAACTTTGGTCTTAACTAACTTTTTCCTCTTCACATACATAAAGAAGCTTTTTCTATCCTTCTTTATATTCTTGGCTAGCTTACCTTCTTACCTCATCTTTTCTCCCCATATTGCCTTTTTAGTTACCTTCTGTTGCTCTTTAAACATTACCCAATCCTCTTGTTTCCCGCTCATCTTTGCGACGTTGTACATCTTCACTTTTATTTTAAGCTGTCCCTGACGTCCCTTGTCAGCCACAGTCGCCCCTTACTCCCCTTGGAATCTTTCTTCCTCTTTGGAATGAACTGATCCTGCACCTTCTGTATTTTTCCCAGAGATACCTACCATTGTTGTTCCACTGTCATCCCTGCTAGGGTATCTTCCCCCACCCTAGACATCCACATCTAGTTCCACTGTTCACATCTTTGTATCCCTGTCGTTGGCACATCTTCCCCTGCCAACAATGTCCCTTTATGGATCACCCTTCCTGAGGTTATCTGTTGTAGGCCCTGTTTTTTTCTTTTCTTTTTTTTTGTTTTTTTCAATTTTTTTTTGAAAGACAGAGCTATAGAAAGAAAAGAAATAAGAGAAAATAAAAGGAAACTATAAACTAATAGAGAGGGGAGGGAAAAAAAGAAAAGAAGATTACCAATAACACAATTTTGGAGATAGGTCCGTAGATTATAGAGTGTAATTGTTCATCCAGGCCCTTTTTTTTTTTTTTCTTTTTTTTTTAATTATTTTTATTTTATTAGAAGTAAGTACAATAATGTGGCACCAAGATGCCTAATATATATTGACAGGTTATATTTTATGTGCAGCATCTTATTTTTTTAAAATAATGAAAGAGAGAAAGAGAGAATAGATAATAAAAAATAGAAAAACGTGTGATATATGGTGTGTGAAAAGGAAAAGGGGGGAAAGAGGGAAAGTGGAGAGAGAAAAAAAGGAGAGAGAAAGAGAAAGTAGAGAGTAGGAAATTATAGGAGATCGTTATTTATATTCTTGACCATCCTTCACCCAGTCTTGAAACAGTTGGTTTCTACGATTTTGTTGCACCATATGCTTCCAAAAAGTCGATAAATGGAGACCAACTCGTTAAGAATTGGTCTGATTTAACTATTAGGAGGAATCGCATTTCTTCAAGATGTTTGAAATCATGTTTGAAATCCACATTTTAAGCGTTGGTGTGGGTGTATTTTTCCAAAATTTAAGTACGTTTTTTTGCCATTATTAACCCATAATTAAAAAATGAATTTTGAAATGTGTTCAATTTGTTCCCGTCTTCCGTTACTCCAAATATAATCATTTCAGTGTTAGGCTCCATTTTTATCTTGAATAATTTTGTAAATATTTCAAAGATATCGCTCCAGAATTTATAACGTTTTATGCAGGAAACAAAAGAGTGTGTTAGAGTTGCATTTTGAGATAAACATTTATCACAAATGGGAGAAGTATTTTGATAGAATTTATTCAGTCTAGTTTTTGAATAATATAATCTATATAAAATTTTAAATTGAATTAAGTTATGTCTTACATTAATCGAACATTTGTGTATATATATCAAATACTTTTCCCATGTTTCTTTCGTGATTTTTATCATTAATTCTCGTTCCCAATCTTCTCTAAGTGCCTCTGTCGATGGTAGTTCTATATTTAAAATACTATTATATAAATATGATATTAATTTCTGTGAGTCAGCCTTAATATTCATTGCTTCTTCCAGTGGGTCTAAAGTTATAGTTTGGTATCTTTGTATGTATTTCTTCATGAAGTCACAGATCTGAAGGTATTTAAAATATTGGTTATTTTTCAGCTTAAATTTTAATTGTAATTGTTGGAATGATAACAGATTTCCCATTTCATACATATCGCCGATCCTTTTAATTCCCATTCTTTCCCATTGGTTATATGTTTTATCGATAAGAGATGGTTTAAATGAAGGATTATTCACTATTGGCGTTAACAATGATAGGTTTCTTAATTTTATAGTTAATTTTATTTGTTTCAAAATTCTTATTGTATTATGTATAATTGGGTTATTCTTATATATTGTGTTGTTCAGTTTTATCGGGGAGAAGAGGATCGCTCCTATATTACAAGGAGAACAATCCTCTTTCTCCATTCTGTCTGTTTTGTAGGACTGTCCATGCAATAAATTATATTCTTAATATACACTGCCCAATAATAATACAAAAAGTTCGGAAGTGAAAGTCCCCCAATGTCTTTGGGTTTACACAGGTGTTTTCTTTGAATTCTATGTGATCTATAGTTCCAAATAAAGTTGGTAATATTGGAGTCTAGTTTTTATTAAACGTTTTTTGGTATATATAATGGTATAGATTGAAATAGGTATAATATTTGTGGTAAAAAGATCATTTTTATATCGTTTATTCTGCCTATTAATGACAACGGAAGTGTATTCCAGAATTTAATCAACGCGTTCAGTTTATTTAATAAAGGCATAAAATTAGCATTAAATAATGATTTGTGTTTTCTAGTAATTTGAATACCCAAATACTTAAATTTTTCTGTTGCAATTTTAAAGGGGGATTTTAATAGGTGTCGATTCTTGATGTTTTAACGTCATGATTTCACTTTTATTCCAATTTATTCTATATCCTGAAAAAGAACCGAATTCCTCTATTAAATTTAATATGTTTGGTATGCTCGTTTGTGAATTTGTAATGTATAGAAGTATATCGTCTGCGTATAATGAAATTTTATTATTTGAGTCCTTAGTATTAAATTAATGTCTTTTGGGTATTAACCCCGTTTGATCTGGATTTATCAATTTACTAATGTATTTACTCAATCTTCTTGCTAAAGTCTTTGCTAACATTTTTTGATCTGTATTTAAAAGTGATATAGCTCTATATGAGCCCGGTTCTTCTAAATCTTTATCTTTTTTTGGTATAAGCGTAATAGTTGATTCAGCTAATGTTTCTGGTAGTTTATTTTCTTTAAAGGCGTGAGTATATAATTTAAGTAAACGTGGTGCCGTTATCTCGTGAAATCTTTTGTAAAATTCATTGCTAAAACCATCTGGTCCAGGCATCTTACCATTTTTCAACGATTTTATTGTTTCTCCTATTTCTTCAAGTGTAATCTGAGCTCCTAATTCCTCTTGTCAGAAAGGTCAAGTTTTGGAAGATTACAGTTATCTAATAAATTTATAATTTTACTATCTTCTATTTTAGTTTTAGATGTATATAGATTTTGATAAAATTGAGCAAATCTTTTGTTAATATCCTTAGGTAATGTTAGTAATTCACCTTTCTCTGATTTAATTTTAGTGATAGTATTTTCCTTTTCTTGTTTTTTCAATTGACGAGCTAAGAGTTTATGTGGCTTATCACCAAATTCAAAATGTTCCTGTTTTGTAATTTGGAATAATCTTATTACTCTTGCCGATAAAATTCGATTAAGTTTAAATTTCAATAGTATTATCTTATTATGTTTATCTGTAGATGGATCTTTGGCATTATCTAACTCTAATTGTCTAATTTCTTGTTCGAACATCAGTTGTTCTGTCTTATTCTTTTTATTTTGGAAGATTTGATATGGATTATAACTCCTCTGATAAATGCCTTGAAAGTTTCCCATAATAAAGAAGTTGAAATACCTGGTGTCTCATTTGTCTCAAAAAAATATATAATTTGTTGTTTTAGATATTTATAACCTTGTGGGTTGTTTAAGATTTGTGCGTTAAACCTCCAGAAATATTTTTTACCCGGCATTCCCTCAAATTGTAATAGAAAAGTCAACGGGGAATGATTGGAAATAATACTATTGTGGTATTTAGGATTGATTGTATATGGAATTAATTTTGTATCCACTAAGAAATAACCAATTCGTGAATAAGTTTTATGTACCGATGAGTAAAATGAATATTCCCTTCCAGTTGGGTTAGCAGTTCTCCATACATCTGTTATATTAGTATTTTTTATATATGTATTTAGAAGTTCACTAGTCTTAGATTTTAAGTTACCCCTCCTTTGTTTTACTGATTTGTCTAAATATGGGTCTAAAACGCAATTAAAGTCCCCCCCCCCTAATATTACATTTTGGTAATTAAACTCTGATATTATATCCAGAATTTTATTTAAAAATTGAGGGTTATCAAAATTCGGAGCGTAAATATTTATCATAGTCAATGGGGGGGAGTAAATTTCTCCCGAAACTATAATATACCTTCCCTCTTTATCTGATATAGTATTCTTTAATTTAAATGGTATACCTTTTCGAATAATAATAGCCGTACCTCTAGATTTAGAAGTAAATGAAGAATAATATGTTTGACCTATCCAATTTGCCTTCAATCTCATCTGTGTTTGTTGTTTCATATGTGTTTCCTGCAAAAACGTTATGTCAGAATTTAATGATTTTAATTGGGCAAAAATCTTGCCCCTCTTAATTGGTTCATTGGCACCCATTATATTCCAGCTGCAGAACGTAATTCCTCCGTTCTTTATTTGTCTATCGTCTTGCATTATAGATCAGTTTAGTATTTTTGATTCATATGGTGCAACCAAATACCTCAGAACTCTGGGTGTTGGGTGGTCGTCCCGAACTTTTAGATTTATTTTGCATCTCCCTCTATTGTACCTTAATAAGAAAAAAAAGAAAGAATGTGTTGTGATATTAATTTTTAAAAATAACAAATAAGAGTCGTGGTAGTGATTTAAAAAAAAAAGGTGATGTTAAGGTATCTAAGAGAAGATACCTTAAAAACTAGAAGCCACCTAAGGTGGGGAAAAATTTGTAGACTTCCGTTGTTGTTATTGAACATTGAGCTCCGTCCCCTTAACAGAGTATCGTGAAAGGCTGCGGGCCGTTTCAAAAACAGAAAAGACTTCAGAAAGAGAGGGAAAAAAACAAAAAACAAAACAAAACGTATGTTCAATTCTATATGTATATATGCATTTCCAATTTATCTAGCATTAATCTGTTCTAAACTTTACCATATGTAAATTATACATTATACACCCAAAGTTATTACATTATAGTCTAGTCTTTAGCTTAAGTACAAGCAGGTTCCAAGGGGTTAAACAGAACCAAGCATCTGGATCTTTTCCAAGTGTGTGATGCTCCTCCCTCCTTCACACACGGTTATATTATGTTAGTATTATTATGAACATTTTAGTTAATTACTATATATTAGTATATATCATCAATATTAGTTCATTTCCCTTAAACTAGGTTAAAATGATTTAATACATTTTGTATACACTCCCCTTATCCCCCCCCCCCCGCTCCATGGGTTATTCATATTTACAGATTACATTAAAAGATGATTAGTATTATTAAGTTTGTTAGATTAATTGATTATTTATTATTAATATATAATAATTAAAGATTTTCTTAAATTAACAGATTTTTATATTCCAGTTCGTTTATGTTTCTTTCCATGTCCCTCAATTTTAATTCTGTATCTTCGACTTCCTTTTGTTTATCTTTAAGTTTTCCATTCAAGGTGAACCATGGACTATACGCTCGAAAACACATTCCAGACAGATAAGCATGTCTGGTAACTGTCTGGAAAAGTTCCGCCATCTTAATTAGAGCAAAGTCTTATATTGAAAAGTTTAATCTTCATCGTTCTCCTCTGGGCCCTGTTTTTGTCTGACCTTTCCTCACCTCCAGTTCCACTCTCCCCCCACCCCACTTCTATCTTTCAGTCTGAAGAAGGGTTTCGACCTGAAACTTCACCTATTCCCTTTCTCAGGAGATGCTGCCTGACCCGCTGAGTTACTCTAGCATTGTGTGTCTATCCCATGTCTCCTTCTTTACTTTGTTGCCAGGCAAATTTCCTTTGTGTCTGAAGAAACGTCACCTGTCCTGACCTGAAATTCACCTATCCATGTTTTCCAAGGGTGCTGCCTGAACCCGCTGAGTTACTCCAGCATTTTGTGTCTTCCTTTTGTAAGCCAGCGTCTGTAGTTCCTTCTTTCTAAACTTCTTTTATTTATTTTTCACATTTGCTTGTCTGAACATCGTAATCTAACCCAACTCGGTCATAGTGGACAACCGGCAATAACGGACACCATTCTCCCCGCTATGCTCCGTTATATAACGAGGGTTAATGCCCCTGTCCCACTTAGGAACCCTGAACGGAAACCTCTGGAGACTTTGCACCCCACCCAAGGTTTCCGTGAGGTTCCCGGAGGTTTTTGTCAGTCTCCCTAATGGTCGAAAGTGGTTTCCGCTTCTTCTATGTTCTGGCGATTATTTCAAAAAATTTTAAACCGGCAGTGACTAAAAATAGGTTGCCGTTTTTAAAATCGGTCATTTTTTAGTCGAAGCCGGTTGCGATGCTAGTTGAAGGTGGTTGCCGGAGGTTGCAGGTAGTGGAAGGTTGCAGGTAGTGGAAATAATCGCTGGAACATAGAAGAAGCGAAAACCACTTTCGACCATTAGGGAGACTGACAAAAACCTCCGGGAACTGCACGGAAACCTTGGGTGGGGCGCAAAGTCTCCAGAGGTTTCCGTTCAGGTTTCCTAAGTGGGACAGGGCATACTGCGCAACAAATTATCAGTTATTCTAAGTGAACAAGTTTAGTTTTGTTTAGTTTAGTTCAGTTTATTGTCACATGTACCGAGGTACAGTGAAAAGCTTTTGTTGTGTTCTAACCCGTCAGCGGAAAGACGATACATGATTACAATCGAGCCATCCACAGTGTACAGATACTGTACATGATAAAGTGAATAACATTTAATGCAAGATAAAGTCCGGTATAGTCTGAATAAATATAGTCTGAGGGCCTCCAGTGAGGTAGATAGTAGATCAGGACCACTCTCCAGTTGGTGATAGGATGGTTCAGTTGCCTGATAACAGCTGGGAAGAAACTGTCCCTGAATCTGGAGGTGTGTGTTTTCAAACTTCTGTACCTTGAGAGGAGAAGAGGGAATGGCCAGGGTGAGACTGGTCCTTGATTATGTTGGTGGCCTTGCCGAGGCAGCGTGAAGTGTAGATGGAGCGGCCCTCATGGTAAACAAGGCCATGAAGCTGCAAAGCGAAGTACATCGTGCAAACATTATAATGCAAAGTCTGCAGAGGTTCTGTGATGAGGAAGGGTTGTGGTCAGACATGCACAGGGTGGTTCAAGAGCCTGATGACTGGAGAAGAGAAGCTTTTCCTATACCTTAAGAAAACATAGAAAATAGGTGCAGCTGGAGGCCATTCGGCCCTTCGAGCCAGCACCGCCATTCATTGTGATTCATTAAGTTTCAAGGAATAGTGAGAGGCTTGGATAGAGTGGATGTGGAGAGGATGTTTCCTCTCCACATCCACTAGTCGGAGAGTCTAGGACTAGAGGTCATAGCCTCAGAATTAAAGGACGTTCCTTAGGAAGATGAGGAGGTATTTCTTGTCAGAAGGTGGTGAATCTGTGGAATTCGTTGCCACAGAAGGCTGTGGAGGCCAAATGAATGGATATTCTTAAAGCAGAGAGAGATAGATGCTTGATCAGTACGGGTGTCAGGGGTTATGGGGAGAAGGCAGGAGAATGGGGTTAGGAGTGAGAGATAGATCACCATGATTGAATGCAGAGTAGATTTGATGGGGCGAGTGGCGTAATTCAGCTGCTATTACTTATGACCTAATGACCCTCTTCCTGATGGAAATCACAAAAGGAGACTGTGGCCAGCGTGGTAAGATTATTTGAAGACATTAGCTGCCTTCTTTTTTATTTTTTTTATTTTATTTATTAGAAGCACATTACGTTACAACCACATCCATTAGTACTCATCACATATATTTTATTACAATTAATGTACTCCATTTTTTTTTTTTTTACATTAATAAAGGGAGAGGATAAGATTAAGAGAAAGAGGAAAGTGAAGGAAAAGGTGAAAGTGTAAAAAAAAACAAAAAAACATGACAACAAGAAAGAACAAAGACCCTATAAGAAAAAGAGTTAAGAAGTAGACCCTAGAAAAGAAGAAGAAAAAGAGAAGAACAAATACCTTTTTTATCAGCATCCCGCAAATGGGACATACCAAATCTCCAATTTTCATCCCCCCCCTACCCGACCTCAGTTTTTTTTAAAATACCTTTGCACCCTATATTTGTAATAATTCTATAAATGCCGACCACGTCAGATGGAAGTGGTCTGGTTTACCTGCCAGGAGGAGTCTTATCTATTCTAGGTGTAATGTTTCAAACATATTTGAAATCCACATGTTTATAGCTGGTATTGGAGCATTTTTCCAAAAGTTTAGGATTAACTTTTTTCCAGTTATTAACCCATAGTCTATTAGTTTCTTTTGAAACACATTTAGTTCTGGACTATCTCCCGTTATTCCGAAGATAATCCATTCTGCTTTGGGTATCAGTTTTATTTTAAATAATATTGTAAAGATTTCAAAAATGTCAATCCAAAATTTTTGAATTTTTGTACAAAAGACAAATGAATGCGCTATAGTAGCTTCTTGAGATTGACATTTATCACAGTTTGATGATATATTTGGGAACATTTTATGGATTTTAGTTTTAGAATAGTATAATCTATGTAAAATTTTGAATTGTATTAAAGTATGTCTTACATTTATCGAACATTTATGCACTTTTAATAAGTATTCATTCCACTTTTCCTTTGAGATTTTAATAGCTAAATCTTGTTCCCATTCTCTTCTAATACCTTCTGTAGATGGTATTTCTACATTTAAGATAATATTATACAAATATGATATTGCATTTACTGAATCAGCTTTTATCTGCATTGCATCATCCAAAACATCTACTGAGCTATTATAATGATCTTTTATATATTTTTTCAAATAGTCACATATTTGAAAATATTTAAAATATTGATTATTTCCAAGTTTATATTTTATTTGTAATTGCTGAAATGATAGTAATTTTCCAGTTTCATACAGGTCACCGAACGTTTTAATTCCTAGTCTATCCCATTGTATGAAGGCTTTATCTGTAGTAGAGGCATTAAACGAAGGGTTATTAACTATGGGAGTTAAAAGTGAAAAAATTCTTCATTTTCAATTTTGTTTTATTTGTTTCCAAATTCTGATTGTACTATGTATGATTGGGTTCTTATTATAGTTTATGTTATTCAGTTTCGTTGGTGAGAGGAGGATCGCTCCAATGTTTCTAGAGGAGCAGTCCTCTCTCTCCATTACAATCCAATCCACTTGCTGAGCAAAATTATCCATCAGTTGAATCATATTTTTAATATTTACTGACCAATAATAATACATGAAATTAGGGAGTGCTAAGCCCCCTAGTACTTTGGGTTTGTTCAGGTGTGTTCTTTGTATTCTATGTGATTTATAGTCCCATATAAAATTAGTAATGTCTGAGTCCAGTTTAAAAAAAAACTTCTTTGGTAAGTATATAGGAATCGATTGAAATAGGTATAAAATTTGTAGAAGAAAGATCATTTTTATTGCATTTATTCGGCCTATTAAAGACATCGGGAGCGTTTTCCAAAATTTAATTAATGTATTTAATTTATTAAGTAAAGGCTCAAAATTTGCTTTAAACATACCTTGATATGTTCTGGTAATTTCGATTCCCAGGTATTTAAATTTTTCTGTAGCTATTTTAAAAGGGAATTTTAAAAGATGTGTTGAGTCTTTCGGTTTTATTGACATCATTTCACTTTTATTCCAATTTATTCTGTATCCAGAAAAAGATCCAAAGTCTTCAATTAAGTTTAATATATTTGGTATAGTGATTTGAGGTTTTGTAATGTACAGTAATATATCATCCGCGTATAAAGATATTTTATTATTTGAGTATTTAGTATTATACCCATGGATATCGGGATGTATTCTAATTTTTTCTGCTAACGGTTCAATTATAAGGGCAAACAACTGTGGTGATAATGAGCACCCTTGTCTATTTCCCCTTGATAGTTGAAATTTCGAAGATAATATATTATTAGTTAATATTCTAGCTGTAGGTTTATTATATAATAATTTAATCCATAGAATAAAATTCTCTCCCAGTTGGAATTTTTGTGATACTTTATCCATATAATTCCATTCTACTTGATCAAATGCTTTTTCAGCGTCCAGCGAAATAATTGATAATTCTATTAGCTGCCTTCTTGAGGCAGATATTCTGTAGGTCTCTTAGAGGATAGAGAGTTCAGTATTTCCGATGGACCGGGCAATGTCCACTGCCTTCATTCAGAGGGAGGTGGGTATATGGAACGAACTACCAGAGGAGGTCGCCGAGGCAGGTACTAGAACAGGATCTGAAAGCCATTTGACCATTTACATGGATAGCAAAGGTTGAGAGTGATAGGCGAGATGCGGGCAAATGGACTAGCTTAGATGGACCATATAGGTCATCATCAATGACTTAGGTTGAAGGGCTGTATGACTCTATGTCCTTCTGCAGCCTCCTTTGTTCTTGACCATACAAAATTCAGAACTGATATGTGATACAACCAGTCAGTGTGCTCTCCACTTGGAGACGTTTGATAGAGTATTCAATGACGTTTCAGTTTTGGGTTTAGTTATATTGTCATGTGTACCTAGGTACTGTGAAAAGCTTTTTTGTTGCGTGCTATCCAGCCAGCAGAAAGATTATACTTGATTACAATCAAGCCGTCCACAGTGTACAGAAATAGGAGAAAGGGAATAACGTTTAGTGCAAGACAAAGTCTGTTTAAAGATAGACCGAGGGTTTCCAATCTCTAGTTGGTGATAGGATGGTTCCGTTTTTTAGTTTAATTCAGAGATACAGTCTGCACCTACCAGCGATCCCCACACATTAATATAGGTATGTTACAATACTTGCCATCAGTCGCGCTGTAATTCTGTCACTGGCCGTGTGCGCGACTTTGGCGCCTTTAAGAGGGGGGCGGGGTTAAAACGCGGTTTCTCCTACCTTGTCCTGAATTATATTTTGTTGGAGTACAAGCGTTTGCGGAAGAATCGTTCCGAGGGGCGTTTTGAGTATTTTGTTTTAAAAATCTCCCGACAAGTTCAGCGTTGGAATCATTTTAAAATCATCTTCTGAACCCGTCAACGCCAACAACGCGGATGGATTTCACACACGGGAAAGGTAAACGAAAGTGCTTTATTTTTATGTATAAAAGTTCTCCTTAAGAGGCCTTTAATTCACATTTTTACATGCGACACGGTGATTTTTTTCCCCCGAACTAACGGCAATAATTTTCATGCCAATACGGGGTTAAATTCACCGCAAATGAACGTTCCAAATGATCGCGTTCCAGAAATCCCCATTCGCAAGATGATATAAATTCCCATTAATTTACAGGTATTAAACATTCAATTTCTTCCATTTGGCCTGTAAATCCATGACAATGAGATTAAAAAATTATGTTATATTGTGAATTATTGTGTGAATGTTATTTGGATACTTAGGCTATTTAAAAATGTTAATCTATTCTTAAGAAATTGATAGATGTTTAGATCTAGTAATTGAATTTTGTAATTAGCTACAATTAGGTAACTAACTAATTATATGCTTTAATTTCATGTCATCTAAGTAACATTGTTTCATATTTGTTTCAGAATGCTTCAATCTATAATAACTGAACATTTCTTTCAGTTCTCTTAATTTTTAAGAAAGTTATGGGCTTTTGACTGTCCTCGATCACAGCTTTTGTGTTAAGTCAATGGAAAAGCAATAGGGAACAAGATGCTAATTTCCGAGTATGAAAATGGCCATAACTTTTTTAATACTGAAGATATGAAAGTGAATTAGGTGTCAAATTAAACTTCTTTTTATGCTTTATCTGATGGGATAAATTACAGACTTGATTTTTCAAATCTCAAAATTTTGTAACATTGCTAATTAATACAGCCCTACACACACTAGGAACAATGTACACATACACCAAGACAATTAACCTACATACCTGTACATCTTTGGAGTGTGGGAGGAAACCAAAGAACTCAGAGAAAACCCATGCAGTCACGGGGAGAACGTACAAACTCCGTACAGACAGCAGCATAGTCGGGATCGAACCCGGGCACTGCAAGCATGGTAAGGCAGCAACTCTACCGCTCTGCCACCGGGGCTGCCCATCAGTTGCGTGACCACACTAGGAAGAAGCTGTCCCTGAAACTGGAGGTGTGGCAAATCTCCTCAAAGTTCTGAAGAGGTAGAAGCATTGCTGAGCTTTCTTTATCATTGCATCAATGTGCTGGTCCCAGGTCAGATCATCGGAGATGTGTACACCAGGAACTGGAAGCTATTGACTCTCTTCTCGTCCAGCGACCAAGCGCAGATTGGGCGACCGTTTTGCAGAGTACCTGCGCTCTGTCCACTATGATAAATCATAAGATCATAAGTGATCGGAGCAGAATTAGGTCATTCAGCCCATCAAGTCTACTCCGCCATTCAATCATGGCTGATCTGTCTCTCCCTCCTAACCCCATTCTCCTGCCTTCTCCCCATTACCCCCGACACTCATACTAATCACGAATCTATCTTTCTCTGCCTTAAAAATATCCACTGACTTGGCCTCCATACCTTCTGTGGCAATGAATTCCACAGATTCACCACCCTCTGACTAAAGAAATTCTTCCTCATCTTCTGCATAAAGGAACGTCCTTTAATTCTGAGGCTGTGACCTCTAGTCCTAGACCCACTAGTGGAAACATTCTCTCCGCATCCACTCTATCCAAGCCTTTCATTATTCTGTATCTTTCAATGAGGTCCCTCCACTATGGCCTCCCCCCCCCCCCCATCCCCCCCAGCTCCCATTGCATGCAAACCAGAGCGACAACATCTTATCTCCCCCTGGGTAATCTACAACCCAATGGCCTGAACGTTCAAATGTCTGTAACTGCAGGAAACCTGGGCAAAGCACAAAGTGCTGGGGTGACAAAACGAGTCAGGCAACGTATGTGATGGGAATGGATAGGCAGTGTTTCAAGTCAGGATCAAGGACCTTCCACGTATCCTGCTTGACCCTTTGAGTTATTCCAGCACTTTACAGATTGAACCTTTGTCCTCCAATTTTCCAAATGCATAAGTGTTGAGTAAAGGAAATGCACTGGCACCCTTGCTTAGTATAAGGGGCAGTGAGTCCACTATTTATATCATCATGGTGTGAAGCTCTTTTTTTTTTTGTTACAAATACTTTATTCAAAAAACAAAATCAACATACAAAGTAGTATTACGTTCATATGAAAAACTGCCTGCATCGGCAGTTTACAAACAACATTCAAATTAAAATCCCGCCATCCTTATCTATAATACAATCGACCTCCCGCGGCGACCAGCGTTGGCGGAAGGCCTCCAGAGGCCCCGTGGTCACCGCGTGTTCCCTCTCCAAGTACGAAGCTCTTAGGTGTCTTAAATATCCCAGTACTTACTTCACAGGTAACTTCTAATTTCAGATACCACCTGGATGTCCTCTTTTTGAAGACCATCACCTTCTTCAATACCTTCATCCCTAAGTCGAACAAAAATGCCATCATTTTTTTACGATTCTCATTATTCCTCCTTGTCGCTGGAAAAAATGGCTCTGACTGCTCATTTGCCACAGAATTAATGGAGCTGAAAGTTAACTACATTTTATAATAGGTTACTGCCCATGCGATGATGGTGAAAATTATCCCCCGGTGAGTTGTCTCAGGAGGTTTTCTATGCAACAATATTTAAGGGATTAAGGCAACATGTTTACAAGCAAAGGAGAGCTCAGGCTACCTAAGGGACAATTACTTCACACTTAGTGCTTTCAATTTATGGAACTGCTTATCACCATGGTGATCTTGAGTGAAGCATTCAACAGTAATTGAGTCAAGTTTCTAATTCAGTGGAGGGAAAAGGTGTATAAGGTTGGCAAGGAAATGGATCAGATTTGCATAGGTGTTCTTTAAAAATGCATTGTCTCACACTTGGTTTTCCCCTGCAATGGACCACCTTGGACTAGTTACTATTAGTTTAGTTTTAGTTTAGAGATACAGCGTGGAAACAGGCCCTTCAGCCCACCGAGTCCGCACCGACCAGTGATCCTCGGTCATTAACACTATCCTACATACACTAGAGACAGTTTACGCTTCTACCAAGCTAAATTCACTACAAACCTGTACGTCTTTGGAGTGTGATAGGAAACCAGAGCACCTGGGGAAAACACACGCAGGTCACAGAGAGAACGTACAAACTCCGTATGGATAGTACCCGTAATCAGGATCGAACCCGGGTCTCTGGCGCTGTAGATGCTGTAGGGCAGCAACTCTACCGCTGCGTCACTGTGCCACCCTAATTACCTGGAGACACAACAAACCGCAGACAAAATGTGTAGGAAGGAACAGCAGATGCTGGGTTATACCGAAGACAGACACAAAATGCTGGAGTAACTCAGGGGATCAGAAACCATCTCTGGAGAACACGGTTAGCACATAGTTGGCTCTGGAGGCAAAGGCATTGGGTATTTTTAAAGCAGAGATTGATAGATCGTTGATTAGTAAGGATGTCAAAGGTTATGGGGAGAAGGCTGGAGAATGGAGTTGAGAAGGAAAAACATCAGCCATGATTGATTGGCGGAGTAGACATGAGTCATAGTCATAGAGTGATACAGTGTGGAAATAGGCCCTTTGGTCCAACTTACCCACACCGGCCAACATGTCCCAATTACACTAGTCCCACCTGCCGCGCATATGGTCCATATCCCCCCAAACATGTCCTATCAATCAATGTACCTGTATAACTGATTCCTAAACGTTGGGATAGTCCCTGCCTCAACTACCTCCTCTGGCAGCTTGTTCCATACACCCACCACCATTTGTGTGAAAAAGTTACCCATCAGATTCCTATTAAATCTTTTCCCTTTCACCTTAAACCTATGTCCTCTACTCGATTCACCTACTCTGGGCAAGAGACTCTGTGCATCTACCCAAACTATTCCTCTATGATTTTATATACAATCGGTTGAATGGCCTAAGTCTGCGCCGATGTCTTATGGTCTAATATGTTTAAGAGACACGGGTAATATGTTGATGAGCACATAAATAAGTAAGGCACAGGAACATGTGGAACTAGTGTAGACAAATTAGTGCAGAATGGCCACAAAGATTGGCATGGATGTGTCCGTTTATCTAAATGAACTAAGTACATCGTGCTTCAGTACTAAATAGCCAAAGACTGATGGTCAGACATTGACTCAAATCAGGCAAAATATCTTGGTATAGTCAGACTGAAGAAGATGCCTGACCCAAAACATTATCTGTCCACGTTCTCCAGAGATGCTGTCTGACCCGTTAAATTACTCCCGCACTTTGTGTCTTTTTTAAACTATTAATTACACACTGTTTTGCAGCGATCAGTTTTACCCTCGGTTTCATCTCTGGTCTCTTCCAATTTTCAATTGTGCAAAATAACCCCTCCGAGATAAGTATCACTCTGCAGTAAACAACCTTTTATTGTTCTTCACACCTCCATGTGCATTTCTGTAAATCACTGATTCTTTGATTCATCAATATTCTTTGCCTCACTAGTGATAAATTCTCCATAATTGTAAGTCAAATTTGTTATAATTAACAAAATTCATCGGCTGATTTTGACAACAGCGTTATGTGAACCACATACTTTGTTAACTAAATCTATTTTGTCAAAACCATTAGTGCGAGCAAGAACCATCACAGCCATACATTGATTCCTTTCGTAATCTCTGATTTATTTCATCATAGTGTGCAGCTCTTTGGAGTCTTAAATATCACAGTACAGTACAGTACTAATTTAATATCATACTTGTATAATATCATCCTAAATATAGAAATACCATCATCCGATAGAATTAGAAGAGATTGGGAACAAGAACTAGCTATAAAAATCTCGAAAGGGAGTTGGGATAAACATTTGCTATATGTGCACAAATGCTCGATTAATGTAAGACATATTCTAATCCAATTTAAAACTTTACATAAACTATATTACTCAAAAACTAAAATAAGTAAATGTTATCCAAATGTCTCCCCCATCTGTGATAAATGTCTATCCCAAGAAGCAACTATAGCACATTCCTTTGTTTTTTGTATAAAAATCCAAAAAGTTTGGAATGAAATCTTTGAAATTTTTACAAAATTATTTAAAATAAAACTGAAACCGAACGCAGAACTGATTATTTTCGTAACAATGGAAGCCAGCTTTGAGCTGACTTCGTTCCAAAAGAGCTTCCTTAATTACGGCTTAATTATGGCAAAAAAACATATACTTAAAATCTGGAAAAGCGCTCCCACACCAACGATAAAAATGTGGATTTCAAATATGTCCGAAATGTTACACCTGGAAGACATGAGATTCCTCTTAGCAGGCAAATCAGACCATTTCCAAAAGATTTGGTCTCCATTTATCGACTTATTACAAGCATAGGGTGCAACATAACTTTGAAAATAAATGGTTTCAGGACCTGGTGAGGGGTGTGTAAAGATACAAAGTAGGTACATCCCTTTTATCTTATCTTATCTTACTTTCTTCTGTCTATTTTTCTCTTTTTCTTTGGTTTTCTTTCTAACTCTTTCTTGTGGTTTACGTTTCTACGGGTTTCTCTGGACCACTCTTTCCCGCACTTACTATCTTATCCAAATCTCTCTATTCTTCTTCTTTTTAAAGTTTAAAACAAGAAGTGCTACAGGAAATGTATTATGTTATTTTTGGCTGATATCACTGTAATGTACAATACTTCATTAAAAAAAAAGAAGAAAAAAATAAAAATAAATAGTGGTACAGCATGGAAATAGGCCCTTCAGCCAACATTCCCATGCTGATCAAAATGCTCGATCATGATCGATGCTACCCCACCTGCCCACCTTTGGCCCATATCCCTCAAAACCTTTCCTATCCATGCACCTGTTCAAATATCTTTTAAATGTTGTTATAGTACCTGCCTTATCTGCCTCTTTTGGCAGCTTGTTCCACTTTTTCACCACCCTCTGGGCAAAACAGATGCCCCTCAATAAAAGTGAAATTATGTCAATAAAACCGAAAGATTCAACACATCTTTTAAAATTCCCTTTTAAAATAGCTACAGAAAAATTTAAATACCTGGGAATCGAAATTACCAGAACATATCAAGGTATGTTTAAAGCAAATTTTGAGCCTTTACTTAATAAATTAAATACATTAATTAAATTTTGGAAAACGCTTCCGATGTCTTTAATAGGCCGAATAAATGCAATAAAAATGATCTTTCTTCCACAAATTTTATACCTATTTCAATCGATTCCTATATACTTACCAAAGAAGTTTTGTTTTAAACTGGACTCAGACATTACTAATTTTATATGGGACTATAAATCACATAGAATACAAAGAACACACCTGAACAAACCCAAAGTACTAGGGGGCTTAGCACTCCCTAATTTCATGTATTATTATTGGTCAGTAAATATTAAAAATATGATTCAACTGATGGATAATTTTGCTCAGCAAGTGGATTGGATTGTAATGGAGAGAGTGGATTGCTCCTCTAGAAACATTGGAGCGATCCTCCTCTCATGAACGAAACTGAATAACATAAACTATAATAAGAACCCAATCATACATAGTACAATCAGAATTTGGAAACAAATAAAACAAAATTTAAAATTAAGAAATTTTTCACTTTTATCTCCCATAGTTAATAACCCTTCGTTTAATCCCTCTACTGCAGATAAAGCCTTCATACAATGGGATAGACTAGGAATTAAAACGTTCGGTGACCTGTATGAAACTGGAAAATTACTATCATTTCAGCAATTACAAATAAAATATAAACTTGGAAATAATCAATATTTTAAATATTTTCAAATATGTGACTATTTGAAAAAATATATAAAAGATCATTATAATAGCCCAGTAGATGTTTTGGATGATGCAATGCAGATAAAAGCTGATTCAGCAAATTCAATATCATATTTGTATAATATTATCTTAAATGTAGAAATACCATCTACGGAAGGTATTAGAAGAGAATGGGAACAAGATTTAGCTATTAAAATCTCAAAGGAAAAGTGGAATGAATACTTATTAAAAGTGCATAAATGTTCGATAAATGTAAGACATACTTTAATACAATTCAAAATTTTACATAGATTATACTATTCTAAAACTAAAATCCATAAAATTTTCCCAAATATATCATCAAACTGTGATAAATGTCAATCTCAAGAAGCTACTATAGCGCACTCATTTGTCTTTTGTACAAAAATTCAAAAATTTTGGATTGACATTTTTTGAAATCTTTACAAAATTATTTAAAATAAAACTGATACCCAAAGCAGAATGGATTATCTTCGGAATAACGGGAGATAGTCCAGAACTAAATGTGTTTCAAAACAAACTAATAGACTATGGGTTAATAACTGGAAAAAAGTTAATCCTAAAATTTTGGAAAAATGCTCCAATACCAACTATAAACATGTGGATTTCAAATATGTTTGAAACATTACACCTAGAAGAGAAAAGACTCCTCCTGGCAGGTAAACCAGACCACTTCCATCTGACGTGGTCGGCATTTATAGAATTATTACAAATATAGGGTGCAAAGGTACTTTAAAAAAAACTGAGGTCGGGTGGGGGGGGGAAGAAAATTGGAGATTTGTTATGTCCCATTTGCGGGATGCTGATAAAAAAGGTATTTGTTCTTCTCTTTTTCCTTTCTCTTTTTCTTCTTCTCTTCTAGGGTCTACTTCTTAACTCTTTTTCTTATAGGGTCTTTGTTCTTTCTTGTTGTCACGTTTTTTTTTTTTTTACACTTTCACCTTTTCCTTCACTTTCCTCTTTCTCTTAATCTTATCCTCTCCCTTTATTAATGTAAAAAAAACAAACGGAGTACATTAATTGTAATAAAATATATGTGACGAGTACTAATGGATGTGGTTGTAACGTAATGTGCTTCTAATAAATAAAATAAAAAATAAAAAATAAAAACTTAGACCAATGTCCTCTGGTTATTGATTGCCTGCTCTCAGTAAAAGACTCAGTGCATTCACCCTATATAGTCCCAGCATGATGTTATGCACCTCTATAAGATCACTCCTCAGTCTCCTGAGCTCCAAAGAATAAATTCCTAGCCCGCCCTGCAGCTCAAATTCTTGCATTATCCTCATATATCTTCTATCTTCTCTGCATTCTTTCCAGCTTCAACAGCATCCTTCCTGTAACAGGGTAACCAAAACTAAACACATTCATTCAGCCTGAAGAAGGGTCTCAACCCGAAACGTCACCCATTCCTTCTCTCCAGAGGTGTTGCCTGTCCCGCTGAGTTACTCCAGCATTTTGTGTCTATCTTCGGTTTAAACCAGCATCTGCAGTTCTTTCCTACACGATCCTCCAAATGCGACTGATACCTTTTGATGTTCAAAAAGACAACGTGACAGTGAAATGGTAAGTCATCAGCGGTCACTCGAAACGAGTATGACTATCCTCCCATGGAGGACGCCAGTACATGACTTTGTTTGACGTGGGGGAGACTGGTGCACAGACAGCTACCACATGGTCCTCGACAGATCTGGGTCAGGATCCAGTGGCATGGAATCCAAGACGACCGGAGACCCTTTTCTGCTGCAGCCTTCACCCGCCTTCCCAGCCATTGTGACGCTCCACTAAGGTCAGCCATCATCCTCCGCCGCCTGTTCCACCGTTGAGGTCTTGGTTGTCAGAGACCCCCCCCTCGATCTTACCGCCATGGGTGGCCCTACCAGGAGCATAGATAGCTCCAGACAGCATCGCTCTCAGGATCTCAGGACCACACAAGCTTCTCCACCACGACAAGGTGACAATCCACGGAGTATCCACAATTCACAATCCACCTTTTGGTAAGTAATAGCAAAAGGGAGACACAATGATCTGGAGTAACTCAGCGGGTCAGGCAGCATCTCTGGAGAAAAAGGAATAGGTGATGTTTCGGGTCGAGACCCTTCTTCAGCAGTATAAGCAGAGTTTGTTAGGAAGAGATAATGCAAATGAACAATGCCTCAGTGCAGGGAAAGATAGTAAAAATCAAACTGATTTCCCTTTAACTCTATGCTCATCCTACTCATGACAATACAGCTGAATTGCTGTTTTAAATAGAAAAGCATGGATAAAATCTCATAAACATCACAGTGACATGGATTTAATGCGTTGATGGTTAAGAAATAAAAATTACAGGATACCCTGCCTTTCTGTGACACACACAAGAAGAAAAAGGCAGAGGGAGATGGAGGTTGGGGCAAGGATTATAGACTTGCCAGTGAAGATCCATGTAGGTAGTGGAGGCAAAGAACTGCAACTCAGAAAATCTATAAGTAAAATCAATTTGATAAGAAACAACAAGCATCAGAAAGCATTGGTGGGAGTCTTCGACAGAGTTTCATACGGTAGTGGTAATGGAACATTAGGAAATTGGAGAGTTACGTAGCAAATGGAATAGAATAATTGTTTCTGACAACGGGTCTCGACCCGAAACATCACCCATTCCTTCTCTCCTGTGATGCTGCCTGTTCCGCTGAGTTACTCCAGCATTTTGTGTCTGCCTACAGAATAATTATGGGAGTCTCTGGTCCACGACTGCTCAGAGTAATGTAAGGAGACTTGGGCTGGCATCCGTGTTCTGGGGCCCATTGTTGGGAATACATGGAAGACCAGTGCAAACGATGGGAAAGGCATGCTGTGTACCAAACAACCCACTTCAATGTCTTCAATGTCCATTTCATTGTCTTCAATGACTCTCTGGTTCTCCATTGAAGACCATGCTAAAGCTGAAAGATTCAAGATTCAAGATTCAAGAGAGTTTATTGTCATGTGTCCCAGATAGGACAATGAAATTCTTGCTTTGCTTCAGCACAACAGAATATAGTAGGCATGAATAATACAGACCAGATCAGTGAGTCCATATATCATTATATGAATATATACACACATGAATAAATAAACAGATTAAGTGCAAATAAACAGATAATGGTCTATTAATGTTCAGAGTTTTGTTTCAGTTGAGTTTAATAGCCTGATGGCTGTGGGGAAGTAGCTATTCCTGAACCTGGATGTTGCAGTCTTCAGGCTCCTGTACCTTCTACTTGAAGGTAGTGGGGAGATGAGTATGTGGCCAGGATGGTGTGGGTCCTTGATGATGCTGCCAGCCTTTTTGAAGCAGCAACTGCGATAGATCCCCTCGATGGAAGGGAGGTCAGAGCCGATGATGGACTGGGCAGTGTTTACTACTTTTTGTAGTCTTTTCCGCTCCTGGGCGCTCAAGTTGCCGAACCAAGCCACGATGCAACCGGTAAGCATGCTCTCTATTGTGCACCTGTAGAAGTTAGAGAGAGTCCTCCTTGACAAACCAACTCTCTGTAATCTTCTCAGGAAGTCGAGGCGCTGATGTGCTTTCTTTATAATTGCATCAGTGTTCTTGGAGTTAGTTGGTGCACTGATCAGAAAGTGACTGGACCATCCAATATTACAACATTTAAAAGACACTTGGACAGGTGCATGAATAGGAAAGGTTTAGAGAGATATGGACCAAATGCGGGCAAATGGATCTAGCTTACATGGGGCATCTTGGTCAGCATGAGTGAGTTGGGCCAAAGGATATGTTAGAGTTAGATTTAGCTCTTAGGGCTAAAGGAATCAAAGGATATGGGGGAAAAGCAGGAACAGGGTACTGATTTTGGATGATCAGCCATGATCATATTGAATTGGAGAAGTTAAAAATAATTAGGAGGTTACGTATTAGATCAACAGAATCGGCTGATAAACTTACCAAACTAGAGAAGTAAGCCTAAGGATAAGGAGCGTATCAGGATTCAGACATCAGAGGACAAAGAAATTGAAAATGGAGGGGAAATAGAATCTAGCTCAATGTAAGGTTAAGAAATAACATTCATTTTTTCAACTGGGCATTTTATAAGATCCAACATCCAGTTCAACTTCATTTTTCTAACATTCATTTTATGTGATCTGGTAGACCTGTCCCACTTAGACTATTTTTCAGCGGACTGCCGGTGACTGTCAAGTTGCAGGCAGTGGCCTGAAAAACCGGGAACTGGAACGGCGACTGTCAGAGTGGAACACATACACACACGCAAACACATCGCAAAGGCGGGGGACAGGGCAAGCAGGGGGAGCGCTGTCTGAAATTCACACGGTGCAAAGCCAAGGTGATACAGACACACACATCGCGATGAACAGGAAGGTTAAGATGGCTAGCACAGTGTACGGTAAGTCTTTTAAAATAGGGGGGAGAAGGGGGGGAGAGAAGGGGGGTGGGGGAGAGAAGGGGGGTGGGGAGACACTTTTAAGAAGCCAGACAGCTTTTAATAAGCCAGAGATAAACAGCTGTGAAGTTCGGCGGGCATTTAACATTACCCGTCGGTTATCCTTGGTTCTGAAAACTCGTGCTTACGTTTTTCCCCCCAATGAGCCTATGAAAATGACCGGTCAGAAAAGGCGATTAACAAAAACTACCTACGACTACCTCGACTACCTATAACTACATGGCGACCCCACTACAACTGCACCTACGACTACAGGATTATTGATTTTCTCCATGGCGACCATGTTGAAATATTTATGGCGACCATACTGAGACCGTGACTAGTCCCCAGAATGCGGGAACTCCTTGCGACCATGAAGGAGACTCGCCAGAGTCCACCAGCGAACATGTGGTGACCACAAAGTCTCCTGCACTCGCTTAAAAAGTTGCCCAAGTGGGACAGGCCCATTACAGCGCCAGAGTCCCAGGTTCGATCCTGACTACGGGTGCTTGGCTGTATGCAGTTTGTACGTTCTCCCCGTGACCTGACTGGGTTTTCTCCGAGATCTTCAGTTTCAACCCACACTCCAAAGACGGACAAGTTTGTAGGTTAATTGGCTTGGTGTAAATGTATCAATGTAAATTTGTCCCTAGTGTGTGTCGGATAATGTTAATGTGCGGGGATTTCTGGTCGATGCGGACTCGTTGTGCCAAAGGGCCTGTTTCCACTCTGTATCTCTAAACTAACCTAACATTTGGTGGTTGGGGGTAGAAACAAAGAACTGCAGATGCTGGTTTATACCAAAGATAGACACAAAGTGCTGGAGTAACTCAACGGGTCAGGCAGCAGCTCTGGTGAAAAAGAATGTGTGAAATTTCATAACGTCACTCAGAATTTCTCTGCAGAGATACTGATTGACCTGCTGAGTTACTCCAGCGCTTTGTGTCTATAACTTGTGGTTTTATATTTATTGCACATCGCTGATTTTCGCTGGTAGATTCAAGAAGGCATTGGTAGACAAAAATGCTGGAGAAACTCAGCAGTTGAGGCAGCATCTATGGAGAGAAGGAATTGGCGACGTTTCGGGTCGAGACCCTTCGTCAGACTGATGTCAGGGGGGGAGGGGAAAGAAAGGAAGTAAGCGGAGACAGTAGGACTTGTGGGAGAGCTGGGGAGGGGGAGGGGAAGGAGGGAGATAGCAAGGGCTATCTAAAATTGGAGAAGTCAATGTTCATATCGCTGGGGTGTAAATTACCCAAGCGAAATATGAGGTGCTGTTCCTCCAATTTGTGCTGGGCCTCACTCTCGCCATGGAGGAGGCCCAGGACAGAAAGGTCAGAGTGGGAATGAGAGGGGGAGTTGAATTGCTGAGCAACCAGGCGATCAGGTTGGTTAAGACGGACTGAGCGGAGGTGTTCAGCTAAGAGATCGCCGAGCCTGTTCTTGGTCTTGCCGATGTAGAGAAGTTGACACCTGGAACAGCAGATGCAGTAGTTGAGGTTGGAGGAGGTCCTGGTGAACCTCTGCCTCACCTGGAAAGACTGTTTGGGTCCTTGGATGGAGTTGAGGGGCGAGGTATAGGGACAAGTGTTGTATTTCCTGCGGTTGCAGGGGAAAGTAGCTGGGGAGGGGGTGGCTTGGGTGGGAAAGGACGAATTGACCAGGGAGTTACAGAGGGAACGGTCTCTGCGGAAAGCAGAAAAGGGAGGAGATGGGAAGATGTGGCCAGTAGTGGGATACCGTTGGAGGTGGCGAAATTGTGGGAGGATTATTTGTTGTATGTGACGGCTGATGGGGTGGAAGGACAAAGCGGACTCTGTCCTTGATACGAATAGGGGGAGGGGGAATCAGAGCAGAGCTGCGGGATATCGAGAAGACCCTGGTTAGAGCCTCATCTATAATGGAAGAGGGGAACCCCCATTTCTTAAAGAATGAGGACATCTCCGATGCCCTGGTATGGAACACCTCATGTGGCGTAGACGGAGAAATTGGGAGTAGGGGATAGAGTCTTTACAGGAAGAAGTGTAGTCAAGATAGCTATGGGAGTCTGTGCGTTTGTAGTAGAATCCCACTGACTCCCATAGAATCACTGTTGTGCTTCTGGTGAAGATATTCCCACTGTGCTGTTGCACAGCAAATTCCAGGCTATAGAATCAGTGAGGATGGTAGATTGGTGTTATATTTCTGTCAGAATTTTGTGCAGCTTACAGCGGACCTTGCACTTGGTGGAGTTCTGTGCTGCCCTTGTCTTTCTTAACGTCGGAAGCCATGAGCTTGAGAGGGATTTAGATTCTGCTCCACCCTTTAAAGATCCGATAAGCCATCTCCTGTGCCTTTTCCAATCCTCGCCCTCTTTCACATTTTATAATTATCCTTTTGTCAATTAATCTCGACTACAACCTCCTCGACCACCGTTCCCTTCTGTTCGTTCTCTCCTCCCCTTTCTTTACATCTTAAAACTTGGTTGCCTCTAACTTCACCAGTTTCTGTCTCTACACATGTTGCTTGACCTGCTGAATCTTCCAATCTACGTCATGAATAAAACCAAAACAAAGTGTTGGAGGCTCAGTGGGTCAGGCAGCATCTGTGGAGGAATTGGACTAGCGATGTTATGAGTTGGGACCCTTCTTCACCAGCACTGTTTTATGCTCCAGATTCCAACTTCTGCAGTTTCCTGAGTCTCTATTTTTTATTAGTTTAGTCTAGAGATACAGTATGGAAACAGGCCCTTCGACCCACTGAGTCCACGCCAACCCATTCACTCTAGTTCTATGTAATCTCACTATCTCATCCAGTCCTTACACATAAGGGACAATTTACAGAGGCCAATTAACCTATAAACTCCCACATCTTTGGTATGTGGGAGCCTACCGAACACGTCTTTAGTCAGAGAGTGGTGAATCTGTGCAATCCATTGCCACAGAAGCCTGTGGAGGCCAAGGGATTGGGTATTTTTAAGGTTGAGCTCGACAGATACTTGTTTGGTAATGCCCCTGTCCCACTTAGGAAACCTGAACGGAAACCTCCGGTGACCTTGTGCCCCACCCAAGGTTTCCGTGAGGTTCCCGGAGGTTTTGGTCACTCTCCCTAATGGTCGAAAGTGGTTTCCGCGTAGTCGAGGCTTCTTCTATGTTCCTGCGATTATTTCAACAAAATCAAAACCGGCCTCGACTAAAAATAGGTTGCCGTTTGGTCGAAGCCAGTGGAGTGGGGTCGCTATTTACTTACAGGCAGTCGAAGGCCATCTCTTTCGCTGACAGGCCATTTTGATTGGCTCATTGGAGTTTTCAGCAAAGATCCTGTAGGATCTTTGGGTTTCTGGACCTGGAAGAACCGCCGGAAGGTAAAATGCCCGCTAACTTTATTAAACTTCTTGAAACTGTCTCCACTCCTTCTCCCCCCCTTCTCTCCCCGCCCCTTCTCTCCCGTTTATCTCCCCTTCTCCCCCCTTCTCTCTCCCCTTCTCTCCCCTTCTCTTCCCCTTCTCTTCCCCTTCTCTTCCCCTTCTCTGTCCTTCTCTCCCCTTCTTTCCCCTTCTCTCCCTCCCTCCTGTGCTCTCTAGAGGACATACCGTGCTCTGTGGCAGCCATTTACCTTCCTCTTCATCACGCAGACAGCGCTCCTCCGCTGTCCCTGGCCCTCAACTTCGTGATGTGTGTGTGTGTGTGTGTGTGTGTGTGTGTGTGTGCGTGCGTGCGTGCGCGGTTGGTAGCAAAGATCATGTAGGATCTTTGGTCGGTAGATGCAGCTCACGCTTCGGTCGAGGCTCTCCAGGAGAGTGACCAAAACCTCTGGCGACTCATGGAAACCTTGGGTGGGGCGCAAGGTCACCAGAGGTTTCCGTTCAGGTTTCCTAAGTGGGACAGGGGCATAAAGGTGTCAGGCGTTATGGGGAGAAGGCAGGAGAATGGGGTTGAGAAGGAAAGATAGATCAGTCATGATTGAATGGTGGAGTAGACCGGATGGACCAATTGACCCACCTCTGCTCCTATGACTTATGAACTTATGAAACTGGAACACCCGGAGGAAACCCACACGGTCACAGGGAGAACGTGCAAACTCCACACAGACAGCACCCAAGGCCGGGATCGAACCTGTACAAATGAAACGTGCCATCCTCCACCTGCTCTGGAATAGTTTCCAGTTTACAGCAATATTCATGAACACTCGTTCTGGAACAGGTTACCTTGGCTGCAATTGACTGACGTAGTACTTTGATGAAAACTTTTGGAGAGTTCAGACAAACCTCAGGTGCAGTTCCCTGTCCATCGTCTCAGTTACGTTTTGGAGCAACTCCAGGGGGCGAGTTAAACATGACTTCTCCTTTCCGAATGAATGCTAACTGTCCCTTAACAAGTGATGCTTTTCCACATGGCCGCACTTCACATCGCACAAACCCATTTCAAAGTCATTTCTGCAACAGATGCGTGATGTTTCCAGCTGCGTTCCTCTTACGCTATTTTCAGTTCTGATCCTTTGTCCTCAGGCATTCTCACGGAAACAGGAACGTTTTTTTTCTGTGCCTTGTAAATTTAAATTAACTGAGAGATATTTTTATCGATGCAAAAAGCTGGAGCAACTCAGCGGGACAGGCAGCATCTCTGGAGAGAAGGAATGGGTGACGTTTCCGATCGAGACCTATCTTCAGACACTTCCCCAGTCTAAAGAAGGGTCTCGACCCGAAACGTCACCGATTCCTTCTCTCCAGAGATGCTGCCTGTCCTGCTGAGTTACTCCAGCATTTGTTATGTTTACTCTTCGGTTTAAACAGCATCTGCCAGTTCCTTCTTACAGATAATTGTATCAATTTGAGTAACGGCTAACCTTACACTGTGGACGGCATGATTGTAATCACGTATAGTCTTGCCACTGACTGTATGGCACGCAACATAAGAGCTTTTCACTGTATCTCTGCACACGTGTACCTCTGCAGCATAGGTTTACAAGGTTAATTCCCGGGATGGCGGGACTGTCATATGCTGAGAGAATGGAGCGGCTGGGCTTGTACACTCTGGAGTTTAGAAGGATGAGAGGGAATCTCATTGAAATGTATAAGATTGTTAAGGGCTTGGACACGCTAGAGGCAGGAAACATGTTCCCGATGTTGGGGGAGTCCAGAACCAGGGGCCACTGTTTAAGAATAAGGAGTAAGCCATTTAGAACAGAGACGAGGAAACACTTTTTCTCACAGAGAGTGGTGAGTCTGTGGAATTCTCTGCCTCAGAGGGCGGTGGAGGCAGGTTCTCTGGATGCACGGTGACAGTAAACTAAACCAAACTTAACTAGTCTTGGGTGTCTTGAGTTAACTTATCGTAGTGATTATCTGCCCTATAGCAGTGAAATGTTTATTGCTGTTCTGATCCAAAATGTACACAGTTACCAACCCAATCTGGCTAGACACCAAGTGCTGGAGTAACTCAGCGGGTCAGGCAGCATCTCTGGAGAACATAGATAGGTGACGTTTCACAGAGTGCTGGAGTAACTCAGCGGGTCAGGCAGCATCTCTGGAGAACGTGGATCGGTGATGCTTTGGTCGGGACCCTTATTCAGACCGATGTCTCCATTCTGACTTCTTCTAAATGAATTTCCCACGGAGCTGAAAAATGTACTGTGAACAACTGCAGCATTTGACGTAGAGGGAGATGAACTGAGAGGCTCAGCTGTCTGCGCAGACCGTGAGTTCATAAGGTCCTACAGTCATAAGTGACAAGAGCAGAATTAGGCCATTCGGCACTTTAAGTCTACTCCGCCATTCAATCATGGCTGATCTATCTCTCCCTCCTAACCCCATTCTCCTGCCTTCTCCCCATAAACCCTGACACCCTTACTAATCATTAATTTATCTATTTCTGCCTTCAAAATATCCATTGACGTCCTCTATGGCAAATAATTCCACAGATTCACTACCCTCTGACTAAAGAAATTCCTTCACATCTTGCTAAAGGAATGTCCTTTAATTATTCAATTATTATTCTGAGGCTATGACCTCTAGTTCCAGACTCCCCCACTGGTGGAAACATCCTCTCTACATCCACTCTATCCAGGTCTTCCACCAACCAGTACATTAACAAATTAACAAATTAACAAGTTACAAAACAATGTTGGAGATATGCTGTAAATATGCTGTACGCATTTCTGGCCACATAAAAGAGAGAAACAGAGTTAAACCCCTGTCCCACGGTACGAGTTCATTCCAAGAGTTCTCCCGAGTTTGCCCTGATTGAACTCGGAGATTTACGGTAATGGCCACTCGTCGGTACTCGGGGCTCTCGTGGACATTTTTCATCATGTTAAAAAATCTTCATGAGTCTTCCCGTGCTTACCTGCCGTTAGCGAGTCTTCCCGAGTACCTGCCGTTAGCGTTAAGAGACGTCCCCGAGCTCCGACTTACCCGCTACGTTCATTCTCCGTGCTTACCACGAGTTTTGTTTTTTCTTTTCGGGAGAGCTCTTGGAATGAACTCGTACCGTGGGACAGGGCTATTAGTAAACTGGTATGATTTTAAAAATCTAAGTATGTCTTCACAAGAAAATAGAAAATAGAAAATGGGGGGGGGCTCCAGTATTTCCAGCATATGGACTTTGGACTTTTCCTTTTTCTTTGTAAACGGCTCCAAAATATGGTGACTGTGCATTTGTGGGTTGTGCGAAAGAATGTCAATGCGCTGTGCTTACGTGATAATAACAAAAAACATTGTACCGTCGAATTAAATTCCCCTACCTTTTAGAAACTTGTTGAAAATCTCAGGTGATCTCGCCTCCACCGATTCTCCGGAGTAGAAAATTATGGAGATTCATCGTCTAGTGTAAGAGAAAACCTGAAGGAAAATGGGAAGGACAGAGAAAAATGGAATAACTGTAATCGGGCAGTTTCAGTTTATTTTATTGTTATGTATACCGAGGTACAGCAAAAAGCTTTTTGTTGCGTGCTAACCAGTCAGCAGAAAAATACATGATTACAATCGAGCCATTTATAGTGTGCATGATAAGGGAATCACTTTTAGTGAAAGGTTAAGCCAATGAAGTCTGAGCAAGGATAGTCCGAGGGTCACCAACGAGGTAGATAGCAGTTCAGCACTGCTCTCTAGTTGTTGGTAGGATGATTCAGTTGCCTGATGACAGCCGGGAAGAAATTGTTCCAGGTGTCAACTTCTCTGCATTGGCGAGACCAAGTGCAGGCTCGGCTATCGTTTCGCCCAACACCTCCGCTCAGTTCGTACCAACCAACCTGATCTCTCGGCTGCTCAGCACTTCAACTCCCCCTCCCATTCCAAATCTGACCTTTTTGTCCTAGGCCTCCTCCATGCCGGTATGATGCCCAGTACAAATTGGAGGAAGAGTACCTCATATTTCCTTAGGTAGTTTACACCCCAGCAGTATGAACATTGACCTCCAATTTCAGGTAGCCCTTGCTTTCTCCCTCCTCCCCTCCCCTTCCCAGCTCTCCCACAAAGCCTACTGTCTCCGCCTCTTCCTTTCTTTGTCCCGCCCCCCCAACATCAGTCTAAAGAAGGGTCTCGAAGGAGAAGCGGTGCTGGCTCGAAGGGCCGAATGGCCTTCTCCTGCACCTATTGTCTATTGCCTATTGACCCGAAACGGCGTCTATTCCATCTCTTCATAGATGCTGCCTCGCCCGCTGAGTTCCTCCAACATTTTTTGTCTACCTGAAACTGGAAGTGTGCGTTTTCACAATTCTATACCTATATATTATAGATGACAGGATGTAGTGTTGACTCGGAGAGGGTGCTAATGACAGATAACCTACTGGAGGAGATAGAGGGTAGTGTGGAACCTTAGAACAGTGAGATAAAGAATACAACAGCTGTTGGAGATCCTGAAAGAGAATAGTGAGACAGGCCCAGTAATTCAGGCAGCATCTGTGGACTGAGAAAAACTGAGTTACATCAGAGACTGAAAGGCAAAAATGAAAAGTGGAAAACCCTTGGGTTTAGGTTTAGGTTTATTATTGTCACCACGTACAGTGAAAAGCTTTATTTTGCATATTATCAAAAGGTCATAAGGTCATAAAGAATAGTAGAATTTGGCCATTTGGCCCATCAAGTCTACTCCGCCATTCAATCATGGCTGATCTATCTCTCCTAAACCCATTCTCCTGCCTACTCCTCATATCCTCTGACACCTGTTCTAATCAAGAATCTATCTACCTGTATCTATATAACTAAAAGTCTCATCTTGACCACTTCCTGTCTGCGCTGTATATTGATTTTAGAAAAACACGCTACCCTATATTGCTATGATTTTTGGCCATCTTACTCACAGGCAGCCCGAGGATTTTTCCGATCGATGAAAAATAAAAAGGTTATGAGTGTTTAAAAAATCTTGAGATCAGCTGATTGGTCCTCTTGCCTGTCAATCACCACGATGAAGGTAACGCCCCTTCCGGGAGGGCAGGACTATAAAACCCCAGATGCCTGGACATGAGACAGTCACTCTGAAGATCGCGAGAGACAGTCCACAACTGTGATTCTAAGCTGTGAATCAACTGAACTGTGAGTCTGCAATGTACTTGCAATAAATGATTTGTTAGCCCTTAATGACAGTGCAACGAGTTGTTTGGCAATTTGGTGGCCTGCACTCTGCTTGAAATGCTGTGAAATTGAATGTGGTGCATGCACTCTGCTTGAAATGCTGTGAAATTGAATGTGGTGCCCTGCATTCTGCTTGAAATGCTGTGAAATTTAATGTGGTGGCCTGCACTCTGCTTGAAATGCTGAGAAATTGAATGTGGTGGCCTGCACTTTGTTTTGAAATGCTGTGAAATTGAATGTGGTGGCCTGCACTCTGCTTGAAATGGAATTTCAAGGAATAGCCGTGAGTGAACTGCCTGCCCACCAGCCCTGAGTGACTGAGCTGTCAGCCCAATAGCCCTGAGTGACTGAGCTACCAGCCCTGAGTGACTGAGCTGCCAGCCCACCAGCCCTGAGTGACTGAGATGCCAGCCCACCGGGCCTGAGTGACTGAGGTGCCAGCCCACCAGGCCTGAGTGACTGAGCTGCCAGCCCACCAGGCCTGAGTGACTGAGCTGCCAGCCCACCAGGCCTGAGTGACTGAGCTGCCAGCCCACCAGGCCTGAGTGACTGAGCTGCCAGCCCACCAGGCCTGAGTGACTGAGCTGCTGCCCAAGAATCCATCGGCCCAATATGTCCATACTAGCCCTCTGGAAACCAATCCCTTCGGCCCACAACAACCTTACTAGAGCTCCAGAAAGCCTCCCCCCCTCCCCCCACTGGCCACCAATATTGTGAATATTTTTAAGGCAGAGACTAGACTAAGTGGGACCCATTGGGTCACATGTTCACACGGGAGGGCTGGCCACCATATTGGAAATTGGTGGAGAGGTGGAATATTGCATTGGGTGACCAGCCCTCCCGTGTGAACATGTGACCCAACGGGTTCCACTTCGTCTAGTCTCTGCCTTAAAAAATATTCACTCACTTGGCTTCCACATCCTTCTTTGGCAAAGAATTCCACAGATTCATCACCCTCTGACTAAAGACATTTCTCCTCATCTCCTTCCTAATAGAACGTCCTTTAATTCTGAGGCTATGACGTCAAGTCCTTGACTCTACGACTAGTGGAAACATCCTCTCCACATCCACTCTATCCAAGTCTTTTACTATTCTGTATATTTCAATGATGTACCCCTTCATTCTTCTAAACTCCAGCATAGTATCCAATCAGATCAAACAATATATAAATACAATCGTCAAACTCAAGTACAATAGGTAGAGAAAAGGGGAAGATACAAAGTGCAGAATATAGTTCTCAGCATTGTAGCGCATCAGTTCCAGAGACAAAGTCCACAATGGGGTAGAGGTGGGGTACCCTAATTTATAGAAGAATCGTTCAGAAGCCCGATAACAGAGGGGAAGAAACTGTTCCTAAAGGGCCTGTCCACTGTACGAGGTAATTCAAGAGTTCTCCCGAGTTTTCCCTTTTCGAACTCGGGGAATGTCCGTAGGAGTTTCGTGGATGTCTCGTAGCGGCCTGTACGAGTAAACGGTAGCACTCTGTAATCTGGTAAACGTGTATTTTTTTTCAACGACTGTGGTGGACATTTTTCACAGTGTTGAAAAAACATCACAAGTTTACCAGATTTCCAGAGTACCTACCGTTACTCGTACAGGCCGTTACGAGACATCCACGAACTC
>CM075977.1:112624801-112756687 GCA_038087875.1 Malacoraja senta | reverse complement strand
GGTCAAGAATGGAAGTTGACTGCTGTCAAGGAGAATAAAACGCTGATGGCTGTTTGATTGATCACCAGCTAATATTCACCATTTGTCTTTCTTTTCCAGTCTGAATCTCTCACATATAATTGTCATTTGCCAGCAACAAACATCTAGAATTCATTGGAGCACCAGCACGACAGTAAGCAAGTGCCATCCCTGGCCTGTAATCATTGCTGCTCCTGTTAGTTTATTTCAAGGCAATATCTTCATGTTCATAGGAGCAGAATTAGGCCGTTCAGCCCATCAGGTCTACGCCGCCATTCAATCATGGCTGATCTATCTCTCCCTCTCAACCCTCTTCTCCTGCCTTCTCCCCATAACCCTTGACACCCGTACTAATCAAGAACCCGTCAATCTCTGCCTCAAAAATGCCCAATGACTTGGCCTCCACAGCCGTCTGTGGCAATGAATTCCACCCTCTGACTAAAAAAATTCCTCCTCATCTCATTTTTAAAGAGACTATGGCCCCTTGTCCTTGACTCTCTCACTAGTGGAAGTGTTCTCTCCACATTCACATATATTTCCTTGCAAAAGTTCTCAACATTCTTGAAAAAAAAAGATTAATATATTTGTATCAGGTCTAATTTAGAAGTTGGATCCGTTTTTTGGACCTTTCTACCCTCTGCAAATTCTATTGAGCAACATGAAGCTTCTTTCTCATATTCATAGTCAAATGACCCGGGCAATCTCTGTAGCAATCACAAAATAAATGATCCTTCAGGGCTGGGAAAATCAATACAGCGCAAACCAAGAAATCACATTGAAAATACTGACCGAAATTCCAGCATGTCGAAGGCTGGGTTGTTGTTGTTGAAGGAGTTTATATGGACAGCGGAAGTTGATAACTGGCTCAGCGATTGAACCAGATGGGGGCATATGAAAGTGTCAGAGATGGGGTTCGTCAGCCTGGGAAGGCAGTCCATCTAGGAGAGGGAAAACTCTGATTTAAAACTTCCACTGCCTTGTGGCTATATCCAGTCATGGAAAAGGCTCCAGGAGTAAACCTCAAGAAAAATCCGGAGTCGGAGCCCCTAAGGCAGTTCGTCGTTGTCTACAACCTCGCTCTGGCAGCTCCTGCGACGGCGCTGGTGCCAAACTGTAACGGCCCTGCTGTTCCTTTGGATCGATCAGCGACGTGGAGAGGGGGGACGTGCTGCATGGGCAACAGCCTGTCCTCCATATGACATCGCCCAGGCTTGCATCCGACCAGGATGCATCACCCATGGCCAGTCATGAGCGAGGGGAGCCTACAAGGTAGTGTCAGAGAAATCAACCAAGGACTCGGACTTATGCAGAGCGAGTCTTTATTACCTGATATCACGGAGGAACTGCCCCGGCAGACAGCTCCTTACAGGCGGCACGAGTTTACGTATATAATTCCGAAACTTCACTACTAAGATCTCCACATAGTTGAGGCAGATAATGATAAGAAATAACAACCTCACTCACAAAGAAACAGGCGTCCTCGGAGAGTGGGATTGAAGCGGAGCATCCAAATCAGCAGTTAACAGATAACAAATTTGCGCATGAAGGAACAGATGGCTCTCCTGAGAACAATGTGGCCTCTCTAGTCTTGCAAAAGCAGGACATTAAAAGTTTTACAAAATTCTCTCACAACCTCTCCTTTTTGATCATACCTGATCAACCTATTCCCTGGGTAATACAATGGCAGGTTGCACTTGGAATCCCAGTATCAACCTCTGAAACGTTTAGGGCCGGGAGCACTATGCCTGTTTTATTAAAAGGGGGGGTTGTACCATCCTTCAAAGCAATGGCAGCTACACCAATCCCTGCAACTTTTGTCACAACTTAATCCTTGTAAAGTCCCTGTCAGTGGTTATCTGGGCGACTTTTTCCTGTTTTATTGTAGAAATCTAGTATCGCCTTCCATTATCTTTGGTTCAAGTGGGGGGGAGGCCCATAAGGGTACTCCTTCTTCACTATGATGGGGAATTTGGGTGCATACCCAGCAGGGCATTACTGCGTTCAGCAAACTTAGAAGCCAACGCGAAAAAGGAGTTGTGGGCTTTCCTATCCCATACCCCATGCTCTGATTCGGGAGCCCCTATGGTGATGCATACATCCTATCACACATAATCTTAAGCATACTAATTCCTGCATTCTTCTTTTTCCTTGTTCTTGGGCAAGGTCCCTTTTTCTGCTTGAAGCCTCGGGTCCCGCGGATCGAACCGGTTCTTCCCTTTACTTTAACTGCTGTCCTAGTGGTTAGTATCATCTCAAGCCACAGTCTTAGAACAAAGGGGAGGCCATTTGAGACTGAGGTGAGAAAAAACGTTTTCACCCAGAGAGTTGTGAATTTGTGGAATTCCCTGCCACAGAGGGCAGTGGAGGCCAAATCACTGGATGGATTTAAGAGAGAGTTAGATACTCTATGGGGCTAATGGAATCAAGGGATATGGGGAGAAGGCAGGCACGGGTTATTGATTGGGGACGATCAGCCATGATCGCAATGAATGGTGGTGCTGGCTCAAAGGGCCGAATGGCCTCCTGCTGCACCTATATTCTATGTTTCAATGTCCACCTACAGTAGGGGAGAGAGAGAACATAATCTCCAGGCACAAAAGGGTGCGTATTACCTTGACTTGGTTTGTGTGCTGCTTTGTACACCTGTTGATGTCTCTCTGCCAATGCCTTGCCTGGTGCTAGTGCATGTTGTACAATAGGTCTTCCCATTTAACTCAGTATGTAATAACTATAACCAGTTACCTTTAATTTTATCTGCCTGTAATTATGTGGGTGGGATTTCTTACGTAGTCAGAGGCATGTTTGAGGCTGGGATTCTCGTGCAAACGCGCTAGCAGTTTTTAGTTTTAGTTAGAGGAAGCATGGGAGCGAAGGCACAGCTTTCGACCATGCACCAGTTTGACTACGCCTAAGATCAAAATGTACTTAAACAAGAAGAAGTTTGGATGAATATCTGAAGCCCCTGTCCCACTTTCCCCAGTTACTCACGAATTCTCCCGAGTTTTCCCCTTGATTCAAACACGGGGAATGTCCGCAGCGAGTCTGTAAACGTCCGTAGATATTTCGTAGCGGCTCGTAATGCCAGCCGTAGGTACTCGGGGCACCAGGTAAGTCGGGACGTTTTTTCAGCATGTTGAAAAATGTCCACGAGTAAATAAAATAGCCCCGAGTGCCTACGGCTGGCTATTACCGTTATACTCTGAGTTTGAATCAAGAGGAAAACTCGGGAGAATTTGTGGTAACTCGGGAAAGTGGGACAGGGCCTTTACTGTTTTCACTATGACAATAAAGGAACTATTAATTAAGAGACTGTGTTTTGAAGATTTATCTTTGGACGGCCTTGAATGTCTCGTGGAGAGCTCGCATGCGTATCGAAAATATCTTCTTACCCCTGTCTTCAATCATAGTGGCTAGAGGAAAGAGTCCTTGAACGATATGATAATCTGCCATTACACCATTAATACTTCGAAAGGGGTTAGCCCCGTGGCTCGACAAACCTGTTTCTCATATCATTTAACGCTACAGTCAGTGCTTCAGGCCACTTTAAGCCTGTTTCTTCACAATTTTTTTTGCAGTAGTTGTTTTAATATTCCATGTTGTCTTTCTATGTGCCCTGATGACTGGGGCTGGTAAGCAATATGCAGCCTCCATCTGAATCCGTACGCCTCACTTAAATGCCTGGGCTATTTTTCCTGTATCGTTTTCGATTCCCTGTGGAGAATTATATCTCTCATCAGGCACGTTACCACTGTCCCAGCATCATCCTTTCTGGTGGCAAAGGCCTCTCTACCCATCGGGAAAATTGACCCACTAGCACTAGTAAGTATTTATAGACCCCGCTTCTGGGCACGTGGGCAAAATCAGTTTGTATTTGTGCAAAGGGGCCTTCCTACGTGGGTAAACGGTCAAATTTGGCTGGTGTTTTTCCTTTGTTAAATTTGCGGCATGTCACGCAATTTCCCACTACGTGTTCTGCTATTGTCGTTATACCTGGTGCATGCCATAGTTGGTTGATAGCATGTACTATCCCTCCTTTTCCTTTGTGTCCGATCCTGTGTGCCTGTCACACAAGGGCATGGAGGAAATGTTTAGGGCAAACAGGGCGTCCATCCGAATGCTGCCAGATGGAGGTCTCTGATAAGAGGCAGCCCTGTATGTGCCATTGGGCTTTCTCATCAGCGGTAGCATGTTGCTGAATTTCATTAGGGTCTGCCAGATCGGAGTGGGGGCATAACAACAGTTGAGGGGTATTGTGGAAGGATAGGTTGCTGGCGGTATGCCACCCGCTTGGCAGCAGCGGCAGCGGCGGCATTAGCGACTAGATCTGTGCCGGATGTTTGAGTCTCACACTTGACTACCGCTACCTGGGAAACATAGAAACATAGAAAATAGGTGCAGGAGTAGGCCATTCGGCCCTTCGAGCCTGCACCGCCATTCAATATGATCATGGCTGATCATCCAACTCAGTATCCCGTACCTGCCTTCTCTCCATACCCCCTGATCCCTTTAGCCACAAGGGCCACATCTAACTCCCTCTTAAATATAGCCAATGAACTGGCCTCAACTACCCTCTGTGGCAGAGAGTTCCAGAGATTCACCACTCTCTGTGTGAAAAAGTTTTTCCTCACCTCGGTCTTAAAGGATTTCCCCCTTATCCTTAAGCTGTGACCCCTTGTTCTGGACTTCCCCAACATCGGGAACAATCTTCCTGCATCTAGCCTGTCCAACCCCATAAGAATTTTGTACGTTTCTATAAGATCCCCTCTCAATCTCCTAAATTCTAGCGAGTATAAGCCAAGTCTATCCAGTCTTTCTTCATATGAAATTCCTGACATCCCAGGAATCAGTCTGGTGAACCTTCTATGCACTCCCTCTATGGCTATAATGTCCTTCCTCAGATTTGGAGACCAAAACTGTACGCAATACTCCAGGTGTGGTCTCACCAAGACCCTGTACAACTGCAGTAGAACCTCCCTGCTCCTATACTCAAATCCTCTTGCTATGAAGGCCAACATACCATTCGCTTTCTTCACTGCCTGCTGCACCTGCATGCCTACTTTCAATGACTGGTGTACCATGACACCCAGGTCTCACTGCATCTCCCCATTTCCTAATCGGCCACCATTTAGATAATAGTCTGCCTTCCCGTTTTTGCCACCAAAGTGGATAACCTCACATTTATCCACATTATACTGCATCTGCCAAACATTTGCCCACTCACCCAGCCTATCCAAGTCACCTTGCAGTCTCCTAGCATCCTCCTCACAGCTAACACTGCCCCCCAGCTTAGTGTCATCCGCAAACTTGGAGATTTTGCTTTCAATTCCCTCGTCCAGATCATTAATATAAATTGTAAATAGCTGGGGTCCCAGCACTGAGCCTTGCGGTACCCCACTAGTCACTGCCTGCCATTGTGAAAAGGACCCGTTTACTCCTACTCTTTGCTTCCTGTTTGCCAGCCAGTTCTCTATCCACATCAATACTGAACCCCCAATACCGTGTGATTTAAGTTTGTATCCTAATCTCTTATGTGGTACCTTGTCGAAAGCCTTCTGAAAGTCCAGATACAACACATCCACTGGTTCTCCCCTATCCACTCTGCTAGTTACATCCTCGAAAAATTCTATAAGATTCGTCAGACACGATTTACCTTTCGTAAATCCATGCTGGCTTTGTCCAATGATTTCACCACTTTCCAAATGTGCTGCTATCCCATCTTTAATAACTGACTCTAGCAGTGTCCCCTGGGAAGGAGGAGAATGACCTGTAAAAGGTTGGTGATAAGATGGGCATGCTGAATGGGTTGCCAAAGGGTGCCAAAGTCATGGACGACAACAAAGGCACATCTGGAATCGGTGTAAATATTTGCACACTTATCGTTGGAAAGGATACAAGCTCGGGTCAAGGCATGGAGTTCAGCATCTTGGGCGGATGTTCCAGGCGCGTGTGGACGTGGCGTCGAAGGACAAAAAGCCGAAGCAAAGAAGTGGAAGCCAAATAACCGAACAGAAACTAAGCCGAAACGCCAACTAACCGAAAGGCTGCATCACCTACAAGCCAACTCAGTGAATGGCCGCTCTGCCGAAAAGTCAAATAACGGACATGAAGTCGCTGGGGGGGGGGGGGGGGGGGGTGGGCGGGGCGGTACTTGTCAGCGATTGGTCCAGTCCCCCCATGTTTTAAAAGCGATTTACTATGGCTGCCAATGCCCTGAGCCGTCTGTCCCCACAGCCGGGATGGGGGGTGAATCACCCCGTGTGTGGGTCGGGGTCCAGGGGTCGGGGGGTGGGTGAATCACCCTGGTGTGGGGGTTGGGGTCCGATGGCGGTGCATCACGGTCAGTGACTTTGGGTGGGTGGAGGGACCAGCCTGTCCCACACCTCGGCTCCACCTGGCACTGCCGACACACAGCCCGTCACAGTACAGCCGCACGGGGGAGATGAGGCGGAGGGCGGCCGTGGCCGTGGGAGAGTGGGGGCTGTCCCGAGGGATGCGCTCCTTCGGTCGCTTACAACTTGGTGCTCGGGTCAGAGTGCCCAGTCACCTATGGCTTGTGTGGGAAAATGACCCCCACCCTCCCGTCTCCACCGGCCAGTGATGTGATGGATGCGGGGGTCTGGACCAATCGCTGACAAGTCCCGCCCCCAGGCGACATCATGTCCATTATTTGACTTATCAGCAGAGCGGCCATTTGTAGGTGTTGTAGGTGTTGTAGGCGAGTTGGCTTGTAGGCGACGCAGACTTTTGGTGAGTTGGCGTTTCGATAGAGCGGCCTTTCGGTTAGTTTGCTTTTAGGTGTCCCGCCGTTTTGATTAGTTTCCTTTTAGGCATCCCACGCTTTCGGCTAGTTGGCGTTTCGGCTTCGTTTCCATTCGGTTATTTGGCTTTCACTTCTTTGCTTCGGCTTCTCGTCCTTCGACGCCACTTCTGGGTACCGTATCAGCAGGGCAGAGCATAGGCTTCTACAGTTTCATTTGGTATGACAACGGCATAACCCGCATGGGTCGTCATATCATCGGGCGTTGTGGCAGAGCCATCTGTAAATAAGAGCTTCTTCTTATCGAGTCCACACACAAGATTAGAAGTTGTTCAAGTCAGAGTTGAACACACTTCTCGGCATCTGCAAACAATGGTGTCTGTCTTGTGCTTCTTGTGCTTCTTGTGCGTGGTGGTGGAAAGATTGGTGGAAACAGGGCCGCGACGTGAACGCTCTTTCCTTGACCCCTGTAAATAAGATGAGGTCTGCGTTTTCAAGTGGGGTGCGACTCAGATCTGGCCACGGTGTTGTTGTCTGATCGACCAGCACGATGCAGTTGTGCGGGGGTGGTGTCTGCATTGGTCACTGGCAGCAGTGTAGCTGGATTAAGGGCTGGGATCCGCTGGAAAGTCATTTGCTTTTGGTAGCAATAGCATGAGTTTGTGTCCCATACGTCGAGCGGCTGTAAAGTGCATAGATTCATATAGAAACGGGCCCTTTGGCAAAGCTTGCCCATGCCAACCAAGCTGCCACATCTACACCAGTCTCACTTGTCTGTGTTTGGCCCATATCCCTCTAAAACCTTTCCTGTCCATCTACCTGTCCAAATGTAATTTAAATATTGTTATAGTATTTGCCTCAATCACCTCCTTTGGCAGCTCATTCCATTTACCCACCACCATCTGTGTGAAAAAGCTGCCCCTCGGCTTCCTATTAAAAGCCCTGTCCCATGGTGCGAGTTCATTCCAAGAGCTCTCCCGAGTTTTAAAAAACCCAAACTCGTGGTAAGCATGGAGAATGAACGTAGCGGGTACGTCGGAGCTCGGGGACGTCTCTTAGTGCTAACGGCAGGTACTCGGGAAGACTCGCTAACGGCAGGTAAGCACAGGAAGACGCGTGAAGATTTTTCAACATGATGAAAAATGTCCACGAGAGCCCCGAGTACCGACGAGTGGCCATTACCGTAAATCTCCGAGTTCGAATCAGGGCAAACTTGGGAGAACTCTTGGAATGAACTCGTACCGTGGGACAGTGGTTTAACTTTTTCCCTTCTCACTTTGAACCTGTCCACTAGTTCTTTATTCTCCTAATCTGGGCAACAGACTTTATGCATCTATTCTATCCATTCATCTCATGATCTTATAGACACCTCAATAAGATCATCACTCATCCTGCTGGGCGCCGAGGAGTTAAGTCCTAGCCTGCTCAACCTCTTCATTCAAGTCTAATTTTATACCAAAATCATGTTAGCATCTTAACTTGGCCATAAAGCCCCATTGGCCTGTGGGTGGTGCTGGATCAGAGCTGCAGGGGTCGACACAGCCAGGTGATGTGTCAATGTCCACCACCGCTGCTCCTCCACTCCGCGCCACTGCAAGCCACGTCCATCTTATCAACAAGTACAGCTTCTTTAGCCAGGGGATGGTGAATCTATGGTCTTTAGCCAAACAGTGGTCTTTAACCAGAGATAGACACAAAAAGCTGGACTAACCCAGTGGACAGGCAGCATCTCTGGAGAGAAGGAATGGGTGACGTTTTGGGTCGAGGCCCTCCTTCAGACTGGTTAGGTATAAGGGAATCGAGAGATATAGACGGTGATGTGGAGAGATAAAGAACAATGAATGAAAGATATGTGAAAAAGTAAAGGGCCTGTCCCACTTAGGCGATTTTTTTAGGCGAATGCCGGCGACTGTCATAGTCGTAGCAGGTCGCCGAACAACCGGCGACTGGACCCCCCCTACGAAAATGTCTACAACAACCTACCACCTAGTCGACGTCAAGCTACGGCAAGCTACTGACAACCGGCGACCCACTAGGACGTCCACCTACGACCATGCAGGCGACAACCTACGACCACACCTACGACAACCTACGTCCTTCCGTGATAAACTATGACAAGCTACGTCCCTGTTGGCGACAATTGAAGACAACTGAAGACAATTCAGTCGCCGGTACCTGTCGCCGGTTGCCATAGGTTGACGTAAGCAGTCGCCAATGGAATTCACCGCGGCCAGCACCAGCGATAACCTACGTCACCTTGCGGCAACCAACGTCATCCTGGCGACCTACAACTACCGCGCCTACGTCACGAGAATACAAGCTACGATCCATGGGGACAAAACAAATGGAAAATTAGCGGCGACCAGAATGACGTTACGACTTGTTGCGAAACTGAAGAAACTACTCATGACCATGCAGGCGAAACCCCTGCAACCACTGGTGAACATGTGGCGACCATGTGGTGACCGCAGAGTCTTCTGTGGTCACCTAAAAAATCACCTAAGTGGGACAGGCCCTTAACGATGATAAAGGAAACAGGCCATTGTTGGCGTTTTGTAGGGTGAAAATGAGAAGCTAGTGCGAATTGGGTGGGGGAGGGATAGAGAGAGAGGGGATGCCAGGGATACATGAAGTGAGAGAAATCAATATTCATACCACTGGGCTGTAAGCTGCCCAAGCGAAATTTGAGAGAAGATGGTGAATCTGTGATCCTTAGTCAGGCAGTGGTGGTGAATCTGTGGTCTTTATCCAGACAGTGGTGAGTCTGTGGTCTTTAGCCAGACGATGGTGAGTCTGTGGTCTTTAGCCAGAGGATGGTGAGTATGTGGTCCCTAGCCAGAGGATGGTGAGTCTGTGGCCTTTTGCCAGACAGTGGTGAGCCTCTGGACTTTAGCCAGAGGATGTTGAATCTGTGGAATTCATTGCTGTACTCCAGCAAGACACGTTTTGATACAATTCAAGGTGGTTCACAGAGCTCATATGTCAAAAGATAAGTTAGCTCGTTTTTATGGTCATATAAATCCTACCTGTGACAGATGTAACTCTGAAGTGGCATCATTGACTCATATGTTTTGGTCCTGCCCACTTTTGGAAAAATATTGGAAATAAATTGTTGATACTATTTCTGTAGTCTTAGGTATAGATTTACAACCTCATCCTATTACTGCAATTTTTGGGTTACCAATGTTAGATTCCATTCATTTGTCCCGCTCCGCCCATCGGTTGATTGCTTTTACCACATTAATTGCCAGAAGATTTATTTTATTTAAATGGAAAGATTCCAACCCTCCGACCACACTCCAGTGGTATTCTGAAACAACATCATGTTTAAATTTAGAAAAAATCAGAAGTGACATTGTTGAACCCTTGGTTAAATTTGATAATACTTGTGGAAAATTTATTGAACACTTTCGTACAACATAAATTGTTCCCTCTTTAACCGTTATAAAAAATATTTTACCTTCATAGGGTGGAACGGACTTGACGACAAACAGACTTAAATTGTTGAATTTCTCAGTTCAGATTCAGTTTTGCTTTGTTTTGTTTTATTTATTTATTTTATTTTTATTCTTATTTTATTTTTATCAATTTTTCATTTATTTTTTTAGTTTAGGGGGGTTTTGTTTTATCTTTTTCTTTTTGTCTTTTTATCTTTGCTTTTTTTTACATTTATAAGTTTCCTTTTAAAGATTTAACTATATTGAGGTCTATATTCATTGTGTATTTTGACACTGGTCTCATATTAGGTTATACCTGTTATTAATGTAATCCTGATCCCTATGTATCAATACCATCGGTATATTTATCATTATTCTTTTTGCTCTGTTTTTTATGTTTTATTTATTTTATTTTTTTTTAGAAAAAAAACAATAAAAAGATTTTAAAAGAAAAGAAAGAAAGAGAGAAGTTAATATTCATACCACTGGGCTGTAAGTTGCCCAAGCAAAATATGAGAGAGGATGGTGAATCTGTGATCCTTAGTCAGGCAGTGGTGGTGAATCTGTGGTCTTTATCCAGACAGTGGTGAGTCTGTGGTCTTTAGCCAGAGGATGGTGGGTCTGTGGTCTTTAGCCAGAGGATGGTGAGTCTGTGGTCCCTAGCCAGAGGATGGTGAGTCTGTGGTCCCTAGCCAGAGGATGGTGAGTCTGTGGCCTTTAGCCAGACAGTGGTGAGCCTCTGGACTTTAGCCAGAGGATGTTGAATCTGTGGAATTCATTGCTGTACTCCAGCCTTCCGCAGGCCACGACCGTAGAATGTGCCGACCCTCACCTCTTCCCCGCTTACCAGCAGGCCAGAACCATCAGGTTGGAGGTTGAGAGGTTTCTACATAGGGACATGGATATGCAGGGCATGTAGTGATATGGATCGCATGCAGGCAGAGGAGAATAGTTTAACTTGGCATCATGTTTGTCATGGATATTGTGGCTGAAGGACCTGCTGTTACTGTTCAAAGTTCCCTGCCCTTGGGAGAACTGTGCCCTCAGTTTACTGATGTAAACATTCACTGAATGCAGCCATCTTAGTTTAGTTTAATTTAGTTTAGAGATACAGCGCGGAAACAGGCCCTTTGGCCCCACCGAGTCCGCACCGATCAGCGATCCCCGCACATTAACACTATCCCACACACACTAGGGACAATTTACACATGCACCAAGCCAAATAACCTCCAAGCCTGTACGTCTTTGGAGTGTGGGAGGAAACCAAAGATCTCAGAGAAAACCCACGTGGTCACGGGAGAACGTACAAACTACGTGCAGATAGCACCCGCAGTCGGGATCGAACCCGGGTCTCCAGCGCTGCAAGCGCTGTAAGGCAGCAACTCGACCGCTGCGTTACCGTTTACTCTTGGCCTGTTTGGCATCATCTTCCACAATGGTATTGGATCTATGTCCGTCACTTTGAATGAGATCCCATCAACTGTGGAAAAACTAGTCAGCTCAATGCATTTGCAGCACATGAACTTAACATGTGGGTGGCAAGGCAGGGTTAATAAGCTTTAAAGCACCACAGTCGTCTTTATTTTTTCTCTGTGAACTGGAACGAAGAGAATGCAAATTAAAATTCAAGTGGTCTTCTAAATATTCACCCACTTCATCAACATAACTGCGGGAATGAGTCAATATTCCTGAATAAATGTCAACCGGATTGAGGAACTGAGTGAATGTGTTTATCCATTTGAATCGCATTTGGATTGTTTGGCATCCACGGTGAGTATTAGAACTTGGTTTCCGATTAAAACCTGAGCTAAATCATAAATGGTTTCAATTATTCCAGTCACAGAGCACTAGACATCTCGTCCCTTAATAGCATTATAATCCGCCTGCCTCTCTCATGTACTAAATCTAATCGCCTAGAAACACCGACCCCCTTTCTGACAAGTCTTTAAAGAAAAACATTGTGCATGCATCCAACAATTTGTCGAAGGTTTAGATATGTGAAACCATGTGTAGATTCCTTATAGTCACAGGACACTAAAATGGCAAAATAAAATCTGATACCAAGCCACATAAGATGGAAGTGTGAAAACCCACACCGCCAGATTCAGGGATAGTTTCTTCCCAGCTGTTAGCAGGCAACTGAACCATCCTACCACAACCAGAGAGTGGTGCTGAACTGCTATCAACCTCATTGGTGACCCTCGGACTATCCTTGATCGGACTCTGCTGGCTTTACATTGCACTAAAGGTTATTCCCTTATTATGTATCTGTACACTGTAAATGGATCGATTCCGCTGCCTAGCTAGCACGCAACAAAATCTTTTCACTGTACCTCGGTACACATGATCAGTCTGAAGAAGGGTTTCGGCCCGAAACGTTGCCTATTTCCTTCGCTCCATAGATGCTGCTGCACCCGCTGAGTTTCTCCAGCATTTTTGTGAATCAGTCTGAAGAAGGGTTTCGGCCCGAAACGTTGCCTATTTCCTTCGCTCCATAGATGCTGCTGCACCCGCTGAGTTTCTCCAGCATTTTTGTGTACCCTGACAATTAACTAAACTGATTACTAAACTGGGCTGTTATGGGCTCCACCCTTCCTTGGTCATCTGTTGCCGGCCCTGCTTTGTTCTGGCCTCTTCCTACCTCCAGTTCCCCTCCCTCTACTTACGTTCTGAAGAAGGGTCCCGACACAAAACGTCACCCATCCTTTTTCTCCACATGTGCTGCCTGACCTGCTGGGTAACTCCAGCAAAGATAGACACCAAATGCTGGAATAACTCAACGGGACAGGTAGCATCTCTGGAGATAAGGAATGCGTGACGTTTCAGTTCGAGACACCGCCTTCAGGCTCGACCCGAAACGTCACACATTCCTTCTCTCCAGTGGTGCTGCCTGTCTCGCTGAGTTACTCCAGCAGTTTGTATCTATCTTCGGTGTAAACCAGCATCTGCAGTTCCTTCCGACGCATGAGTTACTTCAGCACTTAGTTATAAAACAAAATGGCGCACCTATAAAACCCATTTGGTTCAAAGAACCCAATGATATTTGGAAAAGGTGAAAGGAATGGAGGATGGTTGGAGAACTGGAGTCTACCACAGCAAGAGGCAGCATCTGTACAAACCCACTGGTTAGATCTTGTTAGATCACTGAATTAACGTGATTTACTGCCCTGAGCAATGGAATGCCAACAGATCTATTGGATGGAGCATCCGAATGAATCAAAACTTCACCAGGTGACAAAATGTCTTCTGACCTCATTTGCTAAGTCACTGATCCCTTACTTCAATCAATCAATCAATCAAAACTTTATTGTCATTCAGAAATTCATCAATAAATGCAACTCTGAAGGAAATTTTGGTGTATCTGGCTCACCGTGCAACATAAAATAACAAAAGGATAAAATGGATAAAAAGATAAAAAGATAAAATAGATACTAGTGGCGCCACATTATATGGAATTCAAGAGTCTGATGGCTCGGGGGAAGAAGCTGTTGCAGAACCTGGCCGTTCTGCTCCTTAAACTGCGATACCTTTTGCCCGAGGGCAGCAGAGTCAACAGTCCATGAAGGAGATGTGTGGGGTCTTATATAATGCTGTTGGCCTTGGACAAGCAACGTTTGCACGCAATGTCCCAGATTGAGGGGAGAGAAGTCCCGATGATTTTTTCAGCCGTCCTCACCACTCTCTGCACGGACTTCCAGTCGGAGGCTTTACAGTCCCCAAACCAGACACAGATGCAGCTGGTCCAAATGCTCTCTATGGTGCCCCTGTAGAAAGTGTTGAGGACGGGATGGGGGAGGTGAGCTCTTCTCATCCAGCGCAGAAAGTGCAGCCGCTGCTGCGCTCTCTTAACTAGTGATGTGATGTTTATTTATTATTTAGTATTGGTTTATTATTGTTGTTGCCACGTGTACCGAGGTACAGTGAAATGCTTCTTGTTGTGTGCTATGATGGGAGTGGGGAAACGAGGGAGTGGCCGGGGTGAGACTGGTCCTTGATTATGCTAGTGGCCTGGCCGAGGCAGCGTGAAGTATAGATGGAGTCAATGGAAGAGAGGTAGACACAAAGTACTGGAGTAACTCAATGGATCGGACAGCATCTCTGGAGATAATAAATAGACAGAGTCTGAAGAAGGGTCTCGACCGGAAACGTCACCTATTCCTTTTCTCCAGAGATGATGCCAGACCCGTTGAGTTACTCCAGCATTTTGTCTTGATCTTTGGTGTAAAGCAGCATCTGCAGTTCCTTCCGACACATGTTGTCTGCTCCAATGGAAGGGAGGTTGATTTGCGTGATGGTCTGGGCCACGTCCACAGCTCAGCAATTTTCTAGCGGTCTTGGATGGAGCTGTTCCCAAACCATGCTGTGATGAATCCCGGTAAAATGCTTTCTATGGCGCATCTATAGAATTTGTTGAGAGTTATTGGGGACATGCCGATCTTCCAAAACAGACTGTTACCCCTGAGACCTCATTGGGGCTCATCGGGGCCATGCTCATCCTGAAGAATGTTTTCATAATATCACCTCATCATTATTTGCACCATAGAAAGCATTTTATCAGGATGAATCACAGCTTGGTTTGGGAACAGCTCCATCCAAGAAATTGCAGGGAATTGTGGACGCAGCCCAGACCATCACACAAACCAATAACCCTTCCATTGACTCTATTTACACCTCACGCTGCCTCAGCAAGGCCAGCAGCATAATCAAGGACTAGTCGTGCCCTGGCCATTCCCTCTTCTCCCCTCTCCCATCAGGCAAAAGGTATAGAAGTGTGAAAACACATACTCCGGATTCAGGGACAGTTTCTTCCCAGTTGTTATCAGGCAACTGAATCATCCTTCTACAAACAGAGAGCAGTCCTGTACTACCATCTACCTCTTGTGACCAACGGACTATCCTTGTTTGGAGTTTGCTGGCTTTACCTAGCACTAAAATTTATTCCCTTATTATGTTTTTCACACTGTAAATCGACCGATTGTAATCAAGTATAGTCTTTCCACTGACTGGATAGCACGCGACAAAAGCTTTTCATTGTACCTTGGTACACGTGACAATAAATTAAACTGTAACGTTAACCTCTCATCCTTCTGAGCACGTATAGGTCCAGTCTGCTTTATCTCTCCTGATAGGACAAATCTCCCCCAGGACTGAACCTGGTTAATCTTTTCCGAACTTTCTCAATTCCAAAAATCCCCCTGCTTTGATCAGGAGACAAGAACTGTACAGAATACGCACAAGCGATCTCACCAGCCTCCTCTAACGTGGCAGTAAGGTAACTTTACTCTTGTACTCAAGTAACATAAGAAGGCAAATGTTCCTTTTGCCATTCTAATTGCTAGCAATTGCATTTGCATGTAACCACTTGGGTGTAAATCTTCAGTGATATGGCCCCTCGAGGACATCCAGGTCTCTGTGAACATCTCTCACCATTTAAAAAATACTCTGTGTTATTACTTAGTGAATGATCAAGTGAATGACCTTGTATTTTACCATGTCCCATTCAATCAGCGATAATCTTGCCCATTCATCTAGACTATCGATATACCCCGAAGCTTCTGCAGCCCTCTGACAACCCATGTTGAGAAGGGAAGAAGGGTCTCGAGCTGAAACTTCACCTATTCCCTTCTCCAGAGATACTGCCTGTCCCGCTAAGTTGCTCCAGAATTTTGTACCTAACCCACAATAAAACTCAGCTTTGTACCATAAGCTAACTTGAATATATTAGAATTGCCCCCCCCCCCCCTCATCTAACAGAGATTATAAAAAGCTTGGTCCTCGGTAAATATCACCTTGGCAACCCACATGTCAACCCCCACCCCCTCAAAATTACCCATGCATCACATTCCCTTTTTTTTTAAATTGTCTTTTAACCAGTCCTCTATCTTTGCCAGGACATTACTACTAATCGCTGTTATCTGGATTTTACTTTAAAATTTAGACTTTACAGATACAGTGTGGAAACAGGCCCTTCAGCCCACCGACTCCGTGCCGACCATCATTCACCCTGTACACAAGCACTATGCTACACACTTGGAACAATTTCCAATTTGTACGTCTTTGGAGCATGGGAGGAAACTGTGGAACCCGGAGAAAGCCCATGTGGTCACAGGGAGAATGTACAAACTCCGTACAGACCACCCGTAGTCGGGATTGAACCCGGTTCTCTGGCTCTGTGAGGTAGCAACTCTACCGCTGCGCCACTATGCCGCCCAGAGTTTTTTAGTTCATATTTTAGTACAGTAATTTAGTTTCTCATCTGTTTGGTCATTGTTTTGTCCCAATGCATCCAACATCCACTAGTTCAACAGTATCGATTCACTTACATTCCTAAAAAAATGATCGGAATACATGAAACATATCCCTTTTGGGCGTTTTATTTTACTCTGCCCAAGTCTGAAGAAGGATCTTGAGCCGAAACGTCACACATTCCTTCCCTCCAGCGATGCTGCCTGACACACTGAGTTACTCCAGCATTTTGTCTATCTTCGATGTAAACCAGCATCTGCAGTTCTTTCCTACACAATTCTATTGTCACTTTCTTAGTGTCCTCATTATCATTTCTTTACAATGGATTCATGCAGTGCTTTCTGAGAGTATGGCATACCAACACTCTAAAGTTCAAAACTAGATTGTCATATTTTTAATATTGTAAAAAGAGGGTGGCACGGTGACACAGCTGTAGAGTTGCTGCCTTAAGGGTCTGTCCCATTTACGCAACTTTTTCGGCGACTGCCGGCACCCATCATAGGTAGCCGAAAATTTTCAACATGTTGAAAATCCAGCAGCGACCAGAAAGACACTACGACTCGTTGGGCGACTGAGGAGACTACTCACGACCATACAGGCGACACCCTGGCGACATGTTGCGATGTGAAGCCTGTATGGTCGTGAGTAGTCGCCCAAAGAGTCGTACCTTGTTCTGGTTGCCGCTTGATTTTCAACATGTTGAACATTTTCGGCGACCTGTAATGACCTATGACGGGTGCCGGCAGTCGCGTAAGTGGGACAGGCCCTTTACAGTGCCAGAGACCCGGGTTAGATCCCGACTACGGGTGCTGTCTGTACGGAGTTTGTACGTTCTCCCCGAGGTAGGTTTTCTCCGAGATCTTCGGTTTCTCCCCAGACTCCAAAGACGTACAGGTTTGTAGGTTAATTGGCTTGGTGTAAATTGTGTGTAGGGTGGAGTTAATATGTGCCGGGATTGCTGGTCGGTGCGGACTCGGTGGGCTGAAGGGCCTGTTTCCACGCTGTATTTTAAAACTTAATTAAAAATTACTAATGGCTAAAAAATAAAATATATTAATTAAATTAAGCAGTCAGACACTTCAAGAATACAAGCAGCTGATAGAACGACAATCCACCACAGGTCTACACCAACAGAAAGAAACAGTGCATACTGGCACCTTCTTGTTCACAAAATATGCTGGATTCAAGCATTAATTTTCTCTGCTCATGAAAGTTGGTCAACAGGTCTGCAGTTCTCCATTTTCTTTCCGAAATAACAAAGAAGCACTTGCTCCCTTCCAATCTGTTGGGACCATTCTGGAATCCATAAATGTTTGGGAACAAGAGAACCACTGCAAGCCATTCTGTGTAAGAGGTGACTGCAGATGCTGGTTTAAACCGTTGACACAAAATGCTGGAGTAACCCAGCGGGACAGGCAGCGTCTTGTGAGAGAGGGAGTGGGTGACGTTTTGGGTCGAGACCCTTCTGCAGACTTCAGACTTATCTTCACTACAAGCCATTCTCTTGATAGCCACTTCTTCCAATACACTAAGATATGGGGTAGCGGGGTGATGGAGAGAGGGGAGCTGGTGGCATTTATGTTGTTCAGCCCCAAAAATATAAAGCTTTTGCTTGTATCTCGGTGCACATGACAATAACAAGCCAACATCAACATCAACATCAACAGCAATAACTTCTCCAGTACAAATGTCTTACCAGTGCCAAAGGCTTCCAGCTTGTTCACTGTGGTGCTCTATTATTTCCATGCTGTATCTTTTAATCAACCAAAAACCCAGGACTCTGCAGGGGCAGCACGGTGGCGCAGTGGTAGAGTTGCTGCCGTACGGCGCCAGAGACCCGGGTTCGATCCTGACCACGGGTGCTGCCTGTATGGATTTTGTACCTTCGCCCAATTACCTAGTGGGTTTTCTCTGGATGCTCCCCCCACACTCCGAAGACATGCAGGTTAATTGGCTTCTGTAAATTGCAAATTGTAAATTGTCCCCAGTGTGCAGGATAGTGCTAGTGTACGGGGTGATCGCTGGCCAGCACAGACTTGGTGGGCCGAAGGGCCTGTTTCCGCTCTGTATCTCGAAAGTCGAAAGTCCATTGTTGTGTTTTCTGTGTTTACGTCTCAAAAGACAGACAAACAACATTGAACTACTTTCTCTTCCATTTTCTTATTTCCCAGTAGATCAGTTTCGTTTATTGTCACGGAAAAGCATTTTGTTGTCTGCTATCCAGTCATCAGAAAGACAATCGATGATTACAACTGAGCCATTTGCAGTGTATAGATACATGATAAGGGAATAACATTTAGTGCAAGGTAAAGCCAGCAAAGTCCGATCAAGGATAGTCCGAGGCTCAGCAAAGAGGTATAATTTCTCCCGTCTCACTCCAAAAGAGGCCGTATCAAATTGATCAGCCTTTTCACTCTTACATATCTGCAGAACCTTTTATTTTTTTGTTGTTGTTGTATGTTTCCTTACAGATTCTATTTGCCCTCACTAATTCCTAGATAATATAGGTGTGACGAAAATAAATGATTAAAATAACCTGTGAGAAATCTCTGTCTGTGCAGTCAGTGTGTGCTCAGCATGTGAAGACTGTGTGCAAAGGCAAAATAATGATAGAACAACCATGTTCAAGAGTCCAGCAGATTCCTTATCACACAGGGCGAGGAGAGAGTTCGACTGTGAATATACTGCCTGGAAAGGTGGACTGCATATGGCAAAGAAAACTTTAGTTCAGCTTAGGTTAGTTTAGAGATACAGCGCGGAAACAGGCCCTTCGGCCCACCGGAGTCTGCACAGACCAGCGATCCCCGCACATTAACACCATCCGACACACAATAGGAACAATTTACACATACACCAAGCCACTTAAACCTACATACCTGTACGTCTTTGGAGTGTGGGAGGAAACCGAAGATCTCGGAGAAAACCCACGCAGGTCACGGGAAGAACGTACAAACTTCGTACAGACAGCACCCGTAGTCGGGATCGAACCCGGGTCTCCGGCGCTGCAAGCGCTGTAAGGCAGTAACTCTACCGCCACGCCATCGTGCCGCCCACTTGAGGATCTGGATCAGAGAATGAAAATGTTTCATCAGGTATGTCAATGACTTTTATGGAGGAGCAATGCAGGTTTAGAGGACAGAACTCTGTCCGAGGTTAGAGAGCACAGGAGTGAAATCATGAAGGGTATTGTATTTTATTTAAATATCTTTTATTGTAAACCAGCATCTGCAGTTTCTTGTTTGTACCTTATTTCCTGTCTCGAGGGCTTGTTAGGCACTCTGTGGTCGGTGGGGGGGTCTGTGAGTCGGCTGCCCTGCCAGCAGCGTGTTCGTTATTTCTACTTTTTTTGTTTTTTTTAGTGTGTCCAAATGTTTGTTTTAGTGTCTCTTGGTATGTCTTATGTGGGGGGTGATGAAGTGGGGTAAGGGGGGAACCGCTTTCGGTCGCCTCCTCAACAGAGAGGCAACTTTTTCCTTGTCGCCTCCCTCGCAGCATAACAGCTTGGATTGGAGCTCCTTTTCCAGGAGTTGGGCCCAGAGTTTCAGCAGCGGGCGCAGCGTGGACTTTTCCATCGCGGAGCGGGCGAACCCTTGCCAGGGGTCGCCAGAGACAAGTACTCCGATCACTGGCCCTGAAGCCGCAGTCTGCGGAGCTTCTAGCTACAGGAACGCCGTGGACTTACCATCTGGAGCCTGGGATACCTCGCCAGGGTTCCCCGGAGAAGAGCCCCGACCGCCGGCCTGCGGCCTATAACAACCTGAAGCTAAGGTGTCCGGTAAGAAAGTGCCGATTCGGTACCTCCAAGCCGCGGAGTGTGTTCGACCATCCCAACAAGAGGGCCTGTACATCGGGCTGTCCGTAGCAGCGACTACGGAGGGTTCATGGCCCCAACCATGGGTGAACAAGGAGGAGGCCTGACTGAACTTTGTACCTTCCACCACAGTGAAGAATGCTGTGGTAGATGTTTGTGTTAAATTTTATTGTGTATTGTGTGTTCTTTTTAAGTGTATCGCTGCTGGCAAATTCATTTCACTGCACCTTCGGGTGAATGTGACTAATAAAATTGACTTTGACTTTGACTTGTTAGGCACTCTGTCCTCGCTGGTGTATGTAATTGGATTCCATGAGGAAGTTAGATCACTCTCAGTGTATCAATACACCCCTAGGCTTCCTTCTTCACTGAAGTGGTGGTTCCTTCCCAAGTGGAATCCCATTGGAATCGGTGTTTGCCTTCTGGAAACCTGCCCACTTGGCCACTCTTTCTCTTTTAGCTTTTGTGAGATTGATTTCAACTATTTTGGCTGCACTTCAGCCTCAGGAATAAATAGATGTACGGCCTGGAGTTGTTTTATTCTCTGTTGACCTGAGGACGATCTTATCATCCTGATGACTTTCCTGGCCAAGGTGCAGAATGGAAGTGAACCTGGCCACAGGCCCAACTGGCCAATTTATGACTGCCCGATCTATCAAGATAATGAGTGAATCAACCATGGACTAAAAAAAAACATAACTGCGAGCTTGGAAATGTGTACTGAATGATTCAGTCCATAAAATAAGGGACAGATTAAAAATAAATGTAAGGAGTGAATCAACCAGGCAGACTTAAGTCTCTTAAAAGGGCATTAGAGTGAAAAAAACATGCCCCATCAATAACCAACACAGATCAACATGTAAAAATTAAAATAAATCTTCCAATTGGTGATCCTGGAGAATTTCTGTGAGATTGATGTGCACTGTTGGACACAGAATCAGGGAACCAAGTTATTGGAAAATGAAGTGTTACTAATGGAAAAGATTAGCTGTGCAATGCTCAGCTGCTCTAATAATATTGTACACACTAGCAGACTGGAACCTTTTCTACATCTTAGTAGTGCTAAAAGAGCATCTCGAGTCATATTGCTTGTGAGTCTCTAAAAGATCAACGTCTTCTTTCTTTTTAAGAAAAATGAATTTAATTATTTGTTGCAATACATACAAAGGAGGGGCACTGGCTGAACTTGTTGCCTTCCACCACAGTGAAGAATGCTGTGGTGGATGTTTGTGTTCAATCTTATTGTGTATTCTTTTTAAGTGTATCGCTGCTGGCAAATTCATTTCACTGCACCTTCGGGTGTATGTGATGAATAAAATTGACTTTGACTTTGAATACAAAACAATACCAAACAAACCCACCACCATAAAACAAAATCACACAATTATCTAAACAAATATTCTTAAATGTTACATTCTTAAACAACTAAATTACAATCCTTGTCAAGGATGGATTCCACCTCCCCCGCAGTGCCCAGTGGTCCCGGAAATCCCCCAGGGCGCCCGTGGACAACGCGTAGTCCCTCTCGAGTGCCACCCGGGCACGGACGTAACCCCGGAAAAGGGGCAGGCAGCCGGCTAAGGTAGAGCCCTCTTCCGCCTGGCGCCGTGACTCGCAGATGGCCAGCTTGGCCAGGCCCAGGAGCAACCCAACCAGGATATCTTCAGCCCTACCCTCTCCTCCAAGATCAACGTCTTCAGCAGTAATGCTCACTCAATAATGCCATTGGGTTTCTCTGTTTAACGCATCCGAGGAGATCGGAACATTGTTTTACTTGCATTTTATTGGTGCTAAAACAGCAATGTAGGCCACCTTGGCACAGGTTCTGGTCAAGATCAAAGCAGGATCATCTTGCTAGGTTTCCCTCTGTTACGCCACAGTGTCACTTTCAACGATGTGCCACTCTACTGATCTTTTAATAACAAATTCTCGCAGCTTCTGGCATTGAGCCTAGCAGCTGCAATCTAGCAGCCAGCTCTAGAAGCACTCTTTAGACCTTACTTCAGACTTTAGAGATACAGTGTGGAAACAGGTCCTTCGGCCCACCGAGTCCACGCCGACCGGCAAACACCATAAACTAGCACTGTCATTACACACTAGAGACAATTTACAAATTACAGGAGAAGTAAACCTACAAACCTGTACATCTGTACCTGTGTGACCACACATTTCACTCGACCAATTGGTACATGTGACAAATTTATGTATCTTGTACCTTGTCTTTGGAAAATGTGGAAGGAAACCAGAGAAACCCACACGGTTACGGGGAGAACGTACAAACTCAATACGGACAGCACCCACCCCTGGGATTGAACACGGGTCTCTGCCGCTGTGAGGCAGTAACTCTACCGCTGCGCCACCGTGACACTCCAACTCTTGCAGTTAGATCGGAACGTTGCTTCCTAACGAATGCTTCAGCAATGTGAGGTGATGGAAGAGTGCCACCAAAGATAGCAGTGAAGTGTGGAACCTGTTCTTTGTGCAGTGGGTTGTCCGATTGTGCAGTGCTCTCTACGATGAGTAATATTGATCGTGGTGCTTCACGTACCCTCCGGCAGCAGGCCTGGATCGCCGGCTCACCGCAAGAGGCGAGCCGCCGATCCCCGCCCTGCTCGTCCCCGAGGCCCAGAGAGGATGGAGAAGATATGCAAGATGGCGGCAGAGCAAGTCGAGGAGGGCCGTCGAGAGCCAGGAGGGCCATTGAGAACAAGGGGGCTGTCGAGAGGCTAGGTGGACCATCGGAGAGTGAGGAGGGCCTTCGAGAGTGTAGCAGAATGAGGGGGGACCTCATTGAAACATACAGAATAGTGAAAGGCTTGGATAGAGTGGATGTGGAGAGGATATTTCCACTATTGGGAGAGTCTAGGACTAGAGGTCACAGCCTCAGAATTAAAGGACGTTCTTTTAGCAAGGAGATGAGGAGAAATTTATTTAGTCAGAGGGTGGTGAATCTGTGGAAATATTTGCCACAGAAGGCTGTGGAGGCCGTCAATTAATATTTTTAAGGCAGAGATAGATAGATTCTTGATTAGTACATGTGTTAGGGGTTATGGGGAGAAGGCAGGAGAATGGGGTTAGGAGGGAGAGATAGATCAGCCATGATTGAATGGCAGGGTAGACTTGATGGGCCGAATGGCCTAATTCTACTCCTATTCCTTATGACCTTATGAGAGCCAGGAGACGTGTCAAGAGTTACTCGGCGGGGGGGGGGGGCCACTGAGAACTAAGGGGGGCCCAAGTAGGGGGCCACCTGCTGCGGCAAGCAGTAGATAGGACTGTTCGGTGAACCTTTGTAACTTTGTCGGGCGCCAGAAACGTGGCAACTCTTGCGTAGTGTCTAAGTGCGGTCTGCCTAAATACGATTTTACCGGGCTGTATACAATACAAAGCATTTTCCCTGTTCCTAGGTACATGTAACAATACAGGGTAGACACAAAATGCTGGAGTAGAAGCAATGTGACATCTCTGGAGAGAAGCAATGTGACATTGAATCTTTGATGGAATAAAGGGCCGGTAAGCAGACTGACTGCGGGGATGGGGTGCAGTGCACCTCGACCAGATTCATTACATTGTGCAGGAACAATACACTGAGATGGTAGACAAGTGTCGCCAGGTTTTGGCGCCAGTTTCAAGTCCTAGTTGTTATAAGTGCAGAGTTCTTCACCTGGCCATGAAGGCCCGTTGTCGCGGCAGCACTGTTGCAGGGTGGGACTGGCCAAACATAGCCATTGGTGTCCTAATATGCTGCTCCACTGCTCCGTGCAGCTCCGGTCCGGTCCGCCTGCTCGGCCTCTTGGTGCGGCGTCTGATCCAGCCGAGCCCCGGGAACAAGGGCCGTCCCGCATGGGACACCCCAATTTAGCCTAATATATGGGATGTCCTCGCTAATACGGGACAGTTAGCAAACCTAGCTGCGGGGCCTCCTGTGGCCCGCTCCACTGTCGAGGTGTAGTGCCTCCCCCTCCCACTGCTGTCCCGCTTACCGATGCTCCGATCCTTGTGCCCGCCGTCACCGCCATCTTGGATACCATGTCCGGGCCTCGTGGACAAGCAGGGCCCGGCAGCTCCCCCTTGGGGACAGTGAGAGGGCGGGAGCCAGGCTACTACCCGGAGGCTTCAGCTCAGCGCCACAGTCTACCCTGTGGCTGCACGGTCTTCAGACTGTTGACAGGGGCGGCCACAGTGGCGCAGCGGTAGAGTTGCTGCCTGACAACGCTCACAGTGCCGGGGACTCAGGTTCAATCCTGACTACGGGTGCTGTCTGTACGGAGTTTTACCTTCTGCCCGTGACCGCGTGGGTTTTCTCTGGGTGCTCCGGTTTCCTCCCACACTTCAAAGAAGTACTGGTTTGCAGGTTAATTGGCTTAGTGTAAGTGCAAATTGTCCCTTGTGTGTGTAGGATAGTGTTAGTGTGCAGGGATCACTGGTCAGTGCAGACTCGGTGGGCCGAAGGGCCTGTTTCCGCGCTGTTTCTCTAAAACTAAAACCTCTCCAGCTTCAGTCTTGACACCTTTCAATAATGTCCCGCTCTTTCTCCAATTATGGGCTGGAAACCTGTCCGATTCCCCCTAAAACCTGTGCCAATCCCGGCACTTCCCCCATTTGGAATCGGCTAACTTCCCTGCCGACCAGGAGTTGATTCTTGATTAGTGCGAGTGTCAGGGGTTATGTGGAGAAGGCAGGAGAATGGGGTTAGGAGGGAGAGATCGATCAGCTTTGATTGAATGGCAGAGTGGACTTGATGGGCCGAATGGCCTAATTCTGCTCCTATCACCTATGAACATGAAGTTATGAAGTCCAGCGACTTGGCAGAGCTCTGCTTTAACAGTCTGACCCCTGCTTACAGCCTTCCCTGCATTAGGACAATGGCTCACCTTCATTTGATGGAGGATGTTCACACACACCAAGGTCGTGGCAACATATCGTGTCATGTCAGCTGGAGGAAGGTACACAAGATTTGCATCAGGCATGATTATCCATCCTGGGAATCCTGTGTATCCAGAGTCTACGTTTTAATCAGCGATGCTCGGAGTTCTAATTCCACCTGCATTCACAGCTGATCCTGTACAATAATTTAATATGTGTTGGAACTGCAGATGTTGGTTTAAAACCGAAGATAGACACAAAATGCTGGAGTAACTCAGCGGGACAGGTAGCATCTCTGGATAGGAGGAATGGGTGACGTTTCAGGTCGAGACCCTTCTTCAGACTGAGTTACTGCAGCATTTTGTGTCTATCAATAAATTCATATGCTCTCCTTTTCAAATGCTCTTTAAGTAGCTTAGCATTCAACCTGAACCTGGATGTGTGAGGGGCAGCAGGGGGTAGGGACGAGGTGAAAGGTCAAAGAGGGGTTAGCAACTAGGTCGGCAACAAGCTGGCAATCGGTTGGTAAGTGAGGCAGTGACTCCATTGGTCATCAGACCATAAGATATGGGAGCAGAATTAGGCCATTCGGCCCATCTAGTCTGATCTGCTATTCAATCATGGCTGATCGATCTTTCCAGTTCAACCCTATACTCCTGCCTTCTCCCCGTAACCATTGACACCTGTACGAATCATGAATCTTATCTCCTCTTTAAAAATATCCAATGACGGCCTCCACCGCCGTCTTGGCAATGAATTCCACAGATTCACCACCCTCTGGATAAAGAAATTCCTCCTTGTCTCCATTCTAAAGGTACGTCCTTTTATTCTGAGGCTGTGCCCTCTGGTCCCAGACTCTCCCACTAGTGTAAACACCCTCTCCACATCCACTCTATCCAAGCCTTTCACTAGTCGGCAGGTTCCAATGAGATTCCCCCTCATCCCTCCACCCCTGCGAGTACTGACCCAGAGCCATCAAACGCTTCTCATTGTTAATCCATGAAGGTCAGTAAAGGGCCCGGGAAGATCAGTGAACTACCACGATGGCAGCACGGTGGCACAGCACTGCAGTTGCTTCCTTAGGGCACCAGAGACACGGGTTCGATCCTGACTACGGGTGTTGTCCGTATGGAGTTTATACGTTCTCCCCATGACCATATGGGTTTTCTTTGGGTGCTCCGGTTTCCTCCCACACTCCAAAGACGTACAGGTTTGTAGGTTAATTAGCTTCTGTAAATCGCCCCTCGTGTGTAGAATGTGAAACTGGACAACAGAGGACTAGTGTACGGGTGATCTTTGGTCAGCACGGACTCAGTGGGCCGAAGGATCTGTTTCCACAGAGTATCTCAAAGGTTCAAAGGTCAGTTTATTGTCACGTTTATCCATTAAGATACAGTGAAACTCGAATTACCATACAGCCATACTCAACAAAAGCAACAAGACACACAACTACTTAAAAGTTAACATAAACATCCACCACCGTGGATTCCCACATTCCTCACTGTGATGGAAGGCAATAAAGTCCAGTTGTTCCTAGTGTGTAGAATGCAAGACTGAATAACATGGAACTAGTGTCCGGGTGATCATAAGATCATAAGTTTAAGAAAGAACTGCAGATGCTGAAAAAAATCGAAGGTAGACAAAAATGCTGGAGAAACTCAGCGGGTGAGGCAGCATCTATGGAGCGAAGGAATAGGCGACGTTTCGGGTCTGACTGAAGAAGGGTCTCAATCCAAAACGTCGCCTATTCCTTCTCTCCATTGATGCTGCCTCACCCGCTGAGTTTCTCCAGTATTTCTGTCTACATAGGGTCATGTGATAGGAGGAGAATGAGGCCATTCGGCCCATCAAATCTACTCCGCCATTCAATCAAGGCTGATCTATCTGTCCTAACCCCATTCTCCTACCTTCTCCCCATAACCTCTGCCACCCGTACTGATCATGCATCTATCCATCTCTGCCTTAAAAATATCCACTGACTTGGCCTCCACCGCCTTCTGTGGCAATGAGTTCCACAGATTAACTACCCTCTGACTAATGAAGTTCCTCCTCACCTCCTTTCTAAAAGAGCGCCCTTGAATTCTGAGGCTATGATCTCTGGTCCTAGACTCTCCCACCAGTGGAAACATCCTTTCCACATCCACACTATCTATGCCCTTCATTATTCTGTTAATTTCAATGAGGTTCCTCCTCAACCTTCTTCTTCTTCTTGCGTATGGCGTGCACAGCCTAACGTTGCAGGACAACTTGTTCTATTTGATCCTATTTGATTGTGCACGCCGGGTTGATTGCATTCATCGAACAGGGTGGACTACGTGAAGGTTGCAATCTCCCACCCCCCTCAACCTTCTAAACTCCAGGGAATAGAGGCCTGTGCTGTCAAACGCTCATCATATGCTAACCCACTCATTCCTGCATTCATTGTTGTAAACCTCCTCTGACCCTCTCCAGAGCCAGCACATCCTTCATCAGATACGGGGCCCAAATTTGCTCACAGTCTCCAAATGCAGCCTAACCAGCGCCTTATAGAGCCTCAGCATTACATCTCCGAATGATCTCATCAATTCGACCATGCTCCATTTCAATAATGCCGAGCATGGAATTATCCACACAGATTTTCAGTTACTGGTATATTTAAGGCTGAAAATGAAAGACTTTTAGATATTAAGGGATTTGAGAGTCTAGTATTGGAAGTAGTGCCGAGGTTAAAAAAAATAGCACCTTTCTCACAGGCGAGTTGAAATTGTTCAGATTAAACTCTGATTGTTCCCTTAACCACCGCATTGAGATGATTTTTCTCATAATCCGTGGGTGGCACAGTGGCGCAGCGATAGAGTTGCCGCCTCACAGCGCCAGAGACCCGGGCTCGATACTGACTACGGGTGGTGTCTGTACGGAGTTTGTATGTTCTCCCCGTGGCCTGCGTGGGTTTTCCCCGGGAGCTCTGGTTCCGCCCACACCCCAAAGACGTACAGGTGTGTAGGTTTATTGGCTTCGGTAAAATTGTAAATTGTCCTTAGCGTGTGTAGAATAGTGCTAATGTGCGGGGATCGCTGGTCGGCGCGGAGTCAGAAGGCCGTGCTGTATCTCTCAACTAAACTTCCAACCAACCAGTAGTTGTTTTCTGATTACTATATTGAATCGAGCCCTCAGTCTGAATAAGGGCCCCGACCCGAAATGTCACATGCCCATTCTCTCCAGAGATACTGCCTGATCTGCTGAATTCCTGCAGCACGTTGTGTTTCACTTAATATTCAAGCGTCTGCAATAAAACAAGAGCGACACAGCGGCACAGTGGTAGAGCTGCTGCCTCACAACGCCAGAGACCGGGTTCAATCCTGACCCTGGGAGCAGTATGTGCGGAGTATGTGCGGAGTTGCTACATTCTCCCTGTCAACTGCATGGATTTTCTCCGGGTACTACGGTTTCCACCCACATTCCAACCAAGCAGGTTAATTGACCTCTGTAAATTGTCCATAGTGTATAGGAAAGGAACTAGTGAATAGGTGAGCACGGACTCGGCGAAGGGCTCCTGGTGTGTAGGATGAGATAGCATAGAACTAGTGTGAGGTTGATCGATGATCAGAGTGGACTCGGTAGGCCGAAGGGCCCGTTTACACATTATATCACTAAACTGCAGTTCTTTGTGTCTCCCATTCGGAAGTCATGAGCAAGTTTTGATTTTCGTTTTTGGCAGCAATTCCCAAATTGTTGTTAAAATAGAAAATCCAGGTACACGGGGGATTGTTGCTGTGAATGGGTGGGCATAGATGGGGGGGGGGGAGAGGTGGGGAGGGTGTTGGCAAGCGGTGCAGAGGAGTTGGTGAAAGGGATTTGCAGGGACTTCAAGAGTTCATAAATTCCTAAGTCACAGGAGCAGAAGTGGCCCATTCGGCCCATCAAGTCCACTCCAGCATTGAATCACGGCTGATCTATCTTTCCCGCTCAACCCTATTCTCCTGCCTTCTCCCCATAACCTTTGACACCTTTACTAATCAAGAATCTGTCAATATCTGCCTGAAAAATAACCAATGACTTGGCCTCCACAAGCCGTCTGTGGTGATGAATTCCACAGATTCACCACCCTCTGGCTCAAGACATTCCTCCTCATATCTTTTCTAAAGGTGCGTCCTTTTATTCGGAGGCTGTGGCCTCTGGTCCTAGACTCACCCACTAGGAAACATCCTGTCCGCATCCACTCTATTAGTGACGGGGGCAAAGGAAGAGAGAGCAGGGAAGAAGCAAGGAGACAAACAGAGTCATCATACTCGGGTATCAGTGAGGGAGTTAATGATGGAGAAAAAAACAAATGATGTGCAGGAAGGAACTGCAGATGCTGGCTTATACCGAAGATAGACACAAAATGCTGGAGTAGCTCATCACTGGAGAAAAAGAATAGGTAATGCTTCGGGTTGGAACCCTTCTTCAGATTGAAAGTAGAGGTGGGGGTTGGGGGGGGGGGGCAGGAAGATGGGGGCGGAGGACATAAACTGGATGTGAGAAAAGGCCAGAACAAATCAGGGCTGACAACAGGTGACCTTAGGAAGGGTGGAGTCTATAATGGCCCATTGCTAGCTGGGGAAGGCATGATAACTGAAGGAGGGATATGTGACCAGTGGGGCAACTAGGGTGGGGGGCGTGGGGCGGTGGGGGGAGAGGAGGGAGTGCAGGAGTTACTTGAAATCAGCATTCATACCACTGCTGCCCAAGTAAGCTGCCCAAGCAATAAAAATGGTGCTGTTCCTCCAATCTGCGTGTGACAAATTATAGAGTCTGCAGAGTTTAAAAAGGTCTGGGCAGGATCGAAAGCAGATTTTAATTTCGATTTAATTTTGAAGTGAGCAGGGACTGAGATCAAACATCAACCACGACCACGTGAAACAGACAAGAAGATTGAGCAACCCGTTCCTGCTTATTTTTCTCATGTTTCAGATACACACCACTGGGGGCGCCGCACTGAAGGCAGACTCTGCCTACAGTCTGTTTGTTTTTCTATCCTTTTTAATTTTTAGTTCGTTTTAAAAGTATGTGTCTTTAGTTTCTCTAACTTTTCTATGTGGGGGAGGGGGGTAGGATAAGGGGAGAACCGTTTCCCAGTCACTTCCTGGCGAGGACGCGACTATTCTCCGAGTCGCGTCCTCACCCCCCTCCTGGATTGGAGCAGCCTTTCCTGCCGGGGACCGGACCAGAGCTCCAGCAGTGGCGGCGCAACGCTGGATTCACAGCGGAGCGGGCGATGCCTTACCTGGGATCGCCGTGGAAGCTCCGGAGTGCTGGGCCTGCTGCATCTACATCGGAGCTGCAGAGCATCCAGCGCGGCCGGCGCTATCTTCAACATTGCGGAGACCTGGGGCCATTTGCCGAGGGCCGCCAGCGTTGAATCTCCGCCCGGCGCGGCCTGTGGACTTCGGGAGCCGCGGACTCTGGTAGGAGGTGGCCGTTTCGGATGTCCAAGCTGCGAGGATGCCCTCCAGTCCCGACGTCGGACTTCCATCACCCCGGCGAGCGGGCTTGAACATCGGGCCGCCCGTAATGGCAACAGCGGGGGCTCGGGAGCCCCACGACCACGGGAGGACAACAGAGGAGGTTGACTGAATTTTGGAGCCTTCCCTCACAGTGGGAAACTTTGATCCCGCTGAGTGGGGATGTCTGTGTTAAAAACTATCGTGTTCTGTGCTCTTTATTATTCGTATAGCTGTATGGTGACCACACATTTCACTGTACCAATTGGTACATGTGACAAATAAATGTATCTTGTATCTTGTACAGTGGTGGCCTTTAAAGAGCTCTTTAGATCGGGATACGGATATACAGAGAATGGAGGGGTAGTGTTTAGGAAGGAACCGCGGATGCCGGTTTAAACTCTTAAATTAAACTTAAATTAAGTCCTAGCCTGCTCAATCTCTTCCTTCAAGTCTAATTTTATACCAAAATCATGTTAACATCTTAACTTGGCCATAAAGCCCCATTGGCCTGTGGGTGGTGCTGGGTCAGAGGTGCAGGGGTCGACCCGGCCAGGTGATGTGTCAATATCCGCCACCGCTGCTCTGCCACTCCGCGCCACTGCAAGCCACGTCCATCTTATCAACAAGTGCAGCTTCTTTAGCCAGGGGATGGTGAATCTATGGTCTTTAGCCAAACAGTGGTCTTTAACCAGAGATAGACACAAAAAGCTGGACTAACTCAGCGGGACAGGCAGCATCTCTGGAGAGAAGGAATGGGTGGCGTTTCAGGTCGCGAGCCTTCTTCAGACTAGTCAGGGAAAAGGGAAACGAGAGATATAGACGATGATGTAGAGAGATAAAGATCAACGAATTATAGATATGCAAAAAGTAACAATGATAAAGGAAATTATAGATCACATGCGCACAGATGAGATTAGTTTATTTTGGCATCGTGTTCGGTGCGGGCATTGTGGGCCAAAGAGGCTGTTCCTGTGCTGTACTGATCCATAGAAACATAGAAACATAGAAAATAGGTGCAGGAGGAGGCCATTCGGCCCTTTGAGCCAGCACCGCCATTCAAATGCAATCATGGCTGATCGTCCCCAATCAATAACCCGTGCCTGCCTTCTCCCTATATCCCTTGATTCCACTAGCCCCTAGAACATGTTTCCATGTTCTATATCTGCATGAAGGAAAACACAAGTTAAGGCTTGAGCCATTTTCAGGCAAGCTGGACACAGTGAAAACGAGTATTCATAGTTTAGCTTAGTTTAGAGATGCAGCATTGAAACAGGCCCATTCGGCCCACCGAGTCCACGCCGACCAGCAATCACCTGAATTGAGATATACTAGTTCTATCCTACACAATAGGGACAATTTACAGAAGCAACTAACCCTAAAAACCTGCATGTCCTTGGAATGTGGGAAGAAAACCTGGAGAAACCCCCCCTGGTTATGAGGAGAACGTACAAATTAAGTACAGACAGCACCCAAAGTCAAAGTCAATTTTATTCATCACATCCACCCGAAGGTGCAGTGAAATGAATTTGCCAGCAGCGATACACTTAAAAGGAACACACAATACACAATAGAATTTAACACAAACATCCACCACAGCATTCTTCACTGTGGTGGAAGGCAACAAAGTTCAGTCAGCCCTCCTTCTTTGTTCACCCGTGGTCGGGGGCTATGAACCCTCTGTAGTCGCGTCTACGGGCAGCTCGATGTACAGGCCCTCTCGTCGGGAAGATCAAAACTCCGACATTTGGATGGTCAAACGCTTGGAGGTCCCGAATCGTCACTTTCCTACCGGAGTCTGCGGCTTCAGGATGTTATAGGCAGTTATAGGCCGCGGGCCGGCGGTCGGAGGGAGGCAACATGGAAAAATTCGCCTCTCCGTGGAGGAGGCGACCGAAAACGGTTTCCCCCTTTCCCCTCCCCACCACCTCCCCATGACACACCAAGAAACACCTACACTAACATTAGACACACCCAAAAAAACAAAAAGTCGAAATAACGAACACGCTGCTGGCAGGGCAGCCAGCTCGCAGTGCCCCCAGCAACCCAAGGTCAGGATCGAACCAGGGTCTCTGGTGCCCGGTGGTAGCAACTCTACCGCTGCGCACCCTGCTGCCAGAGTGGCATAGAAGCTTGTAGCAGAGAAAGAGACCATTTGGCCCATTGTGTCTGCACCAGCCCTACACACTCATTTCAACCCCTGCCTACTCTTCCGTTACTTTGCAATTTCCGCCCCCCCACTATATATTTGTCCATTTTCTTCTTGAAGGCCACAATCAAACCTGCTTCCACCATGTGTACAACTACTGTGTAAAAAGATTCTTTGTCTTCATTCCATTATTGTGAGATGTAATGCTGAGGCTCTATAAGGCGCTGGTCAGGCCACATTTGGAGTACTGATACTCTGTCAAGACCCTGCACCAGATCTCCCCTCACCCTGCTCCTCTCTGTAGAAAACAATCGCAGCTGTCCTTAATGTATCCTTGTAACGGTAATTCCTCATCTCAGGAACCATTCTTGTCAATCTTTCCTTGACTTCTTTAAAGCTTACACATCCGCTTTGTAATGAGGTGAGCAGGAATGATCACATTAGACCAGTGGAGGCCACACCTGTATTTCATCAAAGTTAAGCATGAATTTAGTTTAGATTAGAGATACAGTGCGGAAACAGGCCCTTCTTCCACCGAGTCCCCACCGACCAGCGATCCCTGCACATTATCACTAACCTACACACACGAGGGACACCTTACACTTATACCAAGCCAATTCACCTGCAAACCAATTAACACCATCCGACACACGCTAGGAAAGATTTACACATACACCAAGCCACTTAACCTACATACCTGTACGTCTTTGGAGTGTGGGAGGAAACCGAAGATCTCGGAGAAAACCCACATAAAGTCACAGGGAGAACGTACAAACTCCGTACAGACAGCATCCGTGGTCGGGATCGAACCCGGGTCTCCAGCGCTGCAAGCGCTGCAAGCGCTGTAAGGAAGCAACTCTACCACTGCGCCACCGTGCTGTACTAGAGTCTATCTTTATTGATAAAACTCGGTCATTTACACATTATAAACTGCTTTCTCAACCTGCCCTGTCACGTCCAACGATGTGCACCCATATCTATCTTCAGATCACGCTACCGCTACATCCCTTTCCGAACCGGAACTCCTTAGTTCATATCACTGCCCCTCATTATTCCTCACAAAGCTCATCTACCATTTGCCCATTCTACCGGCCTGTTGATGTCCTGTTGCAATTTATCACTGTCCTTGGCTTGTTGATTAATCGATTGGAAACAGGCCCTTCCGCCCCCTGAGTCCACACCAACAACGCTACACTGCCACGAGTTCCGTCATTCACAAAAAGGTGGAAGTTGTAAAGGGCCTGCCGAGTTTAAAGGACCTAAAAAAAAATCAAGATCGTGGTAATCTACGAACTCCTACGACCTTCCACGACTATGTTCACGAACTCCTACAAACTCCTACGAGTATGTCTACCAATTCCCACGACTATTTCGATGCCCTCCTTACGAGTAAAAAGTTGCAATTTCTTTCATTCCGACCATTTTCTTACTCTTGGACATTTTTTATCGGGCTGGAAAAAACGTCCCTACTTGCCTGATGCCACGAGTACCTACGGCTGGAATTTACGAGCCGCTACGATATATCTATGAACTCCTACGACCTCCTACGGACTCGTTACCAACATTCTGCAAGTTTGAATCAAGGAGAAAACTCAGGAGAATTCGTGAGTTACCTCGTGAAAGTGGGACAGGCCCCTTTACTTGCACTGCAAGGTTTGGACATTAACGGAGATCGAAAATACAATGTCCCCGATACTGATCCCTGGACAATGACACTATTGTGGAGGTTCACGTGTCGTGTGAACACTCCGTTTATCAATTAACCGATACAGACCCGCCGCGCATTAAGTTAATATTTAACTATTACTGTGCCGTCGCTCGTGAGCACACACACGAGTTAACGCCGACCTTCAAATTCCAACCGCCAATCCTTCGAATTCCAAGCGCATAACGGCTCGCCCCCTGTCCGCGTGATTAGTTGGCGTGGATCATGCCCGGTCCACGGGAGAGTTCGAGCCCGACCAACGAAGGTTCGATACCAAAATGGCTCAGCCTATACACATTCCTTTCATCCAAAGAACATCCATTCACCACAACCCCATATTCTCTGCCACTTGGCCAACAATTTATCAAAGCCCTTTTCACACGTCAACATTGCAGATACTCCTGCTATTGGCACCTTATTAAAAGCCTCTGGAAGTCCATTTACACCACATTGACCGTATTATCCTCATCATCTCTATGCAATCAAAAGATTCTATCAGAATTACTATCTATCAAATGCAATTCTCCTTTCATAAATCTGTGCTGTCTTGCCATAATTAATCTGTCCCTCCAAGTGACCATTAGTTAAGTTAGTTCCGTTCATTGTCATGTATACCGAGGTACAGTGAAAAGCTTTTTGTTGCTTGCTATCCAGTTAGCGGAAAGACAATACAAGATTACATTCGAACCGTCCACAGTGTACAGACACATAATAAAGGGAATAACTGGTTTAGTGCAAAAGAAAGTCCAGTTAAAGATAGTCTGATGGTCTACAATGAGGTAGATAGTAGCTCAGGAACGCTCTCTAGTTGTTGGTCTTGACCCAGATCAGTTAGTAAAAACGTTCCTGCCACTGAGGTTAAATTGACTGGCCTGAAGTCACCAGACTTATTCCCCCTCTGTTGGTCAAGGGAGTAACATTTGTCAATATCCAATTCCCAAGAACCATGGGCATGGAATGGTTATGGGTATGGCCAGTGCCCCTATGATTTTTACTGAGCTTTTCTCAAACTTCTGCTTTAGTTTAGTTTAGTTTAGAGATACAGGACGGAAACAGGCCCTTCGGCCCACCGAGTCCGCACCGAGCAGCGATCCCCGCACGTTAACACTATCCTACACTAGGGACAATTTAACCAAGCCAATTAACCTACAAACCTGAACGTCTTTGGAGTGCGGGAGGAAACCAAAGTCCTCAGAGAAAGCCCACGCGGGTCACGGAGAGAACGTACAAAATCCGTACGGACAAGCACCCGTTGTCGGGATCTCTGGTGCTGTAAGCGTTGTAAGGCAGCAACTCTGCCGCCCGGATGCGTTCAACTTGGTTGTACTGATCTACAACTTCTACTTGACTTTGTAACAGACATGCCACAGTTTATGGTGTTTGCGCATTCCCCTTGCGAGGGGTTCCCCCCTTGGAACTCCAGTTTTCTCACACATCCCAAAAGCAAGGAGGTTGGTAGGTTTATTGGTCAATCACCCCTAATTTAGGTGGTTGGTAGAATTGGGAGGGATTGACGGGCTTGTTAAGAGTGTTTCATTGTCATATGTCCCAGATAGAACAATGAAATTCTTACATATGAAAGAGTGGCTGCAGGGCATTGAGTGTGGTAAATAGAGTTGATGGGAGTTCTCTGAGGGCCAGCATAGACTCCATGGACTGAGTGGCCTCCTTCATTGCCGAGATACAGGGAAGAAGGATCTTCCTGGTTTCAGAGGTGAATGTAAACTGTGACAGACAAATTACGGGATAGGGCCATTGTACGCCTGGAACAGTGATTGTTCGACGTAACCTACACAGAAGTAGGCACAGCTGGGGTCCATGTGAGTACATATGGCTATGCCTTGGATTTCGAGAAAGTGGGAAGAGTCGTAGGAGAAGATGTTCAGGGTGAGGACCAGTGGAGGAGAGTGTTCGTAGAGGGGAAATGGCTGGTTCTGCGGTCGAGGAGGAAACAGAGGGCTTTAAGTCCTTCCTGGTGGGGGATGGAGGTGTCGAGTGACTGAACATCCACAGATAAAGACGAGGGAGTGGGGGCCTGGATAACGAGAGTCATTAAAGAGACAATGGGCATGTGAGATGTCTTGGACATCGGGAGGGATTGGACCAGGGGGGATCGGATGGAGTCGAGGTACATGGAAATGATTTGCGTGGGGCAGGAGCAGGCAGAAACGATGGGTCTGCCAGGGCAGTGGTGTTTATGGGTTTTGGGGAGAAGGTAAAGCTCGTCCATGTGGGGCTGGGGAACATGGAAGTTTGTAATTTCCACAACACTGTTTGATCACTCAAGTTTACATCAGCAACAAGCCGGCAGAGGGCCGTGGTCCACAGAAAGTGCCCCTACAGTGAGATGGAACTTGAGCCATCAATGGCGGGGGTGATTACCCAAAAGGCCATGCGCCCCAGAAAGTGCCCTGGACACAGCAGTACGCCACTGAGACAGTTGTCACTCAGTGACAGACACAAAGTGCTGGAGTAACTCAGCGGGCCAGGAAGCATCTCAGGACAACATGGACAGGTGACGTTTCCGGTCGAGACCCTTCTTCAGACTCAACCAGTTTATTTCGGGCAGGGGATGGCGATGGTGATTCCGACTTACAGTTTCAGTTTAGTTTATTGTCACGTGTACCGAGGTACAGTGAAAAGCTTTTTATTGCGTGCTATCCAGTCAGCGGAAAGACAATACATGATTACAATCGATCCATTTACAGTGTATAGTTAAAGTAGGAAATGTTTAGTTTAAGAAGTAACTGCAGATGCTGGAAAATCGAAGGTAGACAAAAATGCTGGAGAAACTCAGCGGGTGAGGCAGCATCCATGGAGCGAAGGAAATAGGCAACGTTTCGTGTCGAGACCCTTCTTCAGACTTACTGATTAAACTTTAGTTTAATTTAGTTTAGAGATACAGCGCGGAAACAGGCCCTTCGGCCCACCGGGTCCGCACCGACCAGCGATTCCCGCATATTAACACTATCCTACACCCACTAGGGCCAATTTTTACATTTACCAAGCCAATTAACCTACAAACCTGCACGTCTTTGGAGTGTGGGAGGAAACCAAAGATCTCGGAGAAAACCCACGCAATTCACGCGGAGAACCTACAAACTCCGTACACGCAACACCCGTAGTCGAGATCGAACCCGGGTCTCCGGCGCTACATTCGCTGTAAGGCAGCAACTCTACCGCTGCGCCACCGTGCTGCCCTGTTGCTGTAGGAATGCAGATTGAAGAGTGTGGAACGATTGCAATGTGAGTTTGTGAATCTACCTCTGTGGCTAGCACGCAAATAGTCGCCTGTGTTGGGCGTCATCTTGGAAGCAGATTTACGTTAAACTTTCCATACGTGTGTGAAAGATACATCTTCTAGATGCGCTGGGAGATGTTAATGAAACGTACTCCTTTGATAAATCAGGGTGTGCTTGCAGTGAAAAATCTGCCTCAATTGTTTTAACCACATTTCAGGTTTTTGTGTCTGCTTTCAGCTTGGTGACGACCAAGGAAATAGAAGGTTCTAGAACTCATACGATAACAATGTCTCCGTCTGACTTCCTGGACAAACTGATGGGAAGGACTTCAGGATATGACGCAAGGATCAGACCCAACTTTAAAGGTAATTCACAACATTATGGTATAAAAAACAGAAATGCTGGAAACACTCAGCAGGTCAGGCAGCATGTGGGGAAGGGCAGAGGGCTGGAGAGAGACAGAGAGAGTAATGGGCCTGGCCTACTTAGGCGACTTTTTAGGTGACTACAGGACTTTTTAGTTGACTACAGTCGCCACATGGTCGCCACATGGTTGCTGGTGGTCACCGGGGTGTCGCCTGTATGGTTGTGAGTAGTCTCTTCAGTCGCCCAAAGAGTCGCCCAAAGTAGTCTCTTTCTGGTCGCCGAAAATGTTTCCAACATGTTGAAAAATAATCGCCGTCAGTGGCGACCTTGGGTTTGACGTCAAATGAGCGTATCTTGATGTAGGTGCTGTCGTAGGTTGTCAGCAGGTTAATGTAGGCAGTCGCCAGGATGTCGTAGGATGTCGCCAGGATGTCATCAGTTGTCGACAGGTGACGAAGGTTGTTGCCGGTGCTGATTTCGGTGAATTTCAATGTCGTATTCGCCGGCAGTCACCTAACAAATTGCCTAAAGGGGCCTGTCCCACTTGGGCGACCTAAATGGCGAGTTTAGAAGAGTTTAGGAGAGTTTGAAAAAATGTCATGTTGAAGACCTCCTTCGACAATGTAGAAGACCTGCTTCGACCTCCTTCGACTATTTTGAAGACTAGCTATGACTAACTTTGGGAAAATTGGACACCGAATATTGGAGAGTGAAGACGACCTCCTTCGATCTCCTGCGACCTCCCTTCGACCTCCCTTCGACTATGATGAAGACTATCTACGACTACCTTCGACTACCTTTGATTACCTTCGATTACCTACGACTAACATGCCGACCTACTACGACCTACTACGACTAAACCTACGAGTAAACAAAGTATCGATTTTTTCCATGGTGACCTTTTTTTACTCGCGGGCATTTTTTAACATGTTGAAAAAACGGCACGACCTAGCTGAGGCCTCGAGTACACGGGGACTACACTCGAGCATGAAGGAGAGTTACGAAGACCTCCTTCGACCAGAACTCGCAGATTAGGTCACCCAAGTGGGACAGGCCCTTCAGTGGGGCAGGCCCATTAGGCCATTCGCCGGTTTTTCGGCGACCTGCTACGACTAGGGACAGGCAGCATGGCTGGAGAGTTGGAATGGGTGACATTTTGGGTCGAGACCCTTCTTCAGACCCTTCTTTATGAATGTGTCAATGACCATGTTTATGAAACATTTAGACACGTACGTGGATTTGAGGGATATGGGCCAAACAATGACCTTTTATCCCAATTGGGTAAGATTAGAGATTAAAATGTCAAGAGGTAGTGAGATGGGAAATAGAGGGTTGTGTGAACAAAGGCGTACGACGAAAAGTTATGTGAAGGTGAAAGTGGGAGGCAATGGGTCAAAAGAGAGCTTCCGTCTAAACTTTCACCGTAAAACATGCTTCGTTTCACAGAAAAGAAATAGAACAAATAAATAGGAAACAAAAACTTTTAAGGTGAGAGAGGTGAGATTTAAGAGAGACCTCAGGAGGAACCTGAGATGCATGAGGAAGCTGTAGAACTGGACACAATTCTGATTTTTAAAGGACGTTTGGACAAATATATGAATAGGAAGGGTTTTGAGAGATATTAGCCAAATGCGGGCAAACGGGAGCTGTCCAATATCCCAACTTGGTCGGCATGGACATAGAGTAATAGAGCAATAGAGTCATACAGCGTGGAAACAGGCCCTGCAACCCAACTTGCCCACACCAACCAATGTGTTCTATCTACACTAGTCCCACCTGCCTACGTTTGGCCCATATGCCTCAAATCCACGTACGTGTCTAAATGTTTCATAAATATGGTGATGGTACCCGCCTCTACTACCTCTTCCAGCAGCTCATTCCATACACCGACCACCCTTTGTGTAAAAATAGTTGCCCCTCGGGTTCCTATTAAATCTCCCCCGCTCCTCACCTTAAACCTTTGTCCTCTGGTTCTCGATTCCCCTACTCTGGGTAAAATACTCTGTGCCTCTACCCCATCTATTCCTCTCATGGTCGTACACCTGATGACATGTGGGCCGAAGGGCCTGTTTCCATGTTGTTCAGCTTAGGAATAAACTCAGCGTTGGGTCTGTGAGGCCTCTCTGTAAATGTCTGCGCATTTCTAGAAGCTACAAGATTTGGCTTTGTGTTAAAGAAAAGGTTATTAGGAAGTGCATTGGAATGACAGTAACTTTGCTGATTAATTTCACCAATGGTATTGTGACAGAGTTCATATCAAAGATTCAGTAGTGGAAATGAATGTGCTTGAATGTACAAAGCCAGTAGGTGAAATATTTGACAATCCCACTAATGTGCTTGTTATTTGTCTGCTTGCTACTTCTTCTGGAAAGGTTCAATCCTTTATATTTCCTTACATCGTGGAAGGAGGGCATTTGGCCCATCAGATTTATGACAAGAAATAGAGCAATCATATTTTTTTACCTTTTGCCCCGTAAGCAATTTGTCCTACAATTCCCCCCAGATTCTACCAAACACAGTGGCTAATTAACCTACCAACCTGCACACCTTTGGAAAGTGGAGTACCCAGAGGAAACACGTACATCACAGGGCGGCACAGTGGCGCAGCGGTAGAGCGGCCTAGTCAGGGTTAGATCCTGACTACGAGTGCTGTCTGTACACTGTCTGTACGTTCTCTGACTGCGTAGGTTTCTGCTGGGTGCTTCCAAAGACGTGCAAATTTGTATGTTAATTGCCATTTGTAAATGGTACCTAGTTTATAGGATAGAACTGGTGTACGGGCATTATGCTCAGTTTTGGGCACCAGGTTATAGGAAAGATGTTGTCTAGCTGCAAGGGGTGCAGAGAAGATTTATGAAGATGTAGGCAGGAGTCGAAGATCTGAGCTATAGGGAGGTTAATAATAATAATAATAATAGATTTTATTTATATAGCGCTTTTCAGGACTCAAAGTCGCTTTACATTGAGAGTCAGGAATAAACAAAACAAAATAGAGCAGTAAGACCAGAGGGGAGGGGAACATGGGACTAAGGGTATGCAGAGGTGAAGAGATGGGTCTTGAGGCGAGACTGGAAGATGGTGAGGGACTCAGAATTTCAGACCGGTTGTGGGAGGGAATTCCAGAGCCTGGGAGCTGCCCTGGAGAAGGCTCTGCCTCCAAAAGTGCAGAGGTTTGCTTTCGGAGTGGAGAGGAGACCAGCTGATGTGGATCTGAGGGACCGTGAGGGTTGGTAGGGGGAGAGGAGGTCAATGAGATAAGGGGGGGCCAGGTTGTTGAGGGCTTTGTAGGTGAGGACCAGGATTTTGTAGGTGATCCGGTGGGAAATGGGAAGCCAGTGAAGTTCTTTGAGAACTGGGGTGATGTGGTGCCAGGATTTGGTGTGGGTAATGAGTCGAGCGGCTGCATTTTGAACCAGTTGGAGTCGGTTGATGCTGCTGGAATTGATTCCGAAAAGAAGAGAGTTACAGTAGTCCAGTCGGGAGGAGATGAAGGCATGGATGAGTCTTTCAGCAGTGGGGGGTGTGAGAGAGGATCTGATTTTTGCAATGTTGCGGAGGTGAAAAAATGATGTTTTGACAACATGGCGGATGTGAGGCTCAAGGGAGAGGGTTGAATCAAAGATCACGCCAAGGTTGCGGGCCTGAGGAGATGGGGAGACAGTGGTGCCGTCAATAGTGAGGCTTAGACTCCATTCCCTGGAATGCAGGAGGATGAAGGGTGATCTTATAGAGGTGTACAAAATTGTGCGAGGAATAGATCGGGTAAATGCACAGAATCTCTTACCCAGAATAGGCGAATCAAGAACCAGAGGACATAGGTTTAAGGTGAGGAACCTGAGAGGTAACTTTTTTACATAAAGGGTGGCGGGTATTTGCAACGAGCTGCCAGAGGAGGTAGTTGAGGCAGAGTCTCTTGCAAAGTCAAAGTCAAAAGTCAAAGTCAATTTTACTCGTCACATCCACCCGAAGGTGCAGTAAAATGAATTTGCCAGCAGCGATACACTTAAACCGAACACACAATACACAATAAGATTTAACACAAACATCCACCACAGCATTCTTCACTGGGTTTAGCCAGTCCTCCTCCTTTGTTCACCCGTAGTCGGGGCCATGAATGGTCGAACACACCATTGGAGTACCTGAATTGGCACTTTCCTACCATTCCTACATTATTGCAACATTTATGAAACATTTAGACAGGTACATGGATAGGACAGGTTTAGAGGGATATGGGCCAAATGCAGACAGATGGGACTGGTGTAGATGGGACATGTTGGTCAGTCTGTTTCCATGCTGTATAACTCTATGACTCTATCTATGACTCCATAACTTCCTCTATGAGTGTACATGGGGTGGGGGTACACGTGGAAAATCAGGAGAGCAACAAGAAGGCATAAGATGGATTTGGTAGTCAAGGTAAAACATCAATAGAGATTCTATAGGCATATTAAGAGCAAAAGGATGGGCAGAGAGTGATTAGGAGAGAAGGACCTCAGACTGATCAGCATGGCCATTTCAGTGTGGAGCACGTGAAATTATTAATGAATGGTTCTCATCAGTTTTTACTGCAGAGAAGATCATGGAAGCTAAGGTTTTGAGGAAAATTAGTTATGGTGTCTGGACTGAAGATAGACGCAAAAAACTGGAGTAACTCAGCGGGTCAACCTGCATCTCTGGAGAAAAGGAATAGGTGATGTTTCCGGTCGAGACCCAGCTTCTGAAGAAGGATCTCAACTCGAAACGTCACCCATTCCTTTTCTCCAGAGATGCTATCTGACCCGCTGAGTCGCTCCAGCTTTTTGTGTCTATCTCCGGCTTAAACCAGCATCTGCAGTTCCTTCCTACATATGATGTCTGGGCCATATACGAATTACCAAAGGGGAGGTATTGGTGGTCTTAAAGCACATTAAGGTGGTTTCATCTCCAGGGCATGGCCAAGTGCATCCTTGGACCTTGTGGGAAACTAGGGTAGAAATTGAAGAGGGTGGTGGGCGGCACGGTGGTGCAGCGGTAGAGTTGCTGCCTTTCAGCGCCGGAGACACTGGTTCAATCCCGACTACGGTTGCTGTCTGAACGGAGTTTTTACGTTCTCCTCGTGACCGCGTGAGTTTTCTCCGAGATCTTCGGTTTCCTCCCACACTCCAAAGACGTACAGGTTTGTAGGTCAATTGGCTTGATGAGTGTAATAATTGTCCCTAGTGTCTGTAAGATAGAGTTAATGTGCGTGGATAGCTGGTCGGCGTGGACCTGGTGGGCCGAAGGTCCTGTTTCCGCGCTGTATCTCTAAATCTCTCTCAACTGCTGTGGTACCGTGTGGGATAGATGGTATGATTCAGTAGAAACATAGAAACATAGAAACATAGAAAATAGGTGCAAGAGGAGGCCATTCGGCCCTTCGAGCCAGTACCGCCATTCGTTGTGATCATGGCTGATCATCCCCAATCAATAACCCATGCCTGCCTTCTCCCCATTTCCCTTGATTCCACTAGCCCCCAGAGCTCTATCTAAAGGGCCTGTCCCACCAGCATGCGGCTAGTGCGACCTAACGTGGCCGCTTGAGCCGTACGGCCACGTGGGGCCGGTCCCACTTCGATTGGCGGAGCCGTATGGAGTTGTGCGGGGCTGGTCCCGACATCGCGCGGGGCTCCGAAAAACTGACACTGTCCAAAAATCCCGCGCGACAACGGCCTGTCGGCCCGCAGCCGCATTGAGGCCGTACGCAGCGTCTCAATGTCGTACGCACCATCTTGACGCCGTATACAGCATTTTGACGGCGTACGCCTAGTTTGTGGCGTTGCGCGATGATATCACCGCCCGGCGTGCCGTTGCATGATGACGTAACCGCCCGACGCCATGCGACGTCCAAATTCAGTCGGCCCGCCTCCTGCTCAGCTGATTGGCGAGTATGATGTCGGGACCAGCCCCGCACAACTCCAGACGTCTCCACGGTTGGAAGTGGGACCGGCCCCGCGCGGCCGTACGCCTCAAGCCACCACGTTTAGTCGCACTAGACGCATGCAATCGCTGCTGGTGGGACAGGCCCTTAACTCTCTCTTAAATCCATCCAGTGACTTGGCCTCCACTGCCCTCTGTGGCAGGGAATTCCACAAATTCACAACTCTCTGGGTGAAAACGTTTTTTCTCACCTCAGTCTTAAATGGCCTCCCCTTTATTCTAAAGGGCCTGTCCCACTGTACGAGGTAATTCAAGAGTTCTCCCGAGTTTCCCCTGATTCGAACTTGGAGAATTACAGTAATAGCCGTTCATAGGTACTCGGGGCTCTCGTGGACATTTTTCAGCATGTTGAAAAAACCTCACGAGCTTACCGTGTTTCCCGAGTACCCGCCGTTAGCGTTACGAGCCGCTAAGAGACGTCCTGAGCTCCGACGTACCCGCTACGTACATTCTACGTACTTACCATGAGTTTGATTTTTTTTAAACTCGGGAGAGCTCTTGGGTAAACTCGTACAGTGGGACAGGCCCCTGGTTCTGGACTCGCCCAACATTGGGAACATTTTTCCTGCATCTAGCTTGTTCAGTCCTTTTATACTTTATTGTTACATGTACCGAGGTACAGTTAAATTCATTTTTGTATACAGTTCAGTACGTATCACTATACACAAGCACTTAGACACACATTTGATAAAGGCCTGTCTCACGAGTCTGCGGTCATTGGCGGTGATATAGGAAGTATCTACCGCTCGTGGACCGCCAGAGACCGCGGGTTCGGTCAAACGCACACCGCCGGGGCCGTGCGCCATTGGTCCCAACACCGCACGGTGCTCACAAAAAGTCAGCAATGTCTAAAAATAATTTCTTGCCGCCAGTGAGGCACGAGTGCGGCACGGTCACCGCCACAGCCTCCGCCAGTGAGGCACGAGCGCCGTGAGTCGAACTCTCACCGCCACAGCCACCGCCAGTGAGGCACGAGTGCGGCACGGTCACCGCCACAGCCTCCGCCAGTGAGGCACGAGTGCGGCACGGTCACCGCCACAGCCGCTGCCAGTGAGGCACGAGTGCGGCACGGTCACCGCCACAGCCTCCGCCAGTGAGGCACGTGTGCGGCACAGGCGCCGCCACAGCGCCGCGATCAGCACTACCGCTGCCACAGCCCCGCTTGTCTTTTATAAAGCAAATTTCTATAACACAAGGTGTTTTAGGAACAAAACTATCATATTATAGCAGAACCACCTGTAGTCTAAATCAGTGCAGGTAGTTATACTATAATGGGACAGTTGTGTTTCTAAGAAACCTCTTGGTATAGAAAATCCGGCTATAAATCAATTATATTAATAGTGGTTAGAATGTTTCAGACAACAGCTTCCGGTAAGGCTAGATTTTTTTTTACTTACCGCAAGCTCGTGGGACCGGCCGTACTGAGATCACTCGGCCCCCGTGCGGCGCTCCCGCGGCATTGGCTCGCGCTCTCGCGGTTGACGTGCGGTCCCCTCTTCCGGCGACGCCGCACTTCACCACCAATGACCGCAACACCGTGAGACAGAGCCTATAGGCATCTCTGATACAGTATGATATCAAGAGTGATGTACTGCCGTTGATGAAACACTCTAGTTTCCAACAAAGAATATAGTTGAGGAAAGTACAATAACAACATTTACATTTCTTTAGTCAGAGGTTGGTAAATCTGTGGAATTATTTGCCATAGACGGCTGCAGAGGCCAAGTCAGTGGATATTTTTAAGGCAAGCAGATTTTTGGTTCGTACAAGTCTTATAAGTTATGGGGAGAAGGCAGGAGATTGGGGTTAGGAGGGTGAGATCGATCAGCCATGATTGAACGGCGGAATTGACTTGATGGACCAAATGACATAATTCTACTCCTATCACTCATGACCTTATGACCTAAAAGACATTTGGACAGATACATGGATGAGGAACGTTCAGAAGAATATTGGCCTAACATAGACAAATGGGGCTCGCTTAGATGGGCTTATCGTTCGACATGGGTGAGTTGGACTGAAGGGCCTGTTTCTGTGCTGTCGGACCCTTTGACTCTAAACTCCACACAGATAGCACTGGAAGTTAGGATTGAACTTGGGATCTACTAGCTAACCATAAGAAAATGTTGCGTGATCCATCTTGTCCAACTGTTGGTAGTGAAAGGAAGATGGTGCCACAAATGAGGCTGAGAGGCCTGTTTCTGACTGTTTTTTAAATCCTGAGAAGGGTGGAGTACTGGGAAGGTTCTCACTGTTCGTAAAATGTTACTTTATAACCACATAAGATTTTGCTACAAATAATAAATCATGGCTCTGTCCCACGGGTTTGCGGTCATTGGCGGTGAAGCGCGGCGTCGCCGGAAGAGGGGACCGCACGGCAACCACGAGCGCGCCGCACGGATGCTGCGCGGGGGCCGAGTACAGCCGGTTCCACGAGCGTCGGGTGATGACGTCATCGCGCAACGCGATGCGCTACGCGATGACGTCTTTCGGATCGCGGGGCTGTGCCGCACATGTACCTCACTGGCGGCGGCCATGCCGCACACGTGCCTCACTGGAGGCGGCTGTGGCGGCGGCCGTGCCGCACTGGCGGAGGCTGTGGCGGTGCAAGTTCGATGCACGCCGCTCGTGCCGCACTGGCGGCGGCTGTGGCGGTGACCGTGCCGCACTCGTGCCTCACTGGTGGCGGCTGTGCGGTAAGAACATATTTTTGGACAGTGTTGATTTTCTTTTAGCACCGTGCGGTGTTGGGAACAACGCCGCACGGCCCCGGAATTGTGCGTTTGACCGAGTCCGCGGTCTCTGGCGGTCCAGGAGCGGTAGATTCTTCCTGTTTCGCCGCCAATGACCGCAGACTCGTGAGACAGGCCTTTCACTCTTTAACTCTATGTCAGTCAATTATCGCTCCTGGATCCTAGCCTGTTCAACTTTTCCCTATAGCTCTCCCTTAAGTCCTGGCAATATTCTCGTAAATCTTCTCTACACCCTTGGCTTCTCTTGATTGCCCTTATTAAATAATGGTGTAACATTAGCTACCGTCCAGTCTTTTGGAACTTCACCCGTGGCTAAAGATGACGTAACTATCTATGTATGGACCTTAGTTTAGTTTAGTTTAGAGATACAGCGCGGAAGCAGGCCTATCGGTCCACTTAGTCTGCGCCGACCAGCGATCCCCACGCACTAATACTATCCTACACACACTGGGGACAATTTATATTTTTATACCATGCCAATTAACCTACAAACCTGTATGCATTTGGAGTGTGGGAGGAAACCAAAGATCTCGGAGAAAACCCACGCAGGACACAAGGAGAACATACAATCTCTTTACAGACAGCACCCGTAGTCAGGATCTAACCCGGGTCTCCGGCGCTGAAAGGCAGCAACTCTACCGCTGCACCACCATGCCGCCCACTCTGCCGTCCAGCATTCACTGTAAGGCAGCAACTCTACCGCTGCACCACCATGTCCGCACATTCCGAAGTGCCACTTTTTGGAGGACATGAAACCGAGTCACCATCAGTTCTCTCAAATGGATTTAAAAGAAGTTATTCCCAGTGTTCACACCCTCATTTACCTCAATCTGCTCCTAGTCTGATGTCAGTTTTGTGGTTTGAGGCATTCTATTTTTCTTGGCATCTTTGTCATAGGGTAGTGGGTGTATGGAATCAGCTGTCAGTTGAGGTAGATGAAGCTGGGACCATCCCAACATTTAAGAAACAGGTAGACAGGTACATGGATAGGACAGGTTTGGAGGGATATGGACCAAACGCAGGCGAGTGGGACTAGTGTAGCTGGGACATGTTAGCCGGTGCGGGCAAGTTGGGCCGAAGGGCCTGCTTCCACACTGTATCACTTCATGACTATGACTCTAGAGTCATACAGCTTCCTTTCCCTCATGCCGACCAAGATGTACCATCTACGCTAGTCCCACCTCGCCACGTTTGGCCCATATCCCTCTAAATCTTTCCTATTCATGTACAGGTACCTGTCATAGTACGTGCCTCAACTACCTCCTCTGGCAGCTCATTCCATAAACTCACCGCCCTCTGTGTGGAAAAAATTGCCCCTCGGGTTCCTATTAAATCTTTCCCCTCTCACCTTGCACCTATGTTCTCTGGTTCTTGATTCACCTACTCTGGGTAAAAGGCCTCTTTAGCGTTACCCGTGTCTATTCCCCTCATGATTCTCCTCAGACCCCACCAAGGATCTTGCTCTACAGTGGTTAAGGCCATGCATTGATAACTTAACTTGAGTTTTAAAAGGAGACACAAAGTGCTGGAGTAACTCAGTGGGTCAGGTAGCATCTCATGAGAACATGGATATGTTGAAGGATGTAGGAAGGAACTGCAGATGCTGGTTTAAACTGAACTTAAACACAAAATGCTGGAGTAACTCAGTAGGACAGGCAGCATCTCTGTTGAGAAGGAATAGGTGATGTTTCTGGTCGAGACCCTCCTTCAGACTAAAGTCAGAGGAAAGGGAAACGAGAGATATAGACAAAGTGGAGAGATATAGAACAAATGATTGAAAGATATGCAAAAACGTAACGATGATAAAGGAGACAGGCAATTGTTAGCTGTTTGCTAGGTGAGAACGAGAAGCTGGTGCAACTTGGGTGGGGGACAGATGGAGAGAGAGGGAATGCCCGGGTTACTTGAAGTTAGAGAAATCAATAGTCACATCATTGAGTTGTAAGCTGCCCAAGCGAAATATGAGATGCTGTTCCTCCAATTTGCATTTGGCCTCACTCTGACAAGGGAGGAGGCCTAGGACAGAAAGGTCAGTGTGGGAATGGGAAGGGGAATTAAAGTGTTTGGCAGCCGGGGGATCAGGTAAGTCCAGGCGGACTGAGTGAAGGCGTTCAGCGGAACGATGCCCAAGTCTACGTTTGGTTTCGCCAATGTATAAGAGTTCACATCTTGAACAACGGATACAGAAGATGAGGTTGGGGGAGGTGCAAGTGAACCTGTGCCCATGTTGAAAATATGTTCAATTGCACATTGCACATGTTCAGTGGTGATTTATAGTCACGTATGTCGTGCACAGTGAAATTCTTTTTGTATAATCACACATGCACACTATGTTTTGGTGCCATTTAATGGATAGGTGACGTCTTGGGTCGGAACCCTTCCACAGACTCTTTCTTTTCTAAACCAGTATCTGCAGTTCCTTGTATCTAACTCGAGTTAAACATTTGCACAGTTACAACACCGGCATTTCAATTCCTAAACCTAACACAATTCGACAGACCATTATTCTTATTGATCATCATAATAAAATGACCAGGCTCGGAATAAATTGCTTTATTTTGAACAGCACGGCACGTAGAGAATCAAGAAAATGACATTGGTTGTAAATTTTGAAAGGCTGGTTCTGCATTTAATGAAGGTAGACACAAAATGCTGGAGTAACTGAACGGGACAGGCAGAATCTTTGGATTGAAGGAATGGGTGATATGTTTTGGATCGAGATCCTTCTTCAGATTCGTTCCTTCTCTCCAGAGATGCTGCCCTGTCCCGCTGAGTTACTCCAGCATTTTGAGTCTATCTTCGGTTTAAACCAGCATCTGCAGTCCCTTCCTTCAAACTGCATTTAATGAATGCGGATTTTACGTTCCGAGATGAGTAAAATGGTAGGAGTGGATGTATTCCACTTCTAAAGGATTACATTTATGGTTCAGTTATACTGAGAATCAGAAAAGTAATCTGGTCAGCGTATTAAACTGCCAAGGCTGGATTAGTGGAGCTGTCCCAGTTTTGTAGTGAGCGATCTGCAGGATTTTAAATTCAATTCAATTCAATCTTAAATTGTCATTGTGCAGTGTACAGTACAGAGACAACGAAATGCAGTTAGCATCTCACCCAGAAGAGCGAACTTAGGAATAATGAGCAGTAAAATATATATATGTACAGCAGTATCAGTAGTGCAATTTTTCTGGGGGAAGGAGTGTCAGGGGGGGGTGACTGGCAATCACCGAGGTGCAGAGTTCAGTAGTGTAACAGCCGCAGGGAAGAAGCTGTTCCTGAACCTGCTGGTTCGGAAACGGAGGGACCTGTAGCGCCTCCCGGATGGGAGGAGGGTAAACAGTCTGTGGTTCGGGTGAGAGCAGTCCATGACGATGCTGCGCGCCCTTCGCAGAAATCGCTTGCTTTGGACAGACTCAATGGAGGGGAGTGAGGAACCAGTGATGCGTTGGGCGGTTTTCACCACCCTCTGCAGTGTTTTCCGGTCGGAGACAGAGCAGTTGCCAAACCATACTGTGATACAGTTGGTAAGGATGCTCTCAATGAAGACAAATCTGACAAAAATATATATATATATGTTTGAATTTGATTCTCAGTTTGGTTTGTCGGGAGAGATTAAGCAGACTTGGCCGACTCACTCTAGTTAACATGAATAAGAAGTGATCAAGAGTCAAGAGTGTTTTATTGTCCTATTTCCCAGATAGAACAATGAAATTCTTACATGCAGCAGCACCACAGAATATGTAAACATAGTACACTGTACACAATAATATATGAGAAAAAGGTTCAGTGTGTGTACATATACACATACACACATATACACACACACACACATATATATATATGGTTTAGGCTTATGTTATTATTGTCCCGTGCACTGATATACATATAGGAAAGAACTGCAGATGCTGGTTTAAATCGAAGGTAGACACAAAATGCTGGAGTAACTCAGCGGGACAGGCAGCATCTCTGGAGAGAAGGAATGGGTGACGATTCGGGTCAAGACCCTTCTTCAGTCTGAGGGGGGGGGGAGGCGGGGGGGAGAGGAAGGGTGGAGGAGGGAGGAGAGGAGACGGGAGGGGGGAGAGGAGGAGGAGAGGAGGGGGAGAGGAGAGGGAAGAGGAGGGGGAGAGGAGGGGGAGAGGGGGGAGTGGGGGAGAGGAGGGGGAGGGGGGTGTGGGAGGGGAGGGGGGAGAGGAGGCCTCGGAACCCCAACCAAATTACTGCTTGTTCAGCGGCTTCAATCCAGGGCCCTGGGGGGGTGGGGGAGGCGGGCTGCTGTGCTGCGGGTGGGGCAGAGCGGGACGGGGCAGATGGTCGGCCGAGTGCGAGTCGACTGCAAGCGGGAGGCGACAAAATGACTGCGAGTCGGGGGGGTTAACGTAACTCGTCAGCGGCTTCAATCCAGAGTCCGGGGGGAGGGCGGCTGGGCTGCGGGCGGGGCGGGACAGGGCGGGATGGACAGCCGGCCGAGTTCTAGTCGACTGCGAGTTGGGGGGGGGTTAATGTAACTCGCAGCTCGTGCAAAAACAGGGCCCAGCAGGCTGCGCTTTGAAAATTGTACGCAGCTGGCCATGAGGAGCAGAGCCATTGTGACGTCATCAGCTCGTTAGCTTTAAAAAATATCTCAGATTTGTGAACAATTTTAAGAAATAACTCAGGAAATAATTAATCACATTTTCAGATGAGACGATTTTTGAAATCTTTAAGTAAATCTCTATCGGAATATGTAAATATTTCATCGTTAGCGCGTCGTGTTTTCGAGGAGATGTGAATCACAGACAAACAAATACACACACACACAAATACATCCACATCCAAGATCAGAGTTTTAATAGTTACTAGACCAAGTGCAGACCCGTCGGGTCTGGTCCCCGAAAGTGCTTCACACCCCGGGGTGTTGTTCCCGAAGGTGCTTCAGACCCCGGGGTGAAAATGTGCGAAAAAAAGATGGCGTCGTTTTCGGAAAATATCGGAGAAAATCGGCGAAAAAAAGATGCCGTCGTTTTCCGAGAAAATCGGAGACAATCGGAGAAAACACGTGTACATAAACGTGTACATAAACACGACCGAATTTAATCAGGAGTGGCTATTCGTAAAGATAAATGTCATCTCTTTGGAAATGGTAAAAAATATGGGCCTTTCCGCGCGCTGTGTGGGCCAGGGGCGGTATCAAAGGGGATTTGGTGAAAGTCAGGCAGACACAAGTCAGGCAGACACAAGTCAGGCAGCCACAAGTCAGGCAGCCACGGAGTTTTATAGATAGACTAGACCAAGTGCAGACCCGTTGGGTCTGGTCCCCGAAAGTGCTTGACACCCCGGGGTGTTGTCCCCGAACGTGCTTCAGACCCCGGGGTGAAAATCGGCGAAAAGAAGATGGCGTCGTTTTCGGAAAAAATCGGAGAAAATCGGCGAAAAAAAGATGGCGTCGTTTTCGGAGAAAATCGGCGAAAAAAAGATGGCGTCGTTTTCGGAGAAAATGGGAGAAAATCAAATTGGGGTTGGTGGGGGGATGGATGACACCCCGGGGTGTTGTTCCCGAACGTGCTTCAGACCCCTGGGTGAAAATCGGCAAAAAAAAGATGGCGTAGTTTTTTGAAAAAATCGGGGAAAAAAAGATGGCGTCGTTTTCGGAGAAAATCGGAGACAATCGGAGAAAATCACATTGGGGTTGGGGGGGGGATGGATTTTATTAAAAAACGTGTACATAAACAGGACAGAATTTAATCAGGAGTGGCTATTCGTAAAGATAAATGTCATCTCTTTGGAAATGGCGAAAAACGTGGGCCTTTCCGCGCGCCGCGTGGGCCAGGGGCCGTATCAAAGGCCGCGCGGCAAAGTCAAGCAGGCCGTCGGACGTACAGACGGACGACAGCCAGAGAGTTTTAAAAGTATATAGATAGATAGATAGACTAGACTGAGACCCGTTGGGTCCCAGCTTCACACGGAGGGCTGGTCCCCAACGCAATATTCCACCTCTCCACCAATTCCAATATACACACTCACACACACACACACACACACAGACACACACACAAACACTCACACAAATACACGCACATACTGACACACACACACACATACACACACACACATGCACACACACACACTCACACACATACACTCACGCACACACACTCACACACACACACACTCACACACACACACATACACACTCACACACACACACACACATACACTCACACGTACACTCACATACACACACACACTCTCACACACACACACATACACACACACACACATACACTCACACACATACACTCACACACACACACACTCACACACACTCACACTCACACACACTGACTCACACACCATATATATGACAGTAAACCTTCTTGAATCTACTCACATGGCTGAGCGCGGCCTCTCCACTGTGGGGCTTCCGCAGTCAGTGACCACACACACTTACACACACACACACACACACACACACACACACACACACACACACACTTACACACACACACACACACACACACACACACTCACACACACACACTCACACTCACACACACCCACATACACACATACACATACACGCACACACACATACACAGACTCACACACACAAACTCACACACAGACTCAACACACACACATACACTCACACACACACATACACTCTCACACACACACACACACACACACACACACACACACACACACACACACACTGACACACACATACACACACACACACATACACACACACTCACACTTACATACACACTCACACAGACATTCACACACACGCTCACACACACTCACACTCACACACACTCACACACACCATATATATGACAGTAAACTTTCTTGAATCTACTCACATGGCTGAGCGCGGCCTCTCCACTATGAGGCTTCCGCATTTAGCGGCACTTCCGCAATCAGCGTGACCTCTGCATTTACCGGAAATTACGCAATCTGCGCGACCTCTGCACTCACCGGCAATTATGCAATCAGCACGACCTGTAACGGCAGATTTTCAAACCTTTCCGGTAATTAGCACCCTAGCCGCTATTTGGATGAGAATGGTTGAAGGGGGTGTCTACTAAACGCTTGCGAGCTCACTCACAGAGACCTTCAGAGCTTCTTCTCAGATATGGCTTAAAAACACAGTCTTTTGATGAATAAATGCTTTATTGTTGATAGAAAACAGTAAGATACATGCAAGTTTCTTCCGACTCGTTACTTCAATCTTCTTCGAACTCCAGCTTATTACTTTAGACATTAGAAAACTCCTCATGTCTCCGTGACACTGGCAAAATCTGGTATGATCTCCTTTAGATTTCCCATGGACCCCGCATGGCCCGTCTCCATCGTCTCTCCAAACTAATCTAAAAACTAAACTTCTGCGCAAGCATCTAAGCTCCAAACACACCAGAAATCGTAAGCGCTCTTTTTCATCCCTAACTTTCATCTCTAATACCTCCTCTAGTGCCCTTACGAAAGTTTCATACTCCAAAGGATCTCCACCATATGTAGGAATTTCTACTGGTGGTAGAATGAGAGAGGTATTTTGCCGAGCTATAATCTCGTTGAATTTAGTTTGCCTATTCAACAGTGCCAATAATCCATCCTGATAACCCTGTCTTGGCTCCACCTGTTCATAAACGTGCCTTTGTGATTCAAACTGGCTTGCTCGAGCCTGTGCACCAGGCCTCGAAAAAGCATGGTCCGTTATTGGTTTGTCTCGAGCATCCACAGACGCTCCAATAGTAATTGGTTTTGATCTAGCACTCATTTGCTGAGATGAAGTTTCACCCATCTTCCTCTGTTCCAATAGGTTTCCAAAGCCTAGAAATCCGGTGGACATCGATTGTGGAATTGATCCAACTGCTGATTCATTTCGAGCAGTTTTTCTTCTTGGTCCAGAGCTCATCGTCTTCGACGTTCTAGAGCTGCATCTTGACCCCTCACTTTTCAGATTGTCCTTCTTGGCTTTGGTCACCACCATCTTTGTGTCTAATTTCAGTTGTTCCTTACGTCGCCTCATCTCATCTTCTTGTCGCGTCATCTCTTGTTGCCGTTGTGTCATCTCTTGTTGCCTTCGCATCATCTCTTCTTGATGTCGCCTCATGGCTTCTTGATCCCGCTCGATCTCATGTTTTTTCTTCATGGCATCCGCTTCTATTGAGAGCGCAGCTAACTCAGCTTTAACTCCCAATTGAGCAGAAGCCCCCGAGCAACCAGATCTATGTCTTGATCCTCGTGAAGATATATTGGAGATATTATCTCATCATCTAATTTCATCTTCCATTCTGGCACCTTGTTGCTTCGTACTTCCAGCTACTAAGCTCGTAACTTGTGATATAATTTCAGATAACCACTTCTCTGCCTTTTTCATGAAACCATTGAATATCATCAACCTGACTTCAACCCACTGGGTATGTCTTCTGCCTTCTTCCCAAGACGGTTCTGAACATAGCAGTACATCTTGTTTCTTGCCAACCTTCTGGATGAGGTTCCATAGTTGGCTCATATTAGATTTCACCTTGATCACGTTCTGTTCTGATTCCAATAGTTGTTTCTGTGTATTAATTAATCTCTCTGAACACTAAAAAGGCAAAGGAGATCATCACTGATTTCAGGCGACATAGAGCGTAGCTCAGGCCACTGGAGATAGGGGGCGAGGATTACACATCCTTGTCACCACCTTTTCACACTGCTGCCCTCAGGAAAAAGCTACAGGTCGCTAAAGTCACGCACTGCCAGACTCAAGAACAGATTTTACCCATCAGCAATCTTGGAACTGAACTCTGTCTCGGGAGCGGGTTATGGGAGACAGTGATAATTTATGTAAATATGAATCCATGGGTGGGTTTGTGGGAGGGAGGGGGTGTAAATAGTTTGAGTATGTGAATGTTTGAAGTTCTTTTAAATGGAGAGACACAGTAATCTCGTTGTATGTGACACATGCAATGACAATAAACCATTCTGATTCTGATTCTGATTCTGAATCTGTTAACCTGTAACCATAATTCGTTTCTCTCTCTCTCGGTTTCCCTCAAACAGGCAGTATGTGAAATATCTGTTTCTTTAAGTTGTCTGTGTCTTTCTTTACCACCACGTGGTTCAAATGGCGTAGCTCTTTCTTCATCTTCTAATTCCATGATTTTAAAGAGGTCTTGGCAGATTGCCAAGTCTTTAAATTAATCGAACAAAAGTCTCTGCTAGTAGCTGTGGCTCTGTTTTGTCAACGTTTTTTTCAAAACCATAACATACTGATAAAGTAGAGAACATCTCTCTAACTCCAGGTGGAAAAAGAATGATGCTAATTCAAATGGAATGCGCTTATCACAAGCGATTCAAAACAATCCAAGGTCGGTCTGCTTTCCCCAGACAAGCTGGAGAAAACACCTTCTGAGTTCTCTGTTACAGAAGTCTTTTAATTATAGCTGTGATTTCAAATTCAAAGAGTAATAATCGATTTGTACTCACAAATTAGGTGATACATCTTCAGATAAGTCTCGATGCTGTCGATAGACCTCAAGGCCCTTCTCTGGCCGAGATCTAGTTCCTCCTGGAACCACTTTCTTCTGGCTAAAACCTCTCAGAGAATCTTAGCCAATCTTTTGTCTTCATCTCTGGAACTTGTTTCGCTCCTATGACGGAGGTCTTCTTCGATTTAATCTTCTGTCCCACTCTCTGGGACTGGTATTAAACCCCCTTGCCAGAGGTTCCCTTCTAATTAATGTGGCGGCAGATTTTCAAATCTTTCAGGTAATTAGCACCCTAGCCGCTAAATGGATGAGAATGGTTGAAGGGGGTGTCTTCTAAACGCATGCAAGCTCACTCACAGAGACCTTCAGAGCTTCTTCTCAGATATGGCCTCAAAACACAGTCTTTTGATGAATAAATGCTTTATTGTTGATAGAAAACAGTAAGATACATCCAAGTTTCTTCCGACTCACTACTGCATTCTTCTTTGAACTCCAGCTTATTACTTTAGACATTAGTAAACTCCTCGTGTCTTCGTAACACTGGCATGATCTGGCATGTGGCCCGCATGGCCCGCATGATCCCGCGTGGTAGAAGGGTTAACCTTCCCCATCGTCTCTCCAAACTAATCTAAAAACTAAACTTCTGCGCAAGCATCTAAGCTCCAAACACGCCCAAAAACACGTCATAAATCCCACCCACAATATAACGGGCAGTCTAAAATTTAAAGGCACATGCCATCCTCAATGACATGCAAAACAGGCCAAATGGCCACTACACCTGCCTCAACTACCTCCTCTGGCAGCTTGTTCCATACACCCACCACCCTTTGTGTGAAAAGCTTACCCCTCAGATTCCTATCAAATCTTTTCCCCTTCACCTTAAACCTATGTCCTCTGGTCCTCGATTCACCAACTCTGGACAAGAGACTCTGTGCATCTACCTGATCTATTCCTCTCATGATTTTATACTCCTTTTTAAGATCTCCCCTCATCCTCTAGTGCTCCAAGGTATAGAGTCCCAGCCTACTCAACCTCTCCCTATAGCTCAGACCCTCTAGTCCTGGCAACATCTTCGCAAATCTTCTCTGTACCCTCTCCAGCTTGACAACATCTTTCCTGTGACATGGTGCCCAGAACTAAACACAATACTCTAAGTGCGGACTCACCAAAGTCTTATACAATTGCAACATGACCTCCCAACATGACCGTAATTTGCAAAATTGACCCCCCAACATGACGTAGGTTACAAATTTGGAATTGCACCCTAGCTTCTGGAAGGATTGTTCATAATCCTGATACAGAGAGGAAGATGGTCTGGTGAAATGCCCTTTCATGCTTCTGCATCTTCTACCCGACGGGAGCAGGGAGAAGAAGGAATGACCAAGGTGGGAAAAGTACTTGATAATGTTGTCTGCTTTCCCGAGGCAGCGTGAAGTGTAGACGGAGTCGCTGGTGGGGAATCTAGTCTTCCTGATGGATTGGCCATAACTCTCTGCAATAACCTGTGGTCTGGGGCAGAACCGGGGATGAGGAACATTACTGTTCCCAAAGGACAGAAGGCCCACAGCCTTGAAGTTTCCCAGCGCTTGTACTGGTATATAGTTCCTTGAAGGTGGCGTCACAGGTAGATAGGGTGGACAAAAATTCTTTCAGCACATTGGCCTTCATCATTCAGAGTTTTGAGTGTAGAAGTTGGGAGGTCATGTTGTAGCTATGTAAGATGTTGGTGAGGCCGCATTTTGAGTATTGTGTTCAATTCAGGGCATCATGTTATAGGAAAGATGTTGTTAAGTTGGAAAGCGTGCAGAGAGGATTTACAAGAATATTACCAGGACCTGTGGGTATGAGCTATAGAGAGAGGTTGAGCAGGCTGAGACTCCATTCCCTGGTGCACAGGAGGAAGAGGGGTGATCTTATAGAAGTGTATAAAATCATGAGTGGAATAGATCTGGTAAACACACAATCTCTTGAGAACTAAAGGACAGAGGTTTAAGGGGGAAAGATTTAATAGGAATCTGAGGGATAACTTTTTCACACAAAGGGTGGTGGGTGTATGGAACAAGCTGCCAGAGGAGGTAGTTGAGGCTGGGACTATCGCAACATATAAGAAGCAATTAGACAGGTACATGAATAAGACATGTTTAGAGCGATATGGGCCCATCGCCGGCAAGAGGGACTAGTGTAGATGGGACATGTTGGTCGGTGTGGGCAAGTTGGGCTGAAGGGCCTGTTTCCACACTGTATCACTCTATGACTATGGCAAGCACAACTGCTTTCAAAGCAAAGTGCTATAAATTAACTTCCTGTGTTAATGGGCCTTGTTAAAACAAAATTAATCTCACACAATACAACAACACTTTGAGTATTGTTCATTAAAGCTTCAATGTGTAAACAAATGTAACTGCAAACTTAAATTGATGAAAGAAAATTCTGGCACCATTTTTATTCAACTTCAGAGCAAAGTGATAAAAGTTATAGCCAATGCAAAGTTGAAGAAAGAACTGCAGATGCTGGAAAAATTGAAGGTAGACAAAAATGCTGGAGGAACTCAGCGGTTTGAGTAGCATCTATGGAAAGAAAGTATAGGCGACGTTTCGGATTGAGACCCTTCTTCAGACAGATGTGGGGGGAGGGGTGGGGGGCGGGAAAAAGAAAGGAAGAGGTGGAGACAGTGGGCTGTGGGAGAGCTGGGAAAGGGAGGGGAAGGAGGGAGAAAGCAAGGACTACCTGAAATTGGAGAAGTCAATGTTCATACCGCTGGGGTGTAAACTACCCAAGCGAAGTATGAGGCGCTGTTCCTCCAATTTGCGGTGGGACTCACTCTGGCCATGGAGGAGGCCCAGGACAGAAAGGTTGGATTCAGAATGGGAGGGGGAGTTGAAGGGCTGAGCACCGGGAGATCAGGTTGGTTATTGCGAACTGAGCGGAGGTGTTGGGTGAAGCGATCGCCAAGCCTGCGCTTGGTCTCACCAATGTAGAGAAGTTTAGCCTGCGCTTGGTCTCACCGATGTAGAGAAGTTAAACTTCTCGACCAGAGACATCGCATATTCCTTCTCTCCATAGATGCTGCCTCACCCGCTGAGTTTCTCCAGCATTTTGTCTACCACCAATGCAAAGTGATGGGACCGCTGTGTTAGGAGACCAGGCTAATTGACTGGTTCAGGTCTTGGACGATCTCTCAATTAGGTAGGCACAGTGGTGCAGCGGTAGAGTTGCTGCCTTACAGCGCCAGAGACCTGGTTCGATCCTGACTACAGATGCTGTCTGCCAGGGCCGTCTTAATGCATGGGCACGCTGGGCAGTTGCCCGGGGCCCCACAAGCACAGGGGCCCCATGCTTATCTATGTTTGTAGAATGTTATTGTAGAACATGAAAACGGAGAAGAACATCGCAAGTGCATGACGGCATATTTGATTCGGCATGAAGAATCTGGACGTGTAGGGGCCCCGGTGCACAGCTTTGCCCGGGGGCCTACAATACCATTAAGACGGGCCTGGCTGTCTGTACAGAGTTTGTACGTTCTCCCTGTGACCGCGTGGGTTTTCTCCGGGTGCTCCTGTTTTCTCCCACAGTCCAAAAACATACAGGTTTGTAGGTAAAATTGTAAAAATTTGTCCCTAGTGTGTGGAATGTGTTAGTGTGTGTGGGGGTGTTGTATCCCCTCATTATCACCTCTTCCACAGCCAACAATGGACCATTGTGGGCTCCACCTTTCCTTGATCATCGATGCTGATTTGTTTTTTCCTACCTTTTATCATTTATTATTTGTCCTTTTCCTTTTCATACCTCCAGCTACCCTCTCCCCCGACTCTCAGTCTGAAGAAGGGTCTCGACCCGAAACATGACTTATTCCTTTTCTCCAGAGATGCTGCCTGACCCGTTGTCTATTTTCTAGTGTACGGGGATCGCTGGTCGGCGCGTACTCAGTGGGCTGTATCTCTAAAATAAATTAAGCTGGGGAACTGTTCCCAGTTCTGAAGATCCATATTCTCAAGACATCATTTATGCATGTTACTTTGTTTTTTTTGAATATGTAAAAAGATGTTCTTTTGCATTACTTATCCTAAGTAACACCTTCTGACAGGAAAGCACACTGCCAGATGGTGAGTGCAGAAATGAAAGGATTAAAGGCAATATCGTTCATGTGTAATCACTTCTAGTCTGTGATCGGGGGAAAGAAAAAAACAGAGAGAGATACACATTCACATTTTTTTTTTAATTCACTAACATAAATTTAAGATGGAAATTTTATGCATAGATGTATCCTCCATTGTATTTGGTTCACTTCGTAGAATCTTTTTAAATTACTGCTTTAATATCATTTTAGCTTGTTAACTGAAGAAGGGTCTCGACCCGAAACGTCACCCATTCCTTCTCTCCAAAGATGCTGCCAGTCCCGCTGAGTTACTCCACCGTTTTGTGTCTATCTTCGGTGTAAACCAGCAGCAGCACTTCCTTCCTACACATGGATATGGAATAGTTGAGCCTTTAAATGTGAAGGAGTTCAGAGCTGAACATACACAGTGTTATAGAAAATGGATACACAAGTAACTCAGCTGGTTAGGCAGCGTTTCTGGAGAACATGGATAGGTGGCATTTCGGGTCGAGACCCTCCTTCAGATGTCAGAGCTAGATGAAAGGTCGTGACTCAAAAAGTCACCCATCCATGATCTCCAGAGATGCTGTCTGACCTGCTGAGTTACTCCAGCACTTTGTGACCTGCGCATTGAGCAGCATCTACAGTTCTTTGTTTCTTCATGGATAAAGGCCTGGATATTAAGGCGTGTTGTAAAAGGCGTGCTATGGCGTCGCCTTGGGGTATGTCAGTAATCGTATCGATTGTGGGGCTCTCAGCAAATTTCAACAGCTTCCTAATAACCAACACACATTCCCCTTCACTTGCTCACACCAGGGCATGCAAATGGAAGTCTGGGATCAAAGTGAATACTGCCTGCGTGCTTACAATTATTCCAATAATGATTTGGTATCTGATTTGATTGCCGAGTGAATGTTCAGTTCAGTTTAGTTTATTGTCACGTGTACCGAGGTACAGTGAAAATCTTTTGATGCGTGCTATCCAGCCAGCGGAAAGACATTACATGATTCCAATCGAGCCATTCGCAGTGTACAGATACATGAACATAGCTCCCTTAAGAGATTTCAATGACTATTCTGCCGTCTGGTGACCTGATTGGTCATCTACCCTTGTTATTTCCGCATTGCTATGGGGCGCCACGGTGGCGTAGTGCTAGAGCTACTGCTTTACAGTGCTAGAGACCCGGGTTCGATCCTGATTACGGGTGCTGTCCGTACGGTGTTTATACGTTCTCCCCGTGACCTCGTGGGTTTTCTCCGAGATCTTCGGTTTCCTCCCACACTCCAAAGACGTACAGGTTTGCAGGTAAATTGGCTTGGTGTATGTGTAAAATTGTCACTAGTGTTAATGTGCGGGGATCGCTGGTTGGTGCAGACTCAGTGGGCCGAAGGGCCTGTTTCCGCGCTGTATCTCAAAAATTAAAAAAATGGAATAACTACACAAATTATGCTAGAATTTAAAAAATAAATAAATTGAGGTTTAAAATGGCGCTGAATCTCAGTTTTATTTGATGGGAGAACAGATCCTCCATTTTGTGTTTGCCTGATAAGACTTTCAGCTCAGCTTTCAAAGGTGCTTTGTATCCTGGAGCCTAATGAAACATCTTAAGAAGCAGAGAGACACAAAATGCTGGAGTACCTCAGCGGGTCAGGCAGCATAACTGGTGAAAAGTCTGAGGAAGGGTCTCGACCTGAATGTCAACCATTCCTTCAATTCAGAGATGCTGTTTGACCCGCTGAGTTACTCCAGCATTTTTGTGTCTATCTTCAGTGTAAACCAGCATTTGCAGTTCCTTCCTACACATGTTAGAAAACAGTTTCAGTGGTCTGTTACTTGTGGTCACATTATAGTTACCTTAAAGTGCAGAAAATAAATGCGTGCAGCACAAGAACATCATAGGCGTTGTGTAGCAATGGTTTCCTGGCAACCAGGGTGAATATATATTTTTGGAGAAGGCCGTTTAACCGAAGCATAAATATACCTAAGCCAGTAAAATATTCGCTATAGTGTTTCTACAGGGTTCTGGCAATATTTACCCCTTAATCAACATCTCAGTAAGCGAAGATAGTCACAAAATGCTGGAGTAACTCAGCGGGACAGGCAGCATCTCTGGAGAGAAGGAATGGGTGACGTTTCGGGTCAAGACCCTTCTTCAGTCTTCTGTGTTAGCGATGTGTAGGAAGGAACTGCAGATGCTGGTTTGCACCGATGATAGACACAAAGTGCAGGAGTAACTCAGCGGGTCAGGCAGCATCTCTGGAGAGAAGGAATGGGTGACGTTTTGGGTCGAGAGCCTTCTTCAGACTTGGTCTTGGTAAATGTACAAACTCTGCATTGACAGCGCCCGTGGTCGGGATCGAACCCAGGTCTCTGGTGCTGAGTGGCAGCAACATATGCCACTGTGCCACCCAGTTTACATGCCGCCAAGTGCAGTTCAAACTGGCAGCAGGGTCGGGACAGATACTGTGGGCCGAAGGGCCTGGTCCTCTGCCGTGCTGAGTCTGAAAAATGGTCTCGACCTGAAACGCCACCCATTCCTTCTCCCCAAAGATGCTGCCTGTTACTCCAGCATTTTGTGTCTATCTTCGATTTAAACCAGCATCTGCGGTTCCTTGCTACCCACCGTGCTGTTCTACGTCTCTTGGGCCAGGACAGCTTAGCAGGTGCCAACGAAAGACATGGGGCATAATCCCTTCCAGCTGATCAATGGAGGCACAGCAGTAGGAGCAGAATAAGTCGGGCAGATAAAAACAGAGAGGGAAGAAAACAGCCTGGATTATAAGTCTCAGGGCCCCTGCACGATGAGACGAGTGAACTAATTGAAACTGATGTTTTGCTTTCAGTGTCAGTCTGCGCGCCGGATTCAACGTTTGTGCTTCAATGCTTTGCTCATTCTTTTTCACAGGCCCTCCTGTTAATGTCACCTGCAACATATTTATCAACAGCTTTGGCTCAATTGCAGAGACAACCATGGTGAGTCCAGATATTTATTTCTCCCTTTTCCCTGGAGGGCTCTTGTACGATGGTGGTTTTATGTTCGAGAATTCACTGTTTCCACAGTTGCATTTTTGGTCCTGGGGTCATTTCTTTCTTTATACTTTTTAATTGAACATTCAGAGGAGACTACTTTCAGTTTCAGTTTTCAGTTTAGTTTATTGCCACGTGTACCGAAGTACAGTGAAAAGCTTTTGTTGCGTGCTAACCACTCAGCAGAAATACAATACTTGATTACAATCGATCTATTTACAGTGTATAGATGATACATGATAATGGGCCTGTCCCACTTAGGCGACTCTTTAGGCAACTGCCAGGGACTAATTTTAATGGAATTCACCTACGACACCTGGCGACAACCTACGACAGCACCTACGACAACCTACAACGACCGACGATAACACCTGCGACAACCTACGACCCCAAAAATTGTCACCACTGTCGCCGAAATTTTTTCAACATGTTGAAAATTTTGCGGCAGTCGCCTGTAGTCACCCAAAAGTCGCCTAAGTTGCGACAGGCCCATTAGGGAATAACGTTTAGTGCAAGGTAAACCCAGCAGAGTCTGATCAAGGATAGTCTGAGGGTCATCAAAGAGGTAGATAGTAGTTCAGCACTAGTCCAGGTTAATTTGCTCTGGTAAAATTGTACCTAGAGGTGTTGGACAGTGCTAGTGGACTAGATGATCGCTGGTCGGCACAGACTCGGTGGGCGAAAGATACATTCCGAAAGGTCGATGAAAAGCACCATGCCTACTTTTCCATGGAATGGTCCCATACATTAAGTCATAGGGGGTGTGAATGGGTGGGCAGAGATGGGTGGGGAGGTGAAGGCAAGGAGTTGACAAGGGGTGCAGTGAGGAGTTGGTTGAAGGGATGAGCAAGGGGTTTCATAAGTTTATAAGTCACAGGAGCAGAATTAGGCCATTCGGCCCATCGAGTCTACTCCGCCATTCAATCATGACTGATCCATCTTTCGCTTTCAACCTCATTCTCCTGCCTTCTTCCCATATTCCCTGACACCCGTACTATTCATAAATCCGTCAATCTCCGCCCTAAAAATACCCAATGACTTGGCCGCCACAGCCGTCTGTGGCAACCAATTCCACAGAATCGCCACCCTCTGGCTAAAGACATTCAGGGACAATGAATTCAGGTTTTGGGCAGATGGGGAAGAATTATTTTCTAGTTGAATGGTAATGACTGGAACTTATAGCCCATGAGGGCTAAGATAAGGGTAGAGAGAGCTGGCATGGACAGAGTACAGAGAGCCATGCTCCCAATGGAGTGTGAGAGACAAGAAGTAGATTCAGTGCAGTAATGACTCCTTGTGATAGAGGCCGAGAGAAACCTAGCAAGTAACGGACGAATGATATGTAAAGAAATAAATGATCTTCATTCCTGTTATAAAAGATAAATGCAGATCCGAGCATGATGGGAACCTGAAGTTAGAGCAGAAGATAGACACAAATGCTGGAGTAACTCAGCGGGTCAGGCAGCATCTCTGGAGAGAAGGAATCGTGACCCTTCTTCAGACTGATGTCAGGGGAGTGGGGGGTACAGAGATAGAATGTAGTCGGAGACAGTAAGACTGGTGGGAGAACTGGGAAGGAGGCGGGGTTGGACAGAGAGAGAAAACTAAAGCTACTTGAAGTTAGAGAAGTCAATGTTCATACCGCTGGGGTGTAAACTACCCAAGGAAAATAAGAGGTGCTGTCCCTTCAATTTGCGCTGGGCCTCACTCTGATAATGGAGGAGGCCCAGGACAGTAAGGTCAGTGTGGGAATGGGAATGGGAATTAAATTGCTGAGCAACCGGGAGATCAGGTAGGTCTAGGGGAACTGAGCGGAGGTGTTCAGCGAAACGATTGTCGAGCCTGCGCTTGGTCTCGCCAACATATAGGATTCCGCACCTGGAACAGCGGATACAGTTGATAAGGTTGGAGGTGGTGCAAGTGAACCTTTGCCTCACCTGGAAAGACTGTCGGGTCCTTGGACGGAGTCGAGGGGGGAGGAACAGGGACAGGTGCTGCATCTCCTGCGGTTGCAGGGGAAGGTACCTGGGGAGGGGGTGGTTTGGGTGGCAAGGGACGAGTTGACCAGGGAGTTGCAGAGGGAACGGTCTCTGCGGAAAGCAGAAAGGGGTGGAGATGGGAAGATGTGGCTGTTAGTGGGATCCCATTGGAGGTGGCGAAAGTGTCGGAGGATTATGTGCTGTATGCGATTGCTGATGGGGTGGAAGGTGAGGACAACGGGGACTCTGTTACAAATGGGGGAAGGGGGAGTAAGAATGGAGCTGCGGAATATCGAGGAGACCCTAGTGAGAGCCTCATCTATAATGGAAGAGGTGAACCCCCCATTCCCTAAAGAATGAGGACATCTCCGATGACCTGGTGTGGAACACCTCATCCTGGGCACAGATGCGATGAAGACAGAGGATTGGGAGTAGGGGATAGTCTTTACAGGAAGCAGGGTGGGAACAATTGTAGTCTAGATAGCTATGGGAGTCAGTGGGTATCCTGTGATGGAGACGGTGAGATCTAGAAACCGTAGGGAGATGTCACAGTTGGTCCAAGTGAATTTGAGTGCAGGATGGAAATTTATCGTGAAGTTGATGAAGTCAGTGAGTTCTGCATGGGTGCAGGAGGTAGCACCAATGCAGTCGTCAATGTAGCAGAGGTAGAGTTCGGGGATAGGGCCAGTGTATGCCTGGAACAGGGATTGTTCGACGTACCCTACAAAGAGGCAGGCATAGCTAGAGTCCATGCGAGTGCCCATAGCTATGACTTGGATTAGGATGAAGTGGGAGGAGACGAGGGAGAAATTGTTGAGGGTAAGGACCAGCTCTGCTAGGCGGAGGAGAGTTTTAATAGATGGAAATTGGCTTGTTCTGCGATCGAGGAAGAAACAGAGCGCTTTAAGATCCTTCCTGCTGGGGGATGGAGGTGTAGAGTGGCTGAACATCCATAGCAAAGATGAGATAGTGGAGGCCTGGAAAACGGAAGTCATTGAAGAGACGAGGGGCGTGTGAGGTGTCTTGGACCTCAATAGGGAGGGCTTGGACCAGGGGAGGATAGGATGGAGTCGAGGTATGTGGAAATTAATTCAGTGGGACTTGAAGAAGCATTAACAATGGGTCTGCCAGGGCAGTTCTGTTTGTGGAGTTTGGGGTGAATATAAAATTGGGCTGTGGGGGCTGGGGAACGGTAAGGTTGGAGGGTTTGGAGGGCAGAGAGCCGGAAGTAATGAAATCAGAAATGGTGTGTGATATTTAGGCCTGGTGCTGGTCTGTGTGATCATGGTCCAAGATTCTGGAGACACTCAGCAGATCAGACGACAGCTGTGAAAGGAGAAGCAGAGTCAATGGTTTAGCTCAGAGACCCTTCGTCATCCCATAACCGCAGAATAAATGTGAAAGGAATATCTTAATCCCACACCACGCACTGCACAACGCCGACCTCGAGACCATAGAGTTGCTGCCCTGTAGTGTTTGCAGCACCGGAGACCCGGGTTCGATCCCGACCACAGGTGCTTGCTTGCACAGAGTTTGTACGTTCTCCCCGTGACCGCGTGGGTTTTCTCCGAGATCTTCGGTTTCCTCCCACACTCCAAAGACGTGCAGGAATGCAGGTTAATTGGCTTGGTGCATGTGTAAATTGTCCCCGGTGTGTGTAGGAGTGTGTTTTAATGTGTGGGGATCGCTGGCTAGCACGGACTCGGTCGGCCGAAGGGCCTGTTTCCGCGCTGTATCTCTAAAACAAGAAAAAACTAAAACCTGGACTGGTGGATCGCGGCGTCAGGAGGAGCCTGCTGAGCCGGGCCCTGCTCGTTGGACCCGGTTGATTGCCGGCGTGGAAGGGGGTGCCCGCCGAGACGACCCGTGCTCCTTGGACCCAGCGGAAGGGGGTGCCCGCCTCGATCATCTGTGCCCGTTCCACTGAAGACCAGAGTTCGGGAGGAGGGAGCAGGTGATGACAACAAAGGGCGAGGAACGAGGCTGGTAGAAGAGGAGAGGGAACCAAGGTCTGGCCTTCCTACCACGCCCTCGAGGTCAGCTGCGGGAGGCAGCTGCGGGGAACAAAGGCGGGCGGGCGGGTCGAGGAGAGGGACGGGGCATCCAAGGAAGGAGATGGCTGGAGGCCCACAACAGCCTGGGACTCGCCTGGAACAGGCACCGCTGATCAGAACTGGACCGTGGAATCTGGAAATGGCACCAAAACATGGCGCTTCTCGCATGTGGGTTCAGTAGACTGTTTCTGTACACTTGCCAATCAAGGCAATACTCTACTGGAGTGCATGTAAGGTAAAGAATTTCTCCAGGTTAACACTTCGCATATGTAACAATAAAAGGACCACTGAACCATTGTTCCATCCAGTGTTGCTAAGGCTGCCTCCTTCCTGCCCGCGTACATGGAAATACAAGGAACTACAGCTGCCGGAATCTTGAGCAAAGCACAAAAGTGCTGGAGTAACTCAGAGGGTCAGGCAGCCTCTGTGCAGAGAATGGTTGAGCAACGTTTCGGTTTGTGTCTCTTATTCAGACTGATTGTAGTGAGGGGGTGGGGGGGTGGGGGGGGTGGGGAGAAAGCTGTGTAAGAAGGTGGCGTTTTCACACAGAGAGTTGTGAGTCTAGGGAATTCTCTGCATCGGAGGGTGGTGGAGACGGGTTCTCTGGATACTTTCGTGAGCTAGATATGGCTCTTAAAGATAGCGGAGTCAGGGGATATGGGGAGAAGGCAGGAACGGGGTACTGATTGTGGATGATCAGCAATGATCACATTGAATGGCGGTGCTGGCTTGAAGGGCCGAATGGCTATTGTCTATTGTCTATTGTTTCTCTGAAAGTAAAAAGAGGTTGAGATTTAATGGAAGTATGTAAAATTATGAGAGGCATAGATAGGGTAGACAGTCTGAAATGTGCAACACTTGAGAGCTTAGCAAGAAGGCGAGAGGTGGAAAGTTTAATGGAGACTATTAGTTTAGTTTAGTTTACAGAGCAGGAGCAAGTTTTTTTATACAGCGCATGTGGGGGGACTGGATCGCATTGCCAGAGGTGGTGGTGGAGGCTAATATGAAAGCAATGTTTAAGAAGCTTATAGATAGGCACATGGAAGTGCAGGGATTAGAGGGGTATGGATTATGTACAGGCAGATGACATGGCATCATGTACGGCACAAAGATTGTGGGCCGAAGGGCCCATCCAGTTCTATGTAGCTACGTAACTAGGACAAAGCCTGACAAGTGATGGGTGGATACAGGTGGGGGAGTGTTAGATTGGTAGATGGGTGGAGTAAGCGACGAAGGCTGGAGCTGTAAAGGAGACAAAATGGTGTCAGAAAAGGAGTAAAATGTAAAGCCCGAGGGAGGGTTATAGTTGGAAGAGGACCTATCTGTTTCAATCTGCCGTGCCTACAGGGCAACCATTCCCACCGCAGGCATTTGGTAACTACTGGAGTAACTCAGTTTGTGCACAGGTGTGACTGAGACCTGACCAGCGTCCCCGAGTCCAGCTTCATGGTCCTTTCAGACCTTAGACTGCAGTGACACAGCGTGGAAACAGGTCCATTCGGATCGCCGTGTCCATGCCGACCAGCGATCGCCCGACACACTAGCACCATCCTACACATGAGGGACAACTTTACAACTTACCAAAGCAATCAACCGACAAACCTGTACGTCTTTCAAGTGTGGGAGGAAACCGGAGCACCTGAAGAAAACCCATCACAAGGAGAACATACAAACTCCACACAGACAGCACCCGCAGTCATGGTGGCGCAGCGGTAGAGTTGCTGCCTTACAGCAAAATGCAGCGCCGGAGACCGGGGTCCGATCCTGACTACGGGTGCTGTCTGTACAGTTTGTACGTTCTCCCCGTGACCTGCGTGGGTTTTCTCCAAGATCTTCGGTTTCCTCCCACACTCCAGACGTACAGGTTTGGAGGTTAATTGGCTTGGTAAATGTAAAGATTGTCCCTGGTGGGTGTTGGATGGTGATAATGTGCGGGGATCGCTGGTTGGCATGGACCCGGTGGGCCAAAGGGCCTGTTTCCGCGCCCTATCTCTACACTAAACTAAACTAGTCAGGATCAAACCCGGGTCTCTGGCGTTGTAAGGCAGCAACTCTACCGCTGCACTGTTGTGCCGTCGTGATCTTATCAAGGGCTAAATCCAATGAGGAAGACATTTTAAAGTCTTGATCCCAGGGCCATGTTTGCTGCAGTGCAAGAACCTATCAGGCACGTACCAAAGGCTCCTCATAAATATTGTTATGATGTGGTTGTCAAACGAATGGTAAATCATATTGAAAGCATCTTCTCATCTGTCGACCCTGCTCTGCCCATGAATTGTTCCTCAACCATGAAGGCCCGTTGTCGTGGCGACGTTGCAGAGTTGGCCTGGCCAAGCGCAGCCCTGATGTCCTCCACCGCTGTAGGCCTTGTGCGGTCCACGTCCTTGGCCTCTTGGAGCGGCGCCTCATCCAGCCGAGCCCCAGGCTGCTGCAGGGCCTCAGCGGCCTGCTCCCCCATCCATGCAGTGCACCCCCTCCCACTGCCGGTCTGATTACCGGCCCTTCATCTGACTCCGTCCACTCTGGGCGGGTGAGCCATGCGGGATGAGGATGTTTTGGTCCATGGTGGGCGAGTTGAGCTCATAGGGGTGGGTCGCTATTATTCTGCTGCGTCAGCACCCGTACAAGTCCATCAACTCTCCTCACTACTCAGCAGCACGGTGACACAGCAGTAAAGTTGCCGCCTTACAGCGCCAGAGACCCGGGTTCGATCCTGACTATGGGTCTGGACAGAGTTTGTACGTTCTCCCGTGACCCGGGTAGGTTTTCTCTGGGATCTCCGGTTTCCTCCCACACTCCAAAGACGTTCAGGTTTGTAGGTTAATTGGCTTGGTAAATGTAAAAATTGTCCCTAGTGTGTGTTGGATAGTGTTAATGATCGGGGATCGCTGGTCAGCGCAGACTCGTTGGGCCGAAGGGTCTGTTTCCATGCTGTATCTCTAAACTAAATTAAATTAAACTCTGTATCGATGCTAGTGAAATGCATAGGACATAGAACATAAAACAGTACAGCTCAGGAACCAACCCTTTGCCCCTCAATACCAATGCCCAATATGATGCCAGATTAAACCAATCTCCTCTGCCTGCAGGTGATCCATCTCCTGTCATTCCCTGCATATCCAGGTGCTTATTTAAATGCCTCTTAAACGCTACTATCTGCGTGCACCACCACCTCTGGCAGCATGTTCAAACAGAGTCACAGAGTCAAACAGCTTGGAACCAGGCCCAACTTGCCAACATCAACTAACACGCCCCATCTACACTAGTCCCACCTGGCCCATATCTCTCTAAACGTATCCTATCCATGTACCTGTCCAAATGTTTCTTAAAGTTCATGATAGTACCTGCTTCAATTAGCTTGTTCTAGCAATGTTACAAAATGTTGAGATTTTAAAAATCAAGCCTGCAATTTATCCCATCAGATAAAGCATAAAAAGAAGTTTAATTTGACACCTAATTCACATTCATATCTTCAGTATTAAAAAGGTTATGGCCATTTTCATACTGAAATTAGCATCTTGTTCCCCATTGCTTTTCCATTCACTTAACTCAAAAGCTGTGATCGAGGACAGTCAAAAGCCCATAACTTTCTTAAAAATTAAGAGAACTGAAAGAAATGTTCAGTTATTATAGATTGAAGCATTCTGAAACAAATATGAAACAATCTTACTTGGATGACCTGAAATTAAAGCATATAATTAGTTAGTTACCTAATTGTAGCTAATTACAAAATTCAATTACTAGATCTAAACATCTATCATATAACCATATAACCATATAACAATTACAGCACGGAAACAGGCCATCTCGACCCTTCTAGTCCATGCCGAACACGTATTCTCCCCTAGTCCCATATACCTGCGCTCAGACCATAAACCCTCCATTCCTTTCCCGTCCATATAACTATCCAATTTATTTTTAAATGATAAAAACGAACCTGCCTCCACCACCTTCACTGGAAGCTCATTCCACACAGCCACCACTCTCTGAGTAAAGAATTTCCCCTCTTGTTACCCCTAAACTTCTGTCCCTTAATTCTCAAGTCATGTCCCCTTGTTTGAATCTTCCCTACTCTCAATGGGAAAAGCTTATCCACGTCAACTCTGTCCATCCCTCTCATCATTTTAAAGACCTCTATCAAGTCCCCCCTTAACCTTCTGCGCTCCAAAGAATAAAGCCCTCATTTGTTCAACCTTTCTCTGTAACTTAGTTGTTGAAACCCAGGCAACATTCTAGTAAATCTCCTCTGTACTCTCTCTATTTTCTTGACATCCTTCCTATAATTAGGCGACCAAAATTGTACACCATACTCCAGAATTGGCCTCACCAATGCCTTGTACAATTTTAACATTACATCCCAACTTCTATACTCAATGCTCTGATTTATAAAAGCCAGCACACCAAAAGCTTTCTTTACCACCCTATCTACATGAGATTCCACTTTCAGGGAACTGTGCACAGTTATTCCAAGATCCCTCTGTTCACCTGCATTCTTCAATTCCCTACCATTTACCATGTACGTCCTATTTTGATTTGTCCTGCCAAGATGTAGCACCTCACACTTATCAGCATTAAACTCCATCTGCCAACTTTCAGCCCACTCTTCCAACTGGCATAAATCTCTCTGTAGACTTTGAAAATCTACTTCATTATCCACAGCCCCACCTATCTTAGTATCATCTGCATACTTACTAATCCAATTTACCACACCATCATCCAGATCATTGATGTACATGACAAACAACAGTGGACCCAACACAGATCCCTGTGGCACCCCACTAGTCACTGGCCTCCAACCTGACAAACAACCATCCACCATTACTCTCTGGCATCTCCCATTCAGCCACTGTTGAATCCATCTTGCTACTCCACCATTAATACCCAACCATTGAACCTTCTCAACCAACCTTCTGTGAGGAACCTTGTCAAAGGCCTTACTGAAGTCCATATATACAACATCCACGGCTTTACCCTCATCAATTTCCCGAGTAACCTCTTAAAAAAATTCAAGAAGATTAGTCAAACATGACCTTCCAGGCACAAATCCATGTTGACTGTTCCTAATCAGCCCCTGTTTATCCAGATGCTTATATATATTATCTCTAAGTATCCTTTCCATTAATTTGCCCACCACTGACGTCAAACTAACAGGTCTATAATTGCTAGGTTTACTCTTAGACCCCTTTTTAAACAATGGAACAACATGCGCAGTACGCCAATCCTCCGGCACTATTGCCGTTTCCAATGACATTTGAAATATTTCTGTCATAGCCCCTGCTATTTCTACACTAACTTCCCTCAATGTCCTAGGGAATATCCTGTCCGGATCTATCCATTTCTTAAGAAAAGGTTAACATTTTTAAATAGCCTAAGTGTCCAAATAACATTCACACAAGAATTCACAATATAACACGATTTTAAAATCTCATTGTCATGAATTTATAGGCCAAATGGAAGGAATTTAGCGTTTAATTCCCGTAAATTAATGGCCATTTTAATCATCTTGCGAGTGGGTTTTTGTGGAACGCGATCGATTGGAACGTTGCGGTTTGCATTGAATTTAAACCCCATATTGGCAGGAAAAACACTGCCGGTTCGTATGGGGCCAAAATCACATTTTCGCAACGCGAAATTTTGATTAAAGTCATCCTAAGAAGCAAGTTTTTGCGTAAAATAAACGACTTACCTTGCTTTGTCCCGTACGTGAGATCCATTCCATTGCCTGCATTGACGGCGTTAGAAGTTGTTTTTTATTTTACTCCAGCGCTGAAATTGTCCCGCGATTAAAAAAAAATAATTCCGAGAAAGGCAGTCAGAACGAATTTTCAGCATTAGATAGCAGCCCGAGAAAATATATCTCGGACAGGCAGGAGAAAACGACATTTTAATCCCGCCCCCCTCCTCAAAGACGCCAAAGTCGCGCACACAGCCAGTGGCAGAACTGCAGCGCCGCTGAAGGTAAGTTTTGTAACATACCTACTTGTTCCACACACCCATCACTCTTTGTGTAAAAATTTTGTCCTTCAGGTTCCTATTAAATCTTCCCCCCCCCCCCCCCCCCGCCGCCACCTCACCTTAAACCTATGTCCTCTGGTTCTCGATTTCCCTACTCTGGGTTAAAGACTGTGCATTTACCCGATTTATTCCTCTCATGATTTTGTACACCTCTATAAGATCATCCTTCATTCTGCTGCGCTCCAAGGAATAGAGTCCTAGCCTGCTCAACCTCCCCTGGCCCTCAAGTCCTGACAACATCCTTGTAAATTAATTAGTACGGGCGTCGGGGATTATGGGGGAGAGGGCAGGAAAATGGGGTTGGGGGGAGAGATGGATAAGCCATGATCTAATGGCGGAGTAGTCTTGATGGGCCGAATAGCCTAATTCTGCTCCTAGTACGTATGACCTTCTGACCCGAAACGTCTCTGCAATGATCCCATTGAATGATTCACACTGACACATAAGAGTCATACAGCACTGAAATAGGGCCTTCAGCCCACCTTGTCCATGCTGACCATTGTACCAGTCTCATTGTTGCATTTGGTCTATAGCCTTCTTTGCTTGTAAGTACTTGGTATCCACAGGGTCAGAAACAGATTTGGCTTCCCAAGGAAATTCCTCCATCTGTTAGGCACAATTGATGAGTGAGATGGACTATCCTCCTCTTGCCCAGATGAGTTCAGTTCCAGCAACACCTATGAACCTTGGCGCGATGCAACAACTCACCTCAATGCCGCCCCACCCCTTCCCCACTGGTTCACCCCCGTTGCAGTGTGTATCATCTATGAAATGCACTGCCTAGGCTCGTCAGACAGCACCTCTCAAACCTACAACCTTACCACCAGGAATGCAAGGGTAGTAGGGAACCTGGGACGGGATCTCCATTGTCTGTAGATTCCCCTCGAAGTTCTACAACAGGCCCTTCAGCCCAACTTGCCTATACTGGCCAACATGCCCTATCTACACTACATTTGGCCCATATCCCTCTAAACCAATCCCTTCCATTTACCTATGTAAATGTTTCTTAAATGGTGCAATAGTACCTGCCTGAACTACACCCTCTGGCAGATCGTTCCATACCCCATCAGCCTCTGTGTGGAAACAGTTACCCCTCAGGTTCCTATTCAATTTTCTTCCCCCTCACCTTAAACCTATGTCCTCAGGTTCTTGATTTTCCCTACTCTGGGCAACTCTCTACTCAACGAAAATATATATTGCTTTTCTTGGAGATCTCTGGAGATAAAGGGGTACAGATTGGGGATGATCAGCCATGATCGCATTGAATGGTGATGCCGGCTCGAAGGGCCGAATGACCTACTCCTGCAACTATTGTCTGTTGTCTATGGTCCTTCAAAGCGCAAGTGGGCCACTCGCTCTCTGTATGATTACCGAGGCGTAATATGTACCTGTGTTGCATTGAAGCAGCGTTACAACAGCTCAGGGGGTTGCTGCTAACTTCTCAGTCCTCAGTGCAATCGATGCTGTCCTAAACAATCAACTCAGAGGTGGTTGTGGTAAATCAGACCAGGGATTGTAACTGAGCATCAAACGTGACCTTCCACTGCGAGCATTTTAACAGTGCAGAGATCGCAGAAGCGTCACATGTTGTCAAGCGACTGAATAACCTCAGGCCCTTCTGCAAGCCGGAGCATCGCATCCAGCGTAGCATCGGCAAGACCTCATTACGCAGTGGTTGGCTCAGTAATTACTGGGGCCACATCTTCCTCAGGAGCCATTCATGACCTTCACAAATACCAGAATTAATTACTAGGTGACCTGTCGCCATAAATTACTTTTGTCGTCTTCAGATGAGTCATGGAAGCAGGCCCTTCTGCCCAACTTGTCCATGCCAAGATGCCACCCCCTCCCACCCACCCCCATCTCCTCTAATCCCATTTTCCTATGTTTGACCCTTATCCCTCTCGACCTTTCCTAATCCATAATATAGACACAAAGTGCTGGAGTAACTCAGTGGGTCAGGCAGCATCTGTGGAGAACATGGATAGGTGACGTTTCACAGAGTGCTGGAGTAACTCAGCGGGTCAGGCAGCATCTGTGGAGAACATGGATAGGTGACGTTTCACAGAGTGCTGGAGTAACTCAGCGGGTCAGGCAGCATCTCTGGAGAACATGGATAGGTGACGTTTCACAGAGTGCTGGAGTAACTCAGCGGGTCAGGCAGCATCTCTGGAGATAAAGGACGGGTGACGTTTCGGGTCAGAACCCTTCTTCAGAATGAAAGTAGAGGGGAGATGGATCTGGTCCTCCTATGCTTGTCCAAATTGACTTTTAAATGTTGTTATTCTACCTCCTATTCACATATTTGTTCAAATGTATTTTAAATGTTGTCAGTGTACCTACTTCCTCTGGCAGTTCGTTCCATATATTCACCACCCTCTGTGTGAATGAGTTTCCCCTCAGTTTCCCATTAAATCTTTCCCCTCTCACCTCAAACCCATGCAAGTCCACTGACTGCCACAACTATCTCGACTACACTTCTTCCCACCCTGCTTCCTGCAAAGACTCTATCCCTTACTCCCAATTCCTCCATCTACGCTGCATCTGCGCCCAAGATGAGGTGTTCTATACTAGGACATCCGAGCTGTCCTCATTCTTAAGGGAACAGGGGTTCCCCTCTCCCATCATAGACGAGGCCCTCACTCGTGTTTCCTCGGTACCCCGCAGCTCCGCCCTTGCCCCCCCTCCCCCTAGTTGCAACAGAGACAGAGTCCCCCTAGTCCTTACCTTCCACTCCATCAACCGTCGCATACAACACATAATCCTCTGACATTTTCACCACCTCGCACTAGCAGTCACATTTTCCCATCTCCACCCTTTTTCCGCAGAGACCGTTCCCTCCGCAACTCCCTGTTTAACTCATCACTTCCCACCCAAACTATCTACTCACCAGGTACCTTCCCCTGCAACCGCAGGAGATGCAACACATGTCCCTATACCTCCTCCCTCGACTCTGTCCAGGGACCCCGACCTTTCAGGTGAGGCAGAGGTTCACTTGCACCTCCTCCAACCTCATCTACTGTATCCGTTGTTCAAGATATGAACTCTGAAACATCGGCGAGACCAAACACAGACTGGCCGATCGTTTCACGGAACACCTTCACTCAGCCTGCCTGAACCTACCTGATCTCCCCGTTGCTGGACACTTTAATTCTCCTTCCCATTCCTACACAGACCTTTCTGTCCTCGGTCTCCTCCATTGTCAGAGTGAGGCTAAATGCAAATTGGAATAACAGCATCTCATATTTCGCTTGGGCAGCTTACAGCCCAGTGGAATAAATATTGATTTCACTCACTTCAGGTAGCCCCCCCCATTCCCTCTCTCTCCATTCCTCCCCCACCCAAGTCACACTAGCTTCTCAATTTCATCCTACCAACAGCTTACAATGGCCTTTTTTCCTCTATCAACATTACTTTTTTGCATATCGCTTATTCATTGTTCTTTATCTCTCCACATCACCGTCTATATCTCTCGTTTCCCTTATCCCTAACCAGTCTGAAGAAGGGTCTCAAGCCGAAACATCACCCATTCCTTCTCTCCAGAGATGCTGCCTGTCCTGCTGAGTTATTCCAGCTTTTTGTGTCTATCTTCCCTCTAATTCTTGATTCTCTTACTCTGGGAAAAAGACCTAGGTGCATTTGTTGTCTATTTCCTTCGTAAGTGATGGGAGCAGAATTAGGCCATTCAGCCCATCGTCTACTCCACCATTCAATCATGGTTGATCTATCATGGTTGATCTATCTATATAATATATATATAAGCATCTGGATAAACAGGGTCTGATTAGGAACAGTCAACATGGATTTGTGCCTGAAAGGTCATGTTTGACTAATCTTCTTGAATTTTTTGAAGAGGTTACTAGGGAAATTGATGAGGGTAAAGCGGTGGATGTTGTCTATATGGACTTCAGTAAGGCCTTTGACAAGGTTCCACATGGAAGGTTGGTTAAGAAGGTTCAATTGTCGGGTATTAATGGTTGAGTAAGATGGATTCAACAGTGGCTGAATGGGAGATGCCAGAGAGTAATGGTGATGGCTGTTTGTCAGGTTGGAGGCCAGTGACTAGTGGGGTGCCTCAGGGATCTGTGTTGGGTCCACTGTTGTTTGACATATACATCAATGACCTGGATGATGGTGTGGTAAATTGGATTAGTAAGTATGCAGATGATACTAAGATTGTGTGCTACAGTGTTGTGGATAATGAAGTAGATTTTCAAAGTCTACAGAGAGATTTAGGCCATTTGGAAGAGTGGGCTGAACGATGGCAGATGGAGTTTAATGCTGATAAGTGTGAGGTGCTACATCTTGCAGGACAAATCAAAATAGGACGTACATGGTAAATAGTAACGAATTGAGGAATACAATACAATACAATACAATACGGTTTTATTCGTCACATTGCAAATAAAGTGAAATGAATTTGCCAGCAGCGGTACAATGATAAAGACCACACAATACACAATACAAATTTAACACAACCATCCACCACAGCATTCATCACTGTGGTGGAAGGCACAAAATTTGGCCAGTCCCTCCTCTATTTTCCCCCGTGGACGGGACCACAACCCTCCACAGCCATCTCTGCGGGCGTCCAGATGTTCAGACAAGGTAAGTCAGATAAGTCCTGAATCGGTGCCTCCCACTGGAGACCGCGGCTTCAAGATGGTGTAGGCCGCAGGCCGGCGGTCGAAGATTTAAAGTTCCCGCCGCGCCGCAGCCAGAAAGCACCGCAGACCGCAGGGCCGGCGGTCGAAGCTCCCCTCCAGGGGTGATGGTAAGTCCACGCCGGGCCCTCGGTAGAAGTAGGCCGCGGGCCGGAAGTGGTGGCTTCTTCCTCTCCCGGGTCCCCCACGAGGTTTTGCTGCCGCGGGACAGCGAAACGGAGCGCTCCCCTCCGGCGAGCCCCAGCGAGGGCTCGCCCGCTCCATGCCGAGAGTCCACGCTGCGCCCGCCACTGAAGCCCCGGGCGCGTCTCCGGGAAAGGCCGCCCGATCCTTGCTGTTAGGCCATGGGGGGAGGCGACATGAAAAAAGTCGCCTCTCCATGGAGGAGGCGACCGAAGTGGTTTCCCCCTTACCCCCCAACACCACCCCCCACACAAAACACACAAAGAAACATTAAAAACATACATTTAAAAATACTAAAAAGACAACAAAAGTAGAAAAAAACGGACACGCCTCCGCTTGCAGCGCCCCCACCGACCAACGAATGCAGTTGAACAGAGGGATCTAGGAATAACTGTGCATAGTTCCCTGAAGGTGGAATCTCATGTAGATAGGGTGGTAAAGAAAGCTTTTGGTGTGCTGACCTTTATAAATCAGAGCATTGAGTATAGAAGTTGGGATGTAATGTTAAAATTGTACAAGGCATTGGTGAGGCCAATTCTGGAGTATAGTGTGCAGTTTTGGTCGCCAAATTATAGGAAGGATGTCAACAAAATAGAGAGAGTACAGAGGAGATTTACTAGAATGTTGCCTGGGTTTCAGCAACTAAGTTACAGAGAAAGGTTGAACAAGTTAGGTCTTTATTCTTTGGAGCGTAGAAGATTAAGGGGGGACTTGATAGAGGTCTTTAAAATGATGAGAGGAATAGACAGAGTTGACGTGGATAAGCTTTTTCCATTGAGAGTAGGGAAGATTCAAACAAGAGGACATGATTTGAGAATTAAGGGACAGTTTAGGGGTAACATGAGGGGGAACTTCTTTACTCAGAGAGTGGTAGCTGTGTGGAATGAGCTTCCAGTGGAAGCGGTGGAGGCAGGTTCGATTTTATCATTTAAAACTAAATTGGATAGGTATATGGACAGGAAAGGAATGGAGGGTTATGGTCTGAGTGCAGGTAGATGGGACATGGTGAGAGTAAGTGTTCGGCACGGACTAGAAGGGTTGAGATGGCCTGTTTCCGTGCTGTAATTGTTATATGGTTATATGGTTATATCTCTCCCACCTAACCACTTTTTCCTGCCTTCTCCCCATAACCCCTAACACCTGTACTAATTATGATTTTATACACCTCTATAAGATCACCCCACAATCCCTTGTATTCCAAGGAATAAAGACCCAGACCACCCGATCTCTCACTACAGCTCAGGTTCTCGAATCCCAGCAACACCTTCATAAATCTTCTCTGCACCCTTCCAAGCTTGATGAGGGAATTTCCAGTGGAGAAGAGGATAATGAGACTTTTGCAGGAGAAGGAACCATGGGATTATCTCACAAACCTGTTTAGTTTGATACTGCCCTGGTCATATCCCAGATCTTGTGCTGTAGAACACATCCATAATAGCTCTTGAATAAAATCATAGAGTGATATAGTGTGGAAACAGGCCCTTCGGCCCAACTTGCCCAACATGTCCCAGCTACACTAGTTCCACTTGCCTGCGCTCGGTCCATTTCGCTCCAAACTTGTCCTATCCATGTACCTGTCTAACTGTTTCTTATACGTTGAGATAGTTCCAGCCTCAACTACCTCATCTGCAGCTTATTCCATACAACCACAAACCTTTGTGTGAAAAAGTTACCCCTCAGATTCCTATTTAATCTTTTCCCCTTCACCTTGAACCTATGTCCTCTGGTCCTCAGTTCCCCTACTCTGGGCAAGAGAATCTGTGCATCTACCCGATCTATTCCTCTCATGATTTTGTACACCTCAACAAGATCACCCCTCATCCTCCTGCACTCCAAGGAATAGAGTCCCAGCCTACTCAATCTCTCCCTACAGCTCACACCCTCTAGTCCTGGCAAATGACTTGCTTTCATGCCCATTGCATCAGTTGCAGCAAGAGGAAGAAGTTAGGGTAAATTGAACAGTATCTTGCTGATTCTGATTTAACCGCACACCACGGAGCCCAGGTGTTTCATTTGATTTCCTCCACAGCCAGAAAAATAACAAAATGCATCAGGATCTCAGCAAGGAACTCTGAAGTATCTTTCCATTGCTGTCTGATTGAGAAAAGGAGACAGGCACAAAATAATGGAGTAACTCAGCGGGACAGGTAGCATCCATTTCCAGAGATAAGGAATGGGTAATGCTTCTTCAGACTGAGAGTCAGGGGAGAGGAGTCTCGAGATATGTACGGGGAAGGTGTGAAAATGACAGATCAAAGCAGACAATGTTAAGGAATTGTAGGTAGACAGAAATGTTGGGGGAACTCAGCGGGTGAGGCAGCATCTATGGAGCGAAGAAAATAGGCAACGTTTTCGGTCGAAACCCTTCTTCAGACTGATGTGAGGGTGGGGGTGGGGGGGGAGGGGTGGGAAGAAGAAAGGAAGAGGTGGAGCCCCAGAGGGCTAGAGGGAGAGCTGAGAAGGGGAGGAGAAAGTAGGAACTCCCTGAAATTAGAGACGTCAATGTTCATACTGCTGGGGTGTAAACTGCCCAAGCGAAATATGAGGTGCTGCTCCTCCAATTTACGGTGGTTCTCACTCTGGCCATGGAGGAGCCCCAGGACAGAAAGGTCGGATTCGGAATGGGAGGGGATGTTGAAGTGCTGAGCCACTAGGAGATCAGGTTGCTTATTGCGAACCGAGCGGAGGTGTTGGGCGAAGTGATCGCCAAGCCTACTCTTAGTCTCACCGATCTAGAGCAGCTGACACCTAGAGCAGCGGGTGTAATAGATGAGGTTGGAGGAGATGCAGGTGAACCTCTGCCGCACTTCGAAAGACTGCTTGGGTCCTTGGATGGAGTCAAGGGGGGAGGTAAACGACAAGTGTAACATTTCCTGCGGTTGCAAGGGAAAGTGCCCGGAGAGGGTGTGGTTCCGGTGGGAAGGGACGAATTGACCAGGGAGTTCTGGAGGGAGCGGTCTCTGCGGAAAGCAGACAGAGGAGGAGATGGGAAGATGTGGCAAGTGGTGGGATCACGTTGGAGGTGGCGAAAATATCAGAGGATTATTTGTTGTATGTGACGGCTGGTAGGGTGGAAGGTGATGACAAGGGGACTCGGCCCTTGTTACGAGTAGGTGGATGGGGAGTGAGAGCAGAGTCACGGGGTATAGAAGAGATCCTGGTGAGAGCCTCATCTATAGTAGTGGAGGGGAACCCCCATTCCCTGAAGAATGAGGACATCTCCGATGCCCTGGTGTGGAACACCTCATCCTGGGTGCAGATGCGGCGTAGACTGAGGAATTGGGAGTAGGGGATGGAGTCCTTACGGGACACAGGGTGGGAAGAATTGTAGAATGGTTCATTGTTAGCTGAGGGAAGGTGACAACGAGGCATACATTCAGTACAATTAATCAAGAGGTCAGTGAAACTAGTCAGAGAAGTATGGTGGGGAAGGCCGGAGAGAGTGGGAAAGCAAGGGTTACTTGAAGTTGGAGAAGTACTTAAAGTGGGAAGCATGAGGTAGAGTTGCTGCCTTTACAGCGCTTGCATTGCCGGAGACCCGGGTTCGATCCCGACTACGGGTGCTGCCTGTACAGAGTTTGTACGTTCTCCCCGTGACCCTCGTGGGTTTTCTCCGAGATCTTCGGTTTCCTCCCACACTCCAAAGCCATACAGGCCTGTAGGTAATTTGGCTTGGTATAAATGTTAAAATTGTCTCTAGTGTGTGTGGGGTAACATGAATGTGCGGGGATCGCTGGTCAGCGAGCACCCGACGGGCCAAAGGGCCTGTTTCCGCGCTGTATCTCTAAACTAAACTAAACTAGAGAAATCGATATTCATACCGTTGGGTTGGAAGCTGCCCCAGTGAAATATGAGGTGCTGTACCTCCAATTTGCGTTGGGCCTCAACTGTCTCTTCATTTTACATTTATTTATTATTTCTACATCGTCTGCTTTGATGTGTCATTTTCACACCTTGCCCTTCCATACCTCTCGACCCCTCTCCCCTGACTCAGTCTGAAGAAGGTTCTCGACCCGAAAGGTCACCCATTCCTTCTCTACAGAGATGCTGCCTGACCCGCTGAGTTACCTCCAGCGCTTTGTGTCTATCTTCGGTGTAACCAGCACCTGCAGTTCAAGGTTTCAAGGTATCAAGGTCAGTTTATTGTCACATGTATCAATTAACGTACAGTGAAATTCAGATTACCATACGGCCATACTAAACAAGACACACAACTACATAATACTAAGTACGGGATACTGAGTTGGATGATCAGCCATGATCATATTGAATGGCGGTGCAGGCTCGAAGGGCCGAATGGCCCACTCCTGCACCTATTTTCTATGTATCTTCTATGTATCTATAAGCATACACCACACCAAGTTAACATAAACATCCACCACATTCCAACACATGAGAAAAGAAGACCACAGTTACAGAAATCTGTCCCCCCAGAGGTAAATTCTGCGTCGTCTTCCATGACAAGGTCCCCAGTCTGCTTACACGATGAATGAGAAGATATTGACAGATACTACCCTCTCATGTTACGAGTGTTATCAGGCAACTGAACCATCCTACCACCACCAGAGAGCAGTGCTGAACTGTTATCTACCTCATTGGTGACCCTCAGTCTATCCTTGTTCAGACGTTGCTGGCTTTACCTTGCACTAAACGTTATTCCCTATCGTGCACCTGTACACTGTGAATGGCTCGATTGTAATCATGTATTGTCTTTCCGCTAACTGGATAGCACGCAACAAAAAGCTTTTCACTGTACCTCGGTACACGTGACAATAAAACTAAACTGATCAACTGCTTGTTGTCATGCTGGTCAATACAGCGTCAAACACAAGGTGCTGCAGTAACTCCCAAACTCCTGTGGGTTTGTAGGTTTACTGCCCTCTATCAATTGCCCCTAGTGTGTAGGGAGTGGATGAGAAAGTGGGGTTACATTGAACTAGCCTGAACAGGTGATCGATGGTCAGCGTGGATTCGGTGGGCCAAAGGGCCTTCCATGCTGTATCTCTAAACTAAACTAAATGAGGCTCAGCAAGTCTGGCAGCATCTCTGGTGGGAATGGACAGGCGATGTTTCGGGTCAGGATCCATCGCTGGCATCTGCAGTTTAGTTTAGTTTAGAGATACAGCACGGAAACAGGCCCTTCGGCCCACAGAGTCCACGCCGACCAGTAATCCACGCACACCAGCACACACTCGGAACCATTTATACCAAGTAAAATAACCTACAAACCTGCACATCGTTGGAGTGTGTCTCTGGCAACACAGCAGAGAACTGAAAATTCACTCTGCAATGGTTCCACTGTCTGGGAGAATGTTGGTTTAGTCATGTTAGGCTGCTCAATTCAAAACATTTCCCAAAGTTAGATGGAAAAGATCTTTGTCCCAATTAAAACAAAATGATTTTTCAACTTGTTCATTATGCTCAGATGAGGATTGGTGAATTAGGTCACAGACTCATGAGGTATTTTCTGATTAACTCCAGATATGGCAATGTCAATATTTAATGCTCACCCTAATTGCATAGTTTTAGTTTAGTTTAGTTTAGTTTAGAGCTACATTGTGGAAACCACTGAGTCCGCACCGACCAGCGATCACCCCGTACACCAACACAATCCTGCACAGTCGGGACAATTCGCAATTTTTATCAAAGCTAATTAGACGACAAACCTGCACGCCTTTGGAGTGTGGGAGAAAACCGGAGCACCTGGAGAAAATCCATGCCATCATAGGGGGAACATACAAATTCCATACAGATATCACCCGTAGTCAGGATCAAACCCGGGTCTCTGGTGCTGTGAGGCAGTGACTCTACCTCTGCGCTACATTGCCACTGTCTTTGAATTCACTGCGCTGCTTTCGTTGCTCACGAAATGGCCTCGTCGACCTATCAAAAATCCAAACGCAATTGAGTGATTGCTTTTCGGAGCTCAAATGTTCAGTCCACTGGGGCAAACCTCAGCATGTTACCTATCACTTTAATTTCCCATTTCAAATCCCTCGTTGACCTCAAGCTGGGAAGGGTGCAGAGAATATTGACGAGGGTGTTGCCAGGACTCGAGGGCCTGATCTACAGGGAGAGGTTCAGCAGGCTGGGACTCCTTGGAGCCGCAGGAAGATGAGGGGGTGATCTTGTAGAGGTGAACAAAATCATGAGAGGAATAGATTGGGGAAACGGGCAGAGTCTCTTGCCCAGAGTAGGGGAATTAAGAACCAGGAGACATAGGTTTAAATTGAGGGGGCAAAGTTTGAATAGGAACACAGGGGATGGTGGGTGTAGGAAAGTGAGCTGCTGGAGGAGGTAGTTGAGGCAGGTATAATCACAATGTTTAAGAAACATTTAGACAGGTACATGGATAGGACGGGTTTAGAGGGATATGGGCCAAACGTGGGAATAGTGTAGATGGGCCGTGTTGGTCAGTGTGGGCAAGTTGGGCGGAAAGGCCTGTTTCCACGTTGTATCACTCTATGACTGACTTATCTGCCTGTGGCCTACCTAAAAGCACAATGTTGGCTTGAGAGCAGAGGAGGGCTTTTGGCCACTGTGTGTGCAGACAGCGTATACAAGGGCGGCACAGTGACGCAAGTGGTACAGCCAGTGCCTCCCAGCACCAGAGCCCCAGGTTCGATCCTGACCTTGCGTGCTGTCTCTGTCGGATCTCCGGTGCTGCGAGGCAACATCTCCACCAGCTGTGACACATTGCTGCCCCTAATATGGGGTGGCACAGTGGCGCAGCGGTAGAGTTGCAGCCTTACAACTCCAGAGACATGTGTTTGATCATGACTACGGGTGCTGTCTGTACCAAGTTTCTATGCTCTCCTTGTGACCTTGTGGGTTTCCTCCGGGTGCTCTGGTTTCCTCCCACATTCCAAAGCCATGGGGGTCTCTAGGTTAATTGGCCTCTGTAAATTGCTCCTAGTGTGTAGGGAAAGTGGGGATAACATAGAATTAGTATGAACGAGGGATCGCCGGTTAGGGAGGATACGGAGCTGTTTCCGTGCTGTTTCTCTAAACAAAAACTGGTGAATCCTTAAACGAATCCTTCTCAACTTACACCAGTTCTGATGAAGAGTCCCAGACTCGATGCCTGTTGCTCTTTTCACAGAAGACAGACAGAAAGTGCTCGAGGAATTCAGCTGGTCAGGCAGCATCTTTGGAGAAAATAATGGGTGATAAGGTCATAAGGTCATAAGTGATAGGAGTAGTATTAGGCCATTCGGCCCATCAAGTCTACTCCGCCATTCAATCATGGCTGATCTATCTCTCCCTCCTAACCCCATTCTCCTGCCTTCTCCCCATAACCCCTGACACCCGCACTAATCAAGAATCTATCTGTCTCTGCCTTAAAAATATCCATTGACGTGGCCTCTACAGCTGCCTGTAGCAAATAAAATTGCAGATTCATCTCTCTCTGACTAAATAAATTCCACCTCTTCTACCCACAATCTCCTAAGAGGAACTTCCTTTAATTTTGAAGCTATGACCTCTAGTTCTAGACTCTCCCATTAGTGGAAACATCCTCTCCACATCCACTCTGACCAAGCCTTTCACTATTCGATAAGGAAACATCCTCTCCACATCCACTCTGACCAAGCCTTTCACTATTCGATAAGGAAACATCCTCTCCACATCTACTCTGACCAAGCCTTCTTTGGACTGAATGGACACTGACAGGAAGAGGATTTTTACAGGTGCTGCCTGACCTGCTGAACTTTTCCAACATTTTCCACTTCAGATTTCCAGCATTAGCATTTCTCCTTTATTTTATTTTCACTTCTCATCTGCATTCACTATGGATGGATGCAGTTTGAGATATTAGGGATGGAGGCAGGGGAATTTACCATTTGAAACAGGAGGAGGTATTGGATATCCCAGAAGATTTAAAGGTGGATAAATCCACAGGTCCGGATGAGATGTATCAAGGCCTGTCATGGAAGGCAAGAGAGCAGAGGAGAGGAGCGAGGTGGAGGGGGGGGGAGGGGGGGGAGAACAAAGAAGGACCTGGCATGGGATACCCTTCTTCTGATCGATCAGAAGATATCAAGTAGGCTTACGGGGTACCAGGGACCCTGACAGGCCTTCCAGGTGGGGCAGAGATTCACTTCCACCTCCTCCAACCTCATGTACTGTATCCGTTATTCCTTGTGTAGGCTCCCATATATTGGTGAGACCAAGGACAGACTGTTCGGTTTAGAATATTGTCACGTGTACCGAGGTACAGTGAAAAGCTTTTGTTGCGTGTAGTTGCACATGCAAGCTTTTGTTACGGGTACCTGTACATAGATGTACAGGTTTCATAATCATAATCATAATAATACTTTATTAGCCAAGTATGTTTTGCAACATACGAGGAATTTGATTTGTCATACAGTAATACCAATAAAAAGCAACAAGACACACAAAATATATTTAAACCTAAAACTCCTCCACATTCCTCACTGTGATGGAAGGCGAAAAAAAAAGTTAAATCTCTTCCCTTCTATGTTCTCCGGCGGTCGGGGGCCTCGAGCCCTCCGTTGATGGGACAATCTTGGCTCCCATAGCTGGCGGTCGGGCCCTCCACGTTGGGGCGATCAAGCTCCCGCATCGGGGGGATCTCAGCTCCCACGCGCCGGGCGATCAGATCCCGGGTCAGGGCTGGTCGAATCTCTTGCGACTTTGGTGCTTCCCGACATCGCTCTACCCGAGACTGCGAGCTCCTCGATGTTGGAATCCGCAGGCCGCGGTTGGAGCGTCAATCCCAGGCAAGGGATCAGCTCCGATGTTAAGTCCACGCCCCCGTGGTGGGGCTCAAAGTCAGTCCCGAGCAAGGCCTCCAGCTCCATTATCTTAGGACGCAGAGCGACCAGAGATACGATCCGGAAAACAATCGCATCTCTGGCAAGGTAAGAGATTGAAAAAAAGTTTCCCCCGACCCCCTCCCCCACCCCCCACCCCCCACATAAAACAAACCAGAGAACATTAACACATACATTTTAAACACACAAAAAATAACAACAAATACGAAAAGACAGACAGACATACCGTTGGCGAGGCTGCCATCGAGTGTGTAGGATAGTGTTAATGTGCGGGGATCGCTGGTTGGTGCGGACTCGGTGGGCCAAAGGGCCTGTTTCCGCGCTGTATCTCTAAACTAAACTAAACTAAAACTGAAGTTGTGGAAACCATGCATGAAATTAGAGCTGAGGTCAATGATCAGATCACCAACAACCTTATTTAGTGGCAAAGTAGGCTTGTCTGAGCCACGCAGGCTTTCATTTCTTATGTTCTGATGGACAAAACAGGAACGATGGTCTCAGATGAAATGGAGCACCAAAGTGATTAAATGTCAGAATGGTGAAAGGAGGTATTCATTTAGTTTAGAGATACAGCGCGGAAACAGTCCCTTCGGCCCACCGAGTCTGAGCCAACCAGCGATCCCTGCACATAAACACTATATTGCACACACACTAGGGACAATTTTACATTTACCAAGCCAATTTACCTACAAACCTGTACGTCTTTTGAACTGTGGGAGGAAACCGAAGATCTCAGAGAAAACCCACGCAGGTCACGAGGAGAACCTACAAACTCTCTACAGATAGCACCCGTAATTGGGATCGAACCCGGGTCTCTGGCGCTGCAAGCGCTGTAAGGAAGCAACTCTACCGCTGTGCCACCGCAATGGAGCAAGTAATGCCAGAAAAGTGTAATGAAAGACAAAACATTCCTCAAGCAGCATCTGTGGAGAGAGAAACAGAGTCAATGCTTCAGGTCGATGACCTTTCATTGTTATGTGTTGTGCTTGCGACATTTTGAGCTGGATTCATCTTAAAGATCATTAACCTGAAATGTTAACTCAATTTCTATCTTCAAGGCTGCTGGTTGGCCTGCTGATTTTTTTCAGCATTATCTGGGATTTTAAAAATTAATTTGTTGCTTGTGGATGAAATGAAGGTGCAGTTTAGTTTAATTTAGTTTAGAGATGTCGCGTGGAAACAGGCTCTTTGGCCCATTGAATCCATGCTGACCTGTGATCACCCGTACACTAGTTCTATCCGACACACTAGGGACAATTTACTGAAGCCAATTAACCTACAAACCAACATGTCTTTGGAATGTGGGAGGAAACCTGAGCACCCGGAGAAAACCCACGCAGGCACAGAGAGTACGTACAAACTGTACAGACAGGACCCGTAGTCAGGATCGAGCCTCAGTCTCTGGCGCTCTGAGGCAGCAAACCTACCGCTGCACCAGTAGCACAGGTACTCCATGGGTGTTAGAGGTAAGCAGAGTTTTGCTAACTAAAAGAGACGAGTGTTTGTTGAGCGACACAGATTTTAGAGTTGATGCCTCTCAGTGCCAAAGGCCTAGGTTCGATCTTGACTGGTGCTGACTGTATGGAGTTTGTACATTCTACCAGTGACTGGGTGCTTCCTCCAGGTACTCCGGTTTCCTCCCACATCCCAAACACGTGTGGGTTTGTGGTTAATTGGCTACTATAAATTGTCCTCAGTGTGTAAAGAATGGATGTAAAAGTGGGATTACATTTAACTAGCGTGAACAAATGATCGTTGGTTGGCATGGACTCTTTGGGCAGAAGAGCCTGTTTCCATGCTGTAATCACTGAACTAAACTGGCTCTATTTTACATGAATGCTTTTGTCTCTTTTGGCAGGACTAGGTGATTATCCCAAGTATATGACAGTACTAGGATAAAGAAGCAATATTTCATAATAGTTATTTAAATTCACTTTTCACCTGTTCACATTCCAGTGCTTCTAATTTCCTGATCTGCTTTACTGTAATATTCTAGGCTTATCTCCAATGTTGAATATTTTATGTGTTTTAATGAGGTTGCACTATAATTTTTCATTCCTGGAGCTCAAATCTTTCCTATAGGGAACCCTTTCCAAGATAGGGCTCTTGAAGATAGCGGAGACAGGGGATATGGGGAGAAGGCAGGATGATCAGCCATGATCACATTGAATGGTGGTGCTGGCTTGAAGGGTAGAATGGCCTACTCCAGCACCTAATGTCTATTGTCTATTGTCTATTTCGCTCAGCACTTTCACGCTTGTTTAAGCCTCCACAATGTCTTGTTTTTTGGTGGTATCACCAAAAATCAGCACTGACCTCCAATGGGTCTTTCGACCAACACAAACAATTGTTTTGGAACCTCTACATTGAACTGAACAAATTCATAGACTCATAGAGTGATGCAGCATGGAAACAGGCCCTTCGGCCCAACTTGCCCACACCGACCAACATGTCGCATCTACATTAGTCCCACCTGGCCCATATTTCTCCAAACCTATCCTACCTGTCTACATGTTTTTTAAATGTTGCAATAGTACCAGCCTCCACTACCTCCTCCGGCAGCTCGTTCCATACACTTACCACCCTTTGTGCAAAAAAATTACCCATCAGGTTCCCATTAAATCTTTCCCCACCTCACCTTAAACCTATGTCCTCTGGTTCTCGATTCCCCTACTCTGGCCAAGGGACTCTGTGCGTTTACCCAATCCTTTCTCTCCGTTATACCAACACCCTTCCTCCTTTCCACTCTGTCAAAACCCTTCTCTAGGTTAAAAGCAAAGTGACGGAGGAAATCAACGGGTCAGTCAGCATCTGTGAAGGGAAATGGGCAGACAACTTTTGGCATGGGACCCTTCATCACTCTCAAAATGTCATCTGTCCATTTCCCTCTTCCACAGCTGCTGCCTGATTCATTGAATTCCTCCAGCAGTTTGTTTCGGTACTCAGGATTCCAGTATCTGCAGTCTCTTGTGTCTCCATTTTACAGGCCTTCTATTCGGTTTCAAGGTCATAAGGTCATAAGTGATAGCAGAATTAGGCCATTCGGCCCATCAAGTCTACTCCGCCATTCAATCATGATCTATCTCTCCCTCCTAACGCCATTCTCCTGCCTTCTCCCCATAACCTCTGACACCCGTACTAATCAAGAATCTATCTATCTCTGCCTTAAAAATATTCACTGACTTGGCCTCCACAGCCTTCTGTGGCAAAGAATTCCACACATTCACCCCCCACTGACTAAAGAAATTTCTCCTCATCTCCTTTCTAAAAGAACGTCACAGGACTTTGGATTTTGACAGAAATAAGGATCGATCCCGGGCTTACTTGGGCTGTGAGACAGAAGCACTACCTGTTGTACCATTGTGCCTCAGTGGATTCGATTTAAACAATGCACTTCTTCCTATGATTGTAACAACATTTTAGTCAGAACTAATGTGTAGGAAGGAACTGCAGATGCTGGTTTAAACCGAAAGACATGAAGTGATGGAGTAACTCAGTGGGACAGGCAGCATCTCTGGAGAGAAGGAATAGGTGATGCACGAAACGTCACCCGTTCCTTCTCTCCAGAGATGCTGCCTGTCCCACTGAGTTTCTCCAGCACTTTGTGTCTATTGTAAGTCAGAACTAATGTCATGCAGCTGACATGTTGACCCCCATGCAATTCCAAGTAGGTTTTCACTTGGGATTTTACAAGGGATGAAAGGGAAGATATGGAATAGAGCCATAGGGACATATGGCACAGGAAAAGGCCCTTCAGCCCAACGCGGCTGTGCCAATCATTAGCCACCATTTACACCCTTCTTACATTAATCCCATTTTTTAAAACTTTCCCCACATTCCCATCAACTCCCCCCCCCCCCCCCGATTCCATCACTCCCTCCAGGGACAATTTACAGTGGCAAGTTACCTCACCAACTGTCGGGAGCGGGAAGAGAAACCGAAGCAATAATGGAGTCAATGGGAGAACATACAAGGTCCACACAGTCTGCGCCTGCGGTCAGGATTGAACCCAGCTCTCGGGCACCGTGAGACTGCAGCTGGACTGGTTGTGACCACTGTGCCACCCATTGTGCAGCTCTGCAATATCCTGAGTTTATTCATTCGATTTCAGCCACGTTGCAGGGTTTGACCTTGAGTGACTTTAGAGATAGATTTATACAAGACGTTAGAACAGGAGCAGCTGAAGCTGAAACCCATCGATGAATAATGTATTAAGGAAGGGCATGCCCAGAATCAGTAATACCCAAGGGAACTGAGGGAATAGGGAACATGTGTAAGAAAGAACTGCCGATGCTGGTATAAATTGAAGGTAGACACAAAATGCTGGAGTAACTCAATGGGTGAGGCAACATCTCAGGAGAGAAGGAATGGGTGACGATTCGGGGTCGAGACCCTTCTTCACGAAGGTAGACACAAAATGCTGAATAGGGAACATGATGTATATAGGAGCATTGGACTGATGTATTGACTAATTTTCTTCTGTAAGGCCGAGATTTGGTCACTAGACAACAGTGGGGGAGGAAGCTGAGACAGAAGGAAGGGGTGTTTCAGCCACTGAGTTTGTTACCCTAAGTATACAGGATTGATGTTGTATGGGTGAAAGAGTAGGAACATGAGTTAAGAAGTTTGAAATTTTGATTCAAATCTGCAAGTTGCAGGTTACTGATCATTGTCATAATTTCAAATTGCTTAATTTCATTTTGGTTTAGAGATACAACATGGATACAGGCCCTTCGGCCCATCATGTCTGTGCGACCAGCGATCACCTATACACTAGTTTAGGCTTTACTTTGGACTTTAGAGATACAGCGTGGAAACAGGTCCTTTGACCCACTGAGTCCGCGCTGACCGGTGATCACCCATACACCAGTTCTATCCTAATTTACAGGGATAATTTACAGAGGCCAATTAACCTACAAACCGCCATGTTTTTGGAATGTGGGAGGAAACCGGGGCACCCAGAAAACCCACGGGGTCACGGGGAGAACGTACAAACTCCGTACAGACAGCACCTGTAGTCAGGATTGAACCTGGGTCTCTGGCGCTGCGCCACAGTGCCACTCCTATTAGGGGTACATTTGGGGTAGCAGTGGGTCACAGCTGGTGGAGATGCTGCCTCACAGCGCCAGAGACCCGGGTTCGATCCCGACGTCAGGTGCTGTCGCTGGAGAGTTTGCGCGTTCTCCCTGTGACCATGTGGCTTTCCACTGGATGCTCCCGTTTCCTCCAACAACTCAAAGACGTGCTGGTTTGAAGGTTAATAGGCTGTTGTAAAATTGCCCATAGTGTGCAGGGAGTGGATGAGAAAGTGAGATGATGTAGAACTCATATGAACGGGTGATTAATGGTCAGAGTGGACTCGGTGAGCCATGCTGGATAAAACTAAAACAATGCTAAAATAGCTTGGGAATCTCCAAGAAACATTCAAGGATTCTTCTCATTCTATTAGATTAAAGGGCCTGTCCCACTATGGCGAGTTTTTCTGTGAGTTTAGGAGAGTTTGTGCTCGCCACAAGCTCGCAGCATGGTCGACACGTAGGTGGTCACTGGGAAGTCTCCTTCATGGTCGAGGGGTGTTCCCGCATAGTGGTTACTACTCGCAGCCTCAGTTTGGTCGAGGACCATTTATCAGCAGGTTGAAAAATTTTCTGCGAGTAAAAATTGGTCGGCATGGAGAAAATCGATACTTTTTTACTCGTACTCGAAGTAGGTCATAGTAGGTCGGCATGTTATCGTAGGTGATCGAAGGTGATCGAAGTTAATCGAAGGTGATCGAAGTTAATCGAAGGTAATCGAAGGTAATCAAAGGTAATCGAAGGTAATCGAAGGTAATCGAAGGTAGTCGAGTCCAATTTTCCCGAGAGCATCGGCGATTAAATCGAAGTTGGTCGAAGCTAGTCTTCAACATAGTCGAAGGAGGTCGAAGGAGGTGTTCTACATGTTCGTAGGAGGTTCTCTACATAGTCGAAGGAGGTCGTAGGAGGTGTTCTACTTAGTCAAAGGATGCCAAATTTTCGGCGATACAACAGGATCATGACACTCTCCTAAACTCACAAATAAACTCGCCATAGTGGGACAGGCCATTAAGCATCCACCTGATCCATGTTTGTGTAAAAAACTGGGGCCCAATTGGAGCCTGATCCCGTTTCAGTGACTCAGTTCCAGTTTAGTTTATTGTCACGTGTACCGAGGTACAGTGAAAAGCTTTTTGTTGTGTGCTAACCAGTCAGCAGAAAGACAATACGTGATTACAATCGATCCATTTGCAGTATACAGATACATGACAAGGGAATAACGTTTAGTGCAAGGTAAAGCCAGCAAAGTCCGATCAAGGATAGTCCGATGGTCACCAAAATTCGTTCAATAGACAATAGACAATAGGTGCAGGAGTAGGCCATTCGGCCCTTCGAGCCAGCACCCCAATCAGTACCCCGTTCCTGCCTTCTCCCCATATGCCCTGATGCCGCTATTTTTAAGAGCCCTATCTAGCTCTCTCTTGGAAGCAGATTCTGATATCTCCACCAGTGTAGAGCTTGTCTGTTTGCCTTGTGATCGTGTGGATTTCCCCGAGAGCTCTGATTTGGTGGACTCGGTGGTCTGAAGGGCCTGTTTCCATCCTGTATCTCTGAACTAAACTAACCCAAACTAAAAAAATCACGTATCAGCTGGTGGTGTTGAAGTGACACATATGCAAATCATGCCACCAGAGCAGATGTCCTTCCCTTCAGGCAATTCCTGAACCAGATTGTTCCTTTTTACGACAATCTGGCGGTTTTGTGCTTTTAATTCAACATCAATTTAATTATCTGAATTTGAAGTCACCAGATGCCTTTGTGAGATTCGAACTCATGTCTCCGGGTCAGTGGTCCAGATCACTGAATGTTAATCGAGTAACTTAACCACAGAGCTATCATCTTCCTTAATGACTTCTGCAGGCTGCCAAATATGGTGGAACTGTGCAGCAGTCATTAAAGAATGTGAGGTTCCGACAAACTGCCTCGGGTAGGATTGGGTCTGTCTCAAATGGTTTCTTCAGAGCTCCAGCATAAAGAGAACACTGCAGAATGACATGTGTTTGTGTAGCACAAGAAATTATGGGCAGCACCGAGGTCCGGGTTCAATCCTGGCCACGGGTACTGCTGGTATGGAGTTTGCACCTTCTCCCTGTGACCACATGGGGTTTCCCCCGGGTTCTCCGGTTCCCTCCCACACTCTAGAGACGTGCAGGTTTGTATGTTAACTAGTGTATGGGTGATTGCTGGTCAGTGTGGACTCGGTGGGCCAAGGGCCTGTTTCCACACTGCATCTCTAAACTCTAAAGTCTAAAACTCTAAATTGCCTTCCTCGACTAGTTTATCCCTTTTCATGCAGTCGCTGTTGAAATCAGCTGCTGATCTTGGCACCAGCTGCCAAAATGGCATGCAACCACTCCCTGTTAGGAATATCTGTGGGCAGAAATTTATATGATGCTCCCTTAAGGGCCTGTCCCATTTGGGCGTCATTTGCGTGTAACGCAGGTGGCGCGCGAAGATTTTGTGAATCCCAAAATCCTGGGGCGCAGCGCGCGACCGCGTGTCACTGCTTACGTCACCACGCATCACGCGCACGTCGTGCGTCGTGCTGCGTAAATGATGTCACGTAAATGACGTGCAAATGACGCCCAAGTGGGACAGGACCTTTAATAATCAGCTAGGTGTCAGAGTTAGCATTGCCATTGTAGGTAAACTGGCAATGCCACTTAAGATCGATCTCCTGTTGGCCACCTCGAAAACTCTCTATGCCAAAGATAGATGAGGAAGATTAGTTTAGTTTTAGTTCAGAGATACAGCAAGGAAACAGGCCATTTGGCCTACCGAGTCCGCACCGACCAGCGATCCCCGCACATTAACACACACTAAGGACAATTTACACTTATCCCAAGCCAATTAGCCTACAAGCCCGTACGTCTTTGGAGTGTGCGAGGAAACCGGAGATCTCGGAGAAAACCCACGCAGGCGACGAGGAGAACGTATAAACTCCGTACAGACAGCACCCGTAGTAAGGATTGAACCCGGGTCTCAGGGCTTTGGCACTGTAAGGCAGCAAATCCCACATAAGAGATTAGTATACAAACTTAAAGCACATGGCATTGGGGGTTCAGTATTGATGTGGATAGAGAACTGGCTGGCAAACAGGAAGCAAAGAGTAGGAGTAAACGGGTCCTTTTCACAATGGCAGGCAGTGACTAGTGGGGTACCGCAAGGCTCAGTGCTGGGACCCCAGCTATTTACAATTTATATTAATGACCTGGATGAGGGAATTGAAGGCAATATCTCCAAGTTTGCGGATGACACTAAGCTGGGGGGCAGTGTTAGCTGTGAGGAGGATGCTAGGAGACTGCAAGGTGACTTGGATAGGCTGGGTGAGTGGGCAAATGTTTGGCAGATGCAGTATAATGTGGATAAATGTGAGGTTATCCATTTTGGTGGCAAAAACAGGAAAGCAGACTATTATCTAAATGGTGGCCGACTAGGAAAAGGGGAGATGCAGCGAGACCTGGGTGTCATGGTACACCAGTCATTGAAAGTAGGCATGCAGGTGCAGCAGGCAGTGAAGAAAGCGAATGGTATGTTAGCTTTCATAGCAAAAGGATTTGAGTATACGAGCGGGGAGGTTCTACTGCAGTTGTACAGGGTCTTGGTGAGACCACACCTGGAGTATTGCGTACAGTTTTGGTCTCCAAATCTGAGGAAGGACATTATAGCCATAGAGGGAGTGCAGAGAAGGTTCACCAGACTGATTCCTGGGATGTCAGGACTGTCTTATGAAGAAAGACTGGATAGACTTGGTTTATACTCTCTAGAATTTAGGAGATTGAGAAGGGATCTTATAGAAACTTACAAACTTCTTAAGGGGTTGGACAGGCTAGATGCAGGAAGATTGCTCCCGATGTTGGGGAAGTCCAGGGGTCACAGCTTAAGGATAAGGGGGAAATCCTTTAAAACTGAGATGAGAAGAACTTTTGTCACTCAGAGAGTGGTGAATCTCCGGAACTCTCTGCCACAGAGGGTAGTCGAGGCCAGTTCATTGGCTATATTTAAGAGGGAGTTAGATGTGGCCCTTGTGGCTAAAGGGATCAGAGGGTATGGAGAGAAGGCAGGTACGGGATACTGAGTTGGATGATCAGCCATGATCATATTGAATGGCGGTGCAGGCTCGAAGGGCCGAATGGCCTACTCCTGCACCTAATTTCTATGTTTCTATGTTTCTATCCACCGCTGTGCCACCCTATGAGATCTTCCACAAGAAGGAAAGGGAAAGCAACTGCAAATACTAGAAATTTAGAAGAATTTTGAGATAAATTGTTTGCCCCATACACAGTGAGATAGGCATTTAGTCAGATTCTTAATCTAATGGAGCTGCTGCCTTCCAGTTTTTGTTCTTACTTTGGTTTAGAGATACAGCGTGGAAACAGGCCCTTTGGCCCACTGAGTCCACGTCAACCATCGATCACCCGTTCATACTAGTTCTATGTTATCCCACTTTCTCATCCACTCCCTACATAAAGGGGACAAATTATGGGGGCCAATTAACCTACAAACCCACACGTCGTATCCGTCAACAATTCTCTGCAATTTCTTGCGGTCTCGGATGGCGCTGTTTTGAACTCAAGCACACCAAGGCCTCTACTTCCTTAGAAGGCTTAGGAAGTTTGGCATGTCCCCTACAACTCTCAACAACTTCTACAGATACGCTGTAGATAGCATTTTACCGGGATGCATCACAGCTTGGTTTGGGAACAGCTCCATCCAAGACCGCAAGAAATTGCAGTAAATTGTGGACGCAGCCCAGGCCAACACACAAACCAACCTCCCTTCCATTGACTCCATTTATACATCACACTGCCTCGGCAAGGCCAGCAGCATAATCAAGGACGAGCCGTGCCCCAGCCATTCCATCTTCTCCCCTCTCCCATCAGGCAAAGGGTATCCAGATTCAGGAACAGTTTCTTCCCAGCTGTTATCAGGCAACCGAATCATCCTACCACAACCAGAGAGGAGTCCTGAACTACTATCTACCTCATTGGTGACCCTCGGACTATCCTTGATCAGTATTTGCTGGCTTTACCTTGCACTGAATGTTATTCTCTTATAATGTATCTATACACACTGTAAATGGCTTGATTATAATTATGTATTGTCTTTCCACTGACTGGATAGCACGCAACTAAATTTTTTCCATGTACTTCGGCTCACGTGGCAATAAACTAAATTAAGTCTGAGGTGCTCAGCACTTTAAAAAAAAATTTTTTTTTAATTATTTTTATTAGAAGTACGGTAAATTACAATAATACACAACACATATATCTTAATACATTTTTTGTACCGCTTCATTTTTTTGAGCTTTAAGAAAGAGATAGAAGTAAGGAAAGTAAAGAAAGTGCGCAAGAGTCGTGAAGTGCAAGAGAGTGTTGGGAAAAGAAAGCCCCTTAGAAAAGAAGTTAGAGAAGGAAGTAAAGTAAGAAAGTAGACCCTAGAAAAGAAACAAAAAGAAAGTAGGAACAATCGCTCTATTATAACATTATACTCCGCAGAAAGGGGGCTACCAACCAAGTCTGTTTTTGTTGTTTTACCTCCCATTACCAGGTCCTGATACCATTTATTTATTTATTTATTTTTAAAATTACTATTGCACCTCATGCTTGTAAATAGCTCAGCACTTTTAACTGGATGAATGCTTCATCTGTGTTAACCTGCATGGTCGCTGACCATAGGCTGGGTATTCTCGGACTGAATGGTTCTTTTGTGGACCTGTTAGTCAATGTCCTCTTGTCCTCTGCCTGTGCTGTTCATTTTTCAGATTTGTTTTCATGCAACATTGTATATTTTCCTCACGGATTCTCAGACCACATGCTGTTGAACTTTTAGCCTTTGCTACTGCTTTGAACGCATTAGAGCAATTGATGTGGAGCGGTCAATGAAATGCCCTGGGAATATTCCATTCCAGCTTCACTAACCTCCGCAGCCCAGACTTTAAAGTGCATCGGGTCATTGAATAAATGCTGAACACATATTGTTGACAGTCTCTCCTGTCCTGTTTCCATGGGGAGATTTGAAAGCTGGGTTAAGTGAATGTGTGCGCCTTTGTTAACATAATGCATGATACAGCACAGAAACAAGCCCTTCAAGTATAGTGAGTCGTTTTGGGCCCCCATATCTGAGGAAGGACGTGCTGGCATTGGAGAGGGTCCAGAGGAGGTTTACGCGAATGATCCCAGGAGTGTTTGGGTTAACATTTGATGAGCGTTTGAAGGCACTGGGCCACTACTCGCTGGAGTGAAGAAGGATGAGGGGGGAACCTCATTGAAACTTACCGAATAGTGAAAGGCCTGGATAGAGTGGACGTGGAGAGGATGTTTCCACTAGTGGGGGGGGTCAAGTGCGGGCAGGTGGGACTACTGTAGATGGAGCATGTTGGTCGGCAGGGGCAAGTTGGGCCGAATGGCCTCTTTCCACAGGGCTGTATGATGCTATGACCTAATCAACTAATTATATATTTCCAACCTTCAGTAAAATACTGATATATATATATATATATACATTGCCATTTAGGATAAATTATAAAATTCATGGATGGCAGAAAAAGCACTTACACCAATTCAACAGTTTGCAATTTATGTTAAGTGAATTTAATTATCAAGTCACGGATTAATTAAAAAAGGAAAGCAAATCTATTTATTTATAAACACCAGCAATTTCCTATCTGCTCAGATCTTAGCCTTCTTCACAGGTTCTCTCAAACAGAGATGTCCGTGACTGACTGACTGACTGAATTACCAATTTGGCCCAAGTCATTGGCTTTTTTTAAGGTGAAGATTGATTAGTAACGGTGTTATGAGGAGAATGGGGTTGAGAGGGAAAGTAGATCAGCCATGATTGAATGGTGGAGTGGACGATGGACCGAATGGCCTACTTCTGCTCCTATCACTTATAGACTTATGGACTTATTGAAATGACGAGCCTGTGATTACCTGCACTGTGTTCACCACTCTCTGCAGTTTCAGCTGGCACAGTGGCGCAGCGGTAGAGTTGCAGCCTTACAGTGCCAGAGACCCATATTCGATCCTGACTACGGGAGCTGTCAGTGTGGAGTTTGTACCTTCTCCCCATGACCGCGTGAGTCTTCTCTGGGTGCTCCGGTTTCCTCCCTCATTCCAATGACGTGCGAGTTTCGAGGACAATTGGCTTTGGTAAAATTGTAAATTGTCCCCAGTGTGCAGGATAGTGCTAGCGCACGGGGTGATCGTTGGTTGGCACGGACTGGGTGGGCCGAAGGGCCTGTCTCCATGTTGTATTTCAAAAACTAAAGTAAACTGAACTGTATTGCCGAGGCACCATGTAAAAGCTAAGCTTAACAACGGGACTTGTAGATGATCGACCTCAGGCTGTGGTCGTTTACAGAGGGTGCGTTATTCATCGGTATTCATATTGTACCCCAGAAAGAGCAGGAACAGTGCTTGTCTTATTAGCTCATCCCACTCATTTCCAGCAAAGTACAGTAACTAGACCATAGGATACTGGAATCGCCTGTTATCTTGAATCATCTGAAGCTGGTTTCAAAGGGAGACGGTGAAGGTTTGATTAATAAATCTTCTGACAGGGTAACAGATCAAGAATAAAGTTTTAAAAAACTCCTATGGGACAGCAAGGAAGTGCCGGCAGTCACGTTTGATTAAGGGATCATTATGATGACATCAGCAAAGGCATCAAGGTCCAGATTAGCTGAGGAGCAGAATTGGACGACATGTTGTGAAGTCAAGAGAGATGAACTGCTGATGTGAAAAAAAAGCTCCTTTTTTAAATGTTGTATCATTAATCACAGATGAGTGTACAGATGAAGTAAAATAATCTAATGAGACTTTGCGCTCTGCATGTTCACAGCTGAATAGTTTTAGAGGCTGGGCAGGCTAGGACTTTATTCCTTGGAGTGCAGGAGGCTGAGGGGTGATCTTATGGTGCATAAAATTATGAGGGGAATAGATAACCAGAGTCTTTTACCAAGCGTAGCGTGATCAAGAACCAGAGGACATATGTTTAAGGTGAGAGGCTGTGGAGGCCAAGTCAATGGATAGTTTGAAGGCAGAGATAGATAGATTCTTGATTAGTACGGGTGTCAGAGGTTATGGGGAGAAGGCAGGAGAATGGGGTTAAGAGGGAGAGATAGATCAGCCATGATTGAATGGTGGAGTAGACTTGATGGGCCGAATGGCCTAATTCTGCTCCTATCACATGAATTTATGAGAGGGGAAAGATTTAATAGGAACCTGAGAGGTAGCTGTTTCACTCAGAAGGTGGTGGGTGTATGGAATGAATTGCCAGAGGAGTAAGTTCAGACAGGTTCTATAACAGAATATAAAAGACACTTGGACAGGTACATGGATAGGAAAGGTTAAGCGGGATATGGACCAAATGCAGGTAAATGGAACTAACTTAGATGGGGCATCTCGGACGGCATGAACGAGTTGGGCTGAAGGGCTTGTTTCCGTGCTGTATGACTGACTTTGTGGGCAGCACATGAGGTTACGCAGGTAGTGTTTCAGCTCCAATTTATAAAATCGTGAGAGGCATTGACAGGGAAATAGAACCCTTTTCCAGGGTGGAAATGTCAAAGAGCAGAGAACATACCTTTTAAGGTGAGGCAGGCAAAATTGGAAGTGGATATACATGGCAAGTCTTTTTACACAGAGAGTGGTGGGTCCCTGAAACACACTTCCAGGGATGGTGGTGGAGGCAGATAATACAATGACATTTAAGAGGCGTTTAGATAGGCACCGGGGATATGCAAGGAATGGAGGGATATGGATCATGTACAGGCAAAGAAGACCATTTTTTTCCTGGCATCATATTCAGCATGGACATTGTGGGCTGAAGGGGTTGTCCCTATGATTTATGTTCTATGTTTTATGTTCCAGTGACCTGAGTTCGATCCTGACCTTAGGTGCTGTCAGTGTGGAGTTTGCACATTTTCCACTGTGATTGTGTGGATATTTTCCAGACTCCACATTTTTCCCCATATATCACAAAAACGTGCTGGCAGTTTAGTTACGTTTAGAGATACAGCGCAGAAACAGGCCCTTCAGCACACCACGTCCCCACGCCGACCAGCGATCCCCGTACACTAACACTAGCCTAAGTGATCCTCCGTCAGTTTCGCCACCTCCAACGTGACCCCACCACTCGCCACATCTTCCCATCTCCCCCCATGTCTGCCTTCCGCAAAGACCGCTCCCTCCGTAACTCCCTTGTCAATTCTTCCCTTCCCTCCCATACCACCCCCTCCCCTGGTACTTTCCCTTGCAACCGCAAGAGATGCAACACTTGTCCCTTCACCTCCCCCCTCTACTCCATTCAAGGACCCAAGCAGTCGTTCCAGGTGCGACAGAGGTTCACCTGCATCTCCTCCAACCTCATCTATTAGAGAGAGATTAGAGAGATTAGAGAGATTCCTTTATTTGTCATTCAGACCTTTCGGTCTGAACGAAATTTCGTTGCCTGCAGTCATACATGTAATAATAAATGACAAAACACACAATAAACACAAATTAACATCCACCACAGTGAGTTCACCAGGCACCTCCTCACTGTGATGGAGGCAAAAGTCTTAAAGTCTCTGTCTCTTCCCGCTTTCTTCTCCCTCTGCGCTGAGGCGATCCAGGCTTCTGATGCTGTGGCCCCGCCGGGCGACAGTAAGCCAGTCCAGCGGCCGAATCCGTGCTCTGTCCGCGACGGGCCGGCTCAAACTCCGCGGCCCGGGGTGGTCGAAGCTGCCGAAGCTGCCGCCCTCCAGTCCAGCGGACGCAGCTGTAGATGCGGGAGCCCCAGAAAAACAGGTCACCAACCTGTAACCTGCGCGCTCCCGACGATGTCGTCCACCGGGCCCGCGGCATTGCATTCGCTGCTCTAGATGCCAGCTGATCTACATCGGTGAGACCAAGCGGAGGCTTGGCGATCGTTTCGCCGAACACCTCCGGTCGGTCCGCAATAACCAACCTGAATTCCCGGTGGCTCAGCACTTCAACTCCCCCTCCCATTCCGTATCTGACCTCTCTGTCCTGGGTCTCCTCCATGGCCACAGCGAGCAACACCGTAAATTGGAGGAAATGCACCTCATATTCCGCTTGGGCAGTCTACATCCTGGGGGCTTGAACATTGAATTCTCCCAATTCTGCTAGCCCTTGCCGTCCCCTCCCCTTCATCAGCCATCTGGTTGTCTCCTCCACTCCCCCAGCCCTCGGGCTCCTCCTCCGCCTTTTTCCTTTTTTCCTTTCTTCTCCCCACCCCCTATCAGTCTGAAGAAGGGTTTCGGCCCGAAACGTTGCCTATTTCCTTCGCTCCATAGATGCTGCTGCACCCGCTGAGTTTCTCCAGCATTTTTGTGTACCTAGCCTACACACACTGGGGACAGTTTACAATTTTTACCAAAGCCTATTGGCCTACAAACCTGTATGTCTTTGGAGTGTGGGAGGAAACCGGAGCACCGGGAGAAAATTTACATGGTCACAGGAAGAACGTACAAACTCCATATAGACAGCACCCGTAGTCAGGATCGAACCCAGGTCTCTGGCGCTGTGAGGCAGCAACTCTACCGCTGCGCCACCGTGCCACCCATAGTTCATCTGGTTACTGTGTGGATGGATGATAGAGGAGTCACAGTGAAGTTGCAGAACACATGAGAGAGAATAGGGTATAGAGAAATGGATGGGGGAATGATATTGGTGTGACTGCTCAGAGGGCCAGCATAGACCGATAGGGCTAAATGACCTCCTTTGTCATAAAAGACTGTAGGTATTCACATGAAGTCTTGCATCTCCTTATTTTGAATTTGGAGAAATTGAAGCGGTAAGTATTCAAACCACGAATATCAGTTTCATTTCACAAAGTGGTGGTACAGAAGGTGTTCCATGAAAAAATACAGACTTATAGGGCCTGTCCTACTTGGGCGACCTAATCCGCGAGTTCTGGCGAGTTTGCCCTTGACTCATACTCGCAGCATGGTCAACACGAGGTCGTAGGAGGTCTTCGTAACTCTCCTTCATGCTCGAGAGTAGTCCCCGTGTACTCGAGGCCTCAGCTAGGCTGCGGCGTAATTTTCAACATGTTGAAAAATGCCCGCGAGTAAAAACAGGTCGCCATGGAAAAAATCGATACTTTTTTTACTCGTAGGTTGAGTCGTGGTAGGTCGTAGTAGGTCGGCAAGTTAGTCGTAGGTAATCGAGGGTAGTCGAAGGTAGTCGTACATAGTCTTCATCATAGTCGAAGGGAGGTCGAAGGAGATCGAAGGAGGTCGTCTTCACTCTCCTCTATTCGGTGCCCAATTTTCCCAAAGTTAGTCGTAGCTAGTTGAAGCTGGTTTTCTACATAGTCGAAGGAGGTCTTCAACATGTCATTTTTTCAAACTCTTCTAAACTCACCAATTAGGTCGCCCAAGTGGGACAGCCCCTTAAGAATGGTAAAGCAGATTGACTCATGAAGGTATTTTGAATAAATTTGAGAAACAATAGAAACAAAATGCTGGTGGAACTCAACAGGTCAAGCAGTTCATTGCCTGGTGAGGAAATGGACTGCAAATGTTTCAGATCAAGACTCTTCTCCAGACAGACTTCACCTGTCCAATCCCTCATCAATGTTGTCCGGATAAATTAGCTATGATTCAATGACGGAGTAGACTTGATGGGCAGAATAGCCTAATTCTTCTCCTATCACATGAGCTTATCGCATTGCATGAGGATATCCGCCAACACTGTGAATCTAACCTCCAAGTCACACAATGAGGCAAGTTTCCCAGATCGATGTGTTGCAGGCTCTGAAGGGTTTGTCCTGCAGGATTTTCATTGTCTTTCCTTATTCTCCCACAGGATTACCGGCTGAACATTTTTCTGCGGCAGCAGTGGAATGACCCACGCCTGGCGTACAGCGAGTACCCTGACGATTCTCTCGACTTGGACCCGTCCATGCTGGACTCCATTTGGAAACCAGATTTATTCTTTGCAAACGAGAAAGGTGCCAACTTCCATGAGGTGACGACGGACAACAAATTGCTGCGAATCTTTAAGAACGGGGTTGTCCTCTATTCAATAAGGTATGTACATCTGATCACTGAATGGTCCAAGTGAATTGGATACAAGCCATATGATGTTCTTGCATCTGTCATCTCCACCGCATTTCTGAGGGCTGCAGATTGAGGTCCATAAGGGCCAATCCCAGAGTTATTGGCCCTTATAGACTTCAGCTAATGGCCCTGTCCCATTGTACGAGGTAATTCAAGTGCTCTCCCGAATTTAGTACATGGTAAGTACGTAGAATGTACGTAGCGGGTACGTCGGAGCTCGGGGACGTCTCTTAGCGGCTCGTAAAGCTAACGGCAGGAACTCGGGAAAGACTCGTGAAGATTTTTCAACATGTTGAAAAATGTCCACGAGAGCCCCGAGTACCTGCAAGCGGCCATTACCGTAAATCTCCGAGTTCGAATCAGGGCAAACTCGGGAGAACTCTTTGAATGAACTCGTACAGTGGGACAGGGCTTTTAAGCTGTCAGCTAAAACAGTGGTGCAGCTGGTAGAGTTGCTGCCTCACAGCGCCAGAAACCCAGGTTTGATGCTGACCTTGGGCACTGAGTGTGTAGAGTTTGAACATTCTCACTGTGACAGGGTGGGTTTCCTTTGGGTGCTCTGATTTCCGTCCATGTGTAGGAAAGAACTGCAGATGCTGGTTTAAACCGAAGATAGACACAAAATGCTGGAGTAACTCAGTCTGAAGAAGGGTCTTGACCCAAAACGTCGCCAATCCTTCTCTCCATAACGTCGCCAGTTCCTTCTCTCCCGCTGAGTTTTTCCAGCATTTTTTGTCTACCTTCGATTTTTCCAGCATCTGCAGTTCTATCTAAACCAAGGTTTAGAGGGATATGGGCCAAGCATGAACAAATAGGACTAACTTAAAGTACTCCATTCATTCGTGATTCCCATTTTATAGTCAGGAGCCACTGGTCAGGTCTGCCACAGACAGCACTCCCATCTACAAGCAGTCTAGCCATGCCTTAGTCTTGTTGATGAACACGTTTATAGTGTTGGTGTTTTATTCTAAATAACAGGTGATGTGAAAATGCATTATTAAAGCAATCACAAAGTGCTGGAGTAACTCAGCGGGTCAGGCAGCATCTGTGGAGAACATGGATAGGTGACGTTTCACATAGTGCTGGAGTTACTCAGTGGGTCAGGCAGCATCTGTGGAGAACATGGATAGGTGACGTTTCACAGAGTGCTGGAGTAACTCAGCGGGTCAGGCAGCATCTGTGGAGAACATGGATAGGTGACGTTTCACAGAGTGCTGGAGTAACTCAGCGGGTCAGGCAGCATCTCTGGAGAAATGGATAGGTGATGTTTCGGGTCAGGCGTTTCTAAGCAGTCTGAAGAAGGGTTCCGACCAGTAACACCACCTGTCCTTGTTCTCCATAGATACTGTCCAACCCGCTGAGTTACTCCAGCACTTTGTGCACTTTTGTAAACCAGCATCTGCTTTCTTGTTTCATCATGCAGTTTCTTGTTTCTTCTTGTTAAAGCATCACTTGTTTTACATCAGGGGATTGGAAGCTCCATTTACAAATAATTCAATCGATTCTATCTTGCTGACTAGTAATACTTATCCAGATAGAAGTCATTCAGTGGCAGAGTCTAATTTGTCGAAGGCAGTAGCAAGATGGTGCTTTTCAATGATTCAATGATGCTTTCATTGTCACATATGCCAAATGCACAGTGAAATTATTTTCTTACGTACAGTCCAGTAGAGTATTTTCATACTTCGGCGATTAGAAAATTTGGCGCCTTTTTCAGAGTCTAGTCCACTCTCTAGATATTACATAGATACATAGACAACAGATGTAGGAGTAGGCCATTTGGCCATTCAACCCAGCACCGCCATTCAATGAGATCATGGCTGATCATCCACAATCAGCACCCCGATCCTGCCTTCTCCCCATACCCCTTGATTCCGCTAGCCCTAAGAGCTCTATCTAACGATATTTTGAATGCATCCAGTGAAGGCCTCCACTGCCTTCTGAGACAAAGAATTCCACAAATTCACAACTCTCTGTGTGAAAAGGTTTTTCCTCATCTCAGTTCTAAATGGCCTACCCTTTATTCTTAAACCGTGGCCCCTGGTTCTGAACTCTCCCAACATCAAGAACATGTTTCCTGCCTCTAGCGTGTCCAATCCCTTAATAATGTAATATGTTTCTATAGGATCCCCTCTCATTCTTCTAAAATCCAGTAAATACAAGCCCAGTCGCTCCATTCTTTCATCATATGACAGTCCCGCCATCCCAGGAATTAACCTTGTGAACCTACGCTGCACTCTCCCAATAGCAAGAATGTCCGTCCTCAAATTAGGAGACCAAAACTGCACACAATACTCCAGGGCCCTGTACAACTGCAGAAGGACCTCTTTGCTCCTATACACAACTCCTCTCTTTATGAAGGCCAACATGCCATTCGCTTTCTTCACTGCCTGTTGTACCTTCATGCTTACTTTCAGTGACTGATGGACTAGGACACCCAGGTCTCATTGTACTTCCCCTTTTCCTAATCTGACACCATTCAGATAATAATCTGCCTTCCTGTTCTTGCCACCAAAGTGGATAACCTCACATTTATCCATATTATGAGTGGTTTGCATTCCAGATGAGCCCCAGGCTGCTGCGGCCCTCAAGCCGTCACCTTCCCTTGACGTGCGGGTTGACCTGCGAACCTTGGGTGCCTCCTGCGGCTGACCTCGAGGGTGCGGTAGGCCAGACCCCGGTTCCCTCTCCACTCCCCCGGCCTCGCTCCTCGCCCATCGCGTATGTCGTCGTCACCAGCTCCCTCCTCCAGGTCTCTGGTCTTCCGGCTCTCCCCTGTGGGCTCCCCCTGCAGGCCGTGGCCCGCCAGGTTCTACAAGCGGGGGCCGCACTTGCAATCAAAGATCCTATAGCATGCAAGATGGTCCACTCTACGAAAAAGACGTAGTACGGTCATGGGCAGATTCATGGGTAATTTAAGGCCCCATTTCCGTAACCGTCTTCCGTCTCCGCAGCAAAGATCCCATAGGATACTAGTGCGGAGACGGAAGCCGGTTACGGAAACATCCTCGTAAAAATAAAAGTTATTTGGTAAAAATCTTCTAATTTTCAGAATTTCAATTTATTAACACAAACTGTTCCCCCGCAACGTTGATTACACTGCGAGTCGGATCGGGTCCGGTTACGGAAATGAATGAAAAAAAGGCCCACGATCCGATCCGTTGCGTACTACACATCAGCCCATTGCATTTAGCAGGAGTGGTCTATCTTGCTCCGCTATAGGATCTTTGCTTGCAATGAGTTAGCAAGGCAAGGCATAACGCATTGAGACAGTGGTAAGACCACGACAACATGGTTTTCGGAGCTGTGCATACTTTTGACCAATGCCTTGGTTTTGATATCCACGCGATCCAGCACCAGAGGTTCAGACTGAATAAGTATTAGCTTCAAGCTCTGCACATCTCAATGACATGGAGCACGAACTATCTGACAACCATCTGACTCAGCCAGACAGTCAGCATCTCTGGAGAGAAGGAATGGGCGACGTTTTAGGTCGAGACCCTTCTTCAGGAGTTAAGATTCTCTGAGCTATGGGATGTAGATCGTCAAAAGCCCATGAACAGAGAGCCAAGACCTCTTCCCCACAGATCATTCCTTCTCATTTCGAAAAGGCAATTAATTCCTTTATGGTTACATTGCATTGTTCGAACAAAATTGGTAAATTCCACTAATTGTTAAAAGTGAGGAGGATCCCTGGATGTTTTTGATAAATTAACAAAGTAGGGATATAAGGAATGTAAAACTAAAGTGAGTGACTCATGGAGTCAAGTGCATCATGGAGTCACAGAGAGATACATCATGGACACAGGCTCTTCGGCCCTTCAAGTCATTCATTCATCATCATTGAAAACATTAGCGACGCAGTGGTGCTGATTTCCAACGGGAACGGTGACGGACGCACCACACATCCCTGTCCTCCAGTTCCTGCGGACTTCCGCCGCTGGAAGTATCGGATTTTGGTGTGTGTGCTTTATCATCATTCCTTACAATGCCGTGTATGACAGTGATCGCAACTTCTACTGAAGTGGGATGGCCGTTGGCTCGCTAAAATCTCATCCACCCTTTGACACGTCTTGTTTTAGGTCCTGCTGGGGTTCCACAGCTCCCCCCCCCCCCCTCACCTGGCAAACCAGGTGGGGGAGACGGTTTAGTCGCCGACTATCTGACCATGGAGCAGGTAGCACAGGATTACATGGTACCCGTGGCGGGGGGAACTCCCCCCTGACATCAAGTCCCTGCAAACCATTAACAAACATCTTAACTATAGTCCTATATTCCCCCAACTTTCTCTTCAGCCCCTTTGGAATCTACAATGTGCTTAAAAACTCGGGGCAATTTGTAGCGGCTAATTAACCGGACAACCCTCATGTATTTGGGATGTGGGAGGAAACTGGTGCATCCAAAGGAAACCCATGCAAGCTCCACACTGACAGCCCCCGAGGTTGGGATTGAACCCGTGGCTCGACCAGCTGTTCTACGCTGCCATCCTGCTGCACAGCTGTGCTACTCTCTCTTATAGCTGCCTGCCAGAGCAAAGCTGAGGGACAAAGTAGTCTATTCCTGTTTCTATGTTGCCCTCTCTTCCCCATCTCCTGAACAATGATGGTAATTTTGGTGCTCTCCAAGTTCATAAGATCATAAGGCCATAAGACATGGGAGCAGAATTGGGCCGTTCCTTCATTGAATCTGCTTCACCATTGGATCATGGCTGATCTACTCTTCCCTTTCAACCCCATACTCCTGCCTGCCTTCTCCCCATAACCTTTGACAACCCTTATTAATCAAGAAGCTATCAATCTCTGCTTTAAAAATACCCAATGACGTCCTCCAATGCCATTTGTGGCCATGAATTCCATAGATTCACCACCCTCTGATTAAATAAATTTCTCCTCCGCCATTTGAAAAATGTGTCCTTTTATTCTGAGGCTGTGCCCTCTGGTCCTGGACTCTCCCTCTGCTGGAATCATTAGGGCAATAGAGAAAGCCAGTGGAAGCCAATTCACTGGATGTATTCAAGAGAGAGTTAGATATAGCTCTTAGGGCTAACGGAATCAAGGGATATGGGAAGAAAGCAGGAACGGGGTACTGATTCTGGATGATGAGCCAGGATCATATTGAATGGTGGTGCTGGCTCGAAGGGCCAAATGGCCTAATCCTGCACCTATGTTCTATGTTTCTATGTTTCTTTTTTTTAAATATTTTTTTTAAATTAGGAGTAAGTACAGTCATATGGCACCAAAGTGCCTAATATATATTGACATAATACATTTTATGTACAGCTTCTTATTTTTTTTATTATAATGAAGAAGAAAAAGAAAAAGAGAATAGATAATAGATAATAAAAGATAGAAAAACGTGAGATATATAGTGTGTGAAAAAGAAAAAAAAGAGTGAAAGAAGAAAAGTGAAGAAAAGAAGATAGAAAGAAAAAGAGTAAATTAAGGAGATCATTATTTATAATCTTGGCCATCCCTCACCCAGTCCTGGAACAGTTAGTTTCTACAATTGTGTTGCACCATATGCTTCCAAAAAGACAACAAATGGAGACCAACTCGTTAAGAATTGGTCTGATTTATCTATTAGGAGGAATCGCATTTCCTCAAGATGTGCGGTGTCCAACATGCTTGAAATCCACATTTTAAGCGTTGGTATTTGTTTCTATGTTTCTATGTTTCTTTTGTGTACTTTGTACTTATTTCTGGGATCATTCTTGTAAACCTCCTCTGGACACTCTCAAGAACCAGCACATCCCTCCTCAGATATGGTGCTGAAAATTGCTCACAATATTCCAAATGCGGCCTTACAAGTGCCTTATAGAGCCTCAGCATTACATCCCTGTTTTTGTATACAAGCCCTCTTTTGCATTGAGTTTGCTTTTTTTACTACCGATTCGACGCACTCCCAAGTCCGTTTGCACCTCCGATTTCTGGATTCCCTTCCCATTTAGAAAATAGTCTACACCTTTATTCCTACTACCAAAATGCAAGACTCCACACTTTGCTGCACTATATTGCATCTGCCACTTCTCTGCCCACTCTCCTAACCTATCCAAGTCCTTCTGCAGAGTCCCTGCTTTCCCTACATTACCTGCCCTTCACGTATGTTCGTATCATCCCCAAACATGGCCACAAACCCTTCAATCCCCTCGTCTAAATTATTAATAAACAGTGGTAATCATAATATGCAGTGGTAGAGCTTACAGCACCAAAGACCCGGGTTTGATCCTAACTACGGGTGCTGTCAGAACGGATTTTGTACTTTTTCCCTGTGACCGCGTGGGTGCTCCGGTTTCCTCCCACACTCCAAAGACCTGCAGGTTTGTAGGTTAATTGGCTTCTGGAAATTGTCTGGTGTGTAGGATGGAACTAGTGTACGGGTGATCGCTGGCCGGCCCGAGTTAGTGGGCGGAAGGGTTTGTTTCCACATTGTATCTCAAAACTACACTAAACTAAACTAAACACCAGCGGCAAGTTGCAGTGGGCATTTAACCTAACGGTGCGCCTGTCTATGGAAAAGTGAGAGGAGGCTAGAGCACCCGGAAGAAACCCACGTGGTCACAGGGATGACATGCAATCTCCACACAGACAGCACTGGAGGACAGGGTTGAACCAAGATTGCCAGAGCTGTAAAGCAGCAGTTCTACCCGCTGCACCACTGTGGCGTGTATCTACTCTTCTGTTCTTCAACCAGCAGAATGGGCGGCATCTTGGAACAATTTTTCTGTTGCACCATGTAAAAAGAATCAGTGATGCTTTTTCAACAGTGCTGTGTTTTCATCCATTTTTAGAGCAAATGGTCCGTCAAGGATTAATTTAATATTCAGTACATTTACAAATGGGATTACCGCAAAAAATAAGCTTTTTAATCAATTTCAGTTCACTATTACCAAAATGCACTTTGTTTCTTTTGCTGCTGTGTGGTCTTTAATTTCTCTGTAAATTTAATGTATTTTAATATTTTTCAAGCTTTTAAATGTTACCTGTTGATGCACTTGCAACTTAGAGCGCAGGTTTTTGAGCATCCTTGAGTTCATAGATGAGTGCAATTGATGGAAACACTCCAAGGGAATTAACTCACTCTAGACATGTGGCCTTGTAAGGAACTTTTCGTGTTCGTCTTCTAGGTCTGCACAAACACGTGAGAGTCTCTAGTTTACAACAGAAGTCTTTAATGTATCACTCAATGCTGGCAGCAGGACTAGTCACAATGGCTGCCTGCATACTGTCTGCCGACAGGATAAACTATATACAAGACATCTCCCTTTGTCCTGTGCAGCGCCACCAACTGGCTGCACGGGAGGAGCAACGGGTCCTCCCACCCCACACAGTCCACCAAACATCACAGAACTCCAGATCAATTATTCAAGTTATCCTGTGTGATTCAGTCTGTACTGAATGCATGTTAATTATTCAACCATCAGTAATAGAGTAGTGGTCACTAAAGTACTTCATTTCCTCTAGACCCGAGTCCATCTCTCGTGGGTATCAGACAGACCCGGTGGGGTGGCACAGTGGCACAGTGGTAGAGTAGCTGCCTTACAGCACCAGAGACTTGGTCTCAATCCAGACTACGGTTGCCGTCTGTACGGAGTTTGTACATTATCCCTGTGACCCTGTGGGGTTTTCCCCGGGTGCTGCGTTTTAGTCCCGTACCCCAAAGACGTACAGATTTGTAGGTTAATTGGCTTCAGTAAGAATTGTAAATTGACCCGAGTGTGTTGGATAGTGTTAGTGTATGGGGATTGCTTGTCAGCACGGACTCGGTGGGTCGAAGGACCTGTTTCCGCGCTGCTTCTCGAAACTATACTAAACAAGTTCTACAGGAAAAGGCAGTTGCCCGCTAAATTCACTTAAATTCCATGGAAAAGAATATGCAAAGGTTAGAACAAATAGCGTTTGATACTCCTGCTGGATACCAAGGGGGCATATCGCCCGAACAGGGCATACGTCACCCATTCCTTCTCTCCAGAGATGCCGCCTGTCCCGCTGAGTTACTCCAGCGTTTTGTGTCTATCTTCAGTTTAAACCAGAATCTCAAGTTCCTTCCCACACGTACATTTCCTAGGTTTTTCTTTCTTCCATCAAACTGGGTTGTTGGCCTAAGTTGGTTCTTGTCTTGTGAAATCACTGAACAAGCATCCTGGCTTGGTTCGGCAACTTGAGCGCCCAGGAGCGGAAAAGACTGCAAAAAGTTGTAAACACTGCCCAGTCAATCATCAGCTCTGACCTCCCTACCATCGTGGGGATCTATCGCAGTCGCTGCCTCAATAAGGCTGCCAGCATCATCAAGGATCCACACCATCCTGGCCACTCACTCATCTCCCTGCTGCCTTCAGGTAGAAGGTACAGGACCCTGAAATCTGCAACAGCCAGGTTCAGGAATAAACACTTCCCCACAGCCATCAGGCTATTAAACTCAACTCAAACAAAACTCTGAACATTAATAGCCCATTGCACTTTATCTGATTATTTATGTGTGTATATATATATATTCAATAGTATATGGTCACACTGATCTGTTCTGTATTTATTTCAAGAATTTCATTGTCCTATCTGGGACACATGACAATAAACTCTCTTGAATCTTGAATCTTAATGCTGTCCAATCTTCCTGATCTAATCTTTCAGATTGACCTTGATTCTTTCCTGTCCTATGGATCTAAAAAACTTCCCGATGGATGTCCAAACCTGCATAATGCAATTGGAGAGCTGTAAGTACCCTCTTCCATTCTCAGCAGTTGCTTGAGTGCTCATAATAATTGATCGAGCATGTTCACCCTCAACAGTAAATGCAGCAAACGTCTTTGTTCAATCCATTTGTTAACTCAAATGTAATCGAGTCAAAAGACGTATTTGAAGCTATTTAATATGTGGTGTGTCAAAATGGCTCACGAATGTTAGACACGGCTGAAAAGTTGAGCACTGGGGCGGCAGTGGCGCGATGGTGGAGATGTTGCCTTAAGGGCCTGTCCCACGAGCATGCGACTGCATGCGGCAAGCGCGACCTAACGTGGTCGCTTGAGCCGTACAGCCTCGTGGGGCCGGTCCCACTTCGATCGCCGGAGCCGTATGGAGTTGTGCGGAGCTGGTCCCGACATCGCGCGGGACTCCGAAAAACTGACACTGTTCATAAATTCCGCGCGGCAACGGCCTGCCGGCCCGCAGCTGCCTCGAGGCCTTACGCACCGCCTCGACGGGCGTGTGCAGCATCTTGATGCCGTATGCAGCGTCTTGACGCCGTACGTCACGCGCGAACTTCCCACGGATGTCGCTCGAACTTCACGTCACTCACTCAACCTCCGCGCGGCCCCCGCTTCCGGTTTGGTCGTACTCGCCGCATGCAGTCGCATGCTCGTGGAACAGTCCCTTTACAGCACCAGAGACCTGGGTTCAATCCCGACTATGGGTGCAGTCTGTACGGAGTTTGTACGTTCTCTTCGTTACGGCATGGGTTTTCCCTGGGTCCTCGGTTTCTTCCCACACTCCAAAGACCTGCAGGTTTGTAGGTTAATTGGCATCCGTGAAAATTGTACATTGTCCCGAGTGTGTAGGATAGTGTTCGTGAGTGGGGATCGCTGGTCGGCGCGGACTCGGTGGGCCGAAGGGCCTGTTTCCGCACTGTATCTCCAAATTAAACTAAATGGCTCAAGAGATTTAGACATGTTTGAAAAGTTGAGAACTGGAGTGGCATAGTACTGGTGTCAAGGTTTACGGGGAGAAGGCAGGAGAATGGGGTTAGGAGGGAGTGATAGATCAGCCATGATTGAATGGCGAAGTAGACTTGATGGGCTGAATGGCCTAATTCCACTACTATCCCATATGACCTTATGGCATAATGGCGCAGTGGTGTAGTTGCGATCCAGGTTCGATCCTGACTACGGGTGCTTTCCGTAAGGAGTTTGTACGTTTGTACGTTCTCCCTGTGACCGAGTGGGTTTCTTCCGGGTGCTCTGTTTTCCTCCCACTTTCCAAAGAACTGCCAGTTTGTATGTTAATTGGCTTCTGTGAAAACTATACCTAGTGTGTAAGAAGTGAGATATCATGGAATTAGTGAACGGGCGATCGATGGTCGACAAAGATACTCCATAGACGGGCATGTTTGTAGGTTAATTAACTTCTATAAATTGTCCCTAGTGTGTAGGATAGAGCTAGTGCACGGGTTGGCGCGGACTTGGTGGGCCGAAGGGCCTGTTTCCACGCTGTTCCTCTAAACTAAACTAAACTAAACATGAATGCTTTTTCCCCTGTGCCCTTTTAGAAACATAGAAACATAGAAAATAGGTGCAGGAGGAGGCCATTCGGCCCTTCGAGCCAGCACCGCCATTCATTGTGATCATGGCTGATCATCCCCTATCAATAACCCGTGCCTGCCTTCTCCCCATATCCCTTGACTCCACTAGCCCCTAGAGCTTCTGAAGGGTTCTTCTGAAGGGTTATGTGGTCTTGTGAATATTGGTCACAGGATTTAGCCAATATCGAATCTTCTATCATTTCACCTGTGTGTACACTTCGATCATGAGCATTAAGTGATGGTGCCTGAGAACGAGAGGTGGCAAACCTTACTCCATTGTTAAAACAAGACCAAAGATATACTCAACAACTACAGGCTAGTCAGTAATGGGACAGCTCTTAGAAACATTCAGTTCAGTTCAGTTTTGTTTATTTTATTGTCACGTGTACCGAGGTATAGTGAAAAGCTTCTGTTGCGTGCTATCCAGTCAGCAGAAAGACAATACATGATTACAGTCGAGTCATTCACAGTGTATAGATACATGATAATGGAATAACAATTAGTGCAAGGTAAAGCCAGCAAAGTCCGATCAAGGATAGTCTGAGGATCACGAATTAGGTAGTTAGTAGTTCAGGACTGCTCTTTGGTTGTGGTAGGATGGTTCAGTTGCCTGATAACAGCTGGGAAGAAACTGTTCCTGAATCTGGTGGTGTGCGTTTTCACACTTCTATACCTTTGCCTGATGGGAGAGGGGAGAAGAGGGAGTGGCCAGGGTGAGACTCTTCCTTGATTATGCTGCTGGCCTTGCCGAGGCAGCGTGAGGTATAAATGGAGTCAATAGAAGGGAGGTTGGTTTGTGTGATGGTCTGGGCTGCGTCCAGACATTGATCTAATACAGATTGATAAACATTGGTCATCTAGAGAAAAATGGGTTAATTTAACGCAAGTCAGTATGGCCTTTAATGACGAATCCTGTTTAACCAATCTGATTTATTTTTTGATGAGGTAATGCATTTGAGGTATTATAAAGTGGACTTCCAGAAAACTTTTGATAAGGTGCCTCATAAAAGGATGGTGAATCTGTGGAATACTCTGCCACCGAAGGCTGTGGAGGCCAAGTCAATGGATGTTTTTAAGGCAGAGATAGACAGATTCTTGATTAGTGCTGGTGTCAGGGGTTATGGGTAGAAGACAGGAGAATGGGGCTGAGAGGCAGAGTTAGATCAGCGATGATTTGATGGCGGAGCAGACTTGATGGTCCGAATGGCCAAATTCTGCTCCTATCAAAAAATTATTTAAAAATTAATTCAGCAAAGTCCAAGCATTTGGTCTAAATGGGACATTGAAAGCATGTATGCAACGGGCTGTAGGACTCATTGTTTCTCAGTGTAGAGAACAGTGAATAGTAACTTTCCCCAGAAGCTGTTGTTTGATTTATTAATTGATTGATTGAAAGATACAGCATGGAAACAGCCCCTTCGGCCCTCAGAGTCCTCGCTTACCAACGATCACTCTTTCACACTAGCTCTATGTTGTCCTGCTTACTCCTTCACTCGATGCGCTCAATTGTTCAATGAAGCTTTTATTGTCACATATTAAAAGCACAAATTCACATTCTAATTATTTTCTAACAATCATTCCTGATTTGCAAATTGTACAGAAATAGTTTGCTGATCCTGCATGCAAGAGGTGCCATGTTTTGGCGCCATTTTGAGAGTCCAGTCCACTCTCCAAGTATTATGAGCGGTGTGCGTTCCAGGCGAGCCCCAGGCTGCTTCAGGGCCTCCAACCGTCACCTTCCCTTGGACGTGCGGGTCGACCAGCGATCCGACGTCCCTCTCCTCGCCCGTTCACCTTTGTTTCCCGGGGGGCCTCCCCCAGCCAACCTCGAGTATGCGGTAGGTCAGACCCCGGTCCCCTCTCCTCTCCTCTCCTCTCCCACTGGCCTCATTCCTCGACGGTCGCGTCTGTCATCGTCTCCATCCTCTCAGTCTCTGGTCTTCAGGGCATGAGCAGGGGTCAGCTCGGTGGCGTCCCCTGCTGGCTGATGTCCGCCGGGATCTCCGAGCCCAGGTCAGCTCAGCGGGATCCTACCACCATGCTGCCTGCAGTCCACCAATTTCTCCATGCTGGGACCAACCTGGCGGCTAAGCTCTTTCCAGAGGCAATTTACAAAGTCCAATGAATCTACAAATCCACTTGTCTTTGGGATGTGGGAGGAAACCCGAGCACCCGGACATGTCGGGTTTGTAGGTTAATTGGCCCACAGTAAATGTCTGAAGAAGGGTCTCGACCTGAAACGTCACCCATTCCTTCTCTCCAGAGATGCTGCCTGTCCCGCTGAGTTACTCCAGCATTTTGTGTCTACACCTGGAGGAAACCCATGCTGTCACAAGGAGAACATTCAAACTCCACACAGACAGCACCCGAGATCAGGATTAAACCCGGGTCTCTGGCGCCGTGAAGCAGTGGCTCTACCAGCTGCTCCACTGTGCCTCCCATAGTCGGGGGCATTTGCTTTTTCCGATCCGTTCTTTGTGGTGAAATCCACAGTTTCAATATTATTGTTGATGCAAGGAAGATACTGCAGCAGGACACTGCGTGACCTCTCTTGAGGCTGGCATTACAACAAGTGAAGCACGAGTCTCCATACGGGATGATAGAATCGTGTGTGGACGTGGCGTCGAAGGACAAGAAGCCAAAGCAAAGAAGTCGAAGCCAAATAGCCGAATGGAAACAAAGCCGAAACGCCAAATAACCTAAAGCGTATGAAGCCGAAACGCCAACGAACCGAATGGCTGCGTTGCCTACAAGCCAACGAACCGAATGGCCGCTCTGCCGAAAAGTCAAATAATGGCTTGTGTGGGAAAATGACCCCCACCCTACCGACTCCACCGGCCAGTGATGTGATGGACGCGGGGGTCTGGAACAATCGCTGACAAGTCCCGCCCCCCGGCGACATCATGTCCGTTATTTGACTTTTCGGCAGAGCGGCATTCGGTTAGTTGGGTTGTAGGCAACGCAGCCTTTCGGTTAGGTGGCGTTTCGGCAGAGCGGCCATTCGGTGAGTTGGCTTTTAGACGATGCAGCCTTTCGGTTAGTTGGCTTTTAGGCGTCCCGCCCTTTCTGTTCGTTGGCGTTTCGGCTTCGTATGCTTTAGGTTATTTGCCGTTTCGGCTTCATTTCCATTTGGTTATTTGGCTTTGACTTCTTTGCTTCGGCTTCTTGTCCTTCGACGCCACGTCCGGGTACCGATAGAATATCCACTTTACCTCCCTCAACTACCATGGGATGAATGGCAAGTTAGCAACACCCTCCTGGTGCAGACGCAAGTTGGGCCAGATGGAAATGCCTCAATTGATTGAGAACTGTTGTTATCAGGGCCAAGGTGTCTCAAAACAAGTGGGGATACAACTCCATCGATGTCACCTGCGAATGTGGTATTGAACCACAAACAAAGGAACACCTGCTGAAATGCCCTCAACTGGAAAAGCAATGCACAGCAGCCGATCCCGCTGCCTACAATGAAGAGGCCGAGAAGTGTGTTCAGCTCTGGCAGAACAATATCTGAGCTTGTGATGTGGACTCAATAAGAAGAAGCAGGATATCGATGGCCTAGGGCAACGGGCAGACACAATGAAGCTTGAAGTTTAATGTGGAGAAATGAGAGGTGATGCATTTGTAGGAATAATAAGGAGAAGGATATAGAATAAAGATACTGTCTTAAAAGGGTAGCGGGCCTAAATTCACCTGGGGATATGGGTGCACAAGTCATTCGAAGTGATGGTGCAGTTGAAAATGAGGTGAAAATAAGGTAAACACAATGCTAAGCTTTATCATCAGTTGCATTGAAGATAAAAGCAAGGTCACCAGGCTGCAACTTTATATAACACTAGGCTCACATGAGACATTGTGTTCAATTCTTGTCGTCTCATTATAAGAAGCATGTGAAACTGTAAGAGCTTGTTTAGAAAATAATATACACAAACATTACCGGCACGGTGGCGCAGCGGTAGAGTTGCTGCCTTACAGAGCTTGCAGTGTCAGAGACCCGGGTTCGATCCCGACTACGGGTGCTGTCTGAACAGAGTTTGTACATTCTCCCCGTGACCGTGTGGGTTTTCTCGGAGACCTTCAGTTTCCTCCCACACTCCAAAGACGTACAGGTTTGTAGGTTAATTGGCTTGGTGTATGTGTAAATTATCCCTGGTGTGTGTAGGATAGTTTTAATGCGCTGGGACCCGGTGGGACAAAGAGCCTGTTTCCGCACTGTATCCCTACTAAAAGGGTGGCACGGTGGTGCAGCTGATGCCTTATGCTACCTGATGCCTTACAGCATCAGACACCCGGGTTCGATCCTGACCTCGGGCACTGTGCGAAGTTCACCAATTCTCCTTGTGACCGTGCCGTGTGAGTTTCCTGCCACATCCCAAAGACCCGCGGGTTTGTCGGTAAATTGGCCCTCAGTAAATTTTCCTTAGAGTGTGGGAAGTGGATGAGAAAATGGCATAACATAGAACTACTGTGAACGGGTGATCGATGGTCGGTGTGGACTTGGTAGGCCAAAGGGCCTGTTTCCAGGATGTATCTCTAAACTAAATGATTCATAAAATGAGGGACTGCAGTTAGTTACAAGTGCAGGAAAATGAGACTGAGGCTGTCTCTTAAGAAAAAGCAGAATGGAGATTCAATAGAATTGTAAAAAATACTGAGGAGACCAGACAGAATTGATACAGGAAGGCTATATCTTTTGATGCAGGCATTGAGGACTAGTGATCACACAGAGAAAATAAAGGGTAAGATATTGTTGAGTAACAAGAGGAGTGGATTGGGAGATTAGCAATACATCCTTAAGGGCCCTGTCCCACTTACGCAACCTTTACAGGCGACTGCCGGCACCCGCGATAGGTCGTCGAAAATTTCAACGTTGAAAAATCAGCGGCGTCAAGAAAGACGCTACGACTCTTTGGAGACCTCTCACGACCATAGCAGACCTCTCAGGACCATACAGGAGAACCCTGGTGACATGTCACGGATGACATCTCACGACTGTAGGAGACCTCTCACGACGATTACAGCCTGTATGGTCATGAGAGGTCTCCAGAGTCTTTCTGGGCGCCGCCGAATCTTCAACATGTTGAAAATTTCTGCGAGCTATCACGGGTGCCAGCAGTCGCCAGCAACGAAATTTCGTTCAGACCGAAAGGTCTGAATGACAAATAAAGGAATCTCTCTATCTCTCTAAAGGTCGGAAAGTGGGACAGGCCCTTTAGCATCTCAGAGGTCCGTTCAAGAGCCTGATAACAGCGGGGAAGAATGTGTTCTTGAACCTGGTGGTACATGCTTTAAGCTTTGTATCTTCTGCCCGAAGGGAGAGATGAGAAGAGGGAATAATCCAGAGACAGCAGGGTGCACAGCATGGTGTATCAGGGTGGCACAGTGGCACAGCGGTAGAGTTGCTGCCTTACAGCAGCAGAGACCTGGGTTCAATCCTAACTACGGCAGCTGTCTGTGCGGAGTTTGTACGTTTTCCCCGTGACCCCGTGGATTTTCTCCGAGATATTCGGTTTCTTTCCACTCTCCAAAGACGTACAGGTTTGTCGGTTAATTGGCTTGGTATAAATGTAAATTGTCCCTAGTGTGTGTTAATGTGCGGGGATCGCTGATCGTTGCGGGTTCCGTAGGCCGAAAAGGGCCAGTTTCTGCGCTGTATCCCTAAACTAAACTAAACTAATTTCGTAATTTCGTAATAAACTAACTAGTAAAATTTCAAGATTAATTTTGTATCTGAGAATGATGTTAGTCAATGAAATTCCTGCTTGCAGCAGCATAATAGGTCTGTGAACACAGTTCTCAATAGATAATTCCTCGTATGTAAGTTCACAATAGAAATTCCTCGTATGTTGCAAAACATACTTGATGAATAAAGTGTGATTCTGATTCTGATTCTGATTCTGATAACATTTTCGACGAAACAAAGAAACGCCATAAATTTAAAAAAATCCAATTTCAGTGCAAAACAAAACTAAAGCTCTAAGTTCCTAGTCCCAAACAAAACAGTTTATAGTCCGAAGGTTAGATGGTGTTTGTTGTCTTCAAGGGCCAGATGGTTGTTGGGAAGAAGCTGCTCCTGAACTTAGAGGTCACAGTTTTCTCCCACCTTCCCGATGACAGGAATGAAATGAGAGTGTGGGTCACTGATGATGCTGGCTGCCTTTTTGAGGCAGCGCCTCCTACTGTTCGGCTGCTGGAAGGAGCACATGTGTGCACATCCTTGCAGCTGGGATTAATAATTCATCACCTTTGCTACAGTTTTCATCCATATATTTTTCTATCGTAGGAGAACTTGCTGGCAGCTCACCCGGTCACAATAACCAAATCGTACATTTCAGAGACCACTGATTATCTGCTGGGACAGTTCTTAGCCTCAACCCATCAGAGAGTCTGTGAAAAACTAGGCTCGGGGGAAATGTTATCCTTTGTGACCTTGGCCACTCCATTCGTCTCATGCAAGCCTGAAAAGTCGTGCTTTTAGTACCTGAAAAATAATAATATATGACAGGCAGCCCCAGCCTTTTATTAAAAGCCTTTTTTTGTGTGGTTGATGTATGGAACTGTGGCCTGTGGCTGTCATCAACTATATGGGTGAAAAGGATGATGTTAAATAGTCATACGGCATGGAAACAGGCCCTTCAGCCCAACTCTTTCATGCTGACCATTATGCTCATCTAAAATCACTTGAACACATCTAAACACTTTAAAGCCCCTGTCCCACTTTCACGACCTAATTGGCAACCTTTGCCGAGTTTTCCCTTGACTCATACTCACAGCATGGTCGCCACGAGGGCGTAGGAGGTCGCAGGAGGTCTTTGTAACTCTTCCTCGTGCTCGTGAGTGGTCTCAAGTAGGTCGCGGCGTTTTTTCCAGCCTGATAAATAATGTCCACGAGTATAAAAAAGGGTTGGCATGGGGAAAATGTATACTTTTTACTCGTAGGTAGGTCGTAGGTAGGTCGTAGTAGGTCGTGGTGGTAGTCGTAGATAGTGGTAAGTAGTCGTAGGTCGGTAACTGGCCCGAGAAAGAATGCAAACATCACATCATTTTATCATGTGATAATTTTCCACTCATAGCTAGTCGTAGTTGGTCTTAGGTGTGGAAGATTGAGGTCGAGGGGGGTCGTAGGAGGTCGTAGACATAGTCGTAGGAGGTCGTAGACATAGTCGTAGGAGGTCATAGACATAGTCGTAGGAGGTCCTAGACATAGTCGTAGGAGGTCGTAGACATAGTCGTAGGAGGTCATAGACATAGTCGTAGGAGGTCGTAGACATAGTCGTAGGAGGTATTTTACTTCTGCGAGTCAACACGATCTTGACATTTATTTCAACTCGTCTAGGGTCTTCTAAACTCGTGGATTAGGTCGTCCAAGTGGGACAGGCCCTTAACTCCCCCTCCCATTCCCACACTGATCTTTCCGTCCTGGGCCTCATATTGGAGGAACAGCACCTCATATTTCGCTTGGGCAGCTTACAGCCCAACAGTATGAACATTGACTTCTCTAACCTCAAGTAACCGTTATTTTTCCCTCTCTCTCCATCCTTCCCTCATCCGAGTTCTCCGACCAGTCTGACTGTCCTCCTGATTAAATTTGACATTGTACGCCTCGTTGTCACCTTCCCATAGATAACAATGATCTATTCTACATTTTCCTTGGATCTTCGTCCCTTTTGATCTATCGTTTTTCACACCTTACCCTCACATATCTCTCATTTCCCTCTCTGACTCTCAGTCTGAAGGAGGCTCTCAACCCAAAACGTCACCCATTCCTTCTCTCCAGAAATGCTGCCTGTCCCGCTGAGTTCCGTCAACATTTTGTGTCTTTCTTCCATTTATCCATGTTTGCCCATATCCCTCTAAATCTTTCCTATCCGGGTACCAGTCCAAATGTCTTTTAAATGCTGCTATAGTACCCGCCTCAACTACCTCCTCTGACAGCTCATTCCGTACACCCACCACCCTCTGAGTGAAAAGATTGCTCCTCAGATTCCTATTAAATCTTTCCCCTCTCACCTTAAACCTATGTTCTCTGGTCCTTAATTCCCCTTCCCTGGGTAAATGACTGTGTATTCATCCTATCCATCCTCATCATGAATTTATACACCTCTGTGATATCTCCGATCAGACTTTTGAGCCACCAAGAACTACAGTCCTGACCTCCCCAACCTTTACCTGGAGCTCAGGCCCTCAAGTCCTGGCAATATTCTCATAAGTCTCCTCTGCACTCTCGCCAGCTTCATTATATCTTCCTATGGCCGTGTGAACGAAACTAAACACAATCTTGTAGAACAGTAACATAATGTCCCAACTACTGTACTCGATACCCTGACTTATGAAGGTCAATGTACCGTAAGCCTTCTTTACTACCTTATCCACCTGCGATACCACTTCCAGGGAATTGTGTACCGGCACTCCTGGATCTCACTGCTCTACAACATTCCAGGGCCCCGCCATTCACTGTGAAGGTCCTGCCCTAATTCTCAATATGCAACACCTTGCACTTATTTGCATTATCTGCAGGGCGGCACGGTGGTGCAGCGGTAGAGTTGCTGCCTTACAGCACTTGCAGTGCCACAAACCTGGCTATGGGTGCGGTCTGTATGGAGTTTGTACGTTCTCCCCGTGACCGCGTGTGTTTTCTCCGAGATCTTCGGTTTCCTCCCACACTCCAAAGATGTACAGATTGTAGGTTAATTGGCTTGGTAAATGTGTAAATTGTCCCTTGTGTCTGTGGGATGGTGTTAATATGCAGGGGATCGCTGGTCGGTGCGGACCCGGTGGGCCGAAGGGCCTGTATCCGCGCTGTATCTCTAAACTAAACTAAACTAAACTAGAAGCCCACTTGCCCAGCTGATCGAGAGCCTACTGTAATTTTTGCTAAACATCTTCAATGTCAACAAACTGAATTTACAGGTCCCTCCGACCTGGGATGCTCCAATATTCCATATCCAACGTGTACTGAACAATGTTTCAATCTGGAGGTAAGCTGCAAAAAGTCTGCCTCATTTGTCAATTTATTTATATCTACATTCAATTTCAATTACTGGAAAATTAAGCAAACTAATATCTGAGTCCAACGTAGAAACAGGCCCTTCAGCCCACCCCGTACCCGAGCACTATCCTACACACCAAGGACAATGTACAATTTACAGAATCCAATTAACCTACAAACCTGTACGTCTTCGGAGTGTGGGAGGAAAACGACACAGCCGGAGAAAACCCACAGTGGAACACCCCGAGAAAAAAACGGAGCAACCGGAGAAAAATCCAAAAGGGATGAAAGATAGGTACTTGATATTTAACCAAGATGTGATGGGCTGAATGGGGTATTTCTCTGCCGCAGGTATCTATGACTTTAAAAGTGGCAGTCTTATCCTGAATGTTATTCATGACCCGGCCCTGGCGAGAATTCTTTATTCAGTATTGATGGCTTGAAGCATTTTACTGTAGGAATTTGATTCTTCTGACGTTCCATGAAATGAACGTGCTGGTCGGGATGTGACCTGCTTTGAGAAAATTCATTTTGGCTTTGAAAGCCCGATGGAGTCTCATTTAAAAAAAATAAAGCTCTGTTTGTTTATTACTCAGATCCAGGAAGGTTGAAGCTTCTTTTGTGCTCTGAGATGCTGGGGAATTGCAAATAGTGAGAGGAATGGAGACATGCCCCTGAGCTATTAGAAGGGCAGGGAATGCATTGGCAGGAACTGCAGATGCTGTTTTAAACCGAAGATAGATGCAAAATGATGTACGTTCTCCCTTTGATGTCTCGTTTTCACACCTTACACTTCCTTATCTCTATATCTCCCTCTCCCCTGACTCTCAGTCTGAAGAAGGGTCTCGACCCGAAACGTCACCCATTCCTTCTATCAGCGATGCTTCCTGTCCCACTGAGTTACTCCAGCATTTTGTGTCTATCTTTAGTTTAGAGAGATACAGCGGGGAAACAGGCCCTTCAGCCCGTCGGGTCGGCGCCGACCAGCGATCCCCGCACATTAACACTATCCCACACACACTAGGGGCAATTTTTTACATTTACCAAGCCAATTTACCTCCAATCTTTGAAGCATTTCCCTCTGGAAGGCGACTCCGTACTGTCAGCCAGATATAAAAAGCTTTTTTCCACGGGTGGTAGCTCTACTCAATAACCAAATATCTTCCCAGGTTCCAAATATCAATATCCTTGGAGTGTGGGAGGAAACCGAAGATCTCGGAGAAAACCCACGTGGTCACGGGGAGAACGTAGAAACTCCGTACAGACAGCACCCGTAGTCGGGATCGAACCCGGGTCCCCGGCGCTGCAAGCACTGTAAGGCAGCAACTCTCCCGCTGGGCCACCGTGCCGCCCTAATACTTTAGATGGTCAGGAAATACCTCTTCTAAATGCTAAGTGTCTGGGGAGATGGGAGTAGACACTTGCAGCAGCATATTCCCAATCAGCATGCAATTGTACATTGTACACTGCATGCATTTATGTGTTTCTGGCTCAAAGATTATTTCTTGGGATGACCCAGTGACACAGCTTGTCAAGCTCCTGCCTCACAGCATCAGTGAGCGGGGTCCAATCCTGACCTCGGGTGCTGTCTGTGCGGAGTTTGCATGTTCATCTTGTGGCCGTGTGGGTTTCCTCTGGGTGCTCTGGTTTCCTCCCACATCCCAAAGACGTGCGGGTTAGCCACTTAATTGGCTTCTGTGAAATGGCCCCGAGAGCGCAGGGAGTCGATGGGAAAGTAGGATAGTCATGAATGGGACAGAACGCCATAGGGGACCCTTCTTCCCTGTGGCTATCAAACTGTACACTCCTCCTCCTTCTGTCGGTGGGTAGACTGAGACTGACTCCCCCCCCCCCTCCCCACCCCCGATCAGTCTGAAGAAGGGGTCTCGACCCGAAGCGTCACCCTTTCCTTCTCTCCAGAGATGCTGCCTGTCCCGCTGAGTTACTCCAGCATTTTGTGTCTACCTTCGATTTAACCCAGCATCTGCAGTTCTTTCCTACACATTTCTCCCTTTTTCTTCCAGGCACACTCCATTTTCCTACCATATCCCAAAGATGTGCATGTTGATAAATTAATTGGCCACTCTATTTTGACCCTGGTGTAGTGGAGATCATAGGTCAAAAGTCAAAAATGTTTAATTGACATATGTACCAACAAATGAAATTCGTACTTGCTGCAGCTTAACTGTATTAATACCCAAATAAATATATAGTTATAAAAAATACAAGAAATCACTAACAATAATGCGAGGTAACCATGTAGAATTATAAATTACTAAGTGGGGCAGCACAGTTGTGCAGTGGTAGAGTTGCTGCCTATCAATGCCTGAGAGCCAGTTTCGATCCTGACCTTGGGTACCAAATGTGTGGAGTTTGCACATTCTGATCGGCGTGGACACAATATGCTGAAATATTAGTGAGTACTTTAGGAATGCAGGGAGTACGGAATATTTTGTTCACCATATCAATGCAAAGAATCAGCCTTTCCAGTTCAACTGACACCTATTTCCTGCACACTGTATTTTCAAATTCTGAATAACTAACATCCGAAACCACAAAGCAAAATGTGCAATTGGGAACTGCCGCCGAGAATGAAGAGGGACTATTGGGACTAAACTGATCACTTTTGTAACTTTGTCACTGTCCTATACGTGGCGACACTTTACATACTTTATGTATGTATGCAAAACAAAGAATTTCACTGTATACCGTCACATGTGAAAATAAAGTATCATTTATTTATTCATTTATTTATTTATTCATTTATTCATTAATTAATTCATTCATTCTATCAACTGAGTAAATGCTTAGTATATGAGCTTTTATGAGATGCTTTTAAGATGCTCTCCATTTTCATTCCTCGATTGCTAAACATTGATCTGCAATCTCCACACGACACAGTGCGCTGGAGGAACTCAGCAAGTGTAGACGCATCTGTGAGGGTGAATGGACAGGCGACGTTTCGGGTCGGGATCCTTCTTCAGACTGATGGACGTCTGAAGAAGTCAGAAGTCTGGGGAAGGGTCCCGACCCAGAGCGTCTACGGTCCACTCCCTCCACGGATGCTGCCTGACCCGCTGAGCTCCTCCAGCACCTTGCTTTGCTCGAGATTCCAATATCAGCAATTTCTGGTGTATCTCGGAACCTCTGCATGATCTTGGACAAACTCTCACTCACCTTTTAATCCATCTTCTCTGGCCAGCATCTGATTTTTCAAGCACACATTCAGCTGTGCCAACACCAGGTTTGTCCTCCATGGTGATGGTTTGCTGTAGCCAACTTAAAATGCTCATTCTCTCCACATTGCTTCAAATACAACACCTACTCCCTTACACACACAGGGAGGCCTTTACTTTAGAATTTAGACTTTAGATATACAGCAATGGAAATAGAGCCCTTCAGCCTCCGAGTCCACGCCAATCAGCGATCACCGATCACCCCGTCATCTTGGCAATATCCTACACACAAGGGACAATTTACAATTTACAGAAGCCGATTAACCGATAAGCCTGTACGTCTTTGGAGAGCATCCGGAGAAAACCCACGCGGTCACAGGGAGAATGTACAAACTCCATACAGACAGTACCCGTAGTCAGGGTCGAACCCGGGTCTCTGGTGCTGTAAGGCAACAACTCTGCCGCTGCTGCCGCCACTGTGCTGCCCCTTGAGATGATGCTGAATTGCAGTGATGTCATAAATCTTCCAGAAGCAACAGAACTGCATAATTTGCCGAGAAATCCAGTGTGTCAGACACCATTGGTTACTCCACTCTGCACTATGGTGTTCAGCAGTTTGCTGTCTCTCCAAGAATCATCTCATTGGTGAGCGCTCCAGTTAGGTATTTTGCGTTTCAGATTCAGGCAGAGTGAAAATGGCACTGTTTCGTTAACCAGCACTTCTGACTGTGTCTCAATATCCCCATCCTAGTTTTGGGGAAAATAAGACAATGACAACAACAAAAATGGAACTGAAGATGCTGGTTTACAGAAGATAGACACAAAGTGCTGGAACAATGCAGGTCAGATAGCATCTCTGGAGAAAAAAGACAGGTGACATTTCAGTTTGGGACCCTTCTTCAGATGTCACCCATCCTTTATCTCCAGAGATGGTGCCTGACATGCTGAGTTAGTCCAGCATTTTGTGTCTATCTTTGGTAATAAACCAGTATCTGCAATTCCTTGTTTCTACCAAGACACAAAGTGCTGGAGTAACTCTGCAGGTCGGCCAGAATCTCTGGAGAACATGGATAGGTTACATTTCAGATTGGGACTCCCATACAAGAAACTGCCAGTTGATGGTTTCGAAAAACAGACACTAAGTGCAGGAGTACCTCAGCGGGTCAGGCAGTATCTCTGGTGAACTCGGAGTGGTGACATTTCAGATCAAGTCAAGTCAAGTCAAGTCACATTTATTTATATAGCACATATAAAAAACAACTCTCGTAGGCCAAAGTGCCCCTGAGCTTATGCCTAGACCGCGGGATATTCAGCAACCCCAAGGTTGCCGATCTGAGGGACCTGGAGGTGGAGTGGTGGGTAAGAAGACTTTTGATGTAGGTGGGGGCAAGCCCATTGAGGGCTTTGTAGACATAGAGGAGGATCTTGAAATGTATACGGAACCGCACAGGGAGCCAGTGGAGAGAGGCCAGGATCAGGGTGATGTGGTCCCTTTTTCGGGTGCCCGTCAGGAGTCTCGCTGCGGCATTTTGGACCAGTTGCAGGCGGGACAGGAAGATTGGCTGATGCCAGTGTAAAGGGAGTTGCAGTAATCTAGGCGGGAGGAGATAAATGTATGGATGATCTTTTCGAGGTCATCAAAGTGGAGGAATTGTTTTATTTTAGCTATCGTTCGAAGCTGAAAGAAGTTAGCTTTTACCACGGCATTGACTTGTTTGTCAAATTTCAGTGCTGAGTCAAATATCACGCCAAGGTTTTTGACGTGAGGTTTGAGTAGTGGGGTAAGGCTTCCAAGGCTGCTGCTATCATTTTGATTGAGTCCGAGGGGCCGAGAAGGATGACCTCAGACTTACTCTCGTTTAGTTGGAGGAAGTTCTGGGCCATCCAACACTTTATATCCTCGAGGCAGTGGGTAAGGTTAAGCAGATTTGATTGTTTTTTGGCTTCAGGGGGAGATAGAGTTGTGTATCGTCTGCGTAGCAATGGAAGGAAATGCCGTGCCTTTCAATGACTTGGCCTAAGGGGAGCATATACAGGGAGAAGAGGATGGGGCCAAGGATTGAACCTTGTGGAACCCCACAGCAGAGATTAGCTGGGGAGGAGAAAGAGTTGCCTATGTTAGTCGAGAAACTCCTACTTTTGAGGTAGGAGATGAACCAGCTCAGGGCAGTGCCATCAATACCAACCCCATACCGGAGACGGTCAATTAGGATGGTTTGGTCGACAGTATCAAATGCTGCGCTGAGGTCAAGAAGGAGCAGAATTGCACAGTCTCCGGAGTCAACGGTGAGCAGTAGGTCATTATGTACCTTCAACCAGGCAGACTGTGCTATGGTGAGCCCTGAAACCTGATTGGAAAGTTTCCAAGATAGTGTTTTGGTGAAGGTAAGCATAAGTTGACTTAAAATTACCTTTTCAAGGGCTTTTGAGAGGAAAGGATCTTTCTGACCAAATTTCAAATTTTGGATCCTGACCTGAAACGTCTCCTATCCATGTTCTCCAGATTGCTGCCTAACCTGAGTTACTCCAGCAATTTGAGTCTTTTTTTTTGTAATGCAGCATGTGCAGTTTCTTGTATAGGATTCCCAATCTGAAACATAGCCTATCCATGTTCTCCAGATTTGCTGCCTGACCTGCTGAGTTACTCCAGCACTTTGTATCTTTATTTGTGAACCAGAACCTGCAGTTCCTTGTTTCTACAAGTTACTGGGAAATTTAAGGTGAGGGGGGAGAGATTTAATAGGAACCTGAAGGGCAACTTTTTTTACAGAAAGGGTGGTAGGTATATTGAACGAGCTCCAGAGGAGGTAGTTGAGGCATGCACTATCATAATGTCTAAAAACATTTGGACAGGTACATGGTTAGGATAGGTTTGGAGGGATCTAAGCCAAATGCAGGCAGGTGGGATTAGCGTAATGGGACATGTTGGTCTGCGTGGGCAAGTTGGGTCGAAGGGCCAGCTTCTAAGGGATGTATGACTCTATGTCTCTAAATCGGTAATTCAAACTAACAACAAGAAAACTTTATGAAGCAGGGGAAAAGCTAGCAAGAATTCAAACCATGGTTTACATCCAGGCAACAAATTTGTTCTCGAGACATTCAGAGCTCTCAATCCAAAATGTCGTCTATTATTTTCCCCACACAGATGCTGCTCAACCTATCGAGTTCTTCAGTTTATTCTTTGGAACAAATTGGTTCTTTAGACTTCAGAGATACAGCGCAGAACCAGCCCACTTCAACCCACCGTGTCCGCACTGACCAGGGGTCACCCCATGCACTTGTACTATCCCTACACATGAGGGACAATTTTACAACATTACCAAAGCCAATTAACCTACAAACCTGCATGTCTTTGGAGTGTGGGAGGAAATCAGAGCACCCGAGGAAAATCCACCAGCTCACAGAGAGAACATGCAAACTCTGTACAGACAGCATCTGTGGTCAGGATCGAACCCAGGCAGCAACTCTACCGCTGCACTACCATTCCATCCCGTTCGGTCCAGTTCCACAGTGAACGACACAGATCATCTCATGCTTCAGTTCTTAAAAAGGTCAAAACACAATAGTCCAAAAGCCACAAATATTACAGCTGCAAATTACATGATAACGGCAATACACAGAGGACCTGTGTTTCAGACTGTTTTATATAAAGAGATTTATATAAGAGTTAATCTGTGGTGGTAAAGAATACCATATAATTAGACTGGAGCACAGCAGGGAGTTCTGAAATATTGGAGTGAATATAATAAAATAATACATGACATCATAGAATCATGGACACTGAAATCGAGAAGACTAAAGGGGGCCATTTGTCTTTCGCCAGAGGGTGGTGAATCTGCGGAATTCTTTGCCACAGACGTCTGTGGAGGCCAAGTCAGTGGAGATTTTTAAGCCAGAGATAGATAAAAGGGTCTCAACCTGAAACGTCACCCATTCCTACTCTCCAGAGATGCTGCTGTCCCGCTGAGTTACTCCAGCTTTTTGTGTCTATCTTCAGTTCGTTCGCTCATGTATCAGACGACGCATAACTCGCTGTTGGCTTCCGTCGTCGTCCAACATGTTGACAGAATTGGTCGCCCGACGCGTCACTGAGTGCATCGTGTCGTCGTTTCCGGGGATCGCCACGGGGAGGCTTCTGTCATCATCCCCTATCTTCAGTTAAAACCAGCATCTGCATTTCCTTCTTACATATAGATAGATTCTTGATGAGTACGGGTGTCAGGGGTTATGGGGAGAAGCACGAGAATGGGGTTAAGAGGGAGAGATAGATTAGCTATGATTGAATGGGAAGTAGACTCGATGGGCCGAATGGCCTAATTCTGCTCCTATCACTTATGACCTATGACTTTGTCACATTGGATTCACATTCGAAAATAAGATAAGAAATTCTGAAAGCATTTCCACATGAATGGAGGCTTTCTAATTGAGTATCTCCTGATACTGAACTAAAAAAGGAATTGCTGTAAGTCAGTCTCTGTCTCTGGAAGTTTTCGGGTTGCTGGTGTAAAGTGCATCTAATGAAGGGTAGGCTTGCTTCCATAGGTCAGGGCATTGAGTATATGAGTTAGGAAGTCATGATGCAGTTTTATAGGACTTTGGTTAGGCTGCATTTGGAGTATTTGGTTCTGGTTGCCCCACTACTTTAAGGCTGTGGGAAGGCTGTGTAATCTTCCTGAGAAGATTACGGAGAGTCGGTATGTCAAGGAGGACTCTCTCGAACTTCTACAGGTGCACAGTAGAGAGCATGCTGACCGGTTGCATCGTGGCTTGGTATGGCAACCTGAGCGTCCAGGAGCAGAAAAGGCTGCAAAAGTCGTAACCACTGCCCAGTCCATCATCGGCTCTGACCTCCCCACCATCGAGGGGATCTATCGCCGTCGCTGCCTCAAAGAGGCTGCCAGCATCATCAAAGACCCACACCATCCTGGCCCCACACTCATCTCTTCGCTGCCATCAGGTAGAAGGTACAGGAGCCTGAAATCTGCAACATCCAGATACAGGAACAGCTTCATCCCCACAGCCATCAGGCTATTAAACACAACTTCAAACAAACTCTGAACTATAACAGCCTATTGCCCTTTATCTGTTTATTTATGTGTGTACATCTATATATTCTATGGTATATGGACACACTGATCTGATCTGTATTTATGCCTACAATATTCTGTTGTGCTGCCAGCAATGCAAGAGTTTCCTTGTCCTATCTGGCGACACATGACAATAAACTCTCTTGACTTGACTTGACTTG
>CM075977.1:112508349-112624601 GCA_038087875.1 Malacoraja senta | reverse complement strand
GGTTACTGAGGCTCTTATCTTTTCAAGATGGATAAATCATCTTTGTGTGTGCAGCAACTGTGCACGGCTTAGTCAATCGGTCGAATAATTGGAATCGTAAACAGCGTGCAGCAACAACCAGCCAACATCTCCGCTTAACGGAAAGAAGTCTCCTTGACCAGCGGCATTTCCTGCTTGTATTGTGCTGCATTCTCTAAGTACATGTTACAATCACATCAATTCACAATAGAAGAAACAGAACACGCAAGGAAAATACTGGCACCGGAAGAGTGCCCTTTTTTCTCTTTAAATCGCAGGAATAGGGTACAGTAACCTTGTTATTATGTTCACAAAACAAGTAGCTTATACTGTATGTGTGAGAAAGAATCGCAGATGCTGGATAAAATCGAAGGTAGACATAAAATGCTGGAGTAACTCAGCGGGTGAGGCAGCACCTATGGAGAGAAGATGTTCCTTATCTCCATAGATGCTGCCTCACCCGCTGTGTTACTCCAGCATTTTGTGTCTACCTTAGATTATACTGTATGTTTAGATTAGTTTAGTTGAGGTTAGGTTAGTTTAGTTGAGTTTAGTTTAGTTTGGAAATGCTGCGTGGAAACCGGCCCTCCGAGTCCACGCCGGCCATGAATCACACGCACATGAGTTCCATGTTATTCCAATCTCGCAACCTGCACACTAGGGGGCAAATTATGGAAGCCAATTAACCTACAAACCTGCTAGCCTTTGCACCCGGAGAAAACCCACGCGGTCACGGGGAGAACGCACAAACTCCGCTCAGACAGCGCCCATCGTCGGGATCGAACCCGGGTCTCTGGTGCTGTGAGGCAGCAACTCTACAGCTGCGCCATTTTGCCACGCCTAGATGCTGTTAATGCCATTGAACATTGAGACTTTGGACAGAATCTTATTGATGAGGGTTATTTGTGAGGCATAAATACTTCTCAGTCCATGCCTGAAGGTTGGCCAATGCTTGGCGAATCCAGGCATGAACTGTTCCATTTATGAGGAGTTGAGAATGGAATTAAACATTAGGCAATCGTCAGCAAACGTCCGCACATCTGACATGATGGAAAGAAGACCATTGATGGCTGGTCCCTGAGGAACTCCTGCAGGGATGAGATAAAATAAATACATATCTCATGTATAATTACATAACGTCATATTTCAACCCTGGCAGCATTTGTGTCCTCACATAACACCTTCCAACAAAATTTTTCATCTTCAGCCTCCCTTCCCGAAACCGGCACAATGGTGCAGCGGTAGAGTTGCTGCCTTAAGGGCCTGTCCCACTTACGCGACCTTTACAGGCGACTGCCGGCACACGTCACAGGTCTCTGAAATTTTCAACATGTTGAAAACTCAGCGGCGACCAGAAAGATGCTACGACTCTTTGGAGACCTCTCACGACCATAGGCTGTATGGTCGTGAGAGGTCTCCTATGGTCGTGAGAGGTCTCCAAAGAGTCGTAGCATCTTTCTGGTCGCCGCTGAATTTTCAACATGTTGAAAATTTCGGCGACCTATGACGGGTGCTGGCAGTATGTTGAGTTACTCCAGCATATTATTGTATGTTGAGTTACTCCAGCATTTTGCATCTATCTTCAGTATAAACCAGCATCTGCAGTTACCTTCTTCACCCATCCTCACACCTAATGCCTACGTACTCCTGTGTCACCTCCTTCCCCCTCCTTACACTGGTCTACCTTTACTCTCCGCTCCAAGTCCTGATACCAGGTCTCGACCCAAGGCAGTGACGATTCCTATCACCCCACAGAATAGGAAGGAACTGCAGATGCTGGTTTAAAACGAAGATAGACACAAAATGCTGGAGTAACGCAGCGGGACAGGCAGCATCTCTGGAGAGAAGGAATGGGTGACTTTTTGGGGTGAGACCCTTCTTCTGTCTAACCCCACAGATGCTGCTCGATCCACCATGTTCCTCGAGCTATTTCTTGCTCCCATTTCTCTGTGTCTCCCTCTTCCTATCCTGTGCATGTTGTACCTATCCAAATTATTTTTAAAAGCTATGATTGTATCTGCCCCTATCAGCTCCTCTGGCAAATTGAACAGTATCCCGAGTACACAGGGTTGCAACAGAAACGCCAAGTTCGGAATTTCAGTCAAATATTCCCTTTTGTTATCTCATCTGATCTACTGTAGTTGTCTTGCAAGGGTACCATTAAGCTAGAAAGAGCATAGGGAAGATTCACAAATGTGTTGCCAGGACTCAAAGGCCTGAGCTATTGGAAGAGGTCGAGTAGGCTGGGACTTTTAATTATCAGAGCACAAGAGGCCAAGCAGTGATCTTATAGAGGTGTATAAATTCTGGAGGGGAATAGATAGGTTGAATGCACAGAATCTTTTTCCATAGTTGCAAAATTAAGAAACAGAGGACATAGGCTTAAGGTGAGAGGGGAATGATTTAATAGGAACCTGAGGGGCAACTTTTTCATTCAGAGGGCAGTGGGTATATTGAATAAGCCGCTGGAGGAGATAGTTGGGGCAGATACTTGGGGCAGATAGTCGGGGCAGATAGTTGGGGCATTTAAAAGACATTGGGACAGGTACATGGATAGGAAAGGTTTAAAGGGATATGGGACAAATGTAGGCAAGTGGAACTAGCCTGGATGGGGCATGGACATGTTGGGCCGAAGGTCTTGTTTCCGTACTGTATGGCGCTATGTCTCTATGACTCGGAGTAAAAGCTTCCTCCACACTTCCTCTTCTCCCCTGGGAACATTTCCGCAGGTACCATGCTCATTATTCATATGGGACCCTTGACATCGAATGCTTTATGGATATTTCACAGGAAAGAGAATTGCATCAAAACGCAAACTGTACTCATCTGAAGTCTGGCAATTATTAAACCATGTCTCTGGGCTGTCAGTAGCTGCTCTGAATGTTTAAAGTTCTCTTCTCATCAGGCTGTGTGTAGAATTGTAAATGGAAGTAATAAAGGTGTTGTTTTAACTGGGATAAATTGCATTGCATTGAAACATGTTATGCTCTCATGTGCTACAATTTTGGGTGGTGATTTGTAGATTGCAGATCTGATAACCGTTATCTTGGTTTAGTTTAGAGATACAGTGCGGAAACAGGCCCTTCGGCCCACCAAGTCCGCACCGACCAGTGATCCCCGCACATTAAGAAGTTTATTTTAATAAAATAATATAGGCACCAAATGCAGGAGTAACTCAGCAGGTCAGGCAGCATCTCTGGAGAAAATGGATAGGTGACGTTTCAGGACACTTCTTCAGACCCCAAACATCCCTTATCCATGTTCTCCAGAGATGCTATCTGACCCGCTGAGTTACTCCAGCGTTTTGTGTCTATCTTTGGTATACTCCAGCATCTGCAGCTCCTTTTCATCACAATTTGTTTTAAGTTGTGGAGAGAGAGAGAGGAATGGATGACGCAGAGGGAACCCCTGTGATCAGGGGGGACACAGGTAGTCCAGGTGACACAAGTGGTCACTGCCTGCTGAGGAAGGGCTGAGCTGTTTGGAGGAGGGCAACTATGCATCAATGAAGGCAGGCAGTGCAGAGTTAACAAAATGAGCAGGAACTGTGAAATGGAGAATTCACCAGTTATTAATTACACCTCCGCTCAGTCCGCCTAAACCTACCTGATCTCCCAGTTGCTATACACTTTAACTCCCGCTCCTATTCCCAATCTGACCTTTCTGTCCTGGGCCTCCTCCCAGGTGTCGAGGTGCGTACAGCGTCGAGGCGTCTGTGGGCCGGCAGGACGTTGCCACGCGGAATTTTTGAACAATGTCAGTTTTTCGGAGCCCCGCGCGATTTTCAGGACCATCTCCGCACAACTCCATACGGCTCCGGTGATCGAAGTGGGACCGGCCCCGCGAGGCCGTACGGCTTAAGCGACCACGTTAGGTCGCGCTTGCCGCATGCAGTCGCATGCTCGTGGGACAGGTCCTTAACCCTTGCTTTCCCTCTCTCTACTTCCCCTCCCCCATCCTAGTTCTCCGACCAGTCTGTCTGTCCTCCTGATTAAAGTTATCTTTGTATGCTTCGTTGTCACCTTCCCCTCGCTAACAATGATCTATTCTACATTCTTCTTGATCGTCATCCCCTTTGACGTCTTGTTTTCTCACCTTACACTTCCTTATCTCTGTGTCTCCCCCATCCCCTGACCTCAGTCTGACGAAGGGTCTCGACCCCAAACATCACCCATTCCGTCTATCCAGAGATGCTGCCTGTCCCGCTGAGTTACTCCAGCATTTTGCATCTAGCCACTTACTGAAACTCTGAAGTAAAGGTGAATGCTCTGAATGTTCCACAGGTCAGACAGCATCTGAGGGAGAATCTGAATCAATATTTCAAGCGATTGAATTTACATCATAGTTTTGCCTCAGGAGAAGCTGGCAGATGTTTCCAGCTTCTTCTGATTTTGCTACTGACCATGCTGAAAAAGAGAAAGGCCTTGGGGTCTGAGGGGCTGGTGTATCGACTGATCCTCGGCAGTCCATTCTGTCGTGGTGGGCACCACTTTATGTCATAAGTGATAGGAGCAGAATTAAGCCATTCAGCTCATCAAGTCTATTCCACCATTCAATCATGGCTGATCTATCTCTCCCTCCTAACCCCATCCTCCTGCCTTCTCCCCATAACCTCTGACACCCGTACTAATCAAAAATCTATCTATCTCTGTCTTGAACATATCCATTGACTTGGCCTCCACAGCCTTTTGTGGCAAATAATTCCGCAGATTCACTACTCTCTGACTAAAGGGTGGTGAATCTGTTTCTTGATTAGTACCTCTGCATTCCCTCTCTCACCATCCCTCCCCCCACCCAAGTCACACCAGCTACTCGTTCTCACCCAACAAACAGCTAACAATGGCCTGTTTCCTTTATCATCGTTACATTTTTGCATATCTTTCATTCATTGTTCTTTATCTCTCTACATCATCGTCTATATCTCGTTTCTCTTTCCCGTGACTTTCAGTCTGAAGAAGGGTCTTGACCCAAAACGTCACCCATTCCTTCTCTCCAAAGATGCTGCCTGTCCCGCTGAGTTACTCCAGCTTTTTGTGTGTTTATCTTCAGAGACTATAAATATAGACAATAGATAGACTGTCCCACAACTCCAGATCAATTCTGACATCTGGTGCTGTCCATTTGGGGTTTGCACGTTATCCCCAGGAACAAGTGAGTTCTCCCCGGGTGCTCTGGTTTCCTTCCACATCCCAGAGTTGTGAAGGTCAGTTGATTCATTGGCCATTGTAAATTGCGCCTATTGTGCATGTTAGTGCAGGTACATAGCTCCTTGAAAGTGGCATCATAGGTAGACAGGGTGGTCAAAAAGGCTTTCGGCACATTGGCCATCAGTCGGAGTATTGAGTATAGAAGTTGGGAGGTCATGTTGCAGTTATGTAAGACGTTGGTAAGGCCACATTTAGAGTATTGTGGTAGTTTTGTGCACCATGTTCTACGAAAGATGTTGTCAAGCTGGAAAGGGTGCAGAGATAATCTCTGAGGATGTTGCCAGGACACAAGGGCCTGAGCTATAGGGAGAAGTTGAGCAGGCTAGGCCTTTATTCCTTGCAGTACAGGAGGGTTAGGGTTGATTTTATAGAGAAATACAAAATCATGGGAGGAGTCTCTTGCTCAGAGTAGGGGTATCGAGAAAGAGGGCATCGATTTAAGGTGGGGGGGGGAAAGATTTAAAAGTAAGTTGAGGTGCGTCTTTTTTACAAACAGGGTGGTGGGGGTATGGAATGCACTGACGGAGGAGGTAGGTACAATCGCAGCGTTTAAGAAACATTTAGACAGGTACATGGATAGGACAGGTTTAGAGGCTTATGGGCCAAACACAGGGCAGGTGCGACTACTGTAGATGAGGTATGTTGGTCGGCAGAGGTAACAGTGGGCTGAAGGGCCTGTTTCCACACGGTAACACTCTATGACTCTCTCTTTATGAAGTAAAATCTAGAGAGAATTGATGAGAGAGTGATTGGGTAACAGCGAACATTAGTTGAATATGGAGTCGCTCTCTAAGCTACTGTAAACTTGATGGAACAAAATGGCCTCCTGCACAGGGAAATATAAATGACTTTTTTGTTTAGTTTAGAGATACAGCGCAGATACAGGCATCGACCAGCGATCCCAGCACATTAACACTATCCTACACACGCTAGGGACAATTTACACTTATACCAAGCCAATTTACCTACAAACCTGTATGTCTTTGGAGTATGGGAGGAAACCGAAGATTTTGGAGAAAACCCACGGTCATGGGGAGAATGTACAGACAGCTCCCGTAGTTGGGATCGAACCTGCAAGGGCTTTAAGGCAGCAACTCTACTGCTGCGCCACCATGCTGCCTGAGAGGCAATAAATTGCTGGGCTCAGGCCAAGAGCAGGGAAATGATACATGAGGTTTTCGGAGGAGTTGGCATAGATTTGATGTGCCATGATGGTAGATCTACTATCACTAACATTTTGCATCTTTGCTCCTTCAGTCGGCTACACGATGAACGATCTTATCTTTGAATGGCAAGAAAATGGACCGGTACAGGTTGGCGAAGGACTCACCTTGCCACAGTTTCTCCTTAAAGAAGAGAAAGATCTACGATACTGCACCAAGTCTTACAATACAGGTAAGGGCTTTAAGGTCATAAGGTCATAGGTGATAGGAGCAGAATTGGGCCATTTGGCCCATCAAGTCTGCGCCGCCATTCAATCATGGCTGATCTATCTCTCATTCTCCTGCCTCCTCCCCATAACCCTGTACTAATCAAGAATCTATCTATCTCTACCTTAAAAATATCCATTGACGTAGACTCCACAGCATTCTATGGTAATGAATTCCAGAGATTCACCACCCTCTGACTAAAGAAATTCCTCCTCATCTTCCTAAAGGAACGTTCTTTACTTCTGAGGCTATGACTTACAGTCCAAGACTCTCCCACGACTGGAAACATCCTTTCCAAGCCTTTCACTATTCGGGAGGTTTCAATGAGGCCATATACTCAGCAAATAAACTAAAATGGGAGGTACACAAAAATGCTGGAGAAACTCAGCAGGTGCAGCAGCATCTATGGAGCGAAGGAGATAGGCAACGTTTCGGGCCGAAACCCTTCTTGACTCTGAAGAAGGGTTTCGGCCCGAAACGTTGCCTATCTCCTTCGCTCCATAGATGCTGCTGCACCCGCTGAGTTTCTCCAGCATTTTTGTGTACCTTTGATTTTACAGCATCTGCAGTTCCTTCTTTAAAACTAAAATGTGAGACTTGTACAGGCAGGGTCATCAAGTATCTTCAAGATAAGGATTGCATCACGATGTAAGAGAGTGATGTTAAGGTCATGATTGGGTCAACCTATAAATTTGGTCTGAAGAAGGGTCTCGACCCGAAACGTCACCCATTCCATCTCTCCAGAGATGCTGCCTGTGCCGTTGAGTTACTCCAACTTTTTGTGTCTGTCTATGATATTATTATTTGGTGAAGCTAGCGCTATTCTTGGTATTGGTTTTGATATTGGTTTGTTATTGTCACATATACACTGACACAGTGAAGAACCTTGTTTAGGTTTTGCAACTCAGGCAAATCCTACCATGCCATACATGATGGCTGCAGGACATGCAAAAGAGAAAAGAGAGAGCGTGCAGAACAAACTATTGCAGCACCTCAGAAAGTGCAGGTTCAAAAGAAATGCAAGGGCCGCAATGAGGTAGATTGGTGGATTTGGAATTTGTCCTTGTTCTCATGTTTCCAGTGGTTCTTACAAACTTCTACAGGAACAGCGTAGGAAACGTGTTGTCGGTTGCATCGCAGCTTGCTTTGCGAACAGCTCTGTCCAAAATCGCAAGAAAATGCAGAGACCTGTAGATGTATCCAAGTCCATCAAGCAGGCCAGACTTGACCCCATCTACACTTCACGCTGCCTCGGAAAAGCTGCCACCATAATCAAAGACTAATCTTTGATCATTCCTGCTTATTCCTACTTCTCCCTGCCCCCGTCCGGCAGAAGGTGCAGAAGCTTGAAAGCGCGCACCACCAGACTTGGGGACAGCTTCTTCCCCTCCGTTATCAGGCTTCTGAACAGTCCTTCCATAAATCTAAGGTACTGTACAATCCACCTCTACCCCATTGAGGGCATTGGACTTTGTCCAAAGAACTGACGTGATCCACTGCGCTGCAATGCTGAGAACTTTGCTCTATCTATTGTACTTCAGTTTGTGCTGACTGTATCCATGTGAGACATATTGGATCTGTTTGGATAGCATGCAAAACAAAACTTTCCTCTGTACCTCAGGGTACATGAAACAATAACTGCCGTAAGGAGGGTGGAGAATGCTGGAGGACTGGGCGTGGGTATACCACCGTGAGGGGTGGGGGGGGGGGAGAACAAAGGTGGAACCGGTGCGGGTACTTTCTAACTTTATCAGCACCCTTTATGTGGTGACTATTTGCATACATTGGGTAAGCAAGCAAAGAGTTTCACTGTGACTTTTCCAATGTGACAATAAAGTACTCCATTCTCTGAAGAAGTCTGAAAAAGTCTGAAGGGTCTCGACCTGAGACGTCACCCATTCCTTCTCTCCAGAGATGCTGCCTGTCCCGCTGAGTTACTCCAGCATTTTGTGTCTACCAATGTATTCCATTCCATACCAATAATAAACCAAAACCTTTTGTTTCTTACATCAGTATTCCTTACACTACAATCAGTATCTAGGCCAACATTCTACCCGCATCTAATTATTAATATCCACATCAAAAAGTTGCTGGATATCTTTAAGGATGTCGGGATAACAATTTGCAGTAAAATTGTTTACAAGTGAGGAATTAAAATGGGTTATGTTATGAGGAAAGGTAAAAATGCTGTTACTATCCCTAAGCTACAAAATAATTAGGCTGTTCAGGATGGAGAAGAGACGATATAATATAGAGTTTGACATGGCTTGACATTCAGTCCAATGTTGCCATTTGCCTCCAGACTTGCAGGCATTAATGGTGAGAAATTCCTTCATCTGAAGGAGGAATTTAAAGCCAGGCTGTTGGGCATTCCTCTCAAAAAGCTTGTCTTTCATAGAACAACATAAAAGATACAACAGTACAGCATAGGAAGGAACTGCAGATGCGGGTTTCAACCGAAGATAGGCACAAAAAGCTGGAGTTAAGGGCCTGTCCCACTTTCACCACCTAATTCACCACCTTTTTTACTCGTGGACATTTTTCATCATGTTGAAAAAACGCCCTACCTACTAGATGCCACGAGTATATACGACTAGCATCACGACCTACCTACGACCTCCTACGACCTTGTGACGACCATGCTGCGAGTATGAGTTTAGGGCAAACTCGGCAGAGGTCGTGAATTAGGTCGTGAAAGTGGGACCGGCCCTTTACTCAGCGGGTCGGGCAGCATCTCTGGGGAGAAGGAATAGGTGACGTTTCGGATCGATAAGGGTCTCGACACGAAACATCACCGATTCCTTTTCTCCAGAGATGCCGTGCTACCCGCTGAGTTGCTCCAGCTTTTTGTGTCTATGCAACAGTACAGCACAGGAACAGTACAGAACAGGCCCATAATATTTGTGGTGAATATGATGCCAAGATCGACTGATCTCATCTGCCCTGTGCCTATCCCTCCATCCTCAGCACCCTTAGTCAGGACCGAACCTGGGTCTCTGGAGCTGTAAGGCAGCAGCTCTACCGCTGCGCCACCGTTCCTCCTGAGTGCAGTTCCCTCGAGCATTTGGAACATGTTTATTTACTGAAGAGGGAGCTGGAGAAAACTGCTATTTGTAGTTTAAAAGGCCTTGTTCTGTACATTAAAAGATCAAGTGAAGCATCTTACTGCAGCCATGCTCTGCTCAAATCAAGTTTACGGATACACGCATTTTAAATCAGTAAACATGCATTCCGTTAAATCCTTGGTGGCCACAAATGTATGCAGAATAATTTCAAGTGTATACCATTACAGGCAGCAAGCACCAGCAATAACCTCGTGCACTGGGACCTTCTGAATAATGCATGAGACTGTTACCAATAAATCCAGCATTTCACATTTCATTGTAACCACCAGTATACCAAGTCTCCATGGCATTGCACTATCCATTGTGGGTTGTTTAAATAGCTCATTAAAATATACATGGTCTCCATCCAGAAAACACTGACAATGAGGTATCTATTTTTCAGCCAGTCTCCGTCTGCTTATTGTAGAGCTTTCTTTGGACAGATTAGATAGCAACAAGTAAAAATAATAATTGTCTGATCATTTAATTTGTTTCTCCTTTCTTTTTATTCTACTAACCTGGCTCATGCTGTTATTGGTAGTGGTGTGTAATAACAGGAAACTGCAGATGCTGCTTTACACACAAGGACACAGAGTGCTGGAGTAACTCAGCGGGACAGGCAGCATCTCTGGAGAGAAGGAATGGGTGACGTTTCGGGTTGAGACCCTTCTTCTTCGGGTCTGAAGAAAGGTCTTGACCCGAAATGTTACCCATTCCTTCTCTCCAGAGATGCTGCCTGTCCCACTGAGTTACTCCAGCTTTTTGTGTCTATCTTTGGTTTAAGCCAGCATCTGCAGTTCCGTCTTACACAAGGGTTAGTTTAGTTTAGTTTAGAGATGCAGAGCGGAAACAGGCCCTTCGGCCCACTGAGTCCACACTGGCCAGCGTTACCCGTACATTAACACTATCCTACACACACTAGGGAAAATTTGCAATTATACCAAGCCAATTAACTACAAACCTGTACGTCTTTGGAGTGTGGGAGGAAACCGAAGATCTCGGAGAAAACCCACGTGATCACGGGGAGAACGTACAAACTCTGTAAAGACAGCAGCCGTAGTCAGGATCGAGCCCTGGTCTCTGGCGTTGCAAGCGCTGTAAGACAGCAACTCTACTGCTGCCCCACTGCGCAGCCCGTTACTCGAAATAAGAGAAATTAATACTTATATTGCTGGGTTGTAAGCTGCCCAAGTGAAATATGAGGTGCTGTTTCTCCAATTTATGTGTGGCCTTACCTCAGTCAGTGGAGGAGGCCAACGTCAGTGTGGGAACGGGAAGGGGGTGTTAAAATGTTTGGCAACAGGGAGATTAGCTAGGTCAAGGCGGACTAACGCTTGCATTCTCTCTCTCTTCATCCCTCCCCCACCCTAGTCATCCTTCTAGTTTTACTGTTCCTACCCCCTCATTATCACCTCCTCCACAGCCAACAATGGACCATTGTGGGCTCTTTGCTGTTGGTGCTGGCTTTAATTTGTTCTATACTTTTTCATACCTCTAGTTTCCCTCTCCCCTGATGCTCAATCTGCAGAAGGGTCTCGACCCGAAACATCACCTGTTCCTTCTCTCCAGAGATGCTGCCTGACCCTCTGAGTTACTACAGCACTTTGTGTCTATCGACGGTGTAAACAAGCATAATCCTTACATAATCCTTCCAGCATCTGCCTGATAAAAAAATTAAAAGTATTTCGTCAGTGTACTATGATAGTGTTTTTGGTTTGGGAACTTTGTGAACTAATGTCTTGTTTTTTCGCATTGTCTTTTCGATGTTCATTGGTTCTTTATTATCAATTCTACCAAGGTACAGTGAAATTATTTTATTTTGCATATAGTTCAGTAACATAAGCACAATCCTAGATTAAGTACAAAGTATATAGAAATAGCTCACCGAGACTGATAACAGGAATCGCCAATTTTGACGCTATTTTCAGTCCTAGCTGCAGCTTGCATTTTTTTGTATGTATAATGTACGTTATTGTGTGTTCTCTATATACCTTTGATGTTGATGCAAGCGAGGTTTCCATTGTAGTTTTACTTCACTGTACTTATATGACAATAAACTCGACTTGCCTTAACTTGAACTGTAAACGTAGACTGGGAGATCATTTCGCTGAACACCTTCGCTCAGTCCGCCTAGACCTACCTGATCTCCCGGTTGCCAAACACTTTTATTCCCCTTCCCATTCCCACACTGACCTTTCTGTCCTGGGCTTCCTCCACTGTCAGAGTGAGGCCAAACGCAAATTGGAGGAACCGCATCTCATATTTCATGGGTAGTTTACAACCCAGTGGTATGAACATTGATTATTCTACCTTCAAGTAACCCTTTCACCCCCCCCTCTCTCTCCATCCCTCCCCCACCCAAGTCGTACCAGCTTCAAAGTCGCCTTGTTGAGTCTCATTGACTGCACTCATTCTCACATAGCACACAGCTAACAATGGCGTGTTTCCTTTACCATCGTTACGTTTTGCATATATTTCAATTGTTTGTTCTATGTCTCTCTACTTCGTCTTTAACTCTCGTTTCCCTTTCCCCCGACTCTCAGTCAGGAGAAGGTTCAAAACCCGAAACGTCACCTGGTCCTTTTCTCCAGAGATACTGCCTGACCCGCTAAGTTACTCTAGCTTTTTGTGTCTATCTTCGGTATGAACCAGCATCTGCAGTTCCTCCCTACACATTTCACCCCCTACCGATAATTCTGATACATCTAATTACATCTTGGTACAGTTGCACGGATACCGGTTCAAAAGAAAATAGCCCTGGTACCACCATCGAAGGGATGTGCAGGAGGTGCTGCCTCAAAAAGGCAGCCAGCATCATCAGAGACCCACAGCACCTTCGGTACGCTCTCAATTCACTCCTGCCATCGGGAGCCTGAAAACTGTAACGTCCAGGTTCAGGAGCAGTTTCTTCCCAACAATTATCAAGCTATTAAACACTACAACCTCCAAATAAACTCCGAATTACAAACGGCCTTGATTGCACCCGGGGCTTTGGGGGCTTTGTTTTTATCTTTGCTCTGTATTGTTTGTTTGCATTTATATATTGAACTTCCTTTTATTGTTTACTATGGTGTCTACTGAATACAATGTGTACATATAGAAACAGTTAGACAGGGTTAACCAAGCCAATTAACCTACAAACGGGCATATCTTTGGAATGTGGATGGAATGAAGAGGAAAAGATTTTATAGGACTCTGAGGGGTTACTTTTTCACACCAAGGGTGAGCGTGTATGGAACGAGTTGCCAGAGGAGGTAGCTGAGGCAGGTTAGTTGAAGAGGTAGTTGAGGCAGGTAGTTGAGGCAGGTAGTTGAGGCAAACTATCGCAACGTTTAAGGCACAGTGAGACAGGTTCATGGATAAGACAGGTTTGGAGGGACATGGGCCAAATTCTGGCAGGTGGGACTAGTGTAGCTGAGACACGTTGGCCAGTGTGGACAAGTAGGGCCGAAGGGCCTGTTTCCACGCTCTATCACTCTATGACTCTATGTCTGTTATGCTGTTGCAAGTAAGAATTTCATTGTTCTATTTTGGGGCAAATGACAATGAAACACTTGACTTTCACTCTGTGCTATAACCTGCCAACTTACTTCAAACATTTGAAAGACCACATGCACAAGATCTAATACACACCATCTTTTTTTGTGTCCCTCTTTTAACTCTTGCAGGAAAATTCACGTGTATTGAAGTGCGATTCCACCTCGAGAGACAAATGGGTTATTATCTGATTCAGATGTACATTCCCAGTCTTCTGATTGTGATTCTCTCTTGGGTGTCGTTTTGGATCAATATGGATGCGGCCCCTGCAAGAGTGGCTTTGGGTATAACAACAGTGTTGACCATGACCACACAGAGCTCTGGATCCCGAGCTTCACTCCCTAAGGTAGGAGGCTGTATTATCTTAATAGGATTAACTAAAGAATACAAAGCGACTAACAATATCTGGCTTGCTACTATCTATCTATCTATCTATTTATCTATCTATCTATCTATCTATCTATCTATCTATCTATCTATCTATCTATCTATCTATCTATCTATCTATCTATCTATCTATCTATCTATCTATCTATCTATCTATCTATCTATCTATCTATCTATCTATCTATCTATCTATCTATCTATCTATCTATCTATCTAGCTGAATTACTCTTTCTTCAAGTGAGCTGTTTTTCAACAATTCTTTCCATTGATCAGCACCAAGTTCTTTTCGCTACATTTGAAGAGAGAATTCGACATTGTACAATTCATTGAAGGATAAGTTATGCCCCTCTCTCACCTTACAGCTGTGCCCTCCAGTCTGTCACATTTACACCCTGGGAGAAATTTCTACCTGTCTATGCTCTCTATGCCTCTCGTACTTTTATATACTAAAAGCCCTGTCCCACAGTACGAGTTCATTCCAAGAGCTCTCCCGAGTTTGCCCTGATTCGAACTCGGAGATTTACGGTAATGGCCACTCGTCGGTACTCGGGGCTCTCGTGGACATTTTTCAACATGTTGAAAAATCTTCACGAGTCTTCCCGTGCTTACCTGCTGTTAACGAGTCTTCCCGAGTACCTGCCGTTAGCGTTACGAGCCGCTAGGTGACGGTCCCAGAGCTACGACGTACCCGCTATATTAATTCTCCGTGCTTACCGCGAGTTAGATTTTTTTTAAACTCGGGAGAGCTCTTGGAATGAACTCGTACGGTGGGACAGGGCTTTTATCAGTCCAATTTTACATCCTTCCCCTTAGCCTCAAATGCTCCAGAGAAAACATCCAGGGTGGTAATTAGAAGATAAGGGGGTGGTTATTTAAAACAGGGGTGCAGAGGGATTTCTTCTTGCAGAAGGTGATGAAAGTCTGGAAATCTGTATCCTGGAGAATTAGAGCATTAAACCATAAGACAGGAGCAGAATTAAGCCTTTCGGCCCATCATGTCTGCTGTGCCATTCGATCATGGTTGATCTATCTTTCCCTCTCAATTCCATTCTCCTGCCCTCTCCCAGTAAACCATTACTAATCCTGCCAATCTCCGCTTTAAAATACCCAATGAGTTGGCCTCCACAGCCGTTTGTGGCAATGAATTTCACAGATTCACCACCCCCTGGCTAAAGAAATTCCTTCTCATCTCCATCCTAAAATGGTACGTCCTTTTATTCTGAGGTTGTGCCCTTTGGACCCAGTCTCTCCCACCACTGGAAACATTCTCTCCACATCCACTCTATCTAGCCCTTTCATTATTTGGCAAATCTCAATGAGATAACCTCTCATCCTTCTAAGCTTCTGTGAGTACAGGCCGAGAGCCATCAAATGCTTTTCATACGTTAAATTGTGGAGCCAAACATAGGACACTTATCATTCTAGTTTCTTACAAAGAGCTAGTTGCCTGGAATGCAACTAGGTGCCAGGGGTGATGGTGGTGGCATTTAAGATGCTTTTAGAAAAGCACCTGTACATGCAGGGACTGGAAGGTCATGGAACACATGCAGGCATAAGAGATCAGTTTAAGTTGACATCATGTTCGGCACAGACGTGGTTCAAAGGGCATGTTCCATTCTATGTTCTATGTTTTGGTAATTACATAGAATAAAAACTTTCCTTTAATGCTCTCTCAAAATTCTCTCAGAAAGCTGTGGAACCCAAGTCGATGGATATTTTTAAGGTAGAGATAGATAGCTTCTTGATTAGTACGGGTGTCAGGGGTGATGGTGAGAAGGCAGGTGAATGGGGTTTCGGAGGGAGAGATAGATCAGCCATGATTGAATGGTGGAGTAGCCTTGATGGGCCAAATGGCCTAATTCTGCTCCTATTACTTATGACCTTATGACCCTGATTTCAATATATAATAACCCTTGGGGATTACTACATTGACAATTGGGTCTGATCCTGTTATATAAATCTATATAATCTTACAACACAAACTGGGATCTCTTGGCAATTGTGCCTGGACTGGCTTTTTAAAGGAGAGCTTGTCTTTGATTTTTTTTCTCCCCTGTAGCCTTGTAGTTGCTCCTTTCATTAATTATAATTGCATGAATAGTTTATTTTTGAACGTGACGTTAGATAGTTTCAGAGATAAATGGATTTTGTGCGTGTCTGGTGTCAAGAAATCAGTTGTGCCATTCCATGTTCATTAGAAATCCTGACAATATCCCACGCATAATTCTTTGTCTATTATTTTACATGGAGTATTACTTTCTTAACACTAATGTTGAAATAGTGAAGAAGGAATCACTAATAGAGCTCCAAAAAGACAAAGGGTATGTATATTGAGCACTTAAGTGCTTCAGATAGTGTGGAAAGTAATCAAATAGTTTAGTTTAGAGATACAGCATGGAAATAGCCCCTTCTTCTGATGGAGTCCACACCAACCAGCGATCACAGGGTACACTTGTTCCATCCTACACACTAGGGGCAATTTACAGAAACCAATTAACCTACAAACCTGCACACCTTTGGAGTGTGGGAGGAAATCGGAGCACCTGGAGTAAACCCACGCTGTCACAGTGAAAAGGTACAAACTCCGTACAGACAGCAACCGTAGTCAGGTTCGAACCCGGGTCTCTGGCTCTGTACGGCAGCAACTACCGCTGCACCACTGTGCCTCCTACAGGGTTATCCAATGCCAATTTGAAGAAAGCATTGAAGAAAGCTATAGAATACACAAAGTACTGGAGTAACTCAGTGGGTCAGGCAGCATCTCTGGGGAACATGGATAGGTGATGTTTCGGGTCGAGACCCTTCTTCAGACTGTTTGTACGTGGTGGGGGGGCGGGGAGAGAGAAAGCTGGAAGAGAGGAGGAATGGGACAAAAGCCTAGCAAGTAATAGGTTGAGACAGGTGAGGAGAGAGAAGGTGCTTGGGAAACTGAAAGGTCAGAAGGTGGATATATCACCTGGACCCATGATTGGTAAGATTTTAAGACCATTATAAAGGATGAGGTTATGGAGTACTTGGAAGTTCAGGATAAAAAAGGCCAGAGTCAGCATGGTTTTGTGAAGGGGAGATCTTGCCTGATGAATCCATTGGAATTCTTTAAGGAAGTAAATAGCAGGACAGACAAAGGAGAGTCAGTGGATGTTGTTTACCTCGATTTTCAGAAAGCCTTTCCTAAGATGCCACACGTGCAGCTGATAGAGAAGATGGGAGCCCATGGTATCAAAGGGCAGCGACTAGCATGGACAGCAGTTTGGCTGGATGGCAGAAGGCAAAGAGTGGCAATACAGGGGGCTTTTCCTGGTTAGCTAGCAGTTCTGCAGGGGTCGGTGCTGGGGCCGCTGCTCTTCACGTTGTATATTAATGATTTGGACGAGGGGACATGCAGGGGTTGGTTCATTGGCTTCTGGAAATTGTCCCTAGTGTGTAGGATAGAACTAGTGTACGGGGATCGTTGGTCAGTGCAGACTCTGTGTATTTCCACACTGTATTTCTAAAACTAAACAGGTTTTTTTCACAGCGTGTAACTCGGTGGAATTTCATTCTCAGCGTGCTCGCATGCATGCCAGGTGCTAACTTCTCTTCCCGCTCCCTGCAGGTGTCCTATGTGAAGGCGATTGATATCTGGATGGCTGTTTGCCTGCTGTTTGTGTTTTCTGCCCTGCTGGAATACGCTGCCGTTAACTTTGTGTCAAGACAACACAAGGAGCTTCTGCGGCTTCAGAGGCGGAAGCGGAAGGTTAGTGTAAAGAGGAGTCATAACACACTGTGTCTTTACTACTGTTTATTCATGATACACATACTTTACTGCCCTAGCTGTTCGTGGTCTGTCACCGGAACCAGAGAGAGAGCACTGGGTGGGAAGGTTGTAATTATACTAGTGATGTGGGGAGTGGTTAGTAGTGGTGAGGTCACTATGTTAAAGGTACATGCACATGTCATCTACATCCTTCCCCTTGGAAATAAAAAGCAATACCGTAGTGACAGGGCGACCACGTCTCATACGCTACGAGCAGGCGAGCAAATAGTTAAGCAAAATCACCATAACGGACAGGCGGCCTGACCACCCGCCCGGACCGGGTACGCAGCTCGCCATCTCCCCCCTCTGCAGGAGGAACATGAGTAGGAGCAGGCGCGGGTGAGAGAACCGGGGAATCGGGAGGAGAAAGAGAAAACGGAGACGGAGCAGGGGAAGCAGGAGCAGTAGCGGGAAGACAGGCAGGCGAGGGAGGGGCAGGCAACGTGGCAGACAGCGGGGGGGAAAAGGGGTCTGCAGGCAGCGGTGGGGGCTCGTTAACAAGCCGCAGATGTTGGCGGGACCGGCGGTAAATAGTACCGTCATGGTCGACTAGATAGGACCGCGGCGAACCAGCAGTACCGACGACGATGGCAAGCCTGGGGTGACCGGAGGGGGACTGCATCCGGACGACTTGGCCAGGGAACAGAGGCGGGAGGGGACGGCGGGACTTGTCGTGGGAGCGCTTTTGGATTTCTTGTTTGAGGGCAATGCGCTCCTGGACAGCAGCGGACTGGAGAACAGAGGGAACGAGGGACCGCTGGGTCACCGGGATTGGAGGTCTCGTAGTGCGAGACATCAGCCGTTGTGCTGGGGAGCCCAAGGCAGTGTCGCGGCAAATGTTTCGAAGGTTCAGGAGGGCCAGGTAAAAGTCAGAATGGGACAGTCTACAATGTTCCAGCAAGTCCTTAGCACTGCGGACAGCGCGCTCTGCCAACCCGTTGCTTTGTGAGTACTCTGGGCTGCTGGTATAGTGTCGGAAGTTCCACCTGGCAGCGAAACTCCGAAATTCGGCACTCGAGAACTGGCTGCCGTTGTCCGATTGAAGACTTGCCGGGGTGCCATGGGTTCCGAAGTGGCGGCGCAGCCTCCTGATAATGGCCGAAGAGGTGAAGGAGTGCAGCCGGTCAAACCTCGAACCAGCTGGAGTACGAGTCCACAAGAACCAGGAAATGCTTGCCACGCCACTCAAAAATGTCAGCGGCGACGGTCATCCAGGGCAGCTCGGGGGCAGGCTGTTGCAGAAGCGGCTGCCGTTGCTGATGGGGAGCGAGGCTATTGCAAACAGAGCAAGCGGAGACCCTCTCCCGGATGTCTTGGGCCATGCTGGGCCAGTAGAACAAACTCTGGGCCTGGGACAGGGTGGCCTCGGCCCCAGGATGACCGCGATGGGCGGTCTGAAAGTATTGGTCACGCAGGGCAGCAGGCACAACGACCTTGTGTCCCTTCACAACCACGCCGTCGTGCAGCACGAGTTCGTCACGGACCAGGAAGTAGGGCACGTCTCCAGGCAGCAAGGATGAATGACGGTCTGGCCAGCCCTGCCTGATGACGTCGGCAACCTGCTGCAGGGCAGGATCCTTGGCAGTGTTGCTGACCAGGGATTGCATCTGCTGGGAAGGCACAATGTTGACGTTAAGCACCATCAGGTCAGACGATTCATATGGATGGCGATCGGTGGACGTTAGCGGTGCACGGGACAACGTGTCGGCCACAAACATGTCCTTGCCCTTGCGATATACAATTTTGAACGTAAAACGCTGGAGCTGCAACATCATGCGCTGCAAACGGGACGAGGCAACGTGGATCGGCTTGTTGAGGATAGAGACCAGTGGCTGATGGTTGGTCTCAATCGTGAAGCTGTTGCCCAGAATATAGTCCTTGAACTTGGAGCAGGCAAACACCACAGCAAGCAGCTCCTTCTCTATCTGAGCATAGCGCTGCTCGGCAGGGGTCATGGTGCGGGAAGCGTAGGAAACAGGCAGCTGCAGGCCATCGTGGAGCTGCAGGCAAGCAGCACCAAGACCGAACTTGGAGGCGTCGCAGGTAAGAACAATGGGACGCTGCAGATCGAAGAATTGGAGAGTGGGGGTACTGGCCAGCCTGGACTTCAGAACGTCAAAAGCTTTCTGGTGATGCGGGAACCAGGCCCAGGCAGTGTCCTTCTTGATCAACTCCCTCAGGGGCCCGCTCAGCTCGCTGAGGTCGGGGATGAACTTCCCCAAGTAATTAACCATGCCCAGGAAATGCTGCAGGCTGGGCACGTCGGTGGGTGAAGACATCCCGGAGACCGCAGCCGTCTTCTGCAGGTCAGGCTTCAGCCCCGATGCGGTAAAGACGTGGCCCACATAGGTGACCTTCGGGACGCGGAAACGGCACTTCTTTGGGTTTAGTTTGAGGTTGATTTCACGGGCCCGGTCCAGGACTTGACGGAGGTGGAGATCGTGCTCAGCAACGTCCTTACCGTAGACCAGGATGTCGTCAACGATGATGGCACACGGCAGACCGGCGAACAGCTGCTCCATCGTCCACTGGAAGACCTCTCTGGCAGAGTTGATCCCGAATGGCATGCGGAGGAATCGGAAACTGCCGAAGGGCGTGCTGAAGGTAGTCAGGTAGGAGGACCGCTCGTCCAGCGGTATCTGCCAGAAGGAGCTCTTGGCATCGAGAACCGAGAAGACAGTGGCCGGGCCAACCTGTGCAGCGACGTCCTCCACTGTTCGCATGGGGTAATGAGGGCGTCTGATGGCAAGGTTCAGGTCTTTGGGGTTGATGCAGATGCGAATTTCATTTTTGTCCTTTTTCGCAGCAACAACCATGGTGGGTTCGCTCACCTCCTTCAGGATGCCCATGGTAACCATGTTGAGCAGCGTTAACTCCACCTTGTCCTTCATGGCGAAGGAGACGCGGTGTGGTGGACGGATCATAGGTTCAACACCGGGGTCGACAACGATCTTGTAGCTGCAGGGCAGCTTGCCCAGCTTGTCATCAAAACGGTCAGGGTATTCGCGCAGGGGGTCCATAAGGGTCCGCACCTGGTGGATATCACGGTGGAAAAGAGACCAAGCCGAGGTCCTGGCACGCCCGGGCGCCCAACAGGGTGATGTTGTCAGTATCCAGTAGATAAAAAGTGAGGGGCCGAGAGGCACGCAGTACCTTGCAGTGCAGGGTAGCCCTCCCCACCGGAACGAGCACGCTTCCCTTCGTAGGCATGCAACAGAGAGTGATCGGGAGTAACTTTCTCATCAGTCCTTATCTTCTTGAAGAGGCTTATTGACATTACATTGGTCACGGCCCCCGTGTCGAGTTTGGCGGTGAAGGTCGAGCCGTTGACAGTAACGCGAACCGAAGGGTCCGTTATCAGTGCAGGTGCATCCAACACTGAAAATATGCTGGTCTCCCCCTGGGAGGAACTTGTATCAGACAAAGGGAGTTCATCAGGCTGGAACTGTGAACCAAACACGCTATCAGCTCGAGCAAGGTAGTTTAACATTCGGCGTGGAGCAGGAACTGGCTTCCCACGAGAGCAACAGGCGGCAGAGAAATGGTTCAATTTCCTGCAAAAGTTGCACGTTTTTCCCAGTGCAGGGCACACATTAGACTGATGGGAGGTAAAGTTGCAGTTGGGGCACCGCTGTGGGCTGCTACCCCGGGTGCAGGGGACCCCCGTTGCCGTTGCGGGCCAGCGTACCGCCGGCGGCCAGCAACACTGGTAAAGTTAATGTCATGATCAGCAGACGACACCGCCGAAGCGACAGCCTCACCCATGCGGGAGGCGTGCAGAGCCTCGGCTAAAGACAGGTCGTGCTTCCGCAGAAGTTCAGCCCTTAGTTTTTCATCTTGAAGACCATACACTAAAATGTCCCGGGTCAGTTGATCGGGGGTCAGTGTGTCCAGGCTGCAACGCCTGGCCAGGTGACGCAACACGGCAATATAGTTATCGATTGACTCTCCAGAGATCTGACGCCGGGTGAACATTTTAAAACGCTCTAGAATGCAGTTAGTGGGGATGTCACACATAGCAGTAAACTTAGCCATAAGACATACCGGGTCCCAGGCATCTTCAACTGCACCATAGACAAACGACTCAGCCCGTTCCAGGGCATCGGGACCAGCCAGGTTGAGAAGCAGAGAAGCCCGTGTGGCCGGGGTGGCAGGAGGATGGGCGATCGTGACGTAGTGTTGGAAGTCACGTCTAAAGACACCCCACCGATGGGCAATGTCCGAGTCGAAGACAAGCATATCGGGTTTACGGCAAGAAGTAGCCATGGCACGGGAGATAAAAAAACACAATGGGGAAACGGGTGAAAGGAAGAAAACCCGATAAACTGGAGGCGCAAAGGTACGATGCTGACACCATGTAAAGAGGAGTCATAACACACTGTGTCTTTACTACTGTTTATTCATGATACACATACTTTACTGCCCTAGCTGTTCGTGGTCTGTCACCGGAACCAGAGAGAGAGCACTGGGTGGGGTTGTAATTATACTAGTGATGTGGGGAGTGGTTAGTAGTGGTGAGGTCACTATGTTAAAGGTACATGCACATGTCATCTACAGTTAGCAACTGTCCTTTTTTTCACTTGGTTCTGCACAAGAATCCACAACCCTTTCAATTCTCTCACACAACACAGTCTCATTTTCCCAGCGCCAGTGCCATAGACTCTCAAACAAATGGAGGAGATTTACACAAATGATTCCGGGAATGAGGGTTAGCATATGGTGAGCGTTTGACGGCACTGGGCCTCTACTCGCTGGAGTTTGGAAGGTTGAGTGGGGACCTCATTGAAACTTACAGAATAATGAAAGGCTTGGATAGAGTGGATAGGGAAAGGATGTTTCCACTGGCGAGAAACTCTAGGACCAGAGGTCATACCTCAGGATTAAAGGGCACTCTTATAGAAAGGAGGCGAGGAGGAACTTCTTTAGTCAGAGGATAGTTAATCTGTGGAACTCATTGCCACAGAGGCCTGTGGAGACCAAGTCAGTGAATATTTTTAAGACTGAGAGACAAATTCTTGATTAGAACGGGTGTTAAGGGTTATGGGGAGAAGGCAGGAAAATGGGGTTAGGAGGCATTGATCAGCCATGATTGAATGGCGGAGTGGATTCGATGGGCCGAATGGGCTAATTCTACTCCTATAACGTGAACTTGTGAATGCATTGCAACTTGATAATTCTCAGCCCCATAAGATTTTAGCTCTGCCTTTTCTGTTGCAATTTTTAATTGCGATCTATTCCCGAGAGTCCCTTTTCCAAAATTAGGAACAAAATGCTGAATTAACTCAGCGGATCAGGTAGCATCTGTGGAGAAAGTGAATAGGTTGACTGAAAGATAGGCAAGGGCAAGAACTTATCAGGGCTAGCAGCAGATGACCTAAGGAAGGGTGGAGTCCATAATAGCCCATTGTTGGCTGAGGAAGATGTGCTAACAAGAGAAATACAAGGATGCAAACGGAAGAGCTAGTAGGATGACTAGGTTGTGGGAAGGGACGGAGAGATGGGGAGGGGGGATGGAGAGTGGAAAGAATGCAGGAGTTACTTGAAGTTAGACAATATCAACATTCATAGATACATAGATACATAGAAAATAGGTGCAGGAGTAGGCCATTCGGCCCTTCGAGCCTGCACTGCCATTCAATATGATCATGGCTGATCATCCAACTCAGTATCCCGTACCTGCCTTCTCTCCATACCCCCTGATCCCTTTAGCCGCAAGGGCCACATCTAACTCCCTCTTAAATATAGCCAATGAACTGGCCTCAACTACCCTCTGTGGCAGAGAGTTCCAGAGATTCACCACTCTCTGTGTGAAAAGGTTTTTCCTCATCTCGGTCTTAAAGGATTTCCCCCTTATCCTTAAGCTGTGACCCCTTGTCCTGGACTTCCCCAACATTGGAACAATCTTCCTGCATCTAGCCTGTCCAACCCCATAAGAATTTTGTACGTTTCTATAAGATCCCCTCTCAATCTCCTAAATTCTAGGGAGTATAAGCCAAGTCTATCCAGTCTTTCTTCATAAGAAAGTCCTGACATCCCAGGAATCAGTCTGGTGAACCTTCTCTGCACTCCCTCTATGGCTCTAATGTCCTTCCTCAGATTTGGAGACCAAAACTGTACGCATCCCAATACTCCAGGTGTGGTCTCACCAAGACCCTGTACAACTGCAGTAGAACCCCCCTGCTCCTATACTCAAATCCTTTTGCTATGAAAGCTAACATACCATTCGCTTTCTTCACTGCCTGCTGCACCTGCATGCCTACTTTCAATGACTGGTGTACCATGACACCCAGGTCTCGCTGCATCTCCCCATTTCCTAATCAGCCACCATTTAGATAATAGTCTGCTTTCCTGTTTTTGCCACCAAAGTGGATAACCTCACATTTGTCCACATTATACTGCATCTGCCAAACATTTGCCCACTCACCCAGCCTATCCAAGTCACCTTGCAGTCTCCTAGCATCCTCCTCACAGCTAACACTGCCCCCCAGCTTAGTGTCATCCGCAAACTTGGAGATGTTGCCTTCAATTCCCTCATCCAGTTCATTAATATAAATTGTAAATAGCTGGGGTCCCAGCACTGAGCCTTGCGGTACCCCACTAGTCACTGCCTGCCATTGTGAAAAGGACCCGTTTACTCCTACTCTTTGCTTCCTGTTTGCCAGCCAGTTCTCTATCCACATCAATACTGAACCCCCAATACCGTGTGCTTTAAGTTTGTATCCTAATCTCTTATGTGGTACCTTGTCGAAAGCCTTCTGAAAGTCCAGATACAACACATCCACTGGTTCTCCCCTATCCACTCTACTAGTTACATCCTCGAAAAATTCTATAAGATTCGTCAGACACGATTTACCTTTCGTAAATCCATGCTGACTTTGTCCAATGATTTCACCACTTTCCAAACGCGGGGGTGGTAAGCTGCCCAAGCAAAATATGATGTGCTGTCCCTTCAATTTGCCTGTGACTTCACTCTGACAATGGAGGAGGCCCAGAACAGAAAGGTCAGTGTGGGCAATATCCCTTCCAGTGTCCAGTTCCAATGCATGTTACCCTGTGGCAAATGCAGAAGCAACCTAGGAGAAGGCGAAAATTGGTGAAAAGGCTCATATTTAAGGCCCGTAACTGTACGACTTTATTTTGGATTTGGTGAGGAATAGCCAGCCAGGTGTCCTGGAATAACGCCCCCTACTCCTCGTCAGAGTCAAGCAGTGGGACTTTATATCTACCTGAGTAGTTGGGATTCATTTCAACATTCCTTCAAAGAGTGAAAATAGGGACTTGTGGGTGCTGGTACAGTATTCCCAAAAAAGTTCCTTTGTAAGCCGAATCGGTAGTAAAGAAGGCAAATGCAATGCTAGCGTTTACTAGAATACAAACACAGGGATGTAATGCTGAGGCTCTATAAGGCGATGCTCAGGTTGTATTTGGAATATTGTGAGAAAATTTGGGCGCCCTAACTATAGTGACAGTTTTTACAATGTCTCAAGGGTTTAGTCCCCAATAGTCACTAAATGTGCTGACTGTGGATCAGAAGGTAATCTATACTCACCCACGAGCCCTCCACGAGACATTCAATGCCGTCGAAAGATGAATCTTCCAAAAACAGTCTCTTGATTAATAGTTTATTTATTGAAGTACAAAGCAGTAAGGTAATTCACGAAGGCTTCTTCTTGTATAAGTACGTTTCGATCATACTCGTGTTCATGCATGGTCGAAAACTATATCCTCCCATAGTCTTCGCTGAACTAAACGAAAAAACATAGAATAGAATAGAATAGAATAGAATAGAATAGAATGCCTTTTATTGTCATTCAAACAGTCAAGGTTTGAACGAAATTTCATTCCTACAGTCATGACATTACAAAAAGAACCAAGACACACACTTAACACAATTTACACAAACATCCATCACAGTGAATCTCCAACACCCCCTCACTGTGATGGATGGCAAAAGTCTTATCTCTTCCCTTTGTTCTTCTCCCGCGGTCCAGCAGTCCAACTGCAGCATCGAGACGACTGGGGCTCACAATGTTAAAGCCCCTGGCGGGCGATGGTAAGTCCCACGGCCGTTTAAGCTGCGCCGGGCGATGTTAGGCCCGGCTCCGAGTCATTTAAACCCCACGATCCGGCGGGAGAAGTTGCCGTTGCGGGAGCTCCGAAAAAGCGGTCTCCCACCAGGGACCTGCGAGCTCCCGATGTTCCTGTCCACCGGGCCTGCGGAGCTCCGAAGTCGGGTTGCAGCCGTGCGCCACCACAGCTTTCCCCGCTCCGAAGTTGGCCAGCTCCGCGATGGCGAGTCCGCAGGCTCCGCGACTGGAGCCCTCAGGTTGGAGGCCGCCGCCGGCTCCACGATGTTAGGCCCAACGACACCGGAGACCCGACAGGGAGAAAGTGGGGTCCCCGTACAGGGAAGAGATTAAACTGTTTCCCACCCCCCCCCCCCACACACACACATACACACACACATACACAGCTAAAAAATAATAAAAATTAGAACCAAAAACATACATCTAACGGTACAAAAATTAAAAAAAAAGACAGACAGACTGCAGTTGAGCCGCTGCCGTTAGGCACCGCCACTTCCATCTGGGTGTCCGTGCCAGAATCCTCTAGCCAAAAACACGCCTCAGACTACGTATCAATCCCACCCACATAATAGCAGGCAGATAACAATTTAAAGGTAACTGGTTATAATTATAACATACTGATTTAAGCTAAATGGCTACTACAATAACAGAGGAAAGATGTGTTGGCTCCATGTTCGATGTATGCTGAAGGTTCAGATGTAGGAGGTTTACAAGAATGATCCCAGAAATGAGTGGATTAACATATGATGAGCGTTTGTCGGCACTGGGTCTGTGCTCACTGGAGTTTAGAAGGATGAGGGGTCCCCTCATTGAAATTTAACAAATAGCAAAAGGCTTGGATAGAGTAGATGTGGAGAGGATGTTTCCACTGGTGGGAGAGTCTAGGACCAGAGTCGTAGCCTCAGAATGAAAGGATGTTCCTTTAGGAAGGAGATGAGGAAGAATTTCTTTAGTCAGAGGGTGGTGAATCTGTGGAATTCTTTGCCACAGAAGGCTGTGGAGGCCAAGTCAATGGATATTTCTAAGGCAGGGATAGGTAGAATCTTGATCAGTACGGGTGTCAGGGGTTATGTGGAGAAGGCAGGAGAATGGGGTTAGGAGGGAGAGATAGATCAGCCACGATTGAATGGCGGAACAGACTTGATGGGCCGAATGGCCTAATTCTGCCCCTATCACTTATGAATTAGAAGGACGCTCCTTTTGTGAATAGTTAAAGATAATCAGAACGAATGAAAAAAAAACTTGTGGAACCATGTTAGTTCTATAGATGAGACGAAGGAATTAGTTTAGTTTATGTTAAAACAAAATAAATTATTCTGGATATTGTAAATGGACATAAACTTAGTTAATATGTGAAAATTAGGCAGGCTTGGATATGGGGCAAAGAGATCAGACTTGACATTGTACAGCACCTTTATTACCTTTCAATACAAATTTCCTGCACTCTAGGAAGGCACATTGTTGAGAAGGCATAGCACATATGTATCTTATGTAATCAAAATACTGATAGGTATATGGTTAAGGGGAGAAGGCAAGAGAATAAGGTTGAGATGGAAAAAATAGATCAGCCATGACCAAATGGCAGAGTAGACTCAATGGGCTGAATGGCCTAATTCTGCTCCTATGTCTTGTGTTCTTATGGTTTTATGGTATGACTTTGGTAACGATTACTATGAAACTACTCATTTAGCCTCCAGAATAGAAAATCTGCTGTCTCTACTAGTCCAGTTTGCAAACCACAAACTCATTGCAGTGTGGTTGACTCTTAACTGCTGCCTGAAATGACCAAACACACTGTTCAGTTGCATTGTTACTACCGTGGTTGAAGAATGCTGTTCGCTACACTCGGGGATGGGGAATGAATGTTGGTCTTTCCAGTGACATTTGTTTTTCCCAGGATAGAAAATGTCAAAGACTAGAGGGCATGGTTGTTAGGTGAGAGTGGCAAAGTGTAAAGGGGATGTGCGGAGCAAGTTTTTTACACAGAGAGTTTCAATTTAGTTTTAGCTTAGTTTACCGAGGTACAGTGAAATGTTTTTTTGACGCATGCTCTCCAGTCAGTGGAAAGACTACACATGATTACAATCGAGCCGTCCACAGTGTACAGATACAGGATGAAGGAAATTACGTTTAGTGTGAGGTAAAGTTCAGTTCAGTTTAGTTTATTGTCACGTGTACCAAAGTACAGTGAAAAGCTTCTTGGTGCGTGCTAATCAGTCAGCAGAAAGAGAATACATGATTACGATCAATCCATTTACAGTGTACAGATACATGATAAGGGAACAACGTTTAGTGCAAGGTAAAGCCAATAAAATCCAGTCAAGGATAGTCCGGGACATCAAAGAGGTAGATAGTAGTTCAGCACTGCTCTCTGGTTGTGGTAGGATGACTCAGTTGCCTGATCACAGTCCAACTAAGTACAGTAAAGTCCAATTGAAGATAGCCCGAGGGTCTCCAATGGTAGGTGCATGGAATTCCCTGCCCAGGGTGATGGTAGAGGAGGCATATAAGATAGTGGCATTAAAGATGTTTTTGTTAGACACAAGGATATGCAGGGAATGGATGGGTATGGATTACGTGCAGAGAGAGGAGATTAGTCAAATTTGGCATCAGATACAGCACGGGCATTATAGGCCAAAGAACCGGGACCTCTTACAAACACGCAAGGTGATTTCTTGGATGTATAGAGATGATTTATTTCTTAAACCTGCCAATGTCTGGATCAGGACCAGTGTAAATGCGAGAATGGGAAATAAAAATGAAGAAAACAAAAATAGCATTTGTGATAATCCCAGTCTTGAAATTGAAACCCTAATTATTTCAGAGAGTATTATCAATGCCTCATGAATAAATATATATTTATTGAAATTTGTTGCTTAAAATAAAAAATAATGATCAAGGGAATGAAAAGTGTACCAAAAGGTATATAGCATGTACGGTTTTGGTAACAGCACAGGAGTGATGGTAAACAGCGGGGGATGGATTTTTGTACTGAGATACATCATGAGATATGTACGATCAACAGATACAGGAAGGTAGTAGATATGCATGGATAGTATTTGGTGATGTATCAATGTGTGGGCTGACATTTGTAATATATTAAATGTCTTATACGTAAGACATATGTAATATATAATATGTCTTATTGTAATATAAAGTGCCATTTGTAATATATTTCAAAATACTAAAGAAACCCAGTCAGTTGGATTTTGATTATTAAAAACAAGCGATTCGGAAACTAGTTTAAAATGTGTTATATGAACTGAAGGAAAGTTCTAAAGACGTTGATAGTGGATTGAGATGATTAATTTTTCACAAGCCTGATTGATGAATCCTGCAAGAATTATTAATTGTTTTCTGGAAATTGTGCCAACAATGAATGTTATTGCTAGTGCAACGGGTGTCAGTCACCCTGTAGCCTAGAATAGCAAATATTTAATAAAACTTTCCAAATCAATTTATCTCGAGGATCTTTACCTTTTGAAATGAAAGCAGTCTTAACTAGCTGCTGCATATGTTGTGAACAGATGGTAGATTTTTTTATCTCTAGATGCAAAGAACTGACTATATATTTGACTTGTAATATTTTCCTTCTATTTATGTTAGCCCTGGGCAATCTGCTTTTACATTTTTCACTGACTGACTATCTGGAACACGTTTTGTTTACAGTGTCCTCACGTGTACTGGAGAGATGAGATTCAAATGATTCATCAAATGGATGTACGCTGATATGAATCACCGATCAGACTCGAGTGTACTCCACCATTCAATAAAATCAATACCCATCTGATTATCTTCTCAAAAACATTGAATCTACATCACCCCCACCCTACTCAATTTAAATCTCTGAAAAATCTATCTCCCTCTACCTTAAAAATATTCCAAGACTCCCCTTTATGGAAGACAGTTCTGAAAATTCACAACCCATTGAAAGAAAACCTTTCACTTCAATCCTGTCTCACTGTTTGTAAACAGTAATTCTTGGTTTAGTTTTTTAGGTTAGAGTTTCAGTGCGGAAACAGGCCCTTCGGCCCCACCGAGTCCGCACCGACCAGCGATCCCCGTACATTAACACTATCCTACACACCGGGGACAATGTACATTTACACCAAGCCAATTTATCTACAGACCTGTACGTCTTTGGAGTGTGGGAAGAAACCGAAGATCTCGGAGAAAACCCACGCAGGTCATGGGGAGAACGTACAAACTCCGTACAGACAGCACCCGTAGTCGGGATCGAACCTGGTTCTCTGCCGCTGCAAGCGCTGTAAGGCAACAGCTCAACTGCAACGCCAATTCTATCGTCTAGTTCTAACTTCTTTCTCAAGAGGAGACATCTTTTCCATATCTACCCAGTTAAGATCTCTCCATATAACATCACATTGTCCCTCAGTTAATTTGTTTTGTATTGCTGGAGGTGACAACCTTAATTAATTGATTTAATCGATTGAAAGATATAGCATGGAAACAGGCCTTCCAGCCCACTGAGTCAATGCCGACTGTCGATCACCCATTCACGCCAGATCTATGTTGTTCCACTTACATGTCCACTCCCTACAGGGGCAGTTTTCAGTGGGTCAGATGTCTTTGGGAGGTGGGAGGTGACCAGAGCACCGTGAGGAAACCCACACGATCATAGGGAGAACGTGCAAACTCCACACTGACAGCACTCGAGGTCAGGATCGAACCTGGGTCTCTGGCGCTGTGAGGCAGCAGCTCCACCTGCCGTGCCACTGGGCTGCCTGTCTTTGAAGAGATGTGAAAGAAAAATCCTATAACAAACTCACCATAAACATTAATTAGGGAAAACAACATTTTAACCCAAGATTCTTTCTCTTTTAGGGATTAAATTGCTAAACTGTTTTCTCTGTTAATGTCACCAGTCCATGGGTATTAGTATACACATGGCTCACCTTTCCTGACTTTACCACACCTGAGTGGTTTGAACATTAAGAATTGTCAAAATTATTCTTAACTGCATTTCTGGTGGATTTCTTAGCCAGTTCTCATGCTATTCCTTTGCAGTGGCGGCACGGTTGTGCAGCGGTAGAGTTGCTGCCTTACAGTTGCCAGAGACCTGGGTTCAATCCTGACTACGGGTGTTGTCTTTACGGAGTTTGTAGGCTCTCCTGTGACGTGGGTGGGTTTTCTCTGAGATTTTCAGTTTCCTCCCACTCTCCAAAGACATACAGGTTTGTAGGCAAATTGGCTTGGTATGAATGTAAAATTGTCCCTCGTGTGTGTAGGATAGTGTTAGTGTGCGGGGATCGCTGGTCGGCACGGACCCGTGGACTGAAGGGCCTGTTTATGCACTGTATCTCTAAACTAAACCAATCTGAGCAGTGAGGGCTATACTCTGTATTGTTACAGCACTGTCGGTCTCATTACTCATTAGATCCGTCACATCTGTCGTACTGGCCATTCTCTCAGGATCCTACCATCGCTTTGTACATAAACACATCTCTCAGCCCTTCCCTGATTAAAACAGCTGATATCCCAGAAGTCAAGAAGAAGGGGAACAGACTTTAAGAGATGTATTCAAGAAAGAGTTAGATATAGTTCTTAGGGCCAACAGAATCAAGGGATAAGTGGGAAAAAGCAGGAATGGGGTACTGATTCTGAATGATCAGCCATGATCATATTGAATGGCGATGCAGGCACGAATGGCGATGCAGGCACGAAGGGCCGAATGGCCTACTCCTGCACCTATTTCTATGTTTCTAAGCTTTTGGTGAAAAATGGAGGAATAATGTATCTGGCCCAGAGCTCCTTTTCAACAGCTTCATATCTAGTTTAGTTTAGAGATGCAGCATGAAAATGGGCCCTTCAGCCCACCGGGCCCATGCTGACCCATTGATCATCCATTCACACTAGTTCTATAGCATCCCACTTGCCCTGCACACAGAGGCCTATAAACCTACAAACTCGCCCGTCTGTGGGATGTGTGAGGAAGCTGCAGGACCAGGAGGAAACCCATGCCGTGGCAGGGAGAACGTGCAAACCCCGCACAGACAGTACCCGAGGACAGTACTGAACCGGGGTCTCTGTTGCTGTGAGACCAGAGCCGCCCATTGCGCCACTAAGCCTTCAGAAAGATGGCTTTCACACTGATTTGCTCTTGCTCAATTCGTATTACAACCCTGGATTAATTTTCAATGCATGGACCCATTTAAAGAGTTAACACTCATTGATCATCTTGTACTCAGTTGCGCAATGGAAAAAAAATCAATGACGTTTAGGTGTAGTTAACCACCCATGACAGACATGGTGGGGTTCATCCATCAGGCTGCATCCTGCTCTCGTCTCATTGCAGTGTTCAATGTTCCTAAATGAGTCTGACTCTTGCAGTTAGGAAAAAAACTCTCAGCTTGCAAGTAGTGACTGTTAACAGCATATGATGGCATTTTCATGTTCGAGTTACCATCTACATCCTCAAATTGAATCCACTTACATTAAGAGGCATGCACAACAACTTGCAACTCCCATAATTGAATTACAGTTCCCTGATCCTTGGACTCAGTGAAATTATTCAACATGGGCAGCACGGTGGCGCAGTGGTGGAGTTGCTGCCTTACAGCGCCAGAGACCTGGGTTCGATCCTGACTACGGGTGCCGTCCTGTGCACAGTTGGGTTTTCTCCTGTTTCCTCTCACATTCCGAAAATGTGCAGGTTTGTAGGTTAATTGTCCTCTGTAAATTGCCCCTAGTGTGTAGGATGTGATGGTGGGATAGCAGAGAGCTAGTGTGCGGGTGACTGATGGTCGGCGTGGACTCGGTTGCGTCGAAGGGCCTGTTTCAATGCTGAATCTCTAAAAGTAAAACTATTGCAGGGTTCACTATTGCAAGTTCACAAGTTATAGGAGTAGGATTAGTCCATTCGGCCCATCGGGTCCACTCCGCCATTCAATCATGGCTGATCTCTGCCTCCTAATCCCATTTTCCTGCCTTCTCCCCATAACCCTTGACACATGTTTTAAACAAGAATCTGTCTATCTCTGCTGTAAAAATATCCACTGACTTGGCCTCCACAGCCCTCTGTGGCAATGAGTTCCACAGATTAACTACCTCTGAATAAAAAGTGTTTGAACTGCCAGTTTGACCTTATTGACTTTTGATGTAGAAGCGAGCGGTCTTGCAATTATGATGGAGAATTAATGCTTGGAAACCTTATTGTCTGTACCTGAGATGACCCTCTTTGTGTGGCTCAGGTATTAATTCATTTAAAATGCGTGACCTCGCTCACCTCTGCTCTGATAGCAGATGGATGTTAAATGAATGACCCAGACTGTCATTCCTCGGACTGCGATTTGCAGAGCGGAGTGGGGGCGAATCTGTGGCATTTATTGTCACAGAAGGCTGTGGAGATTTTTAAGGCAGAGATAGACAGATTCTTGATTAGTACGGGTGTCAGAGGATAGGGGGAGAAGGCAGGAGAATGGGGTTAGATCTGCCACAAATGAATGGCGTAGTAGACTTGATGTGCCGAATGGCGGAGGAGACTTGATGTGCCGAATGGCGGAGGAGACTTGATGGGCCGAATGGCCTAATTCTATTCCTATCAGTTATGACCTTATACACCGAAAGTAGCCGAAAGGCAATTACGTAACTAAAACAGTATTAACCGTAGAATAACCATGGTAAATGCAGCTTGGCGTATAAACAATATTAAGTTTAAGATTTTAGTGCGAAGGGATAAATTTACAAATAAGAGTGCCATAGTGCAATGCTTCAGTGACTTGGCTTTGATACTACCCCTGGGTGCTGTCTGTGTGGGGTTTTCATGCCCTTCCTGTGACCAGATAGGTTTCTTTGGACTTTAGACTTTAGAGATACAGCACGGAAACAGGCCCTTCAGCCCACCGAATGCGCGTACCAGCGATCACCCGTCACACTAACATGATCCTACACACACTAGGGACAATTTTAGAATTTTACCAAAGCCAATTGATCTAGAAACCTGCACGTCTTTGGAATATGGTAGGCAACCAGAGCACCCGGAGGTTGAGAGAAAACCCACGCGGTCACAGGGAGAACGTACAAACTCCGTACAGACAGCACCTGTAGTCAGGATCGAAACCGGGTCTCTGGCACTGTAAGGCAGCAACTCTACCGCTGCCCCACGGTGCCAACCCAGGTGCTCCAGTTTCCTCCACATCCCAAAGATGCACTGCAAATTGTACCTGGTGTAAATGGTCTTCTTCTTATCGAGTCCACACACAAGATTAGAAGTTGTTCAGCCAGAGCTGAACACACTACTCTTGTGCTTGTTGTGCGTGGTGGTGGAAAGATAGGTGGAAACAGGGCCGTGACATGAACGCTCTTTCCTTGACCCCACCTGGTGTAAATGAATCAGGGTGGAGCTGATGAACATAAGAGAGAGAATTGGTTACTGGAAAATATGTCAGGGATCAGGGTCAGGGATGTGTCTGAACGTGTCGAAGAAATCCTGAAATGGGAGGGAGAGGAGCCTGAGGTTGTGGTACATATAGGTACCAACGACATAGGTAAAAAAAGCGAAGAGGTCCTGAAAGAAGAATTTAGGGAGTTAGGTAGAGAGTTAAGGAGAAAGACTGCAAAGGTAACAATCTCAGGATTACTGCCTGTGCCACGCGACAGTGAGAGTAGGAATGGAGCGAGGTGGAGGATAAATGAGTGGATGAGGGACTGGTGCAGTGGGTATGGATTCAAGTTTCTGGATCATTGGGACCTCTTTTGGGGAAGGTGCGACCTGTACAGAAAGGATGGGTTGCACTTGAACTCGAGGGGGACCAATATCCTGGCGGGTAGATTTGCAAAGGCTACTGGGGAGAATTTAAACTAGTATGGTTGGGGGAAGGGACTCAAATTGGGAAAGCTAGCAGTCAGTGTGTGAGGCAGGAGGCAGAGAATGGAAGCACTCTGACCCAAAATGTAGGGGAGAGAGAAGAAAAAGACAATAAACAGAGAATAAGAGAGGGTGGGTTTCTTAAATGTGTATATATTAATGCTAGGAGCATTGTAAGAAAGGTGGATGAACTTAAAGCCTGGATTGACACCTGGAAGTATGATGTTGTGGCGATCAGTGAAACATGGTTGCAGGAGGGCTGTGATTGGAAACTAAATATTCCAGGATTTCGTTGCTTCAGGTGTGATAGAATTGGAGGGGCAAGAGGTGGAGGTGTTGCATTGCTTATCAGGGAAGATATTACAGCAGTGCTTTGGCAGGATAGATTAGAGGGCTCTTCTAGGGAGGCTATTTGGGTGGAACTGAGAAATGGGAAAGGGGTAGCAACACTCATAGGGGTGTATTATAGACCGCCAAATGGGGAGCGAAAATTGGAAGAGCAAATATGTAAGGAGATAGCAGATATTAGTAGTAAGCACAAGGTAGTGATTGTGGGAGATTTCAATTTTCCACACATAGACTGGGAAACACATTCTGTAAATGGGCTGGATGGGTTGGAGTTTGTAAAATGTGTGCAGGATAGTTTTTTGCAGCAATACATAGAAGTACCTACTAGAGAAGGGGCGGTGCTGGACCTCCTGTTAGGAAATGAGACGGGTCAGGTGGCAGAGGTATGCGTTGGGGAACAATTCGGGGCCAGTGATCACAATACCATTAGTTTCAATATAATTATGGAGAGGGTCAGAACTGGACCTAGGGTTGAGATTTTTGATTGGAGAAAGGCTAGCTTTGAGGAGATGCGAAAGGATTTAAAAGGAGTAAATTGGGACAGTTTGTTTTATGGGAAAGATGTGGAAGAGAAATGGAGGACATTTAAAGGTGAAATTTTAAGAGTACAGAATCTTTATGTCCCTGTTCGGTTGAAAGGAAATAGTAAAAATTGGAAAGCCATGGTTTTCAAGGGAAATTGGACACTTAGTTCAGAAAAAGAGAGAGATCTACAATAATTATAGGCAGCATGGAGTAAATGAGGTGCTTGAGGAGTATAAAAAATGTAAAAAGAGTCTTAAGAAAGAAATTAGAAAAGCTAAAAGAAGATATGAGGTTGCTTTGGCAAATAAGGTGAAAGTAAATCCAAAGGGTTTCTACAGCTATATTAATAGCAAAAGGATAACGAGGGATAAAATTGGTCCATTAGAGAGTCAGAGTGGACAGGTATCTGCAGAGCCAAAAGAGATGGGGGAGATATTGAACAATTTCTTTTCTTCAGTATTCACCAAGGAGAAGGATATTGAATTATGTGAGGTAAGGGAAACAAGTATAGTAGCTATGGAAACTATGAGATTCAAAGAAGAGGAAGTACTGACATTTTTGAGAAATATAAAAGTGGATAAGTCTCCAGGTCCGGACAGGATATTCCCTAGGACATTGAGGGAAGTTAGTGTAGAATTAGCAGGGGCTATGACAGAAATATTTCAAATGTCATTGGAAACGGCAATAGTGCCGGAGGATTGGCGTACTGCGCATGTTGTTCCATTGTTTAAAAAGGGGTCTAAGAGTAAACCTAGCAATTATAGACCTGTTAGTTTGACGTCAGTGGTGGGCAAATTAATGGAAAGGATACTTAGAGATAATATATATAAGCATCTGGATAAACAGGGGCTGATTAGGAACAGTCAACATGGATTTGTGCCTGGAAGGTCATGTTTGACTAATCTTCTTGAATTTTTTGAAGAGGTTACTCGGGAAATTGATGAGGGTAAAGCCGTGGATGTTGTATATATGGATTTCAGTAAGGCCTTTGACAAGGTTCCTCACGGAAGGTTGGTTGAGAAGGTTCAATGGTTGGGTATTAATGGTGGAGTAGCAAGATGGATTCAACAGTGGCTGAATGGGAGATGCCAGAGAGTAATGGTGGATGGTTGTTTGTCAGGTTGGAGGCCAGTGACTGGTGGGGTGCCACAGGGATCTGTGTTGGGTCCACTGTTGTTTGTCATGTACATCAATGATCTGGATGATGGTGTGCTAAATTGGATTAGTAAGTATGCAGATGATACTAAGATAGGTGGGGCTGTGGATAATGAAGTAGATTTTCAAAGTCTACAGAGAGATTTATGCCGGTTGGAAGAGTGGGCTGAAAGATGGCAGATGGAGTTTATTGCTGATAAGTGTGAGGTGCTACATCTTGGCAGGACAAATCAAAATAGGACGTACATGGTAAATGGTAGGGAATTGAAGAATGCAGGTGAACAGAGGGATCTTGGAATAACTGTGCACAGTTCCCTGAAAGTGGAATCTCATGTAGATAGGGTGGTAAAGAAAGCTTTTGGTGTGCTGGCTTTCATAAATCAGAGCATTGAGTATAGAAGTTGGGATGTAATGTTAAAATTGTACAAGGCATTGGTGCGGCCAATTCTGGAGTATGGTGTACAATTTTGGTCGCCTAATTATAGGAAGGATGTCAACAAAATGGAGAGAGTACAGAGGAGATTTACTAGAATGTTGCCTGGGTTTCAACAACTAAGTTACAGAGAAAGGTTGAACAAGTTAGGGCTTTATTCTTTGGAGCACAGGTTAAGGGGGGACTTGATAGAGGTCTTTAAAATGATGAGAGGGATAGACAGAGTTGATGTGGATAAGCTTTTCCCATTGAGAGTAGGGAAGATTCAAACAAGGAGACATGACTTGAGAATTAAGGGACAGAAGTTTAGGGGTAACATGAGGGGGAACTTCTTTACTCAGAGAGTGGTGGCTGTGTGGAATGAGCTTCCAGTGAAGGTGGTGGAGGCAGGTTCATTTTTATCATTTAAAAATAAATTGGATAGTTATATGGACGGGAAAGGAATGGAGGGTTATGGTCTGAGCGCAGGTATATGGGACTAGGGGAGAATACGTGTTCGGCACGGACTAGAAGGGTCGAGATGGCCTGTTTCCATGCTGTAATTGTTATATGGTTATATGGTTATATGGTTATATAAGTGAAGAGGTGGCACCGCTTTGAGACTGTTGGACCAAAAGCCTCCTTCAGTGAAGTAATGACACATCTTGGTGCTATAAATATGAATGGTACGGGCGGCACAATGGCGTAGCGGTAGAGTTGCTGCCTCACAGCGTCAGAGACCTGGGTTTGATCCTGACTACGGGTGCTGCCAGTACGGAGTTTGCACGTTCTCCCTGTTACCGCGTGGGTTTTCTCCGGGTGCTCCGGTTTCCTCCCACACTCCAAAGACGTACAGGTTTGTAGGTTAATCGGCTGCTGTAGTTGACCCTAGTTGACCCTAGTTGTAGGGAGTAGATGAGAAAATAAGATAACATAGAACTAGTGTGAATCGGTGATCGATCGTTGGCGTGGACTCAGTGGGCTGAAGGGCCTGTTTCCATGCGGCATCTCTGTATCAGTATGAATGCATCACAGATAACTCATTCATTCATCATCGTTGAAAACATTAGCGACGCAGTGGTGCTGGTTTCCAACGGGAACGGTGACGGACGCACCACACATCTCTGTCCTCCAGTTCCTGCGGACTTCCGCTGCTGGAAGTATCGGATTCTGGTGTGTGTGCTTTATCATCATTCCTTACAATGCTACGTACGACAGTGATCGCAACTTCTACTGAAGTGTGGATGGCCGTTACCTCGCTAGGAGCTCATCCGCCCTTTGACACGTCTTGTTTTCGGTCCTGCTGGGGGTCCACAGCCCCCTCTTCACCTGGCAAACCAGGTGGGGGAGTCTGTTTAGTCGCCGACTATCCGACCATGGAGCAGGTAGCACGGGATTACCACTCTCCCCGACCTGACCTGTAGATAACTTTAGTGGTTAATTAGTTATTAAATTAAGAGTGTGACTAATGAAGCATCAAAAAGAGAATCGAGGCAATAATGTCCATTTCAGCATCTGTGAGGGCAGGTTTGCTCCGTAATCAGTATGTTTAAGTGGGAGGGTCACACTGGGGCTCTGCATTTACCCTATAATCACCTAAAAGAGAGTAGGGTGATGAGTACATGTGCAGAGTTTAACCACTTAATATAAGGGATACATATTGTGTTGGTCCCCAGGCCAATTAATGTCATTATTTTGGAGATACAACGTGGAAACAGGCCCTTCAGCCCACCGAGCCCATGCCAACCAGCAATCGTACACCAGTTCTATGTTATTCCACTTTCACATCCTTCAGAATACACCTATAAACCCGCACGTCTTTGGAGTGTGGGAGGAAACCGGAGCACCCAGGAGGAAACTCACGCAGTCATGAGGAGAACGTACAAACTTCGTACAGACAGCACCCATAGTCGGGATCGAACCCGAGTCTCTGGCGCTGTCAGGCAGCAGCTTTACTGCTGCGCCTCCGTGCCGCACAAATCACAATGAATTAACCTACTGTCACAGTCATTAGGGTATGAACTCAATCAAATTAAGCCTGGCTCATCTGTTGATGTTAAGACTTATTTTGTCCCCATATTAAATGTGGGGAAGACTGAGCTTGGTTCTGGTAAGCACATCAGTTTGATCAGAACCTCAGTGGGGACGTGAGGTGACCGGGTGCTTCGGGCTTTGCTTATTTCCTCCGTTATCCTCCCTCTGCTTCTGATTCCGGTTCCAAATGTCTCATTTACTTAAGTGGGCGGCATATGGCGCAGCGATTGAGTTGCTGACCAGCATTACCAAGGATGAGTCTCACCCCGGCCACTCTCCTTTTCCACATACACCTCCAGATTCAGGGACAGTTTCTTCCCGGCTATTATCAGGCAACTGAACTGCCCTATAGAGCAGATAAGCCATAACAAGAGAGCAGTCCCAACTTACTATTTTCCCTATTGAAGACCCTGAGACTATCTTTAATCGGGCTTTACTGGGCTTTATCTTCCACTAAACATTATTCCCTTTACCATGTATCTGTACACTGTGGATGACTCGATTGTAATCATGTATAGTCCTTCCGCTGACTGGTTAACACACAACATAAAACTTTTCACAGTACCATGGTACACTCCTAAGACGTGCAGGTCCGTAGGTCCTTTGGCTTTGGTAAAATTGCAAGTATGTCACTGTATGTCATGTAAGTATGTCACTTGCGGGTGGAGCACCAAGGCAAATTCCTTGTATGTGAATACTTGGCCAATAAATTTAAGGGCCTGTCCCACTGCGGGAACCTAATTTGAGAGTTTAGAAGAGTTTGTGCTCGACTCAAACTCGCAGCATGGTCGACACGTGGTCCTAGGAGGTCCATGTAACTTTCCTTTATGCTCGAGAGAAGTTTCCGCATACACAGTTTGGTCGAGAATTATTTTTTATCATGCTGAATATTGTCCGCGAGCAAAAATTGGTCGGCATGGAAAAATCGATGTTTTTTTCTTTCATTCTTTCTCTCTTTCTTTTAAAATCGTTTTATTAGTTATTTTTCAAAATCAAAAAAACAACAACATAAAAATGATATTGATACATAGGGATCAGGATTACATTAATAACAGGTATAACCTAAATATGAGTCCAGTGTCAAAATACACATTGAATATAGACCTCCCGGTCTCTATGTAAATATGGTTGTGTTTAAAAGAAAACTTGTATATATAAAAACAAAAAGATAAAAAGAAAAAAAAGAAAAAAAGAGAAAAAAGAGAAAAACAAAACCCCCTAAACTAGAAAAAAAAAAGCAAAACAAAATCTGGGCTGCAAAGAATTTCAACTATTTAAGTCCCTGTTTGTCGTTAAGTCCGTTCCACCGTATAAAGGTAAAAGAATTATTATAACAGTTGTAGAGGGGACAATTTATGTTGTGTGAAAATGTTCCCCAAGTCCTATCAAATTTAACCAAGGGTTCAACAATGTCACTCCTAATTTTTTCTAAAACTAAACATGATATCATTTCAGAGTACCAATGGAGTGTGGTCGGAGGATTAAAGTCTTTCCATTTAAATAAAATAGATCTTCTGGCAAGTAATGTGGTAAAAGCAATCAGCCGATGGGCGAAACGGGACAGATGAGTAGAATCTAACATTGGTAGCCCAAAAATTGCAGTAATAGGATGAGGTTGTAAATCAATACCTAAAACTACAGAAATAGTATCAAAAATGTATTTCCAATATTTTTCCAAAAGTGGGCAGGACCAAAACATATGAGTCAATGAGGCCACTTCAGAGTTACATCTGTCACAGGTAGGATTTATATGACCATAAAAACGAGCTAACTTATCTTTTGACATATGAGCTCTTTGAACCACCTTGAATTGTATCAAAGCATGTCTTGCACACATTGAGGAAGTATTAACTAATTGAAGAATCCTCTCCCATTTCTCTATAGGTAGAGACATTTGGAGTTCTCTTTCCTTGTCATTCTTAATTTTATCAAATGTATCTATTTGTAATTTCAAAATCAACTCATAAATAGTCGTTATTAAACCTTTCTGATAAGGGTTCAAATGTTTTAAAAAATCCAAGATTTCAGTTTGATGTGGTAATGGAAAAAAGGGTAGAGTAGCCCTCAAAAAATGTCTAATTTGTAAATATCTAAAAAAAATGTGAGTTAGGTAAATTATATTTATTGGAGAGTTGTTCAAAAGACATAAAACAACCATCCAAAAACAAATCACGAAAAGCTGCTAATCCCTTCCTCTTCCATAACAGAAAGGCTTGATCAGTACTAGAAGGTTGGAAGAAAAAATTAGATATGATAGGACTCGATAAGATAAAATCATTCAATCCAAAAAACTTACCAAATTGAAACATATTCGGAATGTATGTCTTATTATTGGGTTAGTCGTATATTTATTCAATCTCGTAATTGTAAAAGGTAATGAGGCCCCTAGAATAGAAGCCAATGATAGCCCTTGCATAGAATCACGTTAAAGATTTATCCATCCTGGGCATTGGGTATCTTCTAAATATTTTGTCCAAAACGTTAGATAGCGAGCATTAACTGCCCAATAGAAGAATCTAAGGTTCGGCAGTGCCAAACCACCGTCTTTTCTTGATTTCTGTAAGTATTTTTTACTTAGTCTGGGATTTTTATTCTGCCATATATATGAAGAAATTTTGGAGTCAATAATATCAATGAAAGATTTAGCAATAAAAATTGGTATCGTCTGAAATAAATACAAAAATTTAGGTAGGATGAACATTTTAATAGCATTGATTCGGCCGATTAAAGATAAGGACATTGGTGACCATTTATTAAACTGGTGTTTGATATGGTAAAATTATCTTTAAATAGATCCTTGGTAATCTTAATGCCTAAATAAGTAAAACATTCGGTAGTCAATCTGAATGGAAACTTTCCATAATTCAAAAGTAGATTGTTTAATGGAAAAAGCTCACTATTACTAAGATTCAGTTTATAACCAGAAAAACTACTAAATTGATTGATCAAACTACTAAATTGATTGCCGGAATAGATTTTGCTGGGTTAGAGATGAATAATAACAGATCATCTGCATAGAGAGATAGCTTATGTGTCTTATTCCCACGGACAATACCAAAAATATTAGGGGATTCCCTAATAGCGGTGGCCAAAGGTTCCAAAGCGATATCAAACAGTAAAGGACTTAAAGGACAGCCCTGTCTAGTACCTCGAAAGAGCCTGATAAAAGGGGATCTGATTATTGGCATGTACAGAAGCCTGAGGTATATGATATATCAGCTTGATCCAAGAGATAAACTTTGGACCAATCTTAAATTTTTCAAGTGTATTAAATAAGTATTCCCATTCTACTCTATTAAATATCTTCTCAGCATTAAGAGAAATTACACATTCTGAAGTTTATTTGACGCTGTATATACAATATTCATTATTCTCCTAACGTTAATGTATGAGTAACGATTTTTAATAAAACCTGTCTGATCTTCAGAAATAATTTGCGGTAAAATATTTTCCAATCTCATAGCTAATATTTTGGAAAGAGTTTTGGAATCTACATTTAACAGTGATATAGGTCTATATGATGTCACTTCAGTAGGGTCTTTATCTTTTTTAAGAATTAAAGAAATAGATGCTTCATAAAAGGATTGTGGTAATCTATTCATTAAAAAGGCTTCTTTAAAAACCTTGCATAGCCATGGAGACAGTAAACTTGAGAAATACTTTAAAAATTACACTGTAGACCCATCTATACCGGGAGCTTTACCAGAATTCATCGAGAGGATTGCTTTCTGTATTTCTTCCTCTGTGATGGGTTCATCTAACAACAGAGACTCATTATGTGGTAAATTTGGCAAGTTCAGTTTCTTTAAAAACTCATGCATTATATTGGAATCAGTAGGAAATTCTGATTGGTATAGGGAGGTATAAAATTCCTGAAAGGATTTATTAATTTCATCACGGTCTACAGTCAATGTACCATCCCGTTTATACAATTTAATAATCTGACGTTTGGCTGACACAGCTTTCAACTCATTGGCGAGTAATTTGCCAGATTTATCGCCATGTATATAAAATTGACTTTTGGTTTTAAGTAGCTGATTCTCAATCGGTGATACTAATAACAAATCATCTCAATTGAAGTTCATTGAAGATATTTTTTTTCCTCGTAGGTTTAGTCGAAGTAGGTCGTAGTAGGTCGGCATGCTATTCGTAGGTAATCGAAGGCAATCAAAGGTAATCGAAGGTAGTCGAAGGTAATCGGAGGTAGTCGAAGGTAGTCGAAGGTAGTCGAAGGTAGTCGTAGATAGTGTCAGTATAGTCGAAGGTAGTCGTCTTCACTCTCCACTATTCGATGTCCAATTTTCGTAAACTAGTCGAAGCTAGTCTTCAACATAGTCGAAGGAGGTCGAAGGAGATCGAAGGAGGTCTTCTATATAGTCGAAGGAGATCGTAGGAGATGTTCCACTTTGGCGATACAACAAGACCATGACACTTTTTTAAACTCTCCTAAACTTTTCTAAACTCGCAAATTAGGTCCCCGCAATGGGATAGGCCCTTAATTCAAGGAAAGGAAAGAGCGTTCACGTCGCAGCCCTGTTTCCACCAATCTTTCCACCACCACGCACACAAGAAGCACAAGAAGCGACAAGACAGACACCATTGTATGCAGATGCCGAGAAGTGTGTTCAGCTCTGGCTGAAAATCTTCTAATCTTGTATGTGGACTCGATGAGAAGACGAGGAAGAACTTATTCATTATTATTCATTATGTAGGATGGTGCTAGTGTACGGCGATCGCTGGTCGGCATGGTCACGGTGGGCCGAAGGGCCTGTTTCCTCGTTGTTTCTCTAAAGTTCAAAGTAATGTAAAGTAGCAATGTTACAACATTTTGAGATTTAAAAAATAAAGTCTGCAATTTATCCCATCAGATAAAGCATAAAAAGAAGTTTAATTTGACACCTAATTCACTTTCATATCTTCAGTATTAAAGTAGTTATGGCCATTTTCATACTCGGAAATTAGCATCTTGTTCCCTATTGCTTTTCCATTGACTTAACACAAAAGCTGTGATCGAGGACAGTTAAAAGCCCATAACTTTCTTAAAAATTAAGATAACTGAAAGAAATTTTCAGTTATTATAGATTGAAGCATTCTGAAACAAATATGAAACAATCTTACTTAGAAGACATGAAAGTAAAGCATATAATTAGTTAGTTACCTAATTGTAGCTAATTACAAAATTCAATTACTAGATCTAAACATCTATCAATTTCTTAAGAATAGATTAACATTTTTAAATAGCCTGTGTCCAAATAACATTCACACAATAATTCACAATATAACATAATTTTTAAATCTCATTTTCATGAATTTACAGGCCAAATGGAAGAAATTGAATGTTTAATACCTGTAAATTAATGGGCATTTAAATCATCTTGTGAGTGAGGATTTCTGGAACGCGATCGATTGGAACGTTCATTTGCGGTGAATTTAACCCCGTATTGGCATGAAAAATACTGCCATTAATTCGGGGAATAAAATCACCGTGTCGCATGAAAAAATGTGAATTAAAGGCTTCTTAAGAAGCACTTTTATACATTTAAAGAAACCACTTTCGTTTACCTGTCCCGTGTGTGAAATCCGTCCCCGTTATCGGCGTTGACGCTTCAGGAGCTGATTTTAAAATTACTGTAGCGCTGACATTGACGATTTAATAAAAATAAAAAATACACAAATCGCCACGAGGAACGATTTTTCAGCCAACGCTTGTACTCCAACAAAATATTAACCAGGACAAGGGAGGAGAAACCCGCGTTTTAACCCCGCCCCCCCTTAAAGGCGCCAAAATCGCGCACACGGCCAGTGGCAGAATTACAGCGCGACTGAAGGTAAGTTTTGTAACATACCTATGTAAAGTCTTTAGCTACACTGACATTGTTTATTTCAATAGTTAGAGTCTGACAAATATTTCCATTGAATTATATGTTTGCAACGCGAGCACTTTTGAACTGACAGGATACCTCTGAATGTTCAAATACCAAAGTATCAAAGTGATTCACATGGATGGCCTAAAAGGCAGAGAGCCCAGACATCCATTACTAGTCTGAACAAGGCTCCCGATCAAAAACATCTCCCATCGGTTTTCTCCAGAGATGCTGCCTGACACGTTGAGCTACTCCAGTACTTTGTGTCGATCTTGGGCATAAACCAGAATGTTCAGTTCCTTGTGTCTACATCCAGAAATGGTGTCGTGAGGCTCTCAACACTCAAATATCCCAATGGTTGATGATCGTGGGTATAATTGCTCCATTTATGACCGATATTAAGATCAGCCGTCTCAACCGGCCTGGGTGCCACATTTTCGGGGTGGCTTCTGGGGGGGATTTCAAGTGCGCCCCAGAATGTTGTCCGGATTAAAGGAGGTATGGACCACCAGTTGCTGTAAAATCGGTGGTGGACCAGTACTTCCAAGTCAGTGTCTTGTGTGATTTCAAAAGGCAAATATTTCAATATTTGCTGGACTTCCTGGTGATGGAGATTGTGGGTGAGAAGATACTGCTCTAAAAAAATGGAATACATGTAACCATTAACATGGCCTCCTTATACTTCACTCAGCCAATGTAGAGTCCCGCAGTGTTTTAAATCATCCATTATCATCCCTGTGCCCAAGTCCTCCAAGGTGAGCTGTCTGAACGATTTTAGACCTGTTGCACTAACATCAGTTGCCATGAAGGCCTTTGAGCACATAGTCCACACCCATCTGAAAACACACACTGCCCCCATCATGGACCCTTTCCAATTTGCATACCGGTCTGTGGAGGATGCTATCAACTTAGCTCTTCACTACTCCCTACATCATTTGGAATCACCGAACACTTATGCACGCATCCTGTTTATAGATTTTAGCTTGGCCTTTAACACTATACACCCAATTAAACTCTACAATAAACTGTTGGACATGAGCATTCACCTAGCCATGTGCCATTGGATTCTGCACTTTCTGACAAACAGACAGCAAAGAGTCAAGGTGGGTGAAAAACTCTCCAACCCTCTGACTCTCAACACAGGAGCCCCTCAAGGGTGCATTCTGTCACCTCAGCTCTTCTCACTTTACACCAACAACCTCACATCCCAATGCAGCACAGTCAAAATTTTCAAATATGCAGACGATACAACAATAATTGGCCTCATCTCAGACAACAACGAATCACAATACCATCAAACAGTGGACAGCGCAGTCAAATGGTGCGCAGACAACAACCTCCAGCTTAATACTTAGAAATCATCATAGATTTCAGACGCAAACAAAACCTCAAACCCCCGGTCCATGTCAACTCCCATCCCATAACCTCCACGAACTCATTTAAGTTTCTGGGCACCTATATCTGCAATAATCTAAAATGGCACATCAATGCAGACCAAATCATCAAGAAAGGACAACAACGCCTATACTTCCTCAGACAGCTCAAAAAGTTCAGCGTCCACAAACACCTCCTGGTCCGTTTCTATCAATCCATCATTGAAAGCATCATCACCTCCTCAATCACAGTCTGGTACGGAAACACTGACAGTCACTCACTACACAGAATACAGCGCATTGTCTCCAAGGCCTCTAGGATCATCAACTCTCCCCTCCCCTCAATCCATACCATTTACCTCCAACGTAGCTCAAAACGGGCAATAAAGATCATCTCGGACCCCTCCCATCCAGCAAACCACCTTTTCCAGTCTCTCCCTTCAGGGAGGCGCCTTAGGTCACTTGCTACAAAATCCACCCGCTTTAAAAACAGTTTCTTCCCCTCAGCAATAAGAACACTCAATTCCCTCCAATAACAGACAATACTAAGGACTTTTGATGTATACAGTGTCTTGTCTATGGTCTTTGTCTGTTCTTTTGCACTATGTATTGTTGGTGAGATTTGTGATTTGTGATGTGGTATGGATGCACTTTATTACTATGATCTGTGTTGTTATTAGTGTTAATGTGACTAAAGCAGTGTACCATCATATACCAAACCCAAATACCACCAACCCTGGTCGTGTGGCAAATAAAGATTCTATCTATCTATCTACTCTAAAGCAACCCATGATAGGGCAATTCGACGTGCAGTTGTAGATAACTGATTTGCGGGGTTGTAGGGGAATATCTGGACCAGGGAAAACACAGAAATTTATGGAACAACTCAGCAGGTCAAGGAGCATTGCTGGAGGACACGAATAGGTGATGTTCCGGGTCGGGATCCATCTTCAGAATGATTGTCGTGGGGGGGGGGGAGAAAGCTGGAAAAGAGGGGGAGGGCATGGGAGAAAGCCTGGTGAGTGATAGGTGGATACAGGGCAGGGGCAGGGGCAGATGGGTGAACAAAAGCTAGAGATGAAAAGGAGACATAGGGTGTCAGATAAGGAGAGAAGAGAAGTGAAATGTGAAGCCAGAGGGGAGGATATAAGTAGAAAGAGATATTGGGAAGAGGAAAACAGAGGGGGAGAGGAGTGGAGGGAGCGGTGGAGGGATAACATGGGTCCCCTTTGAACAAATTAGAGAATGCATGAAGGATAATGAAAGGCTTGGTTAGAGTGGATGTGGAAAGGATGTTTCCACGGGTGGGGGAGTCTAGGACCAGAGGTCACAGCCTCAGAATTAAAGGGTGCTCTTTTAGAAAAGAGGTGAGGAGGAACTTTTTGTCAGAGGGTAGTTAATCTGTGGAACTCATTGTCACGGAGGGCTGTGGAGGCCACGTCAGTGGGTATTTTTAAGGCAGAGATAGACATATTCTTGATTAGAACGGGTGTCAAGGGTTCTGCGGAGAAGGCCGGAAAAGGAAAGAGATCATTGTATCATATTTAGCCGTGCCTGAGGTAATGGAAGACTGGAAGGTGGCTAATATTGTATTGTTATTTAAGAAGGGGTGTAAGGCCAAGCCAAGGAGCTACAGGCTGGTGAGCCCAACATCAGTGGTGGTACAGTTTCTGAGAGACTGTGTCTGTTGTCATTTGTCAAGACAAAGTCTGATTAGGTTAAATTTGGGCCCCAAATCTGAGCAAGGATGTGCTGGCTCTGGAGAGGGTCCAGAGGAGGTTTACAATAATGAGTGGGATAGCATATGATGAGTGTTTGACAGCACTGGGCCTCTACTCGCTGGAGTTTAGAAGGTTGAGGGAGGATCTCATCGAAACTTACAGAATAGTGAAAGGCATAGATAGAGTGGATGTGGAAAGGATGTTTCAATAGACAATAGACAATATGTGCAGGAGTAGGCCATTCAGCCCCTCGAGCCAGCACTGCCATTCAACGTGATCATGGCTGATCATCCCCAATCAGTACCCCGTTCCTGCCTTCTCCCCATATCCCCTGACTCTGCTATTTTACACTGGTGGAAGTCTAGGACCAGAGGTCGTAGCCCCAGAATTAAAGGCGCTCTTTAAGAAAGGAGGTGAGGAGGAACTTCTTTTGTCAGAGGGTAGTTAATCTGTGGAACTCATTGCTACAGAGGGCTGTGGAGGCCAATCAGTGGATATTTTTAAGGTAGAGATAGATTAATTCTTGATTTGTAACGGGTGTCAATGATTATGGCGAGAAGGTAGGAAAATGGGATTAGGAGGCAGAGATCGGCCATGATTGAATGTTTAAGAAGGAATTGCAGATGCTGGAAAATCGGGTAGACAAAAATGCTGGAGCATCTATGTTGCCTCACCCACTGAGTTTCTCCAGCATTTTAGTCTACCAGCCATGATTGAATGGTGGAGTAGACTCAATGGGCTGAATTGCCTAATTCTACACCTATAACTTGTGAACTAACTTGTGAAGGGTTGAACAAGCTATTTCAGTGACAATCCATTGCTGTTATCATTGTAATGGGAGGTATATTCAACAGCACATGCACACTCCTGTTTCAGAGTCCTTTTTCCAATATCCCCAGGCAAAATACCAGCATGATAATCCACCAGAATCTTATCTTTGGACAGTAAAAGACCAAGGAAAATTGCATTCTTTCTAAGCTAGCGATTTGATTCAACTAAATGTTCTGACATTTTTTAACACAGCTTAATTAATCCTACGCTAAAATTTTATCTTGTACAGTGGGAGGAATCATTAAAAAACTGATTTACATAGGGGCTAAACGAAACCTTCAGATTCATTTTTTCCTTCATTATTTCTTCCCATTAATACCTTTCGCTCTTGTAAATTATTTTTAATATTAATTAATTAATGATGAATATATAGCAATTGGAATTTCATTGATTGTTTTTGCCTCCCTCTTCCATCTTCCCAAACACTTTGTTCCCATATCTGGCTGTCACACTGATATCTCAGGAGACTCTGAAGTATCTCACTCAAGTGGCTATGTCTCCAACTAGTTGTGGCAAAGAAACATAAGTTTGGAGAGAAGGTCAATGGTTCAATGGTTTTAATGGTTTCTTTATTATCATGTGCACCGAGGAACAGTGAGATTCCTTTTTTTTGGCATACAGATCAATGAGGTTATAGACAATAGGCGCAGGAGTAGGCCATTCGGCCCCTTGAACCAGCACTGCCATTCAATGTGATCATGGCTGATTATCCACAATCAGTACCCCGTTCCTGCCTTCTCCCCATAATCCCTTGACTCTGCTATCATTAAGAGCTCTATCTAACTCTCTCTTGAAAGCATCCAGAGAACCGGCCTCCACCGCCCTCTGAGGCAGAAAATTCCACAGACTCACAACTCTGGGTGAAAAAGTGTTTCCTCATCTCCATTCTAAATGGCTTATCCCTTATTCTTAAACTGTGGCCCCTGGTTCTGGACTCCCCCAACATCGGGAACATGTTTCCTGCCTCTAGCGTGTCCAAACCCTTAATAATCTTATATGTTTCAATAAGATACCCTCTCATCCTTCTAAATTGCCATACAATACACAGTTAGCACAAGCACAGAAACAGCCCACTGCGTCTATATGCAATAGTCGCCAGGTTGTGGCACCATTTCACAGTCCCAGCTGCAGTTTGAGTTTAATTTATTTTCACGTGTACCGAGGTACAATGCGTGCTATTCAGTCAGCGGAAAGACAATACATGATTACAATTAAGGGAGACACAGTGGTGCAGCGGTAGAGTTGCTGCCTTACAGCCTTTACAGCTCCGGAGGCACCGGGATCGATCCCGACTACGGGTGCTGTCTGTATGGAGTTTGTACGTTCTCCCAGTGACCGCGTGGATTTTCGATGGGATCATCGGTTTCCTTCCACACTGCAAAGACGTACAGGTTTGTAGGTTAATTGGCTTTGTTATAGATTGGTATAAATGTAAAATTGTCCCTAGTGTGTGTAGGATAATGTTAATGTGCGGGGATCACTGGTCAGTGTGGACTCAGTGGGCCAAAGGGCCTGTTTCTGCGCTGTATCTCTAAACTAAACTAAACAAAGCTAAAAATCGAGTCATCCAGAGTGTAGAGATACATGATCAACGTAATAACGTGAATAACGTTTAGTGCAAGATACAGTCCAGCAAACTCCAATCAAAGATCGTCCAAGGTAGATAGTAGCCCAGGACTGCCCTTTAGTTGTTGGTAATCCATGGATTAAAGGTGTTAAGGGCCTGTCTCACTTACGCGACCTTGGCTCGCAAATTACGCGACCTCGTGGTCGCTTGAGGCGTACGGGCACCGTATGGCCGCGCGGGGCCGGTCCCACTTAGAGTTGTGCGGGGCTGGTCCCGACATCGCGCGGGGCTCCGAAATTCTGACAGTGGCCGAAATCTTCACGCGCCAACGGCCTGTCGGCACGCAGGCGCATTGCGGTCGTACGCAGCGTCTTGACGTCGTACGCAGCGTCTTGACGGCGTACGCAGCGCCTTGATGGCGTACGCCTACCACGTGGCATTGCGCGATGACATCACCGCCCGCCGTGGCGTTGCGTGATGACGTCACCGCCAGACGCCGTGCGACGCCCAAATTCAGTCGGCCCGCCTCCTCCCCAGTTGATTGGTAAGTATGACGCAAATGACGTCACACGCGAACTTAGAGCTTACTTCGCGTGAACTCCGCTTCCGTTTGGTCGCGCCAAACGCACGCAATCGCATGCGAGTGGGACTTGAATAATCTCATTCCCAGTGGCATTGGGGCTGAGAGGTACAAAGATGCACTACCACGACTGAGTGTAAAGCAGTGAGATTCTGGTTACGCGTGAAGAGTGATCACATTGAAAAAAGGTGGTGAATACAATGGGTGAACTCCATACATACACCGTAACGTTGCTCAGATATGGCCGATCGTAACTATTGCCTTCTATTTATCTATTTACCTCATTTTACTTGTGTTAGTCTGTTGCCTGCTATGGTGATTTTATCAAAGTATCATAGAGTTATTTAGTCCTACAGCGTGGAAACACGCCCTTCGGCCCAACTCACCCACACCGGCCAACATGTCCCATCGACAATAGTCCCACTTGCCTGTTTATCACTCTAAACCTGTTCCATCCATGTACCCGGTTAAATGTTTCTTAAGATTTGTGATAGTACCTGTATCAATAACATCCTCTGGCAGCTCGTTCCATACATCCACCAGCCTTTGTGTGAAAAGGTTATCCCTCAGGTTCCTATTAAGTTTCTCTCCCCTCACCTTAAACCTCTGGTTCTTGATTCCACTACACTGGGCAAGAGACACTGTGCGTCTACCCAATCTATTCCTCTTATGATTTTGTGCACCTCTATAAGATCACCCCTCATCCTCCTGTGCTTCAAGGAATAGAGTCCTAGCCTGCTCAACCTCTCCCTATAGCTCAGACCCTCGAGTCCTGGCAACATCCTCGTAGATCATCTCTTCACCCTTTCCACTTGACACCATCTTTCCTATAACATGGTGCCCAGAACTGAACACAATACTGTAAATGTGGCCTCACCGATATCTTATACAACTGCAACATGACCTCCCAACTTCTATGCTCAGAGCTTGGATTTGAAGCATTACTTTTTGTATCAGATTTACTGGTGGAAATTGCAAAGTTACAAATTACGCTTCACTCTACCCCCCCTGCTTTACACCCCAGAAGGGGCATGTTTATTGTCCAACCCAGACGCTATCCCACCTCCCAACATCATCCTCTCTCACAGCTTTGTATTCAGAGTCCCAGCCAGTACTTAATTCACATCATCATGACGAGCCCATGTTGGCACGCTGGAGCAGCGGTAGTGCTGCTGCCTTACAGCACCAGAGTCCCGGGTTCAATCCTGACTACGGGTGCTGTCTGTGCGGAGTTTGTACATTCTCCCCTTGACCTGCGTGGGTTTTCTCCAGGTGCTCTGGTTTCCTCCCACATTCCAAAGACCTGCAGCTTTGTAGGTTAATTGACTTCTGTGCATTGTCCCGAGTGTGTAATATACAACTAGTGCATGGGTGATCGCTGGTCGGCACGGACTCGGTTTGCCAAAGGGCCTGTTTCCGTGCTGTATCTCTGAAACTGAAAGTGAATCTCAGGATTATCACTTTGACCAGAATAGAACTTACAGCACAAAACTGACCCGACTTGCATGTAAGTCAAGAGTATTTGTCTTATGTACCGATAATGGAACAAAGAAATGCTTACCTTCAGCAGCATAACAGACCTGACCACACAACACTGCCTCAGATAATATATTGTTTAATTTAGTTTAGCAATGCAGCATGGTAACAGGCCCTTCGGCCCACCGGGTCCACGCCAACCAATGATCCCCATACACTAGCACTATCCTACACATGCACAATTTACGTTCTTTACCGAAGCCAATTAACCTACAAACCTGCATGTCTTTGGAGCACGGGAGGAAACCAGAGCTCCGTTGGAAACCTACGCGGTCACGTGGAGAACATACCAACTCAATATAGACAGCATAAATAGTCAGGATCGAACCTGGGTCTCTGCCGCTGTAAAGCAACAACTCCACCGCTACGCCCCATTTATAATTGAAAAAATGAATACCCCCAGTACTAGTGCAAAAATAGTTCAAAGTCCTTAGTGCAACCACAGACAGTCCATAGTTATTAGTTGAGGTTAGTGTTTACATTGCTATCAATGATCCCACCAATATTTCATTATCCAAAGAACCAGATTACAGTGCTTTTGATTTTCTCGTAATGTATTCACAGGCATTGATGGCGAGGCCAGCAATTATTGCATATGCATGATTACCCTTCATCTGAACGGCTCACCCTAACCCTTTCAGAGGGTAGTTAGCTGTGGATATGGAGCAGGTTAGAGATGACAGATTTCATTCTGAAAGGACTGCTGGAAAGATTGCAGGGTAGATTTTCAAGGATGCTGCCAGTATTCGATGGCCTGAGCTATAGGGAGAGGTTGAGCTGTCTTGCTCTTTTTTCCTTGGAGCTTAGGAGCCTGAGGGGTGATATTATAGATATGTATAAATCATAAGGGGAACAGGGTGAACACACAGCATCTTTAACGCAGGGTATGGGGAATCAAAAACAAGAAGACATAGGTTTAAACTGAGAGGGGCAAGATTTAATACAAACCCGAGGAGTAACTTTTTCACTCTTTTTCACTCGGGATGGTTGGTGTGTGGAACGAGCTGCCAGAGGAGGTGGTTGAGGCAGATATTATAACAGCATGTAAAACACATCTAGACAGGTACAAGGATAGGATAGGTTTGGAGGGATATGCGCCAAATGTGGGTGTGGGATTAGTTTAGATGGGGCATCTTGGTCGGCATGGACGAGTTGGGGCGAAGTAGGAATGTAGAGTTAAAAAGTTATTGGTTACCATGAAGTATTGTGTTGGTGTGAAAATCACTAAGTTTATTCATGTCATCGTGTGATAGAGTCAGAGTGATACAGCACGGAAACAGGCCACTGTGGTATAATTTCTCCACGTTGCCATCCAGTGGGAAAGGCACCGTGCAGCATAGGTTCACAAGGTTGGCAGGACTGTCATATGCTGCGAGAATGGAGCGGCTGGGCCGTCTTAACCCTGGGCAAAGCAGTGCACTGGGGCCCCTACACTTAATAATAATAATAATAATAATAATAATAAATACTTTATTGATCCCCTCAGGGAAATTCAGGTGTCCAGAAGCCCTCAACCAACAAACCCATACATTCACAACGAACGCAGACAGAAAATACATCAAATACCATGTGGACACTACCTGAGAGCAATAAATACTTAAAAAGACCAATAATTAACAATTAAAAAAATGCAAAATGCATCCCCCTACAGCCTAGCGGTCGGTCTGTATTATAAAATCTAATGGCTGCAGGGGTGAAGGATCTCCTGAACTGCTCCATTCTACAGCGCAGGGAGAGGAGCCGGTTGTTGTTCCCAGTGCTCTTTTGGCCCTCCAGAATTACATGGAGCGGGTGCCCGGGGTTTTCCAGGATGACCTGCACCTTGCGCCTCATACACCTCTCAAGCACATCCATCCCAGAGTCCACTCTCCCCTCCAGCACTGAGCTAGCTCGTTTAACCAGTTGTCCAGCTTCTTCTTGCTTTTCGCACTAATGCTGTTGCCCCAGCAGACAACAGCATAAAAATTGACACTTGCAACCACAGTGTTGTAAAACATGTACAGCATATCATTACGCACATTGAAGGATTTGAGCCTTCGGAGGAAAAAGAGTCTGCTCTGGCCTTTTTCCAGTTTCTTCATGCCGAATATGCCGTCACACACTTGCGATGTTCTTCTCCGTTTTCATGTTCTACAATAAAATTCTACAATACATAGATTAGCATGGGGCCCCTGTGCTCGTGGGGCCCCGGGCAACTGCCCATCGTGCCCATGCGTTAAGACGGCCCTGGCAGCCAGGCTTGTATACTCTGGAATTTAGAAGGATGAGAGAGCATCTTATTGAAAATTATTAATGGTATGGACAGGCTAGAGGCAGGAAACATGTTCCCGATGTTGGGGGAGCCCAGAACCAGGGGCCACAGTTTAAGAATAAGGGGTAAGCCATTTAGAACAGAGATGAGGAAACACTTTTGCACACACAGAGTTGTGAGTCTGTGGAATTCTCTGCCTCAGAGGGCTGTGGATGCCGGTTCTCTGGATGCTTTCAAGAGAAAGTTAGATAGGGCTCTTAAAGATAGCGGAGTCAGGGGATGTGGGAAGAAGGCAGGAATGGGGTACTGATTGTGGATGATCAGCCATGATCACATTGAATGGCGGTGCTGGATCGAAGGGCCGAATGGCCTACTCCTGCACCTATTGTCAATTGTCTATTGTCCCCATATCTGAAAGCATGCGTGTTTATATCCTAGATAGGCACAAAAAGCTGGGGTATCTCAGCAGGTCAGACTGCATCTCTGGAGAAAGGAATAGGTCACGTTTCGGGTCGAGACCCTTCTTCAGATTATTCCTAATTGTATATGAATAGCCTAATTTCAACAAGTATAGGTTTCAATGAAAGTGGGACCAATCGCACCGTTTTACACTCTTCCACTATCTTGTAACATGAAATATGGTGTATTAACAGTAAACTTTAATATTTCATTTCCACTGTTTTATTTTCAGTGATTGTCCAAGCCTAGCAATTGAGTGAAAGGTACAAAAATCTCGAGGCATCTGCTCTGATCTTAAACTTGTGAAAGGAGATTGTCATTTATATATATATATATATATATATATATATATATATATACATATATACACTTATAGTCAGTCATACAGCATGGAAACAGGCTCTTCTTCCCAACTTGCCCACACCGACCAATGTCCCATCTACACTGGTCCTACCTGCCTGCGTTTGGCCCATGTCCCTCTAAACCTGTCCTATTCATGTACCTTTCTAAATGCTTCTTAAACATTACAATAGTAACTGCCTCAACTACCTCCTCCAGCAGCTCTATACACCCTTTGTGTTAAAAGGTTACCCCTCAGCTTCCTATTAAATATTTCCCCCTTCACATTAAACCTATATCCTCTTGTTCTCAATTCCAGAGAATATATATATACATGTGTGAGTGTGTGTGAGTGTGTGTGTGAGTGTGATGCTAAGGAATAATCCCTTCCCTCTTCCCCTTTCCCCCCTTGTCACCTAACAATTTGGTTACTTCAGGGTCAATTGACAACTGGAAAAGAGAACAGATAAATTCATGGGAGATTCTCGGTTCTCAAGAGATTTTCAGCAAACTGAACAAGTATCCTTAATGTAAACCAAAGGAACAGATGATGAGGAATTAGAGGGAAAGGGGCCATTTTGCAATAGGTTTGGCGGAGGTTTAGGATTATTGAGGGATATGGTGAACTTAACAAGCTAAAGGGCGGCACAATGGCGCAGTGGTAGAGTTGCTACCTTACAATGCCCGAGACCCAGCTTCGATCCTGACTACGGGTGCTGTCTGTACGGAGTTTGTACGTTCTCTCTGTGACTGTGTAGGTTTTTTCTGGGTGCTTCAGTTTCCTCCCACACTCCAAAGATGTGCAGGTTTGTAGGTTAATTGGGTCAGTTGTAAAATTGTCCTTAGTATGTAGGATAGTGCTCATGTATGGGGGTGATCGCCTGTCAGCTCGGACTCGGTGAGCCAAAGTGCCTGTTTCCATGCTGTATCTCTAAACTCTGAAGTCTAAATCATTGTCGCTCACTTTTATTTACTCTGACATTCTTAGACGCAATTCAAATGAATTTATAATGCTGACATCAAGCAGTATAATTTTAAATTTGAATCCTATTTCTCCTTCAATGAATAACTTAGTCATTGCAATAAATTGTCCAGGAAGAGCAGTATTAGAGGAGTCACACGTGATCTAGCCTTTTGTACAATGTGCACGTTTTAATACTTCTGTTGGGAATAAATGGCAAGTAAATCTCCACAGAATGAGCTCTGATTCTCAATGAAGGTAGACAAAAATGCTGGAGAAACTCAGTGGGTGAGGCAGCATCTATGGAGCGAAGGAATAGGTGACATTTCGGGTCGAGACCCTTCTTCGGACTGATGTGGGGGTGAGGGGGGGCGGGAAAAGAAAGGAAGAGGCGGAGGCAGTGAGCTGCGGGAGAGCTGGGAAGGGGAGGGAGATGGTTCTCAATGAGTCCTTTTCTCTCAATGAGTTCTCTTCTCTCAATGAGTTCTCTCAATGAGTTCTCTTCTCAATGTCTAGGAAGATATATTTGGTACCACCAGAGGGCACTCTAGGTTCCTCTCCGATCAGTGCAACTAAAGGAGACTTTAAGAAGGATTAAGATCATTTAAAAAACTGTTTAAAAAATACAACAACAACAAATTCATCAATAAATGTAATTTGAAGCCTGCTTTTGGGACAACTGCAGTCAATGACAGGAAAGGTACCTTAAAATTGCACCTGATTTGTGGAACAAAATAAGAGATTTTTATCCATCGTGATCCTTGTGTAGATCCCCTTGTGTTGGTTATTCTGTACTTGTCCCTGTTTCAATGTCTCAATGTCAATACCGGCTCATTTTATATGCTGTTACATCTTTGTGTTATCTGACTGATTTTGCATGGGGCGTTTGGATTTGTGTGATGTGCGGATACAAATTTCCTTGCGAAAAAATCTTTTAACCGAAAGGGCTTTTGTGTTTAATATGGGTCAGTGAGATGTAATCAGCAACGCTGCAGAACTGGGAGACAGTTCTGACAAGTATTTGACGTTACAAATTGCTAAAGTCCAAACATGTCTCTAATTTGATTAAAAATAATGTTGATGCTTCCACCTGACATGTCATCGGTTTATCTTTCAACCCATTGAAGACACACTTTACCCTTCAGTTTGCAGCCAACCTTTCTATCATATTTATGTTTGCTGTTGCAAATGACTCTCAGTCATAACACCTCAGGAAATGTGAAGACTGAATCATTTCTAAGGGACCTGAAGTGCGTGCTTATAATAATGCCACCTATGAGATTTTTGTCTGCTATTTTAATGGACCTGTTCACGCTAAGGTGTTAAAACAGCATGGTATTCATAGGGATGTGTCAGTGTGTTGATTATTATATCACACAGCAGAATTTCAACTTCCACATCATTGCTACCACCTTACTCTATTTATGTCTTTTGCTTTCCTTTACTCCTTGTTTGTACAGCAATCCTAAATCAAAGGTGCGGACGCAAAGCTTTTCACTGTGTCCCGGTGAACATGACAATAGTATTAAACCAAACTATTCCTTCTCTCCAGAGATGCTGGATGTCTGACCCGCTGAGATACTCCAGCTTTTTGTGTCTATCTTTGAACCAAACCGTACAGTTCTGTATTTTAAAAAAAGACACAAAGTGCTGGAGTAACTCAGCAGGTTAGGCAGCACCTCTGGAGAACACGGATGGTTTAGTTTAATTTATGTATAGTATAGAATTTAGTTTTGAGGGGAAGAGAGCTGGAAGAGAGGAGGGGAAGGTCAAAGCCTGGCAAGTGATAGATGGGTGGCATGGTGGCACAGCGGTAGAGCTACTGCCTTGCAGCACCAGAGACCCGGGTTCCATCCTGATTGCAGCTGCTTGTCTGTACGGAGTTTGTACGTTCTCCCCGTGACCTGCGTGGATTTTCTCCGAGATCTTCGGTTTCCTCCCACACTCCAAAGACGTACAGGTTTGTAGGTCAGGGAGGGGTGGGTTTAATTACCAAAGATTGGCAAATTCAATGTTCGTATTTCCATCTTTCTGAACAGTTAGCAAGGTCAGGATTCACCCATCGAGCCTTTCCTGACAGTGTTGGGCCTTTCCAGCAGAATCTGACAGTTCTCCCCGTGACCATGTGGGTTTTCTCCGATCTTTGGTTTCCTCCCACACTCCAAAGACGTAGGTAAATTGGCTTGGTGTAGAGTGTAAACTTGTCCCTAGTGTGTGGAGGATAGTGTGCTGGTGGGTGCAGATTCGGTGGGCGGTGGGGCCCGTTTCCGCGCTATATCTCATAAACTAAAACTGAACCACGATAAAAACTTCTCCTTCACATCCTCTCTAAACCTCTCACTCCTTACCCTAAATCTCAGCCCTCTAGTTCTGGATTCCACTGCCATTGAGGAAACTGTACTATCTACCCTACCTAAGCCCCTCAAACATATATGCCTCTGCATCTGGTCCACAAGGCCAATATCAGTTGTTTCAAAAACTCACCATAATATTGGCAAAGATGTATACTTAACTTACTTAGCACAATTAGGTCATCGGAGATGTCCCCATTTTTTAGATTATATTATATTTTATTACATTATAGATGAGGCCCTCACTAGGGTCTCCTCGATATCCCACAGCTCCGCTCTTGCTCCCTCTCCCCACATTCATAATAGGGACAGAGTCCCCCTTGTCCTCACCTTCCAACTCATCAGCCGTCGCATACAGCACATAATCCTCCAACATTTTCGCCACCTCAAATTGGAGGAACAGCACTTCATATTTTGCTTGGGCAGCTTACACCCCAGCGGTATGAACATTGGCTTCTCTAACTTCAAGCAGCCCTTGCTTTCCCTCTTTCTCCATCCCCTCCCTCTTCTCAGTTCTCTGACTACATTCTATCTTTGTTTGCTTTGTTGTTACCTTCTCCCAACTAACAATGGTCCATTCTACATTTTACTTGAACCCTTTGTCCTGTTTTCACACCTTACACTTCCTTATCTATACACTTCCATATCTATGCACCACCCACTCCACTGACATCAGTCTGGAGAAGGGACTTGACCCGAAACGTCACGCATTCCTTCTCTCCAGAGATGCTGCCTGTCCCGCTGAGTTACTCCAGCATTCTGTGTCTGTCTTAGCCCAATTAGATGTTCGGGTGTGCAATAGACCACTGAACCCATGAAACAACTGTAATTTTAATATATACTCCAGTTTAGTTTAGTCTCGAGATACAGCGCGGAAACAAGACCTTTGGCCCACCAAGGCCGCACCAACCAGCGACCCCCACGCATTAACACTATCCTACACACATGAGTGACAATTTACAATTTTACCAAGCCAATTAACCTGCAAACCTGTATGTCTTTGGAGTGTGGGAAGAAACTGGAGAAAACGCAGGCAGGTCATGGGGAGAACGTACAAACTCCATATCGACAGCACCGCTAGTCAGCATTGATCTCAGGTCTCTGGCACTGTAAGGCAGCAACTCTACTAATGAGCCACCGTGCTGCCCAATTATAATGATAAAATCGTAAAGATGATATTTACCTACCAAGCCTCAAAAAATTGAAGGATCAAGTAAAAATTCTCATTGAGGAAGATGATTGAAATGGAAATTGAAATTTTGCTTTGAAGATTATGGGGCTGATTAAAATATAATACTCATTTTGTAGGAAATGACAGGCAATACTATATGTATAAATTATACTTTACAAGCATTAACGCAGAACAGAATCACCTGCAGGTTTTACTATTTTTAAGACGGAGTAATACTATTTTTAAAGTGGTGTTTTTAAAGTGGAGATTGATAGATTCTTGATGAGCAAAAGTATTAGGGGTTATAGGGAGAAGGCAGGAGAATGAGGATGAGAGAGGAAGATAGATCAGCCATGATAGAATGGCAGAGTAGACTCAATGGGCCGAATGGCCTAAAGGGCCTGTCCCACTTTCACGACCTAATTCACGAGCTCTGCCGAGTTTGCCCTTGAGTCATACTCGCAGGATGGTCGTCGCGAGGTCGTAGGAGATCGTAGGTAGGTCGTAGGTAGGTCGTGATGCTAGTCGTAGGTACTCGTGGCATCAAGTAGGTCGGGGCGTTTTTCTAGCCTGATGAAAAATGTCCACGAGTAAAAAAGGTCGTGAATTAGGTCGAGAAAGTGGGACAGGCCCTTCATTCTGCTCCTATGTCTTGTGACAGTATGAACTTTTCATAGACTGATGAGTAAACAAGCTTAAGGAAATATAAAGATATTTAGTTTAGTGTAGTTTAGTTTAGAGATACAGCGCAGAAACAGGCCCTTCGACTCACCGAAGCTGCACTGACCAGCGATCCCCGTGCATTAACACTATCCTACACACACTAGGGACAATTTACACTTATACCAAGCCAATTTACCAACATACCTGTACGCCTTTAGAGTGTGGGAGGAAACCGAAAATCTCGGAGAAAACCCACGCAGGTCACGGGGAGAACGTACAAACTCCATACAGACAGCAACCGTAGTCGGGATAGAACCCGGGTCTCCGGCACTGTAAGGCAGCAACTCCACCGCTGCGTCACCGTGCCGCCCCGCAAGGCGGTTTGCCGGTCATTTCCATACTAAAAAGTAGGTCAAATTTGAAGAATGACATAATGTTGTTTATAATGTGGTTGTACTTGAACCATGTGGTCAGTATTAACACTCTGCTACCTTCACAGCGCAATGAGGTGAGAGAAAGTCGCTTCAGCTTCACCACCTACGGGGTGGGACCGTGTCTTCAATCAAAAGATGGAGTCACTCCTAAAGGCGCCATTAGCACACCGCAGCCTGCGCTGAAAGGCCATGATGACATGAGGAAACTCTTCATCGACAGAGCCAAGAAGATCGACACGGTAGCGCGGGCTGGTTTTCCTTTAGCCTTTTTAATCTTCAACATTTTGTACTGGATCATCTACAAAATTGTCAGACATGAGGACTTCCACCAGCAACAATAGTCCCAGGCCTCGACGAGACATCGTCGGAAGCAGAAAGGAATCGCAGCGTGATAGATAATCCATTAGGCCAGGGAATTCATCTTTAACACATTGAACAGTGGTATTGGAAGAAATTATGCAAATCTAAAGAGAAACCTAAATGAATAAGAATAGTCATCCAGCACTTTCTGCATTTTCACATCACATGGAGTACTTGAGGAAGGGATTATTTGCCTGAGTTGAACACTGGCAAGGGAAAACACTGGCTGGAATAATAACTCAATGATTTAATAGCTCTATTTCCCATTTTTTATCTGATTGCTTCCAGTTTGGAGACAGTAATAAGTAAGTAAGTAAGTTTATTGGCCAAGTATTCACATACAAGGAATTTGCCTTGGTGTTCCACCCACAAGTAACAACATGACATACAGTGACAGTTACGAATGACTCAGAAAACACTAAACATTAATAATAATAAAACATTAATGATAAAACATCATTGATCAAGCATGTGAACCAACAAACTACCAGATCAAAGGGAGGCTACAGATTTTTGGCTGTTGAGTAGAGCAACTACTCGTGGATAAAAACTAATAAAACAACAAATGACTGCGGATCGCATAAGAGAGGGCCATTCTGGGTAAGGAAGTCCTGAGAGAGAGAGTGCAGGTAATTGCAACTCACTGCACATCCTTGCGTTGGGCTGTTCTTTAATCTGACTCAAACAAAGGGTGGTAAAGTACAGATGAGTTCACCATCCCTATTCCACTCCCTGTGAACATTATCCTTTGTCAGATGCTGTGAATATTCCTCACCCCACGAGTTATAGAAACATAGAAAATAGGTGCAGGACGAGTCCATTTGGCCCTTTGAGAATCACAGCATCGCCATTCATTGTGATCATGGCTGATCATCCACATTCAGTAACCCATGCCTGCCTTCTCCTCACATCCCTTGATTCTGCTAGCCCCTAGAGCTCTATATAACTCTCTTTTAAATTCAACCAGTGAATTGGCCTCCACTGCCTTCTGTGTGGCAGAGAATTCCACAAATTCACAACTCTCTGGGTGAAAAAGTTTTTTCTCATCTCAGTTTTAAATGGCTTCCCCTTTAATCTTAGACTGTGGCCCCTGGTTCTGGACTCCCCCAACATTGGGGAAAAAATTTCCTGCATCTAGCTTGTCCAGTCCTTTTATAATGTTATATGTCAGTGTAGGTTCACTAATTTCGGGCAGGAAGGTGAAAGGCAATGGTGGAATTGAGCAACCTTCAGGAGTTTGGAACAATAAGGGGAGATCTCGCTGAGATGTACAAGATCGCCAGAGGGATTGACAAGGGTGACACAATTAAGCTGTTTCCTTCCTCTCAGGGTGCCAAGAGTTATGGGGAGAAGGCAGGAGAATGGGGTTAGGAGGGAGAGATAGATCAGCCATGATTGAATGGCGGAGTAGACTGGATGTGCCGAATGGCCTAATTCTGCTTATGTCCTTATGACATCTTCACTTATGACCTTATGACATCTCGAAAATCCCGAACAAGGTACAAGGCCTCGGAATAAGGAATCAGCTGTGTAAGATTGAGATGAATAAAAGGCAGTGAGGTACATTGAAAAGCTGCAGTTGCATGCTAACCAGTCAGCGGAAGGACAAAACATTGTTACAATGTGACCTTAGTGCGAGAGGTACAGGGTTTGTGGAGTGGATGTGTCTGGCATCAACAGGGGGAGGATAGATTCGCTGAACATATTTTCTTGAATGGTACCTTCAGAAAAATGCATTTAATTTTGAGATATGTGTAAGGAGGCCGGTACGGGAAAGCACTCCCTGTGATGGTGTTGTGAAAATGCTGGAAGGACTCTAATAGAGTCTGATGGCGCAAGGCAAATTTTCATGCTCTCCATTGCAAGCACCAGCACTAATATCTTACAGCTTTTTTGCTTTACTACGACAGCGACAGAGTTTTCTTTTGTGCAGGGTGTATTGCATGTCGTAACTGTGTGATACATTCAGTGACTCCGACGGCTCCATCTGCACCATCTGCCGCCCAGATTAAAATAGACAATGAAACTAGGTGACACCAGACTGTTCCCCATTTCCAGCGCTTCCACTCAGCATCCTTATAGGTGGCAACAGGGCTGTGATCGGCAAACACATTCAACCCACTCCACCCCTAGCTCCTCGACGCAAGCCCAAGCCGCCATCTCTCCAACCAAGGAGGCTAAAGGGCCTGTCCCACTTAGGCGACTACCAGGGACAAGTTTTAATGGGATTCACCTACGACATCTGGCCACAACCTACGACAACCTCTGACAACATCTACGTCAACTAATGACAACCTCCGACAAGCAAAAATTGACGCCACTGTCGTCGAAAAATTTTCAACATGTTGAAAATTTTGCGGCAGTCACCTATAGTTTTCCCAAATATCGCCTAATGGGACAGGCCCTTAAAATACACTGTTACTTCTGGAGAAAATCGGCAGGGGCAAACAACGGAAGGTCAGCGGCGTCTTGTCGAAAAAGCATCGACGCCTTGCTGGCTTCACTGACCAAAGCTTAGCGGTCTAACAGCAACTGATACAAATCCTTGTCATATGTTGAGGTGTGAAGTGCCCCGATGCTCAAAAGTGGGCGTATAAAGCTGTAAACAATGCCCATTTTAGCGTAGCTCGGACTTGTCACATTCAGATCTCCACACAAAAAGTGCTTTTGTTACAAGTTCAGAGTGTAACCAGAGGCGTCCAACATGTGGCAGGATTTTCATAGGATGGGCAAGCTCAGTGTAACGCTCTCCAATTTTCACAGTTGGCGCGGGGAGATATATTCTAATCACACGTCCTTTATAGAGTCGTAGAGTGATACAGTGTGGAAACAGGCCCTTCGGCCCAACTTGCCCACACCTGCCATCATGTCCCAGCTACACTAGGCCCACCTGCCCGCGTTTGGTCCATATCCCTCCAAATTTGTCCTATCCATGTACCTGACTAACTGTTTCTTAAACATTGGGATAGTCACTGCCTCAACTACCTCCTCGGACAGCTTGTCCCATACACCCAACACCCTTTGCAAGGCAAAAGTTACCACTCAGATTCCTATTAAATCTTTACCCGTTCACCTTAAACATATGTCCTCTGGTCTTCAATTCCCCTACTCTGGGCAAGAGAATCTGTGCATCTACCCAATCTATTCCTCTCATGATTTTGTATACCTCTATAGGATCACCCTTCATCCTCCTGCGCTCCAAGGAATAGAGTTCCAGCGTACTCAACCTCTCTCTATAGCTCACACCCTCTAGTCCTGGCAACATCCTCGTAAATGTTCTCTGTACCTTTTCCAGCTTGACAACATCTTTCCTATAACACAGTGCCCAGAACTGAACACAATACTCACTAACTCACCAACGTCTTATACAACTGCAACATGACCTCCCAACATCTATACTCAATACTCTGACTGATGAAGGCCAATGTGCCAAAATATGTCTCTTATGGTTTATTGTGATCACTGTGGATAATCTCGTAAAATGGATGACATTGGCTCATTCCAAGCTGCCCATTTTATGCAAAATGTCACTCTCTGAAGAATGAAGGAGAAAGCTTTCCTTTTCACTGCCTTCAAAACAGCAGCCTTTAAGATGGACCTGTAGGTCGGATCTGCGTTGACCTTTCTCCTATGGCCTCTGTCCTTAGATGGACCTCCTGTATCTGTGCTCTCAGAGGTTAAAAGTAAGTCTGGTTTGAAGTCAAGCCGTAGAACTGTTTATTGGTGAATCGATGTGCCCACTGAGCCTTGCACACACACACAGACACTTTCTACCATGAAGGGAACAATATGTGTATACCTCCCTGATTATAAACAGATCTCCACTTATCTGTACGCTCGCAAGTGGAAAACAAACCTGGTTTTAAGCCAAGCCTTAGAACTGTCTACTCTGCCCACTGAGTCTTGTACACACGCACACACACACGCAGGCACTTTTTACTGTTAAGGGAACAACACGTGTACCCATGAGCTGATGATTTTATAACCTTCAGAATTTACAAGCAAAAAATAAGGAACGATTTTTTTAATGTTAAATTCAACTGCCTCAAGGTCTCTTTTAAGGGAAGGACAGGATTTCCAAAACTACTTTCTATAGTTCTTTCTCGAAGTTGCATGTGAATGATTTAATTCTGGATATCTGAATGGAAGTTTTTAAACAGATGTCTGTTACTGCTGCATCTTGCAGGTAAACTCTTCCTGCACACCTGCCATTCCAGCCTGCTGCAAGCAAACTGCTCATGGGCCGAGTGCAGAACGCCCAGTGCAGCATCGAGTGATTGCATCAAACCCATGCATTCCTCATTTTAACAAGGGCGAGGGAACAGATGGGAACAACACACAGCTCTGATTGAGCTGTCAGTAATACGGCCTAGATGGGCTGTATGGTGTCCTGCCACCCTCTGATATATATATGAATGAATACATTGAATTAAATGCCGTATTGTCACAACTCACAGGACGCAGTGAAATTCTTTGCTTGCAAACCCAAGGTATGCAACTAGTCACCACATAAAGGGTGCTGACCAAGGTACAATGTGTCCTGCACCAGGTCCTCCTTAGTTTCCCCTCCCCCTCCCCTCGCGGCTGTTCCCCCACGCCGGGTCTTCCTTTCCCCCCTCCCCCCTCTCATGGTGCTCCTCCACACCATGTCCACCTTTGTTCTTCCTCTCCTCCCCCCCCCCCCCCCCCCGCTCATGGCGATCCACCCACGCCAGGTCCTCATGTGTTCGAAAATACACAAATCTTGGTTAAAAATGCAGTTACAGGAGTTTCGACAAAGTTTTCACTCGGCACTATTTCACAGGGCCATTCTCAGCTGCCAGATTACCCAATAAGGATTTATTCACTTGGAATTTGCAGGTTAAATAATATTGCGACTGTTTTTTTTCTAACTATACAGTCGCTAGACAAGCATCCGCCTTCTTGTAAGATTTTATACGGAACTGCATTGATTAGGTTATTAGGTCATAAGTGATAGGAGTAGAATTAGCCATTCGGCTCATCGAGCCTACTCCGCCATTCAATCATGGCTGATATACCTCTCCCTCCTAACCCAATTCTTCTGCCTTCTCCCCATAACCTCTGGTACCTGTATCGATTTGAATGACCACTATCAGTATATCCCCTTTCCCAACCCTGGCCACAGACCACCCTCCCAGTCCCATAGCCCCGAAAATGATGCACTGACAGGTGATTACATTAAAGGCATCTGATTTCCTAACACACAGGTTTAAGAGCGCTTAAAATTGCCGGACATCAAAAACAGACTCCAGATTCCAAGGTAGGATAGTGGGGTTTAAGAGATTTTTCGAGATGCAAAATATAAACTTAAGAAAATTTTTCAATAGGCACATGGAAATGCAGGGAATGGAGGGATATGGATAATGTGCAGGCATATAAGAGTTGGTCTTGGCATCGTGTTCAGCACAGCCAAGGTGGGCCGAAGGGCCTGTTCTTGCTCTGTACTGTTCTTTGTCTATGTCTATGTCTATGCCTATTTCTCTGTCTATTTCTCTGTCTATTTCTCTATGTCTATAATTATGTTTATGTCCATGTCTATGTCTATGTCTATGACAATGTTGATGACTAGGTCCATGTCTAAGTCCACAACATGCGGATGAAAGAGAATGATAGGTTTATGTTCGGAGCGTTGCTGGATTGGAAGGTCCACCAAATGAGACGTTCGTCTTCGAATACCCTCACTAAGTGTGTGCAAAAGCCTCGGCTCTTGGTGACCTGCATCTCCCGTACAACCACTCTAGTGTTGGTGTTGAGTGGAGCCGGATGCCAAGACTCTTGCATGCAATTTAAGATATGTTTCTCCCACCTACTCCTCCATTGCGTGAATAAAGTTGTCAGCTCTCCAGGGTACAAGTGTGAGGGTGGCTCAGCGATAGAGTTGCTGCCTTACAGCTCCAGAGACCTGGGTTTGATCCTGACCACGAGTGCTGTCTGTACGGAGATTGTACATTCTCCCTGTGATAGCGTGTGTTTTCTCCGAGTGCTTCACTTTCTTCTCCCACGCCAAAGACGTGCAAGTTTGTAGGTTAATTGGCCTTGATAAAATTGTAAATTGTCCCTAGTGTGTGTGGGTAGGATAGTACTCGTGTATGGGGAGATCTTTGTCGGCATGGACTCGGTTGGCCAAAGGGCCTGTTTCCGTGCTTTTATCTCTGAAACTGAATCTCAGGATTATCACTTTGACCAGAATGAAATTTACAGCACAAAAACTGCCCCGACTTGCATGCAAGTCAAGAGTCCGAGTGGTTTTTTTCCAGGTGTTCGGTTTCCTCCCACACTCCAAAGACCCGCTGGATTTTGTTGGTTAATAGGCTTCCGTAAATTGTCCCCATTTTGTACGACAGAACTAGTGTATGGGTGATCGCTGGTCGTCATGGACTCGGTGGGCAGAAGGGCCTGTTTCCACGCTGTATCTCTAAACTAAAACTAGGTAGAACACTTGTTTTCAGGAGTCCGGTGTGGGGCATACAAACAATGCACCCATTTGATCACAGACTGTTTCAATGTTGGTCCCAGAAAGGTAATGGCCATGGACACGCCTATCCTACCAATGCCTCTGGAGAGTTTTGTGGAGACAATGCTTGAGGTACCCCTCCATTGTTCTAGGTTGCCTGTATTTCAGAAGGCCTGTAGGAGTGTGGGTGGTACTGTTTCCTGATAGACCACGTCTCAGCTTTGAGGGTTTTGACCTGCAAACACTTTTTCACTCCGTCAGACGAAGACCAGGCAGGTCACTTGTTCCAATACAGCTGAACACGTGAAGTCTGTTATCACGACTGACTTGCTTTTCTTACAATGTACAACGAGGACTCAAACGATGAGAAAAATACGTCTACATGCTGTGAAATGTACCAATAGACATTGCCTCCACCAAGCTACACAATTTATGCGATGGTGAGCATTGCGACATCATTTTACTGCTGTATTAGTTCAAACATGACTTAATATTTTCGGTATGTTTATAATGCAGATATATTAAGTATTTCCGATGAGGTGTTATTTTAGCCTGTACTTTGTATGTGGAGACCTTTTTGGGACCAGTTTTGGAGTGATTTCTCATATTTCAGCCAAACACAAATGAAAATATTTCTTCACGTATCTATAATTATAAAAGATTCATAAATAGAAGTAATATTGCATGAAATATATTATAAGTGAATTTTACTGTGCTTGTCCTATTTTGAATAATATGCAAGCTATGTCAGTGATCAATGTGAAAATTACAGTGTATATGTATATGTAAATATCTTGCTGAATAATTTATGCAAATAAACTTTTTTTTTTAGAATCCAATGCTTCATGGTGTTATTTGTATTACAAACTAAATGATTGAATTCAGGAGAATCGAGGCACTGCAGGTGCTGGTCTGCAAAGAAAAAGACACAAAGTATTGAGTTGTATAAATTACATGAGAGGAATAGATCGGGTAGGTGCCCAGATTCTCTTGCCTAGAGTAGGCGAATCGAGGACCAGAGGACATAAGTTTACGGTGAAATGGAAAAGATTTAATAGGAATCTGAGGGGTAACCTTTTCACACAACGGGTGATGGGTGTATGGAACAAGATGCCAGAGGAGGTAGTTGAGGCGGGGACTATCCCAACATATAAGTACCAGTTAGACATGGATAGGACAGGGTTGGAGGTGGGACTAGTGTAGCTGGGACATGTTGGCTGGTGTGAGTAAGTTGGGCTGAAGGGGCCTGTCTCGACACTGTGTCACTCTATGATTAAGTGCTGGAGGAACTCAGTGGGTCAGGCAGCATCTCTGGAGGAAAGAGGTCAGACAACATTTTGAATTGCGACCATTCATTCTGAAAAGCTTGTGTCCTTCCCTCCACAGATGCTGCCTACTTCACTGGTAGGGCTGGGATTTATTTCCCATCCCTAGTGGTGATCCTTCTCTTCAATTCATCGCTGCCCACTCAGAGGTACTCCCCCAGGTACTCGCCCATGGCTGTTGGGGAAATTAGATCTGGGGGTTTAGACCCAGCAGCTATAAAAGAGCAGTGAACGAAAGCAAAGTGTTCGGAGGAACTCAGCAGGTCAGGCGGCATCTGTGGAAGGAAAAGGACAGACCACAGACCAGAGTTGTGACTTTTCAGTCTGAAATGCATCAGCCCATTTCCATCCACAAAATGCTGCCTGGCCCATTGTGTTCCTCTACCACTTCGCCTCTTGCTCAAGATTCTTGCATCCACACTCTCTTGTGTTTCCGATGAAGGATCAGTCTTGTATTTCCAAATCTAAGTGACAATGGCCATAAGGTCATAAGAAATAGCAGCAGAATTAGGCCATTCGGCCCATCAAGTCTACTCCACCATTCAATCTTCTTCTAGGGCCCCCTCGGTCATGGCTGACCATGGGTGTCTCCAGGGTGCTATTCCATATATGGAGGACGCCTGTGCGTGACTTTGTTTAACGTGGGGAGACTGGTGGACAGACAGCCACCCCATGGTCCTCGACAGATCTAGATCAGGATCCAGTGGCATGGAGTCCAAGACGACCGGAGACCCTTTTCTGCTGCAGCCTTCATCCGCCTTCCCAGTCGTTGTGACGCTCCACTAAGGTCAGCCATCGTTCTCCGCCTGTTCCACCGTTGAGATCTTGGTTGGATTGCTCTTTGTCAGAGACCTCCCCCATGACCTTACCACCATGGGTGGCCCTACAAGGAGCATAGCTCGACGGCATCCCTCTCAGGATCTCAAGTCCACACAAGCTTCTCCACCACAACAAGGTGACAATCCACGGAGATGGATAAATCATGGCTGATCTATCTCTCCCTCCTAACCCCATTCTCCCGCCTTCTCCCCATAACCCAAAGATGTGTGTGCAGGAGGCCGAAGGAACTGTGCTCATAGTTCAATATGTTTCAATATAGTTGTGGAAAAAGGTAAGGTTGGACATCAAGACACAGACCTAAACTGAATTTCAATAGATTTCAATAGAGTAAAACGGGACTTGGTCGAAGTAGTGTATGTGTAAGAAGGAACAGCAGATAGACACAAAAAGCTGGAGTAACCCAGCTGGTCAGGCAGCATCTCAGGATAAAAGAAATTGGTGACATTTCAGATCGAGACCCGAGACCCTTTTCAGACGTCTCGACCCCAAACATCACCTATTCCTTTTCTCCAGAGACGCTGCCTGACCTGCTGAGTTACTCCAGCTTTTTGTGTCTATCTACGGTGTAAGCCAGCCTCTGTAGATCCCTCCTACACAAGGAATGAATAGAAACACATTCTGAGCTCCCTCGATAGCCCAAGTTGGGATAATTTGCGATGGCAACAAGGCAGAGATGTTTCTTCATTACAGTGCAATGGCTTCCCAGAGCAAAATGACACAGAGTGCTGGAGTAACTCAGCGGGTCAGGCAGCATCTCTGAAGAACATGGATAGGTGACATTTCACAGAGTGCTGGAGTAACTCAGCGGGTCAGGCAGCATCTCTGGAGAACATGGATAGGCGACGTTTCCGGTCAGAAAACCTCATCAGATACTTGGATATGTTGCACCACCACTCCGCCCTTTTAGGCATTTCCAGAAATATCCTGAAAGAAGAAATTCACCTTTTAAAAATACAACTAATTCCAATGTTTAAATAGAAACTTAGATGATTGGGGCATTTTTAGCCTTTGGACCTTTCAAACCCATTCAATATGATGATGACTGGTAATCCAACTTCAGTACCCTACTTAAGTTATTTCCCCATATATATGTATCCCTCTTGCTCTAAGATCAATATCTAACTCCTTCTTGAATATATTTCATAGAAATAGTACAATACAGATGGGGAACAGGCCCTTTGGTTCACAATGCCCGTGCCAAACATGATGTAAAGTTAAATTGATTTCCTCTGCATACACGTCATCCACATCTCTCCATTCCCTGCATATCCATGTGCCTTTCTACAGGTCTCTTATATGCTACTAGACTAAGTGGGACCCATTGGGTCCCAGTCACACGGGGAGGCCTGGTCTCCCCCAACGCAACCCCTTCCCCAAAGCAATATTCCACCACTCACCTGGGGGAATGGGGAAGGGTGTGTTGGGGAGGGGGAGTGGGGTGAGGGGCGGAGAGGGAGAGGGTGTGGGGGGAGAGGGGGTGGGGGAGAGGGGGTGGGGGAGAGGGTGTGGGGGAGGGGGGTGTGGAGGAGATGGGTGTGGGGGACGGGGAGGGGAGGTGTGGGGGGGAGGTGTGGGGGAGGGGGGGTGGTTTAAGGGATATGTGGGTGAAGGGAGGTGTGGGTGAGGGGTTGTGTGTGGGGGAGGGGGGAGGTGTGGGGGGGGGGGATGGTTGTGGGCCTTAGATGAAGGAAGAGGGAAAGCCCATATTGAGGTGCAGCTTCTGGTACATACCAGATATCCTTGCTAAATGTATAGAAAGGAACTGCAGATGTTGGTTTATACCGAAGATAGACACAAAGTGCTGGAATTAACTCAGCGGGTCAAGCAGCATCCCTGGAGTAAAAGGATGGGTGACGTTTCGGGTTAGGTTTTCAGGTCTGAGGAAGGGTTCTGATCTGAAAGGTCACCCATCCTTTTCCTCAAGAGTTGCTGCCTGACCTGTTGAATTACTCCAGCACTTTGTGTCTATCCTTGCTATATGGTTCACATGTATTGGAAGGACATCATTGATATGCTGATCCGTCTTTCCCAGTATGGCAGCAAGGGCCAAGTGTTCAAACATTTCAGTTTGTAAACATGTCCCTTATCCAACGGTGATAATTGCTGTTGGTTTTGACTATCTCCTGCTTAGCTTTGGAACCCATTCCATATCTACCAACTTCATCCAGGATTGTCCCATGGGAGGGATCGCCAGTTTGTTGCCAGTGATGTCATTATCTGTGGAAACATGGAACTGCAGATGCTGGTTTATCAAGGAAAAGACACACAACTGCTGGGGAAACTCAGCGATGCTGCCTGGCCTGCTGAGTTACTCCAGCATTTTGTCTCGTGATGTTGTCTGTGACCTGTGAGTACATGATCGTCCAGGTACTGGATAGGATCCAAACTTCTATTCAAAAATAACTTTGATCTGCATAGGTTCATAAGAAATAGGAGCAGAATTAGGCCATTCGGCCCATTCTCTACTCCATCATTCAATCGTGGCTGATCCACCTCTCCCCCTCAACCCCATTCTCATGCCTTCTCCCCATAACCCCTGGACACCCATACTCATCAAGAATCTATCTATCTCTAGCTTACAAAATATCCATTGACTTGGCCTCCACAGCCTTCTGTGGCAATGAATTCCACAGGTTCACCATCCTCTGACCAAAGTGGTTGCATGAAAAGGTGAGCTGGGAAAGATTTAATAGGAACCTGAGGGAACTTTTTCACACAGAGGGTGGTGCATATATGGAATGAGCTGCCAGAGGCAGTTGTTGAGGTAAGTACTACAACACCATTTAAAAGACATTTGGACAAGTAAATGGATAGGAAAGGTTTTGAACAATATGGGCCAAACACAGGTAGGTGGGACTAGTATAGATAGGGCATCTAGATAGATAGGCTGTTTCTATGCTATATGACGGATTCTAAATGTGGGAAAACAGCTAAAATGTGTGGGAAGGAACTGCAGATGCTGGTTTAAACCGGAGAGATACAAAATGCTGGAGTAACTCAGCGGGACGGGCAGCATCTCTGGAGAGAAGGAATGGGTGACGTTTCGGGTCGAGTCCCTTCTTCAGACGAGAGTCAGGGGAGTGGGAAAGGAGAGATATAGACGGTGATGTAGAGAGATATAGAACAAATGAATGAAGGATATGCAAAAAGGTAACAATGATAAAGGAAACAGGCCATTGTTAGCTGTTTGAATGGTGGGAACAAGATGCTGGTGTGACTTGGGTGGGGGAGGGAGGGAGAGAGAGGGAATGCAGGGGTTATTTGAAGCAGGACCTGATTGTCATGCATTATTTTACAAAGGTATTATGTCATATTACCAAAATTCTTATTAAGACTTAAGAAAACAAAGTTTACTTTCCAGCAGCAGGAAAATGTACTAAAGAATGGAGCTATTATAATTCCTTAACTTCCTGTTTATTCCCCATTTGTTCCACTCTGCTGGGGCTGTGCCCATATTCCGCTGTGTACAACAAAAACAAACACACATGTTAAAGCTGTCACTCCAGGTCTAACATGTCCAGTACCTATAAAGCCATTAAATACTTACACATCAAATTCAATCTTCTTCTTATCGAGTCCGCATACAAGATTAGAAGTTGTTCAGCCAAAGCTGAACACACTTCTCGGCATCTGCATACAATGGTGTCTGTCTTGTCACTTCTTGTGCGTGGTGGTGGAAAGATTGGAGGAAACGCTCTTTCCTTGACCCCATCAAATTCAATGATACTGTATTGTCATAGGTACAGCAAAATGCTTTATTTTTTAATACAGCCCAGTAAAACCATCCAGCAGGCCTCACTTAGGCAGTAGACAAAGAGTCGGCATGTCTCTGTGCCTACAAAGTTACATAAAGTTCATAGATCAATCTTATCTTCTGTTCGCACTGGCGAACCAGGCATTGTGCTGCAGTTAACAACCTGTGTGATCTTCGATGTGAAAATGTGGCTCAAGTCCACGAAAAGATGTTTTCAAACCAAAACCAACCCGAAAAAGTCACCAATCCATGTTCTCCAGAGATGCTGCCTGACCCGCTGAGTTACTCCAGCACTCTGTGAAACGTCACCTATCCATGTTCTCCACAGATGCTGCCTGACCCGCTGAGTTACTCCAGCACTTAGTGCCCTTTTGTGTAAACCAGCATCTGCAGTTCCTAGTTTTCTGAAGCTCAGCTAGATTGGGCTCCGCTCCAAGAGGCCGAGCGCGAGGATTGGACATGACCCACAGCTGCATGGAGTTGTGGAGCAGCGATTGAGGACATCTGCTTGGCCAAGCTGACCCTGCAACACCACCAGGACAATGGGTCTCCATGGTCAGGTAGGGACAATGGGGACAATTTACAATTTACAGCAGCCAATTAACCCACAGACCTGTACTTCTTTGCAATGTTGGAGGAAAACCCACATGGTCACAGGAGAATGTACAAACTCTGTACAGACAGCACCCGTAGTCAGGATGGAACCCGGGTCTCTGGCGCTGTGAGGCAGCAACTCTACCGCTGTGCCACCATGCCACAAAATCACATTGAATTAACCAACTGCCACAGTAATTAGGATATCAACTAAATCAAAATAAGCCTGACATCTGTTTACATTCAGACTTATTTTGTTGATGCCCATATATACAAAATGTTATAGGAATGTTAATCATCTTAATTCTGGGGCTTTTTAGATGGATTAATTGTTCTTAAAAAGTGAAACGTTTCTGCGCCTGAAATTTTAAAAAAAACTACTGAAAATGTTGGAAGAGAATAAGGTCAGGCAGCATGTGTAGAAAGAAGCAGAGTTAATGTTTAAACATATACACAAGGAACTGAAGATAATGGTTTATGCAAAAGGACACCATGTGCTGGAGTAACTCAGCGGGTCAGGCACCATCTCTGGAGAACATGGATAGGTGACGTTTCACAGAGTGCTGGAGTAACTCAGCGGGTCAGGCAGCATCTCTGGAGAACATGGATAGGTGACGTTTCACAGAGTGCTGGAGTAACTCAGCGGGTCAGGCAGCATCTCTGGAGAACATGGATGGGACGTTTAGGGTCGGGACCCTTCTCAGACTGATTATAGGCAGAGGAGAGGTGGATGCAATCCGACCTGCTCAGTTACTCCAGCGCTTTGAATCCTTCAGAGTTCATATTTCACGTCAAAAAACCCTCATCAGAACTGAAATCATTCTTGGGATCATTCTTGTAAACCTCCTCTGGACCCTCTCCAGAGCCAGCACATCCTTCCTCAGATATAGTGCCCAAAATTGGTCCCAATACTCCAAATGCAGCCTGACCAGTGCCTTATTGAGCCTCACCATTTCATCCCCGTTTTTGTATTCTAGCCGTCTTTAAATGAATTCTAACATTGCGTTTGCCTTCCTTACTACCGATTCGACTTGCAAATTAACTTTTTGAGAATCCTGCACAGCACTTCCTAAGCACCTTCTCCCAAGTAATAGCCCCACTCCACTAACTTCCAACCCCTGACTCTTGAATTTCAGGCATGTTGCTGGTGTCTTCCACTGTGAAGACTGATGGAAAAAAGTTATTCAACTCCTCTGCCATTTCTTTATTCCCCATTATCACTTCTCCTGCATCATTCTCCAGCGGCCCAACTTCCACTCTTGCCTCATTCTTACTCTTTATATATCTGAAGATACTCATGCTATCCTCTTTTATAATATTGGCTAGCTTACCTTCGTATTTCATCTTTTCTCCCCGTATTGCCTTTTTAGTTACCTTCTGTTGCTTTTTAAAAGCTTCCCAATCCTCTGGCTTCCCACTAATCTGTGCAAGTGAAGGGAACTTATGTTTGTTGAGGCAATAGATTTATCATGGCATTTAGACATACAGCAACATATTTCAAATAATTATTGTGGGTCGTAAACTAATCTGAGGGCAACAAAGCTGATCAGGGAACAGTGACTTTTATTCTGACCACTAGAAAATGGGAGTGTTTTTCTAAATAGCAGGGAACGTAAGGTTAAAGATAACTCTGGGGAAAGACAAGGATGAAAAGGTAGAGACACCTCCAACGGGATCTGTAGTGTAAGGGTTAAACTGACAATTTCAGCTTAAAATGTGAAATGGAGTTAACAGTGAAATTAGCAGGGTCTATGACAGGGGTGGGCAACCTCCGGACCCCGGACCGAAACCCGAAATCATCCGGCCCGCAGGTGGATTTTTTAACCCGTAATCATCCGTCCCACCGAGCGTGGCCGAGCGCCAAGAGCCGAGCTCTGGCTGTACCGCATCCTGCGCAAAGCTGCCGGCATGGCCGCGCACCTTCTGCGAACACGTTTAAGAAAGAACTGCAGATGCTGGAAAAATCAAAGGTAGACAAAAATGCTGGAGAAACTCAGCGGGTGAGATTGCCCGAGGCTGCATCACCCGCTGAGTTTCTCCAGCATTTTTGTCTACTTTCTGTGAACACGTGATTTGATGCCTGCCATCCGGGGCGGGATGGGGGCGGGATCCATGTGTACATGTGATAGATGTGGCCCGCCATCCCCTCACAGACATGCGTCCTGGCCCCTATGCAGAACAAGGCTGTCTATGAAAACAAGTTTATCTCCTCGTATCTGCCATCAGTGCATTAGACAAGTCAAGTCAAGTCACTTTTATTTCTATAGCACATTTAAAAAACAACTCTCGTTGACCAAAGTGCTTTACATTGGTGGAGGTACTAACGTTATTCAACATTGGTTCATAGATTAAATTCATACATAAATACATACATATAGCCCTCCCTCTGAGGACGTCAAAAAAGGCTTGAGAGTAAAGATGAGTTTTAAGTCTCGACTTAAAGGAGTCGATGGAGGGGGCAGCTCTGATGGAAAGAGGGATGCTGTTCCACAGTCTAGGAGCTGCAACCGCAAAGGCGCGGTCGCCCCTGAGCTTATGCCTAGACGTTCAGTAACCCCAAGTCGACCGATCTGAGGGACCTGGAGGTGGTGTGGTGGGTAAGCAGACTTGATGTAGGTGGGGGCAAGCCCGTTAAGGGCTTTGTAGACATAAAGAAGGATCTTGAAATTTATTCGGAACGGCACAGGGAGCCAGTGCAGAGAGGCCAGAATCAGGGTGATGTGGTCCCTTTTTCGGGTGCCCGTCAGGAGTCTCGCTGCGGCGTTTTGGACCAGTTGCAGGCGGGACAGGGAAGATTGGCTGATGCCAGTGTAGAGGGAGTTGCAGTAACGAGGCGGGAGGAGATAAATGTGTGGATGATCTTTTCGACGTCATCAAACTGGAGGAATTGTTTTATTTTAGCTATCGTCCAAAGCTGAAAGAAGCTAGCTTTTACCACGGCATTGGCTTGTTTGTCAAATTTCAGTGCTGAGTCAAATATCACGCCAAGGTTTTTGACGTGAGGTTTGAGTAGTGGGGTAAGGCTTCCAAGGCGGCCTGCTATCATTTTGATTGAGTCCGAGGGGCCGAGAAGGATGACCTCAGACTTACTCTCGTTTAGTTGGAGGAAGTTCAGGGCCATCCAACACTTTATATCCTCGAGGCAGTGGATAAGACAATAGACAATAGACAATAGACAATAGACAATAGACAATAGACAATAGACAATAGACAATAGGTGCAGGAGTAGGCCATTCGGCCCTTCGAGCCAGCACCGCCATTCAATGTGATCATGGCTGATCATCCCCAATCAGTACCCCGTTCCTGCCTTCTCCCCATATCCCCTGACTCCGCTATTTTTAAGACCCCTATCTAGCTCTCTCTTGAAAGCATCCAGAGAATCTGCCTCCACCACCCTGCGAGGCAGAGAATTCCACAGACTCACCACTCTCTGCGAGAAAAAGTGTTTCCTCGTCTCCGTTCCAAATGGCTTACTCCTTATTCTTAAACTGTGGCCCCTGGTTCTGGACCCCCCAAAATCGATAAGGTTAAGTAGATTTGATCGGTAGAGTTGATAGAGTTGTGTATCGTCTGCATAGCAATGGAAGGAAATGCCGTGCCTTTGAATGACTTGGCCTAAGGGGAGCTTATACAGGGAGAAGAGAATGGGGCCAAGGATGGAACCTTGTGGAACCCCGCAGCAGAGACAAGTTGCGTTGGCGAACAAAACACCGCAATGTTTGAGTAGAAGTTCCCAAACAATGTGTGGGTGAGCTGAGCAAAGCAACAGCAATAGTTGGGTAGATCACCCCACCCCCACCCGCAAGCAGCGTAGAAACATTGCAGACAAGGGGGGCTTATGATTGGCTCGGGGAGGGGGCAGTGGCGCTGTCTGCTCTGATAAAAAAATGCCATAAAGATTTGCGTTGGGCGCCCTTTTGTGGGAGAGAAGCTCAGCCTTGGACCGTGTCACGAACAGAGCCAAGTGATCTTGAACATAACACCCTGCGGCATGCACTGCTGTGTACTGGGGGTTTGCGAGTGCATTCAGGGATATCCGTGGATACGTGAGTGTACGTACCTTATTTACTGGTGTAATAAATTACTGAGTGAATCAAAACTGTTAACTGAATCCAGTGATTTATCAAACACAACAGGATCTCACCACTAGCCTCATTTTCCCATCTCCACCCCTCTCCGCCTTCTGCAGAGACCATTCCCTCCACAACTCCCTGGTTAACTGATCCTTTCCCACCCAAACCACTCCCTCCCCAGGTAAGCGACTTTGAGTCCTGAAAAGCGCTATATAAATAAAATCTATTATTATTATTATTACCTTCTCCTGCAACCACAGAAGATGCAACACCTGTCCCTATACCTCCTCCCTCGACTCTGTTTAGGGACCCCGACAGTCCTTTCAGATGAGGCAGAGGATCACTTGCACCTCCTCCAACCTCATCTACTGTATCCGTTGTTCAAGATGTGGACTCTTATACATCGGCGAGACCAAACGCAGACTGGGTGATCATTTCGCTGAACACCTTCGCTCAGCCGGCCTGAACCAACCTGATCGCCCGGTTGCCAAACACTTTAATCTCCTTCCATTCCTACACAGACCTTTCTGTCCTAGGTCTCCATTGTCAGAGTGAGGCTAAATGCAAATTGGAGGAACAGCATCTCATATTTTGCTTGGGCACCTTACAGCCCAGTGGCATGAATATTAATTTCTCCCATTTCAGGTAGCCATGGCATTCCCTCTCTCCCTATCCATCCCCTACCCAAGTCGCACCAGCTTCTCATTTTCACCCTACAAACAGCTAACAATGGCCTGTTTCCTTTATGTTCATTACTATTTTTGCATATCTCTCATTCATTGTTCTTTATCTCTCCACATCACCGTCTATATCTCTCGCTTCCCTTATCCCTAACCAGTCTGAAGAAGGGTCTCGACCCGAAACATCACCGATTCCTTCTCTCCAGAGATGCTGCCTGTCCCGCTGAGTTACTCAAGCTTTTTGTGTCTGTCTTCGGTTACTTGAAGTGAGTTGGAGAGCAGGAGGAATCCTTATAACTAATACCTTGTAATCAAAGCAGCCTTGGTTATGGTTTTAACCAAAGGCATTCTCAATTTCGAGCGTAAATGTGAGAAAATGTTACAAGCATTAGTTTTATTTTAACTTTATTTTAGCGGGATTATTTTCTTCCACTTTTGTAGATTGCTTAAAGACTTTTGATTAATTGAATAATCTTCTCATCAACTAATGGAGCAAATAGATTTATCTGCTGATTAAATAAGGTTTACTGTAAATTATTTTCAGGACCTGGACCAATTCCTTTCTGAACCTTATAAAGCATAAGTGATGTAATACATTGCAGACAATCTTAGCGGTCTGAAGGTTATTATTCAAGTTTGGGAAATATTGCTGAAATATGTATAGAAATTCAATCACTAAATTCAGTCCTCCCTGGGCGACACATTGGCATAGCGGTAGAGTTGCTGTCTTACAGCGCGAGAGACCCAGGTTCGATCCTAATTACGGGTGCTGTCTGTACGGATTTTGTACGTTCTCCCCGTGAATACGTGGGTTTACCCCCACACTCAAAGGACGTACAGATTTGTAGGTTAATTGGCTTCGGTAAAGATTGTAAATTATGAAAGATAGTGCTAGTGTGCGGGGATCGCTGATCGGCGGGGACTCGGTAGGCTGAAGGACCCGTTTCCACGGTGTATCTTTAAACTAAACTGAACTAGACGATCCAATTGGAAGCTGAAAATTGATTGTAAAAGGCAAACCAGCACTGCAGTGTTGAGGAAACCAACATGGTTTGCTATGAGTGCAGTCACGGGATATAGGCAAGGTGTTGAATAAATATTTATCATTTGCATTTACCAGAGAAAGTCATGGAAGCTAAAGAGCTAAGCGAAATGTATAATGATGCATTTGAACATACCCGCATTACATAACAGGAGGTGCCAGTTGTCTTAATGGATATTTTTAAGGCAGAGAAAGATAGATTCTTGATTAATACGGGTGTCAGAGGTTATGGGGAGAAGGCAGGAGAATGGAGGGAGTGATAGATCAGACATGATTGAATGGCAAAGTAGACTTTATGGGCCGACTGGCCTACTTCTGCTCTTATCACTTATGACTGTATGACCTTAAAACATATTAAAGTGAATGAATTGCCAGGCCCTAATCAAGTGTACCCGTGGATATGGTGGGAAACTAGGGAGGAAATTGCAGAGGACTTGAAAGAGATCATTGTATCATATTTAGCTGTGCCTGAGGTAATGGAAGACTGGAAGGTGGCCAATATTGTATCTTTATTTAAGAAGGGGTGCAAGGCCAAGCCAAGGAGCTAGAGGCTGGTGAGCCCAACATCAGTTGTAGTACAGTTTCTGAGAGACAGTGTCTGTTGTCATTTGGCAAGGCAAAGTCTGATTAGGTTAAATTTGGGCCCCATATCTGAGCAAGGATGTGCTGGCTCTGGAGAGGGGCCAGAGGAGGTTTACAAGAATGATCCCAGGAATGAGTGGGTTAGCATATGATGAGCGTTTGACAGCACTGGGTCTCTACTCACTGGAGTTTTGAAGGTTGAGGGGGCACCTCATTGAAACTTACAGAGTATTGAAAGGCCTAGATAGAGTGGATGTGGAAAGGATGTTTCCACTGGTGGAAGAGTCTAGGACCAGAGGTCATAGCCTCAGAATTAAAGGCGCTCTTTTAGAATGGAGGTGAGGAGGAATTTCTTTAGTCAGAGGTGGTTAATCTGTAGAACTCATTGCGACAGAGGGCTGTGGAGGCCAAGTCAGTGGATATTGTTAAGGCAGAGATAGACAAATTCTGGATTTGTAACGGTGTCAAGGGTTATGAGGAGAATGGGTTTAGGAGGCAGAGATCAGCCATGATTGAATGGCGGAGTAAGGCCTAATTCTCCTCCTATAACTTGTGAACGTAATCAGCATGGGTTTGTGCTTGATATGTGGTGTCTTATCAACCTGATTGTGTATTTTGAAGAAGTGACAAAGTGAAGTGACGAGGGCAGGCTGGACATTATCTGCATGGAATTTAGCAAAGGCCTTTAACAAGGCCCAGCAATGTAAACTGCTCCAGAAAGTTCAATCAGGAGGGATCCAGGGTTTCAGAGATGGAGTCAGAGAGTAGCTGTGGAGTGAAAAATCCAAAGAGATATTTTAAGTACATTAAGGGGAAAATGGATAGACAGGGAGGGAATTGGACCCCACAGGAATCAAAGCAGCTAACTATCATAGATGGGCAAGGTCATCAATGAGTATTTCTCCTCTGTTTTTACCGTGGAGATAGAAATGAAGACCACGGAGATTAGGGAAGTCAATGGAAGTGTCTTGCAGTCAGTATTTGGTTGTGGAGGTTTAGTTTAGTTTAGAGATACAGCGTGGAAACAGGCCCTTCGGCTGACCAGCGATCCCAGCACATTAACACTATCCTACACCCACTAGGGACAATTTTTACATTTACCAAGCCAATTATCCTACAAACCTGCACGTCTTTGGAGTGTGGGAGGAAACCGAAGATCTCGGAGAAAACCCACGCAGGTCACGGGGTGAATGTACAAACTCCGTACAGAGAGCACCCGTAATCGGGATCTAAACCGGGTCGGCGGCACTGCATTCGCTGTAAGGCAGCAACTCTACCGCTGCGACACCGTGACTGCTGAAGTGAGGTGCTGAACTTCCTCATCTCCCGGGCATGATCAGATATAGCCGAGGATACTGGGGAACTAAAGAAGAAATTGCAGATTCGCATGGATGAGATTTATGAGCCATCATTATATAGGGGTGAGGTGCTGGAAGACTGGAGGAGGGCAAATGTTGTGCCCTCATTTAAGAAGGGCTGCAAGGAAAAGCCTGGGAACTTTAGGCCAGTGAGCCTAAAGGGGCTGTCCCACTTGGGAGACCTAATTGGCGAGTTTAGAAGAGTTTAGGAGAGTTTGAAAAAATGTCATGTTGAAGACCTCCTTCAACTATGTAGAAGACCTTCTTCGACCTCCTTCGACTATGTTGAAGACTAGCTACGACTAACTTCGGGAAAATTGGACACCGAATAGTGGAGAGTGAAGATGACCTCCTTCGACCTCCCTTTGACTATGATGAAGACTATCTACGACTACCTTTGATTACCCTCGATTACCTACAACTAACATGCCGACTTACTACGACCTACTACGACTAAACCTACGAGTAAAAAATGTATCGATTTTTTTCTACGCCGCGACCTAGCTGAGGCCTCGAGTACATGGGGACTACTCTCGAGCATGAAGGAGAGTTACAAAGACCTCCTTGGACCTCGTGTCGACCATGCTGCGAGTATGAGTCGAGGGCAAACTCGCCAGAACTCGCGGATTAGGTCGCCCAAGTGGGACAGCCCCTTAACATCTGTGGTCGGAAAGTTACCAGAGAAAATTCTGAGAAATAAGATATGCATGCATTTAGATGGACAATTGGCTGACTAGGAATAGTCAGCACAGTTTTGTACGTGGGAGACCGTGTCTCATGAATCTAGTTGAGATGTGACCAAAATAGTTTAATGAGGGCTGAGGTGCAGACGTTGTCTGGATTTCAGCAAGTCATTTGACAAAGTGCTGAATGGTAGGCTGCACTGGCAGGTTAGATCGCAGAGGATCCAAGGAGACCTAGCAAACTGGAGAGAAAATTGGCTTCATGGAGGGATGCAGAGGGCGATGGTAAAAGTTGTTTCTCGGACTGGAGGCCTGTGGTGTGCCTCAGGTTCAGTGCTGGGCCCATTGCCGTATGTCGTCTATATCAATGATTTGGATGAGAATGTACAGAGCATGACTAGTAAGTTTGCAGATAATACTAAAGTGGATAGATGGCGAAGATAGTTATAAAAGGTTACAGCAAGGTCTTGTACAGTTGGGCAAGTGGGCAGCGGAGTGGTCTGACAGGATCAAACCCTGGTCTCTGTTCCTTTGAGGCTGGAACCACCAGCTGTCGTTTCGCTGAACACCTTCGCTCAGTCCGCCTGGACCTACCTGATTTCCCGGTTGACAATCACTTTAATTCCCCTTCCCATTCCCACACTGACCTTTCTGTCCTGGGCCTCCTCCATTGAAAGAGTGAGGCCAAATGCAAATTGGAGGAACAGCACCTCATATTTCGCTTAGGCAGCTTACAGCCCAGTGATATGAATATTGATTTCTCTAACTTCAAATAACCCCTGCATTCCCTCTCTCTCCATCCCTCCCCCACCCAAGTCGTACCAGCTTCAAAGTCATCTTGTTAAGTTTCATTTTACTCGTTCTCACCTAACAAATAGCTAACAATGGCTTGTTTACTTTATCATCATTACTTTTTTGCATATCTTTCATTCATCTTCTATCTATCTATCTATCTTCTATCTATACATAACTAAAACTCTGATCTTGTTATCTTCCGGTTTGCGCGGTCATTCTATTTGCGCAAAAACGGTACGCGATAGCGCTACGAATTTTCACCAGCTTACTCTCCGATTTCCTCTGCTGCGATTGCACCAAGTTTCGTTCCGATCGGGGTTCTAATGTAAGAGTTAGCGAGGTTTTTAAATCATGCATGCGCTGATCGATGCCAGTCGGCACCGCGTGGATTTGTCTTTTCTCCGGTCACTCTGCGGGAGGTCAGCCCCTTCCTGCGCCATTGCATCTTTACTGGAGCTGAGGGAGGCTCTGCATGGTGGGCGGAGGTCTCCAACCAGACACAATTTTCGGAGCGGCCCAACCCGGTGCAGAGTCAGAGATGTCGCCAAGCGGAAAACGGAGACTCTGATCCCGGCGGAGGAGAAGGTCCAGCGACCAGCACCCGCTGTGAGTCCACATTGCCCGCTGTGAGTCCACATCGCCCGCTGTGAGTCCACATCGCCTACTGTGAGACTTCCAGCCCCTTTCCCTCTGGTCCCCCTCACTGGCTCCTGCCCCACTCCCTCACGACCCCGTCTTTTTTCCGGGCTCTCTCCCCATACCCCCCCCCCCGCTCACCCCCACCACACCCCTCCTCCCCACCCCGCCCACAGACATCTCGCCCACACCCCTCGCTACCCCCCCACAACACCCCCACCCACCCAATCCTCCCCCACACCCGTCCATTCCACTACCCCCCCTTGCCCCCACAACACCCTGCCCCTCCAACCACACACCCCTCCCCCCACCCACAAACCCTCCCCCCACTACCCCTCCCCCCAACAAGCCCTTCCCCGACAACACCCTCCCCCCCACAACACCCTCCCCCACACACACCCTCCCCCACACACCAACCCTCCCCCCCACACCACCCTCTCCCCCTCTTACACTCCCCTGCCCACACACACACCCTCCCCTCCCACCCCACACACCCCCTCCCCCACCCCACACCCCCCTTGCCACACAAGCCTCTTTCCACACACACCCCTTCCCTCCCCGCCTCCCCTCCCATACATGAAGAGGAGGGGAAGGGAGTGCTGGCGGATGACGGGAATTGAGCCGCGCCTGCACAGTTAGGGGCTATTGGTGATTGGTGGAATATTGCGTTGGGGAATGGGTTGCATTGGGGGACCAGACCACCCAACGGGTCCCACTTAGTCTAGTTTGTTCTATATCTCTCTACATCACCATCTATATCTCTTGTTTCCTTTTCCCCCGACTCTGAAGAAGGGGCTTGACCCAAAATGGCACCCGTTCCTTTTCACCAGAGATGCTCTCCGACCCGTTGAGTTCCTCCAGCTTGTTGAGTCTATCTTCAGTTTAAATCAGCATCTGCAGTTCCTTCCAACACAGCTGTGTCACTTTGCTGCTCGTGGTTGTAATCTGAACAAACTGACTAAAGGAATGTGAAGTCATTCGAAGATAGATGAATAAATTCTGGACACTAAGGGGATCAATGGATTTGGGGATAGTGCTGGAGAATTTCACTGCGATTGCCTAAAGTGCCTGTCCCACGTAGGCTATTTTTAGGCGACCAGAGAGCACAGTAGAGAGCATGCTGACCGGTTGCATCGTGGCTTGGTTCGGCAACTTGAGCGCCCTGGAGAGGAAAAGACTACAAAAAGTAGTAAACACTGCCCAGTCCATCATCGGCTCTGACCTCCCTTCCATCGAGGGGATCTATCACAGTTGCTGCCTCAAAAAGGCTGGCAGCATCATGAAGGACCCACACCATCCTGGCCACACACTCATCTCCCTACTACCTTCAGGTAGAAGGTACAGGAGCCTGAAGACTGCAACGACCAGGTTCAAGAATAGCTACTTCCCCACAGCCATCAGGCTATTAAATCTGGCTCGGACAAAACACTGAACTTTATTAGCCAATTAACTGTTATTTGCACTTTATCAGTATATTGATTCATGTGTGTATATACAGTATTTATAGAATGCCTTGTAGTCAATGCCTACTATGTTCTGTTGTGCTGAAGCAAAGCAAGAATTTCATTGTCCTATCAGGGACACATGACAATAAACTCACTTGACTTGACTTGACTGCCAGCAACTGTCATAGTCGTAGCAGGTCGCCGAAAAATCAGTGACTGGACCCCACTTCGACATAGAATTTGAAATAGAATCATTACTTTAACAAAAAAAAACAAAGTCAGCAGCGGCGACAACCTACGTCACCTGGCGACAACCTACGTCATCCTGGCGACAACCACAACAGCACCTACGTCAGGAGAAGTCAAGCTACGCTCATTGGCGTCAAACCCACTGTCGCCGACTGTCTCCGAAAAATGTTGAAAATCCAGCAACGACCAGAAAGACACTACGACTCTTTGGGCGACTGAGGAGACTACTCACGACCATACAGTGACATACAGGCGACAACCCGGCGACCATGTGGCGACAGCCTAGTCGCCTGTAGTCGCCTAAAATATAGCCTAAGTGGGACAGGCCCTTAACCGTGATCTTGGTGAATGACAGAGAAGGATGAAAGGGCCAGACGGTCCTGTTTCTGATGTTCATCTTCAGTCCCAAGGACTGCCTAGGAATAGGGGCTCCATGGTCAGCCAAAGAGATTGCTTATGTGTGTGAGAATCTATGAGTCCAAAGAAGAGAAGGAAAAAGCTCTGTCGTTCACTCCAGTGCCATTTATATGTCCTTCCAGGTACTTTAGAATGAGACTATAACATCTCAGATAGATTAAATGGTCAATGTTAGTGCCAAGATGCAGCTAGCCTGATGCATCTGATGAAGATCGACCCGAAACATCACCCATTCCTTTTATCCAGCGATGCTGTCTGACCCGCTGAGTTACTCCAGCTTTTTGTGTCTATCTTCGCATTAGTTTGGAAGCTGGGCTGAGTAGGGTTTAATATATTAGCCAAGATAAAGTTTGCAATCTAATTCCATTAGTCTAAACAGATTTAATGTCGCAGCAGTATATATGGTGTTCCACACAGTATTTCTTCCAGAGGTAAGGTATTTCATTTCCTCGTTCTTTGTTCAATGGGCAGTTCTCAAAGGTTATTCGCTGCCTGAAACTGAAAGCGTACGTTTCCATTGGTGATATTTCATTGACAACATTGGTGGCATGAGCCCCCCAATTTGTGTACAGGTCCTCTCGCTGATTCTTCTGGTCGTCTTTGGACTTTACAGCATTTTGAAAGGAGCTTCTTTGGCTGCGTTCAGCTGGTGGTACATCGTAGGTGCATCCTGTATTGTGGCAGCAGCCTTTGCCTCCTTCCGCATCTATGAAGTTTGTTTACTCACATCACAGATGGAGACTACCTCGGAACTCCCACCCCTCAACTCATCACCGTAGCCAGCTCATATTTTTCGCTTGGGCAGCTTACTACCCAGCGGTATGATCATTATTTTCTTTAGAAAATGTTTCTCTAGATGAAAGAATGGGTAGACTGGGCTTGTATTCACTGGAATTTAGAAGGATGAGAGGGGATCTTATCAAAACATGCAGGAAAAATATTCCCGATGTTGGGGGAGTCCAGAACTGGGGGTCACACAGTTTAAGAATAAGGGGTATGCCATTTAGGACTCAGATGAGGAAAAACTTTTATCACCCAGAGAGTTGGAAATCTGTGAAATTCTCTGCCACAGAAGGCAGTGGAGGCCAATTCACTGGATGTTTTCAAGAGAGAGTTAGGTAGAGCTCTTAGGGCTAACGGAATCAAGGGATATGGGGGAGAAGGCAGGAACGGGGTATTGATTTTGGATGATTAACCATGATCATATTGAATGGTGGTGCTAGCTCGAAGGGCTGAATGAAGGGCTATTCCTGCACCTATTTTCTATGTTTCTATGTCACTTCAAGTTACCCTTGCTCTCCGTCCCTCCCTGTCTCTCCCCCATCTGAGTTCTCCAAGGAGCTTCACTGTCTTCCTGATTAATTTTGCTGATTGCACGCCTCGTTGTCACCTTCCCCTCAGCCAACAATGAACCATTCTACATTTCCTTGACCATCGTCTGCTTTGATCTCTCGTTTTCACACCTTACCCTTCCATGTTTCTCCAGTCTCCCTCTCCCCTGACTCTTAGTCTGAAGAAGTCTCGACCCGATACGTCACCCATTCCTTCTCTCCAGCCTGTCCCGCATGCGTTACTCCAGCATTTCGTGTCTATCTTTGGTGTAAACTAGCATCTGTAGTTCCTTCCTACACAGTAGTCAGTTGATTCATCAAGCACAGAACAAGGGCATGTTGTAACTGCAGTACACAGGTTCCTGTGTAGATTAACAACCTACCACTCCTAATAATAATAATAATAATAATAATAATAATAGTACACATTATTGTCATTGTAAATACATACAACGATATTTCAGGCGCACTGCCCGAGCGGAGCTCCAACGTATCAGATAAATAATAACGAATAACAAACAACTAATAACAAAAATGGCAAGAAAAATGTCATCAAGTAATAATGTGCAATATTTCACAGTAAAGTGTTGTGGCAGTACAAAATATTGTCTTTGAGGGCTGTGTGTTCAGTGCAGAGTTCAGAGTGGCGATGGCCTTGGGGTAGAAACTGTTTGTTAATCTTGTAGTGTGTGATTTGATGGGTCTGTAACGCTTTCCTGAGGGCAGAAGGGCAAACAAGTGATGTGCAGGATGAGATGACTATATTAACTAACTTTGATTCCAGATGCCATGTTTTAAACTGGAATGTGACAGATGAGTATATAATATTCTGCCGTCTGGAACGGAAAGCATATGTTTCCATTGGTTATATGCAAAACAAAATATGGTAAATATGGAAGTCTGCAGGATTTGCTTTTGAAAGCTTCTTGTTCCAAAACACTCATTCGGTTTCTCTCTCCACAGGTGTCACCTGACCTGCATATCAAGCAGTCACTATCTTAATTCTGAGGCCTGGATAGGTATGATATGTTGGAGATTCATATTCTATTCTGTGGGATTGGGCACATCGCTTGCCATTTTATCTGTGATTATTTCCATAACCCTGTATAATCTTCAATTTCAGCTCGAGAAGCTGAAAGCAGGTAGAATCTCAGAGTAAATGCTCCTAGTGGGTGTATAAAAAGGAAAGCAGACTAGCAGAACAGCCTTTACCGTTTTTAAAGGTAAAAGCATTTAAAGGTAAAGTGCTTTAGTTTAGTTTACTTTAGTTTAGAGATACAGCGCGGAAACAGGCCCTTTGGGCCACCGAGTCCGCACCGACCAGTGATCCCCGCACATTAACACTATCCTACACACCCTAGGGACAATTTACATTCATACCAAACCAATTAACCTGCAAACCTGTACGTCTTTGGAGTGTGGGAGGAAACCGAAGATCTCGGAGAAAACCCACGCAGGGAGAACGTGCACACTCCGTACAGACAAGCACCCGTAGTCAGGATCGAACCCGGGTCACTGGCGCTGTAAGGCAGTAGCTCTACCGCTGCGCCACCGTGCCGCCCTTTGTGGAGGCGAAGTGTGAGGCTTTGTTTCAGAAAGGTTTTGGCGAACAGGGTGATGGCGGTAAAGGTACAGTCTGTGTTTTTTCCTTCTTTCCCTCTTTCTTGTGGACTTTGGAAGGGGAAGGATGAGAACCCACAATCCTGTTTATATCAATGGGACAATGGTGGAGAGGGTAAAAAAACTTCAAATTCCTGGGTGTGCATATTTCCGAAGATTTTTCCTGGACCCAGCACACGGATGCAATCATAAAGAAAGCACATCAGCGCCTCTACTTCCTGAGAAGATTACAGAGATTCAGTATGTCAAAGAGGATTCTCTTGAACTTCTACAGGTGCACAATAGAGAGCATACCGACTGGTTGCATCATGGCCTGGTTCGGGGGGGGGGAAGGGTGTGGGAGGGGGTGAGTGTGTGGGAGGGGGGGTGTTCCCCCTCCTACGGTAGGGAGCTTTTGCATTTTTCAGCTTGAAATTGTGCAATCTGGTTCATACTGTAGCGAGTCTTTTAACTTGCATTTGAATGCAACATTTATGCTTTGAATTGGATTAGGTATGAATAAGGTTAGACTAAATTACATTCATAATTACATTCTACAATAGAGCCAGGCTCTGATCAACAGGTGCAGCACATGAATGACTGTATTCATATATGGAAATCAGATTTTATTCATGCTGTTATGTATATATATATAGAGAAAAACTCAGAGAAACAAAGCAAAAGTCGGACTTCCATCACTGTTCTGCACAAATAAATCAATCAACCTTGTTCAAGAAGGAACTACAGATGCTGGAGAATCGAAGGTAGACAAAATTGCTGGAGAAACTCAGCAGGTGTGGCAGCATCTATGGAGCGAAGGAAATAGGCAACGTTTCAGGCCGAAACCCTTCTTCAGACGGTTTCAACCTTACCCTTTGAATATAGAAACAAGACGAAAATAATGCCACATATTCAATCATATATGGTTCAAATAAATTAATATATATATAGAAACATAGAAACATAGAAACATAGAAGATAGGTGCAGGAGTAGGCCATTCAGCTCTTCGAGCCTGTTCCGCCAATCAATATGATCATGGCTGATCATCCAACTCAGTATCCTGTACCTGCTTTCTCTCCATACCCCCTGATACCTTTAGCCACAAGGGCCACAACTATCTCCCTCTTAAATATAGCCAATGAACTGGCCTCAACTACATTCTGTGGCAGAGAATTCCAGAGATTCACCACTCTCTGTGTAAAAAATGTTTTTCTCATCTCAGTCCTAAAAGATTTCCCCTTTATCCTTAAACTGTGACCCCTTGTTCTGGACGTCCCCAACATCGGGAACAATCTTCCTCCATCTAGCCTGTCCAACCCCTTAAGAATTTTGTAAGTTTCTATAAGATCCCCCCTCAATCTTCTAAATTCTAGCGAGTACAAGCCGAGTCTATCCTGTCTTTCTTCATATGAAAGTCCTGACATCCCAGGAATCAGTCTGGTGAACCTTCTCTGTACTCCCTCAATGGCAAGAATGTCCTTCCTCAGATTAGGAGACCAAAACTGTACGCAATACTCCAGGTGTGGTCTCACCAAGACCCTGTACAACTGCAGTAGAACCTCCCTGCTCCTATACTCAAATCCTTTTGCTATGAATGCTAACATACCATTCGCTTTCTTCACTGCCTGCTGCACCTGCATGCCTACTTTCAATGACTGGTGTACCATGACACCCAGGTCTCGTTGCATCTACACTTTTCCTAATCGGCCACCATTCAGGTAATAGTCTACTTTCCTGTTTTGCCACCAAAGTGGATAACCTCACATTTATCCACATTATACTGCATCTGCCATGCATTTGCCCACTCACCCAGCCTATCCAAGTCATCTTGCAGCTTCCTAGGAACCTCCTCACAGCTAACACTGCCCCCCAGCTTCGTGTCATCCGCAAACTTGGAGATGTTGCATTCAATTCCCTCGTCCAATTCATTAATATATATTTTAAATAGCTGGGGTCCCAGCACTGAGCCTTGCGGTACCCCACTAGTCACTGCCTGCCATTCTGAAAAGGATCCGTATACTCCTACTCTTTGCTTCCTGTCTGCCAGCCAGTTCTCTATCCACATCAATACTGAACCCCCAATACTGTGTGCTTTAAGTTTGTATATTAATCTCTTATGTGGGACCTTGTCGAAAGCCTTCTGAAAGTCCAGATATAACACATCCACTGGTTCTCCCTTATCCACTCTACTCGTTACATCCTCGAAAAAATCTATAAGATTCGTCAGACATGATTTACCTTTCATAAATCCATGCTGACTTTGTCCAATGATTTCACCATTTTCCAAATGTGCTGCTATCCAATCTTTAATAACTGACTCTAGCAGTTTCCCCACTACTAACTGGTCTGTAATTCCCCGTTTTCTCTCTCCCACCCTTTTTAAAAAGTGGGGTTACATTAGCTACCCTCCAATCCTCAGGAACTACTCTAGAATCTAAAGAGTTTTGAAAAATTATCACTAATGCATCCACTATTTCTGGGGCTACTTCCTTAAGTACTCTGGGATGCAGTCTATCTGGCCCTGGGGATTTATCGACCTTTAATCCATTCAATTTACCTAACACCACTTCCCGGCTAACCTGGATTTCACTCAGTTCCTCCATCTCATTTGACCCCCGGTCCCCTGCTATTTCCGGCAGATTAATTAAGTCTTCCTTATTGAAGACAGAACCAAAGTAGTTATTCAATTGGTCTGCCATGTCCTTGTTCCCCATGATCAATTCTCCTGTTTCTGACTGCAAGGGACCTACATTTGTTTTAACTAATCTTTTTCTCTTCACATATCTATAAAAACTTATGCTGCCTCACAGCGCCAACAGACCCGGGTTCGATCCTGACCACGGGTGCTGTCTGTACAGAGTTTGTACGTTCTCCCCGTGACCTGCGTGGGTTTTCTCTGAGATCTCGATTTCTCGATCTACTTTGTTTCTCTGAGATCTTGGTCTACATTTTTACCAAGCCAATTAACCTACAAACCTGTACGTCTTTGGAGTGTGGGAGGAAACCGAATATTTTGGAGAGAACCCACGCAGGTCATGGGGAGAACGTACAAACTCCGTACAGACAACACCCAATGGGGGGGTTCGAACCCGGGTCTCCGGCACTGCATTTGCTGTAAGGCAGCAACTCTACCGCTGCGCCACCATGACCGCCCATGGTGATGGATGGTTGCACGGACTCAGTAGGCCATAGGGTCTGTTTCCACACTGCATCTCTAAACTAACAAAATGTAATCTATCCTGAAGATAAACCAGCATCTGCAGTTCCTCCCTCCACATTTTGTCTAATCTCTTCTGAATGGCCGATCACTTATTTTGTGACTGTGATCCCTGGTATAAAAATCCCAGCGAGGGATAACATTCTCTCTTCATTGAATCTGTCAAACACCTTTAGAAATGTTATAGTTTCAAAGTTTCAATTAGCTCATTCTTTTAAACTTAAAGCTTGGGACCAATTTGTTGATCAGCTGGATAAGTGGGCGGAGGACTGGTTAATGGAATTTAATGTGCGAGGTGTTGTGTCAATCCAAGGCAGGACCTTCACAGTGAATGGCAGGGCCCCGGGGAGTGTTGTAGAACAGAGGGATTGAAGAGTAGACTGAATGTGGAGGAAAGAACTGCAGATGCTGGTTTAAATCAAAGGTAGATGCAAAATGCTGGAGTAACTCAGCGGGACAGGCAGCATCTCTGGAGAGAAGGAATGGGTGATGTTTCGGGTCGAGACCCTTTTTCAAACTGATTTCAGTAGAGGTACAGTACATAGTTGCCTGAAAGTGGTATCACAAGTACATAGGTTGGTCAAGATAGCTTTTGGTACATTGATCATTCAGGGTATGGAGTACAGAAGTTGGGATATTGTAATACAAGACATTGGTGAAGCCACTTTTGCAGTATTGTGTACAGTTTTGGTCACCCTGCTAGAGGAAGGAGGTGTAGAGAAGATTTACAAGAATGTTGCCTGGACTTTAGGACCTTAACTACAGGCGGAGTTGGGGTAGGCTACGACTTTATTCCTTGGAGCGCTGGAGGCTGAGGAGTGATCTTATAGAGGTGTATAAAAGCCCTGTCCCACGGTACGAGTTCATTCCAAGAGCTCTCCCGAGTTTGCCCTGATTTACGGTAATGGCCACTCATCGGTACTCGGGGCTCTCTTAGACATTTTTCAACATGTTGAAAAATCTTCACGAGTCTTCCCGTGCTTACCTGCCATTAGCGAGTCTTCCCGAGTACCTGCCATTAGCGTTACGAGCCGCTAAGAGACGTCCCCGAGCTCCGACGTATCCTCTATGTTTATTCTCCGTGCTTACCACGAGTTTGATTTTTTTTTAAACTCGGGAGAGCTCTGTGGAATGAACACGTACCGTGGGACAGGGCTATAAGATCATGAGGAGAATAGATAGGGTGAATTCACAGAGCTGAAGGGCTTGTTTCTGTGCTGTATGACTCTTTCACTCTATGATCCTACAAACCTCCCATCCCAGGAATCAATTTTGTGAACTTTTTTGACAATTAAAAGAATATCCTTCCTTATGCAGGAAGACTCGATCTGTCCCCAACATTCCACAGCAGCCATAGGGACTCTATATAATTGGAACAATGCATTCCTACTCTTGTACCCCAATATTCTTGCTATAAAGATCATTATACCATTTGGCTGCTGAACCTCCATGTTATTTTCCATGAATGTGGATGTCAGTGTCCTTCTAAGTACCAACACTTTTCAATTTCACTCAACTTTTCTCCCTCTCATAGGGTCATAGAGCCATAGAGTGATACAGCATGGAAACAGGCCCATCGGCCCAACTTGCCCTCACCATCCAACATGTCCCAGCTACACTAGTCCCACCTGCCCGTGTTTGGTCCATATCCCTCCAAACCCATCCTATTCATGTACCTGACTAACTGTTTCTTAAGCTGTTCAGATAGTCCCTACCTCAACAACCTCCTCTGGCATATTGGTCCATACACCCACCACCCTTTGTGTGAAAATGTTACCCCTCAGATTCCTTTAAAATCTTTTCCTCTTCACCTGAACCCTCTGGTCCTCGATTCACCTACTCTGGGCAAGAGACTCTGTGTATCTACCCGATCTATTCCACTCAAGATTTTGTACACTTCTATAAAATATCCCCTCATCCTCCTGAGCTCTAAGGACTAGAGTCCCAGCCTACTCAACCTCTCCCTGCAGCTCAGACCCTCTAATCCAGGCAACATCCTCATAAACTGTTACCATACTCCCTCTCCTACTACAATATTTTCTGCAAAAGCCAATTATCATTGTTTGAATATTTCTGTCCATCACGGGTTCTGATCGCCCCACCATCAAAGGGATTTACAGGAGCCGATGCCTCAAAAAGGCAGTGAGCGCCATCAGAGACCCACACCAACCCGGCCACGGTTTCATTTCACTCCTGTCATCGGGAAGAAGATATACAGTAGGAGCCTGAAAACTGTAATGTCCAGGTTCACAAACAGCCTCTCCCCTACAGCCATCAAGCTATTAAACACTAGAACCTCCAAATAAGCTCTGAACAACATATATTTGGAAGCATTGGTTTTGTCTTTTTGCACTATTATTGTTTATTTGCTTTTGTGTATGTATGTATGCATGTATGCGAGTGTGTGCATATGTATGTGTACATATATGTATGTATATATGTGTATGGTATATACACACACTGAACTTTTTTCCTTGTTTATGATATTGTTTAGAGTACTATATTTACATATTCTGTTGTGCTGCTGCAAGTAAGAATTTCATTGTTTAGTTTAATTTGGTTAAGAGATACCGAGCCAACCGAATCCACACTGACCAGCGATCCCCGCACATTAACACTATCCTACACACACTAGGGACAATTTACACATACACCAGGCCGATTAACCTACAAAACTGCACGTCTTGAGTGTGGGAGGAAACCGAAGATCTCGGAGAAAACCCACGCAGGTCACGGGGAGAATGTACAAACTCCGTACAGACAGCATCCGTAGTCGGGATCGAACCCGGGTCTCCGGCACTGCAAGCCCAGCAAGATAGCAACTCTACCGCTGCGCCACCGTGGCTGCCCTATCTTCACATTCCATTGTTGTATCTGGGACAGATGACAATAAAACACTCTTGACTCATCACCTTAGCATTTTTTTTGTCTGTGAAGTATCTTGAGACAATTTATAATGTTACAGACTTTATACAATTACAAATGGTCATAATTTGGATGGTGGGTTTCATAATTTCAGAATATTGCATACCTGCAGACATGAATAATTTCTGATAATTAGCATTCTCACAATGGGCACCTTTAATATAATCATCTTCCCTGCTCTGGAAAACCAAACAGTGATGCCCTAAAATAGACTGTCAAAATGCAGAGGTGTTCAACTTTGTAAGTGCTGGAGTTGTGTGAGAAGATCATAATAATCATAATAATACTTTATTAGCCAAGTATGTTTTGCAACATACGAGGAATTTTATTTGCCACACAGTCGTACCAATAAAAAGCAACAGAACACACAAAATACATTTTAACATAAACATCCACCACAGTGACTCCTCCACATTCCTCACTGTGATGGAAGGCGAGAAAACGTTCAATCTCTTCCCTACTTTGTCCTCCCGCAGTCTGGGGCCTCGAGCCTTCATTGATGGGGCGATCTTGACCCCCTAGTCGGCAGTCGGGCCCTCCGTGTCAGGGCGATGAAGCTCCTGCATCGGGGGCGAATCTCAGCTCCCCCGCGCCGGGCGATCGACCCCGGGTCAGGGCTGATCAAAACCTTCTGCGTCATATGGAGCTTCCCGACATCAGTCTCTACCCGAGACTGCGAGCTCCTGAAATCCTGCGATATTCTGAAATCCGTCGATGGTGAGAGTCGATCCCAGGCAAGGGATCGGCTCCGATGTTAAATCCACGGCCCCGTGGTGGGGCTCAAAGTCAGTCCCAAGCAAGGCCTTCAGCTCCATGATGTTAGGCCGCAGAGCGACCGGAGATACGATCCAGAAAACAATAGCATCTCTGGTAAGGTAAGAGATTGAAAAAAAGTTTCCCCGATCCCCTCCCCCACCCCCCCACATAAAACAAACCGGAGATCATTAACACACACTTTTAAAACACACTAAAAATAACAAAAAAAAACAAAAGATAGACAGACTGTTGGTGAGGCTGCCATCGTGCGGCGCCCCAGGCAAGGGATCAGCTGTTAGACTCGTGGAGTTTCCCTGAATAGAACAACTCATCCATGCCGACCGAGATGCCTAGGTAAGGTCATCCCATTTGTCGGCAATTGGGTCATTTCACTCTAAACTTTTCCTATCCATGAAGATGTTCACGTTCACAAGTTACAGGTGTAGAATTAGGCCATTCAGCCCATCAAGTCTACTCCGTCATTCAATCATGGCTGATCTCTGCCTCTTAATCCCATTTTCCGACCTTCTCCCCATAACTCTTGAGACCAGTTCTAATCAAGAATTTGTCTATCTCTGCCTTAAAAATATCCACTGACTTGGCTTCCACAGCCCTCTGTGGCAGTGAATTCCACAGATTAACTACCATCTGACTGAAGAAGTTCCTCCTCACCTCCTTTCTAAAGGAGTGCCCTTTATTTCTGAGGCTATGACCTCTGGTCCTAGACTCCCCCACCAGTGGAAAAATCCTTTCCACATCCACTCTATCTATGCCTTTCATTATTCTGTAAGTTTCAATGAGGTTCCCCCTCATCCTGCTAAACTCCAGCGAGTACAGGCCCAGTGCTGTCAAACACTCATCATATGCTAACCCACTCATTCCTGGAATCATTCTTGTAAACCTCCGCTGGACCCTCTCCAGAGCCAGCACACCCTTCCTCAGATGTGGGACCCAAATTTCCTCACAGTTCTCCAAATGTACTCCTTATAGAGCCTCAGCATTACATTTCTGTTTTTGTATTCCACATGTCTTGTGTTCAACATGTCTAAATCTTTTTTAAACATTGCAATTGTGCCCACCTCCATCGCTTCCTTTGGCAACTTGTTTCATATCCATCCCCTCTCATCCCAAACCTGTGCCCTCTTGTTTTAGGTACCCCTACCCTTGGAAAATGACTGTGATTATCTGCCCTGTCTACACCACTCATGAGTTATTGAAGCTCAACAAGGTGAATCTTCAGCTTCCTTTGCACCCGGGCAAGGAGTTCCATTCCCCTTATAATTCAAGCCTTCAGGTCAAGGCAACCTTCTCATAATTGTTTTCTGCACACTGTCTACCTGAATCCCACCCTTCCTGCAGTGTGGCCATCAGAACTACACTTGGTATTCTGCTAGGCGCTCGCTCTTCCATTCATTCAGCTTAATAGACCAGCACGGTTTCAAATGTACTTCGCTTATAAAAGCAATTTGTGCAGGATATTACATATCACTCCAGAAACGTTCAGGATTGTAGGTTGACAAAAATGCTGGAGAAACTCAGCGGGTGAGGCAGCATCTATGGAGCGAAGGAAATAGGCAACGTTTCAGGTGGAAACCCTTATTCTAACTGAAGAAGGGTCTCGACCCGAAACGTTGCCTATTTCCTTCGCTCCATGGATGCTGCCTCACCCGCTGAGTTTCTCCAGTATTTTTGTCTACCTACCTTGTCAGCATCTGCAGTTCCTTCTTAAACAGACTTGTAGGTTAATTGGTTTGGTATTTTTGTAAGAATTGTCCCTAGTGTGTGTGTGTGTGTGTATGTATATAGGGTTAGTGTTAATGTGCGGGGATCGCTGGTCGGTGTGGACACGGTGGGCCGAAGGACCGGTTTCCGCGCTGTATCTCTAAAACTAAACTAAAGAAGGGTCTCGACCCGAAAAGCCGCCAATTCCTTCTCTCCATAGATGCTGCCTCACCTGCTGAGTTTCTCCAGCAATTTTTGTCTACTTCCGATTGTTCCAGCATCTGAAGTTCTTTCTTAAACTTAAGTCTGAAGTGTCTCGACCCGAAACCCCACCTATTCCTTTTTCTCCAGAGATGCTGCCCGGCCCGCTTGAGTTACTCCAGCTTTTTGTGTCTATATATTTTTAAAAAAAACATAGGTGCAACTTGCAGAGAAACCAAAGGTAACAATTGCAGGGATGTGTCATATTCCACTCACGCTTACAGCGAGGAGATTCTGAAGCGGCGCAGTGGTTTGATGGTTTAAAACGTCTCAGTGTGGATTCCTCCCCGTTAATGCACTTTATAAAGTGACCATATTAACCTCGCCCCTTGATATTAACCTGGCGCAGCTGGCGTTTGGATAGTGGGACGCTGATGCGGGCGGGATGCTGAGCTCCAGCGGTTATTTCCACACTCTCCCCTGTCCCTTCCATCGCCACTGTGGGAGAGTTTTCTGTCACTTCAAGCACGCCAAGAGACTGCCAACTCCACAGGGTAAGGACAAGGATCAGGGAGAGGGGCCACGTAGGCTGACGCCACTTGCGAGCAGGCGGAATATGTAGGCTGGAACTGTAGATGCTGGTTCACACCGAAGATAGAGACAGTGGACAGACACAAAATGTAACTCAGCGGGACAGGCGGCATCTCTGGAGACGTTGCAGGTCGAGAGCCTTCTTCAGACAGGGTCTCGACCCGGAAAGTCAGTCACCCATCCATTCCATCTCTCCAGAGATGCTGCCTGTCCCGCTGAGTTACTCCAGCTTTTTGCGTCTATCCTCGATATTTCAATGTAGTTGTGCAGCTGCCCACTCTCTGTTGAGAGGGAGCGTTTGAATCAAATGCTTTGCGAATTGGTGGCGCTTTGGGCCCGGGCGCGGTTTACCTTGCCTACCTTTCTGGCTGGCCTGCTGTTCCCACACGCATTGTCCTGGCGCCGCTTGCATGGTCTTGCATGCAACCTTTCTCGTTGTCTGAAACCCCCACCCGTCCTTCGGCCTTTCTGCTACGAATGAGGTGGCCCGACCTCCAATTAGGGTGGGCACAAGGAAGCGAGATGCTGGTTTGCAGAAAAAAAAGACACAAAGTGCTGGAGTAACTCAGCGGGTCAGGCCAACATCTCTGGAGGATATGATGAGAGTCGATTCGAGACGGGGCCTTTCCTCAGGTTGATTATGGGAGGGGGAGGAGAAAGCTGAACAAATGGTGGGGGTACACGACAATGTCAGGCAAGTGATGGGGAGGGGTGTTGATTGTCAGATGGGCCAGAGATGGGAAGACCTCGTATCCATCCACTGCCCCAACAACTCTTCCAGGTGAGAGAGAGGTTCACATAATCCTCCTCTAACTTCCTTCTGCATTTGTTGCTCTCATTGTGGCTTTCTTTACCGCAGTGAGACCAAGTGTAGGACCGTGTCGCTGAACATGTGCGCTTCGGTCTGCCAAGGCCTGCTGGATCTCCCGGTTGCTAACCATCTTGACTACCCTTCCCTGTCCCACAAAGACCTTTCTGTCTTGGACCTCTTCCATCGCCAGAGTGGGGCCACATGCAAACTGGAGTAACACCTCATATTTTGCCTGGGCAGCTTACGACCCAAAGATATGAACATTGAATGTGCCAATTTTAGGTAACTAACTAACCACAACATCTCTCTCCTTCCTGTGCCGCACCTGGATGTGCACACATTAGCTTTTCACTGCACCTTGGTACACATGACAATAAACTAAACTATTTATTCTGCTATCCCTTCCCCTTCTATTCTCTTCCAGCTATGTCTCTTCTTCTGGCTTCACATTTCATGCCTCTTGTCTCACACATTGTGCCATCTTCCCATCTCCAGCTATTCTCCACCCATCTGCCATTCAACCCCCGACTCACTGCTACTCCTGCACCGTCTCCTTTTCTTCCCAGTTTGGTACTTGGCAGAGAGACACAAAGCACTGGTGTAACTCAGCGGGACAGGCAGCATATCTGGAGAGAAGGAATGGGTGACATTTTGAGTCGAGACCCTCCTTCAGACCCTTCTACCCAGAGATGCTGCCTGACCCACTGAGTTACTCCAGCATTTGGTGTCTATCTTAGGCGTAAACCAGCATCTGCAGTTCCTCCCTACACATCGGGTACTTGGCAGGGTGATTCCGCCCAGAGTGAAAGGTGCCGCAAGCGTCTTCAATCAATGGTGTGGTGCCCACCGTAAGCTTTAAACCTTTTTTGATATGGTGCGTTGTTATGTGGCTGAAATATTATAAAGCAATATTTTGAAGTTTTCACCCTAGTCTTTGCTAAATTAATTACTCATTACCGTGTGCCAATTCTGTAATTGTTACAGTTGTTACTGTTCAAACACAAACCTGACTTGTGTTGGGTTGGGGTTTTTTTGTGTGTGTATATATATATACTGTACATATATGCACACGCACGTATTTACATATACGCGCACACACATATACATACACACACATTTATAATATATATACACAAACACATACGCACACACAGATACATTACACCCACACACGTATATATGTGTGTACGTATATATGCGTGTGTATATATTATAAGTATGTATATATGTGTGTGCGTATATGTAGATATATATGTGTGTATATACTTTTTCTCATGGAGCCATTTGTGTGCTTGGAACACATTTTTAGAAACTTAACAGTAAATAGCAATGTTGAACAGAGAACAGTTCAGCACAAGAAAAGACCTTTCAGCCCACAATGTTTGTGCCGAACATGATGCCAAGACTAATTCTTATCTGCCTACGCATAATTAATATAATTTAATTCCCTGCATGTCCATCTGCCCATCCAAAAGGTTCCTAAATCCCACTAATGTATCTGCCTCACCAATATACCCTGCACGCAATTGTCCAAATGTGGCCCAACCAAAGTCTTATAGAGTTGCATCATGACTCAATGTCCTGATCTATAAAAACAAGCCTATCACTCTTATGTTGCTGCTTTTAGGGAGTTATGGAGTTAGACCCATAGTCAATTTTGGGAAGTTGAAGCTACCTAGACAACAACCCTGTTGCATTAGCATATTTTACTACATATCTGTTGCTCTATCTCCCATTTGCTGTTTGGGGGGGCAGCTACAGTACAATCCCATAACATTGCCTTTGGACTTTTCTTACTTCCATGTTCTTCTCATAGCACCTCAGCCAATGAACCCTCCAGTATATACTCTGAGTGGTGCCGTGACTGTCTGCCTGATCAATAGCACAACTCCTCCATCTCTTGTTCCTCCCTCTCGATCACGTCTGAAACATCAGAACCCAGGAACACTGTAATGCCAGTCGTGTTCCCCACACAACCATGTTCCTTGAATGGTCACAACGTCATGCTCCCAAGCACTGATCCAGGCTGTAAGTTCATCTGCTTTCCACACAAAACTCCTTGCATTGAAATAATCACAGTAGCCCATCAGCGTCACCATATTCTTGCACCTCTCCTTGCCTGTCCTTCTTTCCTGACTTGCTCATCCCAACATTTACCTTCCCATGACTCCTTCCAGTTTCTAACCAACTACTCTGGTTCTCTCTCCCTGTGCCTCTCTGGTTTAAACCCTCCTGAGTAACATGAGTGAACCTCCCTGCAAAGCTATTTGTCCCTATCCAGTTCCGATGCCACCCCTTGCATCTTGTGCCATTCCCTCTGCCCCAGAAGAGATCTCAATGGTCTTAAAAAAAAAAAAAAAATGAATCCCTGCCCCCTGCACCAACTCCTGACACACGCATTCATCTGCCCTATGTTCCAATTCCTACCCTCATCAGTTCAGTTCAAATGTGCAGGAAGGACCTGCGGATGCTGGATTAAACCCAAGATAGACACAAAATGCTGGAGTAACTCTGCGGGACAGGCAACATCTCTGGAGAGAAGGAATGGGTGACATTTCGGGTCAAGACCCAAAACTTCACCCATTCCTTTTCTCCAGAGATGCTGCCTGTCCAACTGAGTTACTCGAGCATTTTGTCTACCCTCAGTTCTATTCTGTTTGTTGTCACTTGTACCGAGGTACAGTAAAAAGCTTTTGTTGCGTGCTGACTGGAGAGCAGATCATGCTACTGGGCGTAATCTGGAAATTACTACCCTCGGGGCCCTGCCTTTTAATCTGTTGAGGGAATGGGTGGTGACATTTTGGGTGAGGGCCCTTCTTCAGACTGTGAGATAACATTGTTCAAAATGTTGGTTCATTTCATTTGTCTAATGTATTTTGACAAATGCTCAAAAGAATGGTCTTTGTTGCTTTCAGCCAGTACTGCTCGAGTTGAGAGTAAGAGAAGATTTCTCTGACGTTTGATCGCCTTTCTAGTTTTGGTATGATTTTCAAAGCAATGCTGATGTGGTGAATCTGTGGAATTCTTTGCCACAGAAGGCTGTGGAGACCAAGTCCGTGGATATTTTTAAGGCAGAGAGAGAGATAGATTTCTGATTGGTACGGGTGTCAGGTGTTTATGGTTAGAAGGCAGGAGAATGGGGTTAGGAGGGAGAGATAGATCAGCCATGATTGTACGGTGGAGTAGACTTGATGGGCCGAATTACCTAACTCTACTCCAGTCACTTGTGACCTTGTGATGTTTCAACAGGTGCATCTGCCAATATTTTGGGGGAACATCATGACCGGACGGTGTCATCTGAAGCTGCCTGCACTGTGGTCGAGTTGGAAAAGATTACTAAAGCAATTGAGGAGATCAAGAGTGAGGTGGAGCAGCAGCAGCAGCAGCTTTTCTTGTGCCAGTCTTCAGATGAAAATACCAGCTCAGTAACTGCAATGAACTGTGATCCCAGTATTTTTTCCACTACTAGCAAGCCATCTACAGAACACAACCCTGCCTCCTTACCTGATTGCATTGACTACAATCCAACAGCAATACCTAACCGTTCTTCATGCAAATATGCATCCAATGTCCCATGTGAAGAGGGTGCATCCCAGGATATTGCTGTGGTTAATTCCAACATTAAAACTGATAGTTCCGTGAGTAATAAATATATGATTGAGTACTACAAACCTATCAGTAATTTGGAGTATGATCCGTTGGTAAACTACTGTTCCAACTTGAAACCAATTTGTAAAAAAGAATATATGGAGATGAAGCAGGAGTCCATTGAACAAGGTCCTGAAACTAAGCACTCTCTTGCATCTGAAACAATGAGGAATTTTCAATCTATTGAAGCTGAGGAGAGCTCTGAAGATGAACTTGTCATCGATGTACCAGACTTGCCTCCACTCACTCTAAACCCGAGGACCGATAGGGAGATTTGGAGAAAGGGAAATGAAAACCTCCCTTTGATTCGTAAAGTTAAGCCACCCAATGTTGAGGAGCCCAGCAGTGGAATTCTGGCTTTGGGAAAACCTGTGAGCAACTTTACTGATCTTGGCTTGGAAACTGATTCCCGGGAAATAAAGATGAGTGTGGCTACTTTACAAAGCAAGCAACAATCTGCCACAGCTGAATGCAGCATAGCCTCCACCATAACCAGTGTCCAGATGAGTGAAGCTAGCTGCTATCACAAATGTATCCAGCTTGCCTCAAAAGCCAAGGGTAGAGGAGATTCCCTGAACTTAAGACTGGCTCAGGTGGAAAATTCGCTGGCTCCAATTAATGTTAAACGGCCAAATCGGAAGACTGGACCGGAATATGCATCACAAAAGCTGGGAATGAGTGGCCAGAAACGTGGAAAAGCTAAAGAGCAAAGTTCATTCTGTCCAAAAGCCTTAAAACTGTCAGGTTGCACCGGGCAGCTCTCTGGGGATGGGAGTCTGTCACTGAAAGTTGGTCAAATGACCTTTACTCAAGTGAGGTGCAATGAATTGGAAACTACAACTGCTTCTTGCTCTGATAAATTGGGAAGGAGCCTGAAAAATGGCCGAGCTAGTGTAAAGTCACCGGACCAAGTTGGTCCTTTTGGCAACGAAACCTGTGGTGGAAGCCTTCAAACTGCAAGTTGGACCGAAGAAGAATCTTCTCTCTCCAGTGATGATCTGGAACTATCTGACTCTGACCCAATGGAAGAGTGCTTGAGGATTTTCAACGAGTTTTCAGAACAAGAAGTTAAAGCAAATAAAAGTGAAATTGAGCAGGTATTCATAGAAACATAGAAACATAGAAAATAGATGCAGGAGTAGGCAATATGGCCCTTCGAGCCTGCACCGCCATTCAATATGATCATGGCTGATCATCCAACTCAGTATCCTGTACCTGCTTTCTCTCCATACCCCCTGATCCCTTTAGCCACAAGGGCCACATCTAATTCCCTCTTAAATATAGCCAATGAACTGGCCTCAACTACATTCTGTGGCAGAGAATTCCAGAGATTCACCACTCTCTGTGTAAAAAATGTTTTTCTCACACAGAGAGTGGTGAATTCGTTGTATATTTCCCATGCTTTCACGGGTTGAGCAGGAAGCTAAATGTAAGAAGTAACCAACCTAGAGCAGGATTCAGACCAATCTATCTTTGCTTGGTTATTTGCTAGCAATTCCAAAGAGACGTGCAGGTATGTAGGTTAATTGGCTTCTGTAAATTGTCCCTAGTTTGTCACATAGAACTGGTATATGCGTAATGGATGGTCGGCATGGAATCGGAGCTCTGAAGGGCCTGTTTCCACGCTGTATCTCTAAACCTAAACTAAAACTAATGTTTTCAGATTTAATAGTCACTGCTCTATTGTCGAATTGGTTTGAGACAATAGCCTAAAATATCTGTCCTCCCTGCATTGGTGAAAGGCTCTAGCGATGAGAGAAATGTGGAGAGGCATTTTCCCATCCATTGTTGCTAAACTACATCTCTCGTGTTTTGATATACTCTTCAGTACTACAATGTGCAAGTTGCCATTTTAACACTGAGAACAGCAGACATTTTGATGCGGGGCCCAAATTGTCAATGTGAAACTTGCACTGTTTTTTTCTTAATAATCTAAATGAAATGAGATGACGTCTGAGATGACAAAATTGAAAACTATGAAAATTATATTCCATCACTTGGATGGTCATAAGAGTCAGGCCATTAGGACCAACTTGTCCACACCGCCCAAGATTCCCATCTAAGCCAGTGACATTTGGCTGCGTTTGACTAAATCCTTCAACCTTTCTTGGATATGTACCTGCCCAAATTATTTTAAATGTTGTTATTTTACTCAATCACTTTTTTCTGACAGCTTGTTCCACGAGCTAAGTACCATCCCTGAGGAGAAAGGTTTGCCTCATGAATCCCTATTAAAACCGTCCCATCTCGCCTTAAATCTTTGTCTTGCCTTAAAGCTAAAGATTCCCCAAACCCTGGAAGAAAAATGCATTTACTCTATCTTATGTCCATCCTTATTTTAAACGACTCTAAAAGATCATCCCTCGGTGAAATAAACTCCAGGGAATAAAGTCAATGCCTGCCCATCCTCCCCCAATAGCTCTGCCTTGAGTCCTGACAACATCCTCATAAATGTTCTGCACTCTTAATTACATCTTTCTTACAGCAAGGTAACCAAAATTGAACCCGCATTGGATGGATTGAGTAGGAAGGAACTGCAGATGCTAGTTTACACTGAAGATAGACACAAAATGCTGAAGTAACTCAGCGGGACAGGCAGCATCTCCGGATAGAAGGAATGGGTGACATCAATCAATCAATCAATCAATCAAGCACTTTATTCATCCCCAAGGGGCAATTTAAAGGGGCACATTACAGTAGCTTTTAAAAAAAAGAAAGGGACACAATCAACGAAGAAACAAATTCAAAGCTACTCTCTGCACCAACCGGTCGACCGCATGAGCAGTGACCCGGCAAGGATTGGGTTGTCAGCAGCGATACAATAATAAATAATGTCAAGTCAATACCCTTTGTCAGATGTCAAATGTCACCCATTCCTTCTATCCACAGATGCTGCCTATCCCACCGAGTTACTCCAGCATTTTGTGTCTATCTTGGATGGACTATGATATTCTTTTTGATGAATGATTAAATTGAAGAAGTAATGTGGAATTTTTTCAACTCTGCAATGCTTACATTCTTTGTTCTGATGTTCCATTGCAAGGATGTGATATTGTTCGATCCCCACCATGTTTGGTTTCATGAATTTTTTCCTCTAGAGCTCTGTTGCAAATCCTGAGGTTCCTGTGAATGATGTTGGTGCTCGCACAAAACAAAAGAAGCGGATTGCACATGTTGCAAAATTCAAGGTAGAATTTCAGAATAGCTAATTTTGACAAATGTTCATTGCAAACTAGTAAAATTAATAAAGTCAATTATATTATACTTTTTGGCAATGCTGTTTTGCAAAGGTCACAAATAATTGGATAAAATCTCATCTGAGTTGTGTACTTAGTTATTCTCCCAAAATAATACATTTAACAATTTTTTTTCAAGCCATGTTGATATGGGGGGAAAAAAATGGGAATGGTATTATAGAAATTCAATAAAATCATGTAAGTGTAAGGAATTAGGGAAGGGATGTTATACAGCTAGAAAAGGTACAGAGAAGATTTCCGAGGATGTCGCCAGGACTAGAGGGCCTGAGCTATAGGGAGAGGTTGAGTAGGCTGGGACTATTCCTTGGAGCGCAGGAGGATGAGGGGTGATCATATAGGGGTGTATAAAATCATGAGAAGAATAGATCGGGTAGATGCACAGTATCTTGTCCAGAGTGTGTGAATTGAGGACCAAAGGACATAGGTTTAAGGTGAAGGGGAAAAGATTTAATAGGAATCTGAGGGGTAACTTTTTCACATAAAGGGTGGTGGGTGTATGGAACAAGCTGCCAGAGGAGGTAGTTAAGGCAAGGACTATCCCAACATTTAAGAAATAGTTAGACAGGTACATGGGTAGGACAGGTTTGGAGGGATATGGGCCTAGTGGGACTAGTGTAGCTGGGACATGTTGGCCGGTGTGGGTAAGTTGGGCTGAGGGACCCGTTTCCACACTGTATCACCCTGACTCTCTATGACTCAATGATTAAGAAGCATGGCTTCAACGGTAGCAAAATGCTTGATTTACTACCAGTGCAGGTGTCATTGAGCATTGGAGGGGGTTGCAGTTGAATGTGTGGCAGGAGATGCGGTGCAGGAGATGCGGTGCAGGAGAGAAAGCTTTAAATTCCTGGGGCGACCGGAACAGGTCTGGGAGAAAGTGGGAGTTGCACAGCGTAGAGAGTGGTATTTGACAGGATTGGAATCAATTTTGTTATCGGCAGGTAGACAAAAATGCTGGAGAAACTCAGCGGGTGAGGCAGCATCTATGGAGCGAAGGAATAGGCAAGGTTTAGGGCTGAATCCCTTCTTCAGACTGATGTGAGGAGGGGGGGGGGAAGAAGAAAGGAGGAGGAGGAGCCAGTGGGCTGAGTGAGCACAGAGGGGTGGCAGTGATGGAGGAGGTTGTTAAACTGTCTTCGGAGGGAGGAGGAGAACTTCTTCAAAGTAGGCATACCTTGAGGAGATTTCGCAGTGGAGTAGACAAAATGTTTAAGGAAGAACTACAGATGCTGGAAAATCGAAGGTAGACAAAAATGCTGGAGAAACTCAGCGGGTGAGGCTGAAGGGTTTCGGCCCGAAACATTGCCTATTTCCTTCGCTCCATGGATGCTGCCTCGCCCGCTGAGTTTCTCCAGCATTTTTGTCTACCTTCGATTTTCCAGCATCTGCAGTTCCTCCTTAAACAACTTGTTATCGGCAGGTTTAGTTGCCGTTGTGAGAAATTTAGTAATGAGGTACCTTACCATTTTCCAAGGAGGCCATTCTGGGACCTTACAAAGGCCTCTGTAGGCTTGCAGAGCAACCCCAGTCCCGCATTTATAATCCATGTAGCCTACTCTTTTTCCACATTTCCTTCAACTCCCCCAGATTCAATTGCTCGTCATTGGCAAATTAAACTACCATAGGGCGGCACGGTGGTGCAGCGGTAGAGTTGCTGCCTCACAGCGCCTGAGACCCAGGTTTGATCCCGACTACGGGTGCTGTATGTACGGAGTTTGTAGGTTCTCCCCGTGATCACGTGAGTTTTCTCTGAGATCTTCGGTTTCCTCCCACACTCCAAAGACATACAGGTTTATAGGTGAATTGGCTTGGTGTATGTGTAAATTGTCCCTAGTGTGTGTAGGATAGTGTTAATGGTATCTATTTGTTCGATATGTGGGGAGAGAGATTTTCAAAACAACAAGAAGCATAAGGTTAAAGTTAACTCTGGGGAAAGACAAAGATGGAAGCTTACAGAGACATTGATTAATGATTTATTTAATCTCCTCAAGTAACCATTGTATCATGAGGATATAAAAATCTTGTAGTTACTATGGTTTGTTGAAACATATGTTGTCCGATGTACATCGATAAGGCCTTTTAATAAACCAACTTGTTCGATACACTCACCACTGGTCTAAGATTCTCCGATTCACTGATTCTCAGTCTGAAGGAGGGTCTCGACCCGAAACGTCACCCATTCCTTCGCTCCATAGATGCTGCCTCACCTGCTAAGTTTCTCCAGCATTTTTGTCTACCTTCGATTGTCCCAGCATCTGCAGTTCCTTCTTAAACACTGATCTAAGAGCTGTTTGTGTCTATGCCTATCTGAGTAGAGTCAGATAAAGGGTATGGGGATAGTAAAAAATTCTCTCCTTCAGTCTGTGACACTGAAGGGTTGGAGAAGACCTTTTTAACCTTTGTGCTTTAGAGCTCATGATGATGCATCTGATGGGGCAACTTTCAGATTAGACTATTGTCAGATACACCAGGGTGCAAAGAAATTTCTTGTTTGCATGAAATTCGGAGAGTACACAGTGTGAAAAATATACATCTTCTAGATGCGCTGGGACACATCCTCACTGATGTGACCTGGGGTCATTGGGTGTTTCGGGTCTCACAACATCAGACACCCTTGCCCAGGCGACCCAGCCGGGGTTGATCAGGCCCAGACTTGCGTCCCAGCAGCAACTGCCCACGGATCAGCCATCTTAATAACAACTCTGCAGGGGTTGGGAGACTCTAGTGCGTGGAGGAACTGGACTCTGTGGGGTGAGTCCTGGCCGGGCTCCTCCTGCGTCTCACCAGGTTCAAGGCCTGTGCTCTGCACCTCTTTCTCCTCTGAGCATTTCATTCTCGCCTGATTGATTTTTAGGCCATGGTGGTTCATTAGGCCTTTCCGTAGTTTTCATCGTAGCAGTCTCACGAAAGACACAGACTGGGGTGCTAACCCAGCCTTTCCCGGGTGCCGTCTTTCCGTGCCGTCAACTGTCTCTCCAGTAGTCAACAAACTATTCTTGGTTGTCACCCAGTCTATTCCTAGGTGCCACTGGCTGAGCAGTATATATGATAATGATGAATACAATAACAAATACAATGACTTTGCAAAATGGCAGAATTATGCAAAATTGCAAAACCATCTGAAATAGTAGGGTACTCCAGAGTAACGTAATTAATTCTGTTTCCGTCATGAAACGTGGTGATCTTATTTGTATGTTTTGTATGTTTAAAGCTAATAAATTGTCATTGTTAAATAGATGTTGAAATGTCAATTTCCTTTTAAAAGGGAAGATCGGCTTCGAACCGGGTGATTATTCCATGCACACTGCCAGCACCAAAGCTGCGGGGTCAGAGTCGGATCAAGCTGGTCCAACAACAGGCCGTGCAGCTCATGGCCAACGTGAAAGGTGGTCAGGTTTATAAAGCAAGAGTGTCTGACTCCCCAGCTCCGAAGAGCCCGCTGTTGCAAAGCTCAAAGTCCCAGACCGCAAACTCAGTGAAAAAGGGTAATCCTCTTGAATGAGTTTTTCGATGATCACCCGGGTCGTTGGAGTGTTTGACCGGAGGTCTTTCAAATTGCAACCTGTTCCATGTCCTTGGGGTATTATATCTGTTTACACCATTCATGCTTGTTTGCTGAAGTTACCTTGTAGACATACTTAGCAGTTTTCTAAGATAGACACAAAATGCTGGAGTAACTCAGCGAGCCAGGCAACATTTCTGGAGAGAAGGAATGGGTGACGTTTCAGGTCGAGACCCTTCTTCAGACTTCAGACCTTGTTCAGTCTGAAGAAGGATCTCGTCTGAAATGTCACCCTTCCTTCTCTCTAGAGATGCTGCCTGTCCCGCTGAGTTACTCCAGCATTTTGTGTCTTCAGTTTAAACCAGCATCTGCACTTCCTTCCTACCCTGAACATATTTCTAATCCTTTAGACTTAATTTTTCAGAGTCAAGTAATTTCTTCCTTTCATTCTCGGTGTTCATTTTTAAGCAAGATTGAATGCTTTTGATTTTCTCCGCACATACGTTTTAGCTGGAAGTGCCACCACAAAATGTTGGGATACTCGTACAATGGTATTCAATTTTACAATATTCAGAGCAAACATTTTAGAGGTGACAATGATGGAGGTCTTTTTACTTTTATCCAGCTCGCAACTTGAGGCTTCTGTAATTGGTGCATTTGTTGTGTTCTGGCATTTTTCTGCATTGAATCCCACTGAAAGAAATATTGACGGGATGCATAGAAGAATGGATCCATATTCTCCCAAAGTTATTGTGCTGTCTCGGTTTGCATTACTGTTTCACGGAGATATGTGTATGTCAAAGATTAGGGCAGCATTTCGGAAAGTGAAAGGGTGTTTGATATTCCAAGACCAGCATGATTGGTTGCATGTGTAGGAAGGAACTACCAGTGCTGGTTTTCACCAAAGATAGACACAAAATGCTGGAGTAACTAGTGGGACAGGCAGCATCTCTGGATGGACGGAATGGGTGATTTATTGGGTTGAGACCCTTCTTCTGAGGGTCTTGACCTGAAACATCACCCTTTGTCAGAAGAAGGGTCTCGACCTGAAACGTCACCCATTCCTTCTCTCCAGAGATGCTGCCTGTCCTGCTGAGTTACTCCAGCATTTGTATCTATCTATGATTGGTTACATACCTGACACTCAACTGTATTTCACACTTTTCCTTTCACCATCCCTTCCCACTAAAGATTCTTTAACATGTAAATTAATGCCCAAGTCTTTGTTAATGCTGTTAATAATCCTCCCCATCCACAACATTCTCCTTGACTTTCCCAATGTTTTTATCGCATACTGCTCAACCTTCTTGTTGAGAGTAAATGGCTTGTTCTCAAAAGCCCCAAACCAGCAATATCCATGAAGTATAGATTTCCACAACTCCACCCTTTCCCATCCTGCCTAATACATATAATAAAGTTAACATGCGACAATGCGCCATGCTTGCAACTTACCTCTCTTGTACCTTCAGCACTACACTGGATAGGAATTCCCTGAAAGAGCAGTTTAGTTTAGAGATACAGCGTGGAATCAGGCTCTTTGGCCCGTCGAGTCCAAAGCTGACCCGCGATCCCTGCACACTAACGTTATCCTACAAACACTGGGGATGATTTTATAATTCTGCCAAGCCAATTTGCCTGCAAACCTGTACGTCTTTGGAGTGTGGGAGGAAACCGAAGATCTCGCAGAAAAACCCACGCAGGTCACAGGGAAAACATATAAATTCTGCACAGACCCGTAGTCAGGATCGAACCCGGGTCTCTGGCAATTCTACCGCTGCGTCACTGTGCCAACCATTGTGCAGTCGTGAAAGGTTGAATTAAAGTGTGACCTGCTTTCTGTTCTGTTCACCCAAACCACCCCCTCCCCAGGTACCTTCCCCTGTAACCACAGGAGATGCAACACCTATCCCTATACCTCTTCCCTCGACTCTGTCCAGGGACTCCAACAGTCCTTTCTGGTTAGGCAGAGGCTCACTTGCACCTCCTCCAACCTCATCTACTGTATCCATTGTTCAAGATGTGGACTCTTTTATACATTGGCGACACATACACAGACTGGACGATCGTTTCGCTGAAAATCTTCGCTCAGCCCGCCTGAACCAACCTGATCTCCTGGTTGCCAAACACTTTAATTCTCCTTCCCATTTCCATTGACCTTTCTGTCCTAGGTCTCCTCTATTGTCAGAGTGACGCTAAATGCAAATAGGAGGAACAACATCTCATATTTTGCTTGGGCAGCTTACAGCCCAGTGGTATGAATATTAATTTCTCTAGAATCAGAATCAGAATCACATTTTATTCGCCAAGTATGATTTGCAACACACGAGGAATTTCACTGGCCAGGTCAGACATACAATTAAAAACAACAGATCACTCAAAAACACATTTTAACATGAACATCCACCACAGTGACCCCTACACATTCCTCACATGCCTCGAGCCCCCATTGATGGGATGATCTTGACTCCCGTAGCCGACAGTGTTCGGGCCCTCCGCGTCGAGATGACCTGCTCCTGCATCGGGGGGGGGGATGTCAGCTCTCCCGCGGCAGGCGATCGAACCTCGCGTCGGGGCTGGTCGAACCTTCCGCGACGTTGGAGCTCCCGATTCGGCCTCACCCGAAGACTGCGAGCCCTTGGTGTTGGTTCCGCGGTGGTCGCAGTGGGAGCGATCCCAGGTAAGGGATCAGCGATGTTAAATCCGCGCCCCGCGGTGGGGCTCACGACAGTCCGAGGATGCTTCCAGCACCAGCAAAGGTAGGCCGCAGAGCCCGGAGAATGTGATCCAAAAATTGATCACATCTCCGGGAAGGTAGGAACTAGACAAAAAGTTTCCCCCGATCCTAAATTCAAGTAACTCCTACACTCCCTCTCTCTCATCCCTCCCTGACCCAATTCGCACCAGGTTACTGTTTTCACCAAGCAAACGGCTAACAATGGCCTGTTTCCTTTATCGTCGTTACTTTTATGCATATCTTTCATTCATTTGTTCTATATCTCCCTACATAATCGTCTCTATCTTTCCCTTCCCTTTCCCTTGACTTTCAGTCTCGACACGAAACGTCACCCATTCCTTCTCTCCAGAGATGATGCCTGTCCCGCTGAGTTACTCCAGCATTTTGTGTCTCTTCTGTTTTAATATCTTATTTGTTCACCTGGGGAGCAGGGTGGAGTGGTAGAGCACAAATTAACGCGACATTCATGAAAGAATGGCGTTTCGTAACAGTTATCATTTATTCTGGGTTGCTTCCTAGTTTCTAGGGATTCCTTCAGGAATATACCAGGTACTTCTCGACACTCCAGAGGTGATGTACCGCCGAGAAAAGGAAAGATCTTGTGCCCTACACCGAAACATGGCCATGATATTTTGTCACTGCATCCAGCAGCAACAGTCCCCTGTCTCACAGGTATGCCGACCACTTTTATTGTACTGGAATATTTAGTTCATTTTATGCTCAAGGTAATTCTCCCTCTTCGTAGAGAACTAATTTAAAACAGAGATCGAGAGTCTCTAGTAATATCCGAAGGCAATATCTTGGCTTCTTTATTGAGGAATTCTTGAAGACCTGTTCATCTCGACAGGAAGCAGTCAATAAGGTTAGTATGGGAATGTGAGTTGTTTGAAGAATTTTATTGAGTTTGCCTTTTTTCTAACTCAAAATAGCTTCCCCGCAAAATCAATTAGTTGAACAATATCTGGGTTTTGGAGGAGAGGGGTTGAAATAACCACTGAATCTCTGTTCCTCTGTTCAAAAATCAAAAATAACCTGCAGATTTTGGAAAATGATATATTACCGCATTGCATTGGAGTTATTAAAAAATTAAGAATTTGTTAATTGAAATAGATGTCTCATCTCTGTAATGGTAACCATGGAACTCTTGGGTTGTCCATTTTGTCATTAAGGTGCATTAGAAAAGAAAATTACCATCCTTGTCCAGGATGACCTGCATGTGATCCCAGATTGTGTAGGGAGGAACTGCAGATGTAGGTTTAAACCAAAGATAGATAGCTTTGATTAGCTTAGATACAAATAGCTGGATTAACTCAGCGGGTCAGGCAGCAAATCTGGAGAAAACTATTGGGGGTCGAATCCGTCGAGCCTCGACCTGAAACGCGTCTTCTTTTTCTCCGGAAAAGATCCCTGATCTGCTGAGTTACTCCAGCTTTTTGTGTCTATCTGTGATCCCAGCTTCCTGAACTGTCTTCCCGATAGAGGCTGTATATTACAGATTTGGATAACTGCAAATTAAATCGCTGGTGAAGTCCAAAGTCAAAGTCAATTTTATTCGTCAGATGCACATTGCATGCAGTGAAATGAATTTGCCAGCAGCGATACACTTAAAAAGAACACACAATACACAATAAAATTTAACACAAACATCCACCACAGCATTGTTCACTGTGGTGGAAGGCAACAAAGTTCAGCCAGTCCTCCTCCCTTGTTCACCCGTGGTCAGGGCCATAAACCTCCGTAGTCGCCGCTACGGACGGCCGGATGTACAGGCCCTCTCATCGGGTTGATCTAAACTCCAACGAATCGGCACTTTCCTAACGGAGTCCGCAGCTTCAGGATGTTATAGGCCGGCGGTCGGAGCTCTTCTCCGGCGATCCCAGGCGAGGGATCCCAGGCACCGATCCCAAGCTCCGTGCACCGCGGCTTCAGGATGTTATCGGCCGCGGGCCGGCGGACGTAGCTCTTCTCTGGTGATCCCAGGCTCCGGATCATATGTCCACACCACGCCCGCGGCTCGAAGCTCCGCAGACCACAGCCCCACGATGTCAACGACACCAGGCCAGCATTCGGAGCACTCCTCTCTGGCGACCCCCGGCAAGGGTTCGCCCGCTGCGCGATGAAAAGTTCACGCTGCGCCTGCTGCTGATAATCCGGGAAAGGCTGCTCTAATCCATGATGTTAGGCCGCGAGGGAGGCGACATGGGAAAAGTCGCCTCTTCATGGACGAGGCGGCCGAAAACAGTTTCTCCCTATCTCCTCCCCCCCACCCCCTGCATAGACATACCGAGAGACACCCAAACTGACACTGGACACACCATGTTATTTAAGCACATAATTTGTTGGGTGGCAAGGCAAACTCACGGCTCCAGAGACCTGGGTTCAATCCTGTGCTTGTTTTGTTGACTGTATTGGTAGGTTAATTAGCCATTATCATTCACCCATTGTATTTGCCCATTGATGCGAGACCTGATAGCAGTATATGAAATCATAAGAGACGTACATAAGGTAGACAGTCAAAACTATTTTTTCCCAGGATGGAGATATCGAATGCTGGAGATCATAAGGGGGGACGTTTAAAGGAGATATGCGGACAAATTATTTTGCACAGAGCATAGTGCCTGAAACATGCTACCAGGGATGGTGGTCTGAAGAAGGGTTTCTTCCATCAGTCTGAAGAAGGGTTTCGGCCCATAACGTTGCCTATTTCCTTCGCTCCATAGATGCTGCTGCACCCGCTGAGTTTCTCCAGCACTTTTGTCTACCTTTGATTTTCCAGCATCTGCAGTTCCTTCTTAAACTACCAGGGATGGTGGTGGGGTGTATACAATTGTGGCATATTTGATAAACACATGGATATGCAGGGATATGGATTATGTGCAGGAAGATGAGAATTGGGCTTGGTATCATGTTCAGTACAGATATTGTGTGCCGAAGGGGCTGCTTGTATGCCGCGTTGTTCAATGTGAAGGTGCGAATTACAATGAAAGAGAAAAGATGGTGTTAACATAGATATTTGCATGATGGTCAGCGTAAATGATCCTGGTTCCCAGTGCAGAGGCCGATGTTATCTTTTCCCATTGCTGCTACTTTGGTCCTTCTCCACACCATTGATTTGAGTGTATGTTGTGATCAATTTGACCATGTTTTGACTAACTTTTCTCTGCTTACTGATTTCAGGCCATGTCTGAGGAAAATAGCATCTTTGAGCACAGCACAAGTAGGTTCATGTATCTGAATGTAGCAGTACATACCCTGAAGATGCTCTGCCATCTTGCAACTCATGAACCCGTCCTTTCAGATGGTATGTTTTCATCACTAGCTCTAAACATGTGCATTTACTGCCCAATATACTCACATCAAGATTCATTTTCCATTGACTAAAAAACGTGAAAGGGTGCAAGAAGATTTATGAGGATGTTGCCAGGACTCGAGGGCCTGAGCTATAGGGAGAGGTTGAGCATGCTAGGACTCTATTCCTTGGAGCACATGAGGGTTGATCTTGTAGAGGTGTACAAAATCATGAGATGAATAGAACGGGTAGACGCACAGAGACTCGTGCCCAGAGCAGGGGAACCGCAAGCCAGAGGACATGGGTTTGTGAGGGGGGGGAAAGATTTAATAGGAACCCGAGGGATAACTTTTTCACACAAATGGTGGTGAGTGTTGGGAATGAGCTGCCGGAGT
>CM075977.1:112240982-112508149 GCA_038087875.1 Malacoraja senta | reverse complement strand
CACTATCCAGCAACGTCTCCAAGAGAAGCACAATACCCAGAAACGGTCATACGACAGTTCCAGCAGACCACTCCAGCCTCTACTGCCGGGCCAGGTCGTCCGTCTACGAACTCCAACTGGACATTCTCGTCTGGGCGTTGTTGTGCACCCGACTGATGAGCCGCGATCGTACCTTGTGGACTGAGGGAGCGGTTTACCGGAGAAGTCGACAACACCTGCTTGCTGTGAAGGAGCCCCGACCACCGCCTGCCGATCCCTATGCTCCGCCGCTCCAGTTCCAGCCGCCTTCCGCAATGTCTCCCGCCCATCCCCGCATGCCTGGCACCCCCCCACGTCTATCGGTCTCCACTAACCACGGGGTTTCACCCACCGCATGTTTCCCCCCTCGGTCACCACAATCCTCTCCCGTGCGGTTTTCACCTTCAGCCTCTCCGCCTCATCCTTCAGTTGAGGGAGGGGATGGTTGGGTCCGCACGCGTTCGGGCCGTGTTAGTAGACCACCAGACAGGTATGGCGAGTATGTTTAATATGCTTCCTCTCCACATTTAATCTTTAGGGGGAAGGATGTAGATTGATGATGCATGTGAATCAATCACACTTAGCCAGCATCACTAACTCTGCCCCATTATAACATTTATACTAACGCCCATTCCCAGCACCGTTAGTTGAAGCAGCCAGGATGAACTGACAACACCTCGTTCTGTAATGCTGCCAAGTTAATGTGCTGATTAAAGATGTGTGTAAATCTTATATGCTTTGAAGTGATTTACAAGAAGGCTGTGGAGTCAGTCAGTGGATATATTTAGGGCAGAGTAGATTCTTAATTGGTACGGGTGTCAGAGATTATGGGAGAATGGGATTTGGAGGGAGAGATAGATCAGCCATGATTGAATGGTCAAGTAGACTTGATGGGCTGAATGGCCTAATTCTGCTCCTATCACTTCTGATCTTATTATCTTATGAGACACAGAGGAGGGGAACCACCGTTCAGCATTCCACCTACTGGCCCATGTTAAATGCTGATTCATATGTCTCAGCCTGGACTCCTACAATTTTTTTCATTGCTTTCCACAGTATCCTTGCATCTGTCCCATCAGGCACCAGAGACGTATCAACCTTCATACATTTAGGACATCCACCTCTTTCCTCTACCATAATATGAACTGTCCTCAAGATTTTGCCATTGACTTTCCCAAGTCACCAGTCTGGAAAAGGGTCCTGACCCATGTTCTCCACATATGCTGCCTGACCGGTTCAGTTACTCCACTGTGTCTTTCTTTGAGTCTATATGCACCTCAGCAAGGCCTTTAAAGTTCTGCACAGTTGGCTGTTCTGGAAGGTTAGCTTGCATCAGATCCAGGGAAAGCTAGCTGACTGGATACAGAAGATAAACACAAAAAGCTGGAGTAACTCAGCGGGACAGGCAGCATCTCTGGAGATGAATGGGTGACGTTTCGGGTCGAGACCCTTCTTCAGACTGGATACAGAACTGGCTTCATGGAAAGAAGCAGAGTATTGTGGTGGAAGGTTGTCTGATGACTGGGGGTCTTTGACTGGTAGTTTGACTGGTAGCCTTTCGGGGGTCAGTGGTGTTTGTCATCTCTAACAATGATTTGGTTGAGAACATACAAGGCATGATTAGAAGGTGTGCAGATGACACTAAAGTATGGTAGATTGTGAAGATGGTCATCAAAAATTACAGCAGGATCTTTATCGTTGGGTAGGTGGGCTGACGAATGCTTGATGGAATTTAATACAGAGAAGTGTAAGGTGGTGCATTTTGGTAAGTCTAACCATGGCAGGACCTATACAGTGAATGACAGGGCTCTGGGGAGTGTTGCAGAGCAGAGGGATCTAGGAGTGCAGTTACATGGTTCCTTGAAAGTGGTCGTAGGTAGACAGGATGTCAAAAATACTTTAAGCACATTGGCCTTCATCAGTCAAAGTACTGAGTATAGAAGATGGGAGGTCATGTTGCAGTTAATGGCAGGGCACTTTGAGTGTTGCAGGAGTAGGCCATTCAGCCCTTCGAGCCAGCACTGCCATTCACTGTGATCATGGTTGATCATCCACAATCAGTACCCCGTTCCTGCCTTCTCCCCATATCCCTTGACTCCACTATCTTTAAGAGCTCTATCTAACTCTGTTGAAAGCATCCAGAGAATTGGCCTCCACCACCTTCTGAGGCAGAGAATTCCATAGATTCACAACTCTCTGGATGAAAACGTTTTTCCTCATCTCCGTTCTAAATGGCCAACCCCTTATTCTTAAACTACAGCCCCTGGTTCTGGACTCCCTCAACATCAGGAACATGTTTCCTGCCTCCAGCATGTCCAATCCCTTAATAATTTTATATGTTTCAATAAGATCCCCTCTCATTGCAGGTGCACAGTCCTTGAAAGTAGCATCACAGGTAGAGAGGGTGGTCAAGAAGGCTTTGAGCACATTGACCTTCATCAGCCAGCGTATGGTAGTCACTGCCATTCACTTTGAAGATCCTGCCCTGATTTGACTTTTCAAAATACCACATCTCACCGTGTGACACGCTCCCCCTCCTGGTCAATGTTGTGTGTTAACCTCTGTTTCTTCCCCAAGTGCAGGCTGGAAGGATCCTGTACCTGATTGGCCAGGCTGCGTCAGGTGACGGCTGACTCATCCCAACTATAAATGGAAGATTTCCCAGAGTTCTCTCTTTTTCGGTGACGACCCTGCCTCGTGAGGTTGTGCTGGTGTGAGCTGTGAAAGGCCCGGCCACATGGCATAGAACTTCGTGTGATTCCATCATTTTGTAGTACCAAATATTGGATTGGGCTGTCCTTAGACGTTATCGGTATTTTGTTTCAGGGATAGCTTACTTTTAGGCAGGTTTAGAGCCTCGGGTTCGACGGTCCATCGCGTGACTGGCCTGAGCACCTTTAAGTTGTTTATTAATCCATTCATCCTGGTCTGGGCTGTTTGAAGCAGGTTTGGGTTTTGGGGTGTTATCAATAATTAAACTCTTTTTGAACGTAAACCTGGCTTTTGGACTTATGTTAAGCGACTCTGAAATGCCTGCTTTCGGGAGTCGTAACAAAATGGGGGCACGTCCTAAGTTTTAAGAACCCTAGATGTTTGTGGGGGGGGGGGGGGTTGGGAGGCTTCTGGACTGAGGAGGTCTCTGTGTGTAGTAAGGGGATTTTTTTCCCTGTTTGAGGTAGCATTGGTGCCCAGGGTTTAGCTGGTGCCTTTGGCTACATTTGAATTGAGACTTCTGGTGACTGAGGAAGTCTGTGTGTGTTGTGAGGGAATTGTTTTCCCTGTTTGAGGTAGCATTGGTGCCCAGGGTTTAGCTGGTGCTTTGGCTACATTTGAATTGAGACTTCTGGACTGAGAAAGTCTGTGTGTGCTGCTAAGTGTAGATGAGATATGCATGTGCCTTTAACATAGTGACCTCATACCTACTAACCACTCCCCATATCACAAGTATAACTACAACCTCCCCACCCACAGATCGCTCTCTAGTTCCTGTGACAGACCACGTACAGCTAGTGCAATGTATAATGATCCAGTATGAATAAAGATAGTAAAGTAACGATGCCTCGTTATCGATCCTTTACATGGTGTCAAATAACTTACCTTGCGCCTCCTGTTTATCGGTTTATCATTTAATTTTGACCCAGTTTTTTGTTTCCCCCCCTAACTGTTTCTTGTTATGGCATCTTCTGCCCGTAAGCCCGATGCGCTCATTTTTGATTTCGACATCGCCCTTCGATGGGACATATTCAAACGTGACTTTGAACACTATTTCACGATTGCCCATCCTGGCGCCACCCCCGCTCTCAAAGCCTCACTGCTTCTCAACTTGGCTGGTCCCGACGCCTTGACTCGCTCCGACTTCTTCGTCTACGCTGCAGGAGAAACAGCTCGGGACCCGGTATGTCTGTTGGCTAAGTTTGACGCTATTTGTGACATTCCGACTAATTGCATTTTAGAACGTTTTAAACTGTTCGCGCGGCGTCAGCTCCCTGGGGAATCTGCTGAGAACTATGTCATTGCGCTGCGGGACCTGGGCAGGCGCTGCCGCCTCGAGACGTGGACCCCCGATAATGTCATCAGGGACCTACTGGTTTACGGTCTCCGTGATGAGAAGCTCAGGTCCGAACTACTTCGCAAGCCGGATCTGACCTTGGCCGATGCAATGCACGCTACTCGCTTAGCTGACGCTGTTTCCGCGGCGGCGCCGCCGGCTGAACAGGCGATCAACTTTGCCAGCACTCCTAGCTATCTCATGAACGCACCCCAGTCGCGACCCCCGGTGTCGCTCGCTGCTCAAGGGGGTCGCGCCCCGGGGTTCGGTGGTGCTACAAGGGGAGGCACCCAGCAAAGGTGCCCTAATTGCAACTTCACAACTCATCAGTTCAATGTGTGCCCTGCTCTAGGGAAGAATTGCAATTCCTGCAATAAGTTGAACCATTTTGCTGCAGCTTGTCGTTCCCGTGGGAAGCCTGTCCCTGCTCGAAGGCAAAATTTAAACAACCTTCTACAGTCGGATAATGAGCTCAGCTCCCAGCACTATTCCGATGAACATTCTGTTCCTACATCTAACTCCTCTCAGGGGGAAACCAGCTTGTTTACCGTGGTGGACGCACCTGCTATGATAACGGATCCTTCTGTGCAAGTCACTGTGAACAACTCGACCTTCACGGCCAAAATCGACACTGGGGCGGTTACCAATGTTATGTCAACATCCCTTTTCAACCAGATAAGAACTAATGAGCAGATATTTTCTCAGAGCTCAAACCTGCATGCCTACGGTGGGGAGATCCTTACTCCTGTGGGCAAGGCCACACTACACTGTAAGATACTGAAGGCCACTCGGCCCCTCACCTTCTTTCTCCTCAATCGAAGATGCGTTCCCCTGCTGGGGATCCAGGCATGCCAGGAAATGGGACTGGTGTCCTTCCACCGGGACATCCACCACGTGCAGGCTCTTATGGACCCGCTGGCCGAGTATCCCGACCGCTTTGATGATAAGCTAGGCAAACTACCCTGCAGCTACAAGATTGAAGTGGACCATAAGATCGTTCCTGTGGTCCATGCTCCTCACCGTATTTCCTTCGCCATGAGGGACAAAGTGGAGGCGACCCTACACAGTATGGTACAAATGGGTGTCCTAAAGGCGGTCGTCGAGCCCACCAGCTGGGTCTCTTCCATGGTTGTTGCTGCTAAAAAGGACATGAGTGAGATACGCATCTGCATCAACCCCAGAGACCTCAACCTGGCCATTCGGCGCCCTCACTACCCTATGAGAACGGTGGAAGACGTCGCTGCACGGGTTGGTCCAGCAACGGTCTTTTCGGTCCTCGATGCCAAAAGCTCATTCTGGCAGATACCACTGGACGAGCGGTCGTCCATTTTGACAACCTTCGCCACCCCCTACGGAAGGTTTCGGTTCCTCCGAATGCCCTTCGGAATCAACTCTGCCAGTGAGGTATTCCAGCGAACCATGGAACAGTTGTTTTCAGATCTGCCTTGCGCCATAATTGTTGACGACATCCTCGTTTACGGTAAGGATGTTGCTGAACACGATGTCAACCTCCGCCTGATCCTGGACCGGGCCAGGCAAATCAACTTGAAACTGAACCCCAAGAAGTGCCGATTCCGCGTCTCGGAGGTCACCTATGTTGGACATGTATTCACCGCTGAGGGGCTAAAGCCAGACCCGCAGAAAACGGCTGCCATCTCAGGGATGCCTCCTCCTACTAACGTGGCAGGCCTGCAACGCTTCCTCGGCTTGGTAAACTACCTGGGGAAGTTCATCCCCGACCTAAGCGAGCTCAGCGCTCCCCTGAGGGATCTGATCAAAAAGGACACGTCCTGGCTTTGGTTACCCAATCATCAGAAGGCATTTGACATTCTTAAGTCTAAACTGATCAGCACACCCACGCTCAAGTTCTTTGACCTGCAGCATCCCATTGTCCTCACCTGCGACGCCTCTCAATTCGGACTCGGTGCCGCCTGCCTCCAGGTCCATGACGGCCTGCAGCTGCCTGTCTCATTCGCGTCCCGCACCATGACCGCCACCGAACAGCACTACGCGCAGATTGAGAAGGAGCTACTGGCCGTGGTGTTTGCCTGCTCCAAATTCCGGGACTACATCGTGGGCAACACTTTCACCGTTGAAACTGACCATCAACCACTTGTTACCATCCTCAACAAACCGATCCATGTGGCCTCATCACGTCTGCAGCGCATGCTGCTGCAGCTCCAGCGTTTCACGTTCACGGTGGTTTATCGTAAGGGGAAGGACATGTTTGTAGCCGACACGTTGTCTCGCGCCCCGCTGACGTCCACTGCTCGCCACCAATACGAAACGTCCGAGTTACTAGTACTACGATTGAACTTCGTCCCCTCGCCACAGATGAAGTCCCTGGTTGAACACATTACCAACGACCCTGCCCTGCAACAGCTGTCTGCCGTCATCCGGCTGGGCTGGCCTGACCGTCGCTCGGCACTGCCGGCTGGAGCCGTGCCCTACTTCCTGATTCGGGACGAGCTCGTATTGCACGACGGCGTGGTGGTGAAGGGTCACAAAGTGGTCGTGCCCGCGGCGCTGCACGACCGATATTTTCAAGTCGCACACCGCGGTCACACTGGGGCCGAAGCCACTTTGTCTCTCGCCAAGAGCCAGTTCTATTGGCCGGATATGGCCAAGTACATCCGGGAGAGGGTCTCATCGTGTTCCACCTGCAACAGCCGCGCCCCCCATCAGCAGCGTCAGCCGCTTCTACAGCAGCCCGCGCCCGGGCTGCCCTGGATGGCGCTCGCCACAGACATTTTCGAGTGGCGGGGCAAACATTTCCTGGTACTCGTTGACTCCTACTCCAGCTGGTTTGTGGTTGACCGGCTGCCTTCCCTCACCTCTTCGGCCGTCATCGACAGGTTGTACCCTCACTTTAGCACTTTTGGCCCCCCGGCAAGCTTGCAGTCGGACAAAGGCAGCCAGTTCACGAGCTCTGAGTTTAAAGCGTTCGCTTCCAGATGGAACTTTCGCCACTTCACCAGCAGCCCGGAGTACCCGCAAAGCAACGGTTTGGCCGAGCGCGCGGTCCGCAGTGCTAAGCACTTGTTGGAACAGTGTGGTGGTATTAACTCCGACTTCCACCTGGCCCTCCTCAGCCTTCGGAACATTTCCCGCGACTCTGCCATGGGTTCACCTGCTCAGCGGCTCCTGTCTCGCGCTACCAGGCTCCCACTCCCGGTGGCCCAGCGCTCCCTCATACCCTCGGTCCTCCCACCTGCGGCGGTTCAGAAACGAATTGCCTTCAGGCACGATGTCCAAAAGCGGTCCCATGACAGGTCCTGCCACCCGCTGCCGCCCCTCTTCCCCGGTCAAGTAGTCCGTATGCAGACCACTCCCGGTCACTCCAAGCTCGCTACTGTCGTCGGCTCTGCGGGGTCGCCCAGGTCCTATTTCGTCGACTACGCTGGGACCATTTACCGACGGTCCCGCCAGCACCTTCGGCTCGTCCACGAGCCGCGTCCTCCTGCCGCCGATCCCTTTGCTCCCCCGCTGCCTGTTTCGCGTCTGGCCGTTGCCCTGCCCGTGATTCCTGACATGCCTCGCTCTGCTCCTCCTTCGCCCCCTCCGCTCCATCACACTCCGACTAGTCCTCGCTCGCCCCCCCGCGCTCTTCCCGGTCCCGGCCCCGCATCCCCTCCAGTTTCGGTGCCGCGGTCTCTTCCGTTTCCTCCCGTTTCTCCCTTTCAGGTTCGTCTGTCCCCGCTGGTGCCTCTTCCTCCTGCAGGAAGGGTGGATGGCGAGACGCGAACCCGGGCGGGACGTCTTGTCAAACCGCCTGACCGCTATGGCGATGTTGCCTAGCTATCCTAGCGCATGAGCCGTGGTCGCCATGTCACCATTGTATTTGCCTGTCGTTTCGGAGAGGAAGGATGTAGATGAGATATGCATGTGCCTTTAACATAGTGACCTCATACCTACTAACCACTCCCCATATCACAAGTATAACTACAACCTCCCCACCCACAGATCGTTCTCTAGTTCCTGTGACAGACCACGTACAGCTAGTGCAATGTATAATGATCCAGTATGAATAAAGATAGTAAAGTAACGATGCCTCGTTATCAATCCTTTACACTAAGGAAAGATATTTTTTCTCTTTCTGTGATAGCATTGGAGCCAGGGTTTGGCTGGTGTTTTGGCTACTTGGCTTTGAGGACCCTAGAGGTTTGTGGGGTTTTTTTGGGAGGCTTCTGGACTGAGGAAGTCTCTGTGTGTTGTGAGGGAGGTTTTCTTCCCTATTGGTGGTAGCATTGGTGCCCAGGGTTTAGCTGGTGCTTTGGCTACATTTGATATGGAGTCTAGATGGAAGGACTTTACTGAAGCTCCTAGTCGGGAGTTGTTTGATCGAGGTACGAAAGAGCATTTGATTTGGCTGGCAGGGAATTATGAAATGCCTATTGACCCACATGCAAAGAAACAGGTAATTAAATCGGTGGTGTGGGCTGCGTTGGTGGAGAGTGGGGTTGTGCCTGGCGGTGCAGACAGTCCCACACCTTCCATTCAGCCTGGTCAGAACATGGAGGCCGTAATTAAACTAAAGGAGATGGAGCTTGAGTCACAGAGAATGGCGTCCGCCTTAAAAAAGGATGAACTCATGAATGTTCTTGAAATGAAACGGCTGGAGCTTGAGCAGGAAACCAGAAGGGCAGCGATTAGGCTGCGTGACTTGGAATTGGATGCCTCCCGGGTTCCTTCTAGGGTTTACGGAAATTTGAGGACTGGCGAAGGTCCTGTGAGCTACTATTGTAGAGGGGGAGGGCACATGTTTAAGGAGTGTCCTGTTCGGAAGCAGAAAAAGGAAAAGACTGTGGTTTTGGTGGGTACACAGAAGGCACCTGTGGTACCTGAGGTGCCTGAGTCTGATAAGTGTAGGGATGATTCTGCGTTCATCAATAAGGGGTTTGTTTCTCTGGAGGATAGAGTTCCAGTATCCATCTTGCGTGATACTGGTGCTGCTCAGTCCTTTAAAGTGGATAGTGTACTGCCGTTTTCGGCGGAATCATCGGTTGGGTCAAGTGTCCATGTGGTAGGATTCGGGATGGATGACATGGTAGTACCTTTGGATACCGTGAGTCTCGAGTCCGAGTTGGTTTCAGGCCGGGTAACTGTTGGGTTACGGCCGTGTTTTCCCGTTGAGGGAGTTTCAGTAATTTTGGGGAATGACTTGGCAAGAGATGGAGTTTTGGTTACTCCTGAGGTGACGGCTGTTCCGATGGTGCAGAGTCCTGATAGGTCGGCTATGCAGCATCCGACGGTCTTCGCAGCTTGTGCTGTCATGAGGGCTATGGCTGAGAGCCAGGCGAAGTTTGAGGATGTAGTGGACCTGAGTGAGAGCAATTTTGGGGATCTGGATGAGGGATCCTGTGTTGTGAAGGGTGTTTCTACATCTCAAGATGAGATAGAGTCTGAAAATGGGCCGGTGTCGCTGTCAAGTGACCGGCTGATTGAGGAGCAAAAGGGTGATCAAAGTTTGTCTGAGCTGTTCGACCGCGCGGTGCCTGAGGGGAATATGGATTCCACAGAAAAGGGTTTTTTTCTAAGGGAGGGCTTACTGATGCGAAAGTGGTCTCACTTGGATGTATCTGGGCATGATGATTGGAGCGTTGTTGATCAGATTGTAATACCTCGTCGGTATAGGGACGAGATACTCTGTTTGGCTCATGATGGTCCTCTGGGTGGACATTTGGGAGTCAATAAGACGAATGACCGTATCTTATGGAATTTTTTTTGGCCAGGGTTGAAGAAGGACGTGAAACAGCATTGCAGGTGTTGTCACATTTGCCAGGTGGCAGGAAAGCCGAACCAATCGATGGTTCCTGAGCCTTTGTATCCAATCCCTGTGGTCGGTGAGCCGTTTGAGCGGATTCTAGTTGATTGTGTGGGTCCCCCACCTCGGACAAAGGGGGGCAACAAGTTTTTGTTGACAATAATGTGTGCGTCTCCCCGTCTTCCGGAGGTGGTCCCTTTGCGTAGAATTACTGCCCCTACCATTGTGAAGTCTCTCACTAAGTTTTTTTCGTTGTTCAGTTTACCCAAGGTGGTGCAGAGTGACCAAGGTTCCAACTTCATGTCGAAGGTTTTTGGTCAGGTAATGGGTAATCTTGCTTCTGCTCAGTCTAGGATGAAGGGGTGGTTCGACAGGAAGGCTTCGAGTAGGAATTTTTCTCCAGGTGACAAGGTCCTGGTGTTGTTGCATATTCCTGGTTCGAATCTGCAGGCTCGGTATAGCGGTCCCTATCAGGTGGTTAAGAAGGTTGGTGAAAGGGATTATGTTATTGGTACCCCTGATCGAAGGCGTAAGACTCAGCTCTGTCATGTCAACATGATGAAGCAGTACCATGAGCAGGAGCCTGTGGAGGTTGATGGGGAGGTGCTGTGTCCTTCGGTTTCGTCTAAGCCTGTTTTGGCTGCGGTGGTGCCCCCTGACACGGGTGGTGATGTGGGTGAGGCACGGTTGTCTGTGGCAGTGACGCAGGGAAGGCTGTGTAACTCTGAGGCTTTGGAGTCGCTTCCCTTGCGTTTGTCGCATTTGACTGAAAGTCAGCGAGGTGATCTGCTTTGTTTGGTGAAGTCAAATGGGTCACTGTTCTCGCATGTGCCTTCTCAGACGTCTGTGCTGCAGCATGACATTGACGTGGCCAGTGCTGCACCCATTAAACAGCATCCGTATCGGGTCAACCCTGACAAGCGTCATCGTCTAGGGAGTCAGGTTGACTATATGCTGCGGCATGGCATTGCTGAATCTAGTTGTAGTCCGTGGAGTTCTCCGTGTCTACTGGCAACGAAGGCTAATGGGGAGGACAGGTTTTGCACGGACTTTCGGAAAGCCAATGCAGTAACTAAGCCGGATTGCTATCCTCTCCCACAAATGGAGGATCGTGTGGGAAGTGCGTCGTTTGTGTCCAAATTGGACTTGTTAAAAGGGTATTGGCAAGTTCCCTTGACTGGGCGGGCGAGGGAGTCTCTGCGTTCGTTACGCCTGATAACTTTCTGCAGTATACGGTGATGGCATTTGGGATGCGCAATGCGCCGGCAACTTTCCAACGATTGGTCAACATGGTTTTGTCTGGTTTGACCTTCTGTGAGGCATACCTTGATGATTTGGTTGTGTGCTCCAGGTCGTGGATCGAACACATCGGTCATCTGAAGGAGGTATTCCATCGGCTAGCGGATGCAAAGCTAACTATCAATCTGGGGAAGTGTGAATTTGGCCAGGCCACGGTAACGTATCTGGGTAAGGTGGTGGGCCGGGGTCAGGTTCGCACTCTCAAAGAAAAGGTGGAGCATATTGTCGCATTTCCTGCTTCAACCTCGAGGACTGAACTGCGTAGGTATCTGGCTATGGTTGGATACTATAGGGGATTCTGTCCAAACTTCTCTGCGGTGGCTGCCCCTTTGACAGATTTGCTGAGTTCGAAGGTAGTTTTTGTGTGGTCCGCAGAGTGTCAACAAGCTTTTGATCATACAAAAAGTCTTCTGGTGCGCGCACCTGTGCTTGCGGCACCTGATTTTGAGCTACCATTTAAGCTGGCAGTGGATGCTAGTGATCGTGGGGTTGGGGGAGTTCTTCTACAGGATGATTCAGATGGGGTGGAGCATCCAGTTTCGTACTTCTCTAAGAAGTTTAATCAACATCAGAAGTGGTACTCCACCATTGAGAAAGAGGCCCTTGCTATGTTGATGTCTCTGAGTCATTTTGAGGTTTATGTTGGCTCCTCGAATGTCCCTGTCATCGTACTCACGGATCATAATCCGTTGGTATTTTTGAATAATATGAAAAATAAGAACCGCCGGTTAATGAGCTGGAGTTTGCAGCTGCAAGACTATAACCTGGAGGTCAGGCATATCCGTGGCAAGGATAATGTCTTGGCTGACGCCTTGTCGTGCCAGTGGAGTTTAGCTCCTGAATAGTTCCGGGAATTTGGTGGTGTTTTTTCTCTCTTCCAAAACTTATTCAGTATCTTTGGGTGGGGTGTGACGCGCTCCCCCTCCTGGTCAATGTTGTGTGTTAACCTCTGTTTCTTCCCCAAATGCAGCCTGGAAGGATCCTGTACCTGATTGGCCAGGCTGCGTCAGGTGACGGCTGGCTCATCCCCAGTATAAATGGAAGATTTCCCAGAGTTCTCTCTTTTTCGGTGACGACCCTGCCTCGTGAGGTTGTGCTGGTGTGAGCTGTGAAAGGACCGGCCACATGGCATAGAACTTCGTGTGATTCCATCATTTTGTAGTACCAAATATTGGATTGGGCTGTCCTTAGACGTTATCGGTATTTTGTTTCAGGGATAGCTTTCTTTTAGGCAGGTTTAGAGCCTCGGGTTCGACGGTCCATCGCGTGACTGGCCTGAGCACCTTTAAGTTGTTTATTAATCCATTCATCCTGGTCTGGGTTGTTTGAAGCAGGTTTGGGTTTTGGGGTGTTATCAATAATTAAACTATTTTTGAACGTAAACCTGGCTTTTGGACTTATGTTACGCGACTGAAATGCCTGCTTTCGGGAGTCGTAACACACCGTTATCCAAATTAAACTCCATTAGGCACTTTTTGGCCCACTTATCTAGGACCTCCTCAAGACACGACCTTCCATTTACAAAGCCATTCTGACTGTCCCTAATGAACACAACCTCTACATTAAATACTCTGGCTGATGAAGGTCAATGTGCTCATAGCCTTCTTGACCACCCTCTCTACCTGTGATGCTACTTTCAAGGACAGTGCACCTGCAATGATGATGATGATGATGCATTTTATTTGCTGGCGCCTTTCTGGATACCCAAGGACACCTTACAGGACATAAAATCACAATACATTTATCAATATTTAAATCTTGACACGTTACAATTTAACAAAGAAACATATAAACATATAATCAGAGTAAAATAAGTTATAAAGACATCACAAATACATAAATTAAAAACTGAAATTTGATCCAAAGAAGACAACAACAAAAATTCAGAAAACACAATATGGGATCTTATTGAAACATATAAAATTATTAAGAGATTGGACATGCTGGAGGCAGGAAACATGTTCCTGGTGTTGGGGGAGTCCAGAACCAGGGGCTACAGTTTAAGAATAAGGGGTTGGCCATTTGGAACGGAGATGAGGAAAAACTGGTGAGTGTGGTTGAGAGGAGTGATCTAGGAGTACAAATAAATAGTTCCCTAAAAATCACAGATACACGGGGCGATGAGAATGCTTCTGGCACACTGGCTTTCAACAGTCAGCAAAATGCGTACAGATGTTATGTTTAATATGACAACAAGAGATTACCCATTTATGACTGCTATAGATGCTCAAGTTATGGAATTAGTTTGGATAGAGATGAAAAATGGTAGAAGTAAAAAATCGTTGGTGGAGTAGATAGTTTGGTAGTAGTAATGGTAATTATTATCCAACAGGATAAAGAATAAATCAAGAAATAGTGATAGTCAATATGGTACAACAATAATCCATGCAATTTTATTCATCACATGAGAAGATCAGGTCGAGGCTCGCTGGTCACTGCCACTGCTACCCAGAAATGCCAGCAAACAGGGTTGTGCTGGGGGAACCCACCCATGGAAAACGTGACTCAATACGGCCATTCAAGACATAAATGGGCAAGCATGACCTTGAGGAATTCTTAGTGTGAGTTTCAGAAAAATAAAGGTTCAGGCAGCAGGCTAATTTAGTCCTAGTATTACAAAGTAAGAGATTTAGTTAATGACCTCATAGTATAGGAACCCCACAGGAAAGTGATCATAGCATGGTTGAATTATAAATTCAGTTTGAAAGTGAGATATTTGTGTCTAAAACTACTACTAAAACTCAAAGGCAATTACCATGGTGTGAGGACCGTAACCCAAAGTGGACTCGGAAAATCGATTCATAGGTAAGCCAGCAGACCATGAGTGCAGTTAGACACAAAATGCTGAAGTAACTCTGCGGGACAGGCAGTATCTCTGGAGAGTAGGAATGGGTGACGTTTTGGGTTGAGACCCTTTTGTAGACGTTTTAAGGAGATGGGTCATACTCTGTGATTTCAGCTCAAAGTGGGAAACAGATCTTTAACATTTGAAGTCACAATTACTAGTAGTAGCAGGCCTCCTTCGGCCATGACTGACCATGGGTGATGCATCTTAGTTTGAAGGTGATGTGTGGTCGGATGCAAGCCTGGGCGATGTCATATGGAGGACAGGCTGTTGCCCATGCAGCACGTCCCCCCCTCTCCACGGCGCTGATCGATCCAAAGGAACAGCAGGGCCGTTACAGTTTGGCACCAGCGCTGTCGCAGGAGCTGCCAGAGCGAGGTTGTAGACAACGACGAACTGCCTTAGGGGCTCCGGATCTTCTTGAGGTTTACTCCTGGAGCAATTTCCATGACTGGATATGGCCACAAGGCAGTGGAGGTTTTAAATCAGAGTTTTCCCTCTCCTTGATGGACTGCCTTCCCAGGCTGATGTGCCCCATCTGCCTGAGACTCGTGGGGGCGGGAGCGTCTACCTTCCCCTGCAGGTCTATAGCACCTGCCCACTGCCCACAATTACTATTTTACAAAATAATCACAGAATGGACTGGGATGGAGAAAGTACTCGGTATTTCCAGTGGCAGCTTACAGTAGGGGTCGGCAACCTTGTTCTGCATAGGAGCCAGGACCCATGTGTGTGAGCGGATGGCAGGCCACATCTATCGCCATAGTTAATAAATAATTAATGTACGTTTTTTTAATTCGCAACAAAATTGTAACAAAAAGACAATTACCCCCGCGGCAAACTACAACTAAAGTGCAACACTGTGGCCGGAGCGGAATTCCTCACCGACCCCGCTGATGCTTCGCTTTCCTCCAGCCTGCCCGCCGCTGGGCTCCCGAGGAAACCGCTCCAGCACCGCCTCGCCGAAGCCGCTCTCAGCCCACCTGAGTTTCACATATGCCGCGGCACCGGGGTGGGGGACGCGATATGGAAGTGTGTGTGTCTGTGTGTGTGTGTGTGTGTGTGTGTGCTACTCTCGGATAAGTGTTGTGTGTGTTCTGTGTTACACCTGCGGCCCGGATGATTTCGGGTTACGGGCCGGATCTGGCACTTGGGCCGTAGGTTGACGACCCCCTGCTTACAGAAAGCTGCACGTTTCAACAATGTTTCAATTATGCTTTTATTGTCAAATGGGTGAAGTGCAAAGGCACAGCGGAATACTTTTCAAACAGGTTGCTTTAATATTGAATGCACTTAGGACACTTAGTTGTCAAATAATTTTATTTTTCCATATGGAATTAAACAGAGATACAGAGATAAACTTAAGTAATTTGGTAGAAATGGAGAACATTTTATTATCTTCTCAAACCAATGCCTTGTTGTATGAATACCAAACAATGCTGGAGATCACTGCATACTGATTCACTAAGGTAATGCATCCTTTCAAAATTATCAGGCAGCGTAGATATACATGACATGTAATACTGCAGATTAGTGGGAGAAAATGCTCACATGCATGAAGTCAGACACAAATATCGATGCAATTATTTTTTTTAAAGCAGATTTTAAAATATTACCTTTGACTAAATGTGGCTATGCTATAACCTATAGTCACACATCATGGAAACAGGCCTGCGGGTTCAATGTATTGATGAACAAGCACCCACTGCCTTTAATCTCAATCTTTTCCTCTTGTATCCCCATCAACTGCCATGGATTTTCTTTCCATCCATTTGTTCCAGGGCTAATTTACAGAAGGAGCTAACCAGCACATCTTTGACATGTGGGATGAAGTTGAGACACCTGGAGGAAACCCATATGGTCACAGAGAGAGAGCACGGAGGTGCAGCGGTAGAGTTGCTGCCTCACAGCGCCAGAGACCCGGGTTCGAACTTGACTGCGGGTGCTGTCTGTATGGAGTTTGTACGTTCTCCCCGTGACCTGCGTGGGTTTTCTCCGGGATCCACTGTTCCCTCCCACACTCCAAAGACGTGCAAGTTTGTAGGTTAATTGGTATGGTATAAATGTAAATTGACCCTACTCTATGATATTGTTCGAGTATGGGGATCGCTGGTCTGTGCAGACTCGGTGGGCCGAAGGGCCTGTTTCTGCGCTGTATCTCTAAACTAAACTAAAGATAAACTCTATACAGACAGCATCAGAATTGATCCCAAATCAGTCGAGTTGTGAAGCAGCAGCACTAACTACTGTATTTTGCTGTAACAGGAATTAAATAGGTTTTGACCCAGTCATATAAAAATAGTGGGTTTTATGGAAATCCAAAGAGAAGTTGTGGTATTTTGATTTTTAAAATGAGTTCAAGTTCACAGGTTCAAAATCTAACAAATTTCTTTTAACTTTTTGTTCCTATTTTGATGTTGTTCATGTTTGCAATGTGGCACAGCCCCAGTTTTAGGCCTGGGCATTGTACATGGCACCATGCAAATAAACAGAATTAATATTCATTAACAACTGTAGCATTGAGAATTTAGCCTTGGTGCTGAAACAAAACTTTGCCCTTGTAATTAAAATCAAAAACATTATTACCTTGGCATGTTCAACTGCAAGTTGTTCAATAATGAAACGCCAAGAACAAATGACAAGTATATAATTGCCAATAACAGGGTCACTGCAACATCTAAATACTATACATAGAAACATAGAAAATAGGTGCAGGAGTAGGCCATCCTGCCCTTCGAGCCTGCACCGCTATTCAATATGATCATGGCTGATCATCCAACTCAGTATCCTGTACCTGCCTTCTCTCCATACCCCCTGATCTCTTTAGCCACAAGGGCCACATCTAACTCCCTCTTAAATATAGCCAATGAACTGGCCTCAACTACCTTCTGTGGCAGAGAGTTCCAGAGATTCACCACGCTCTGTGAAAAATGTTTTTCTCACAGTTCTACTTCCATGTTTTAATCTATCTACTACCTACCTGCCATATTGACCACAAAGAGAAAAAGTCCCACAACACTTTTTCACGAAAGGCCAAGAATTCTCCCCAGCAAGAGGTAGCACAGTCGTGCAGCAGTAGAGTTGCGGCCTGACATCACCAGAGACCCGGGATACAGTCATGACTACGGGTGCTGTCTGTATGGAGTTTGTACATTCTCTCCGTGACTGCCTGGGTTTTCTCCCACACCCCAAAGATGTACACAGGTATGTAAGTTAACTGTCTTTTGTTAAAATTGTAAATTGTCCCTAGTGTGTAGGATAGTGCTAGTGTATGGGGTGATTGCTGGTCGGCACGGGCTCCGTGGGCTGAAGGGCCTGTTTCCACACTGTATTTCTAAAAGGTCTAAATCTGGGAATTTATCACTCTACCAATACAATGGAACAAAGTTTATCTGTTCATTATCACACTGTTTTTGAAGTGGTTTCACTCTAGAAAGTTTATACATTGGTATAAAGTAGTAATGTTCTAAGGCCGTGAAAGCATTTCTTTATTGCACCATTTTTAATCTACAATTTCTGTCTCTGTGGGAATATTTCAAACGCTTAAATAGCCCATTTAGGTGATTTAAATAAAATTAACCTCTCCACTAAAGAATGAATTTAAGATTAATGCAAAGGTGTTTCCAATTCAGGATCAAGGTGTGGCATATTTCCATTTAGGTGTAAATTAATATTGTGTTCACTAGCATGGAAATTCTCAAAGCATTATGGCTTTTAACCAATTTTCAAAACTAGTAACAATTTGTGAGCTTGCAATAATTCCTTAAACATTCACTTTCAATACCTTTCACATCACAAATATAATATAGTATATTTCTAGTATATATTGTAATGCTATATTTGATGGTGATCTGTATTTTACAATAGTTTACTAAATGCAATTTGGCTTCATTTCTGCGATGCTAATCCTCACGAACTGTTTATCCAGCTTCTTCGGCAGAGCAGTCAATACCAGCATAGGTGAATTTCTCAAAAAGTGTTGTGTTCACATAGGTCTGAGTGGACATTAAGAATATAGAATGAATTAATACAAGAATAAATATGAAATAGACACTTTGCAAATGAGAACACACATCCCATCCAGCTTTCCTACCTGCAAGAAAGGTTAGCACAAGGTTTTATCTTAAGGTCTTTTCCTGAGACATTGAGGGAAGATACAGATATCTAAGATTATGAAGGTAGACAAAAATGCTGGAGAAACTCAGCAGGTGGCAGCATCTATGGAGCGAGGGAAGAGGCGACGTTTCGGGTCGAGACCCTTCTTCAGACTGAGTCGGGCGAAAGGGAAACATGAGATAAACAGTAGACGGTGGTGTAGAGGGATATAGAACAAATGAATGAAAGATAAGCAAAAATGTAACAATGATGATACGCACGCACGCACACACACACACACACACACACACACACACACACACACACACAATCACACAATCAACACACACACACACACACACACACACACACACACACACACACACACACACACACACACACACACACACACACACACACATCGCAAAGGCGGGGGCCAGGGAAAGCGGGGGAGCGCTGTCTGAAATTCACCCCGCAATGAAGAGGAAGGTAAATGGCTGTCACAGTGTACGGTAAGTCCTTTAGAGAGCGGGGGGGGGGGGGGGGAGGGGGGGGGGAGAAAAGGAGAGAGTAGGGGAGAGAATGAGTGGAGATGCTTTCAAAAAGTATAATAAAGTTTAGCGGGCATTTAACCTACCGGTCAGTTTTCCCTGGTCCTGAAAACTCCAATGAGCCAATGAAAATTCCCGGTCAGTGAAGGAGATTGCCTACGGCTGCCCTCGACTGCCTGTAACTACATAGCGACCCCACTCCACTACAAGTCAAAAAGACCCATGCCGACCAAATTTAACTCGCGGAAAAATTTTCAACATGCTGAAAATTTTCGGCGACCTAGCTGAGGCCGCGAGTATTCGGGAACTGCCTTTGAGCATGAAGGAGAGTTCCAGTGACTTCATAGGACCTCCTAGGACCTCCTGTCGACCATGCTGCGAGTTTGAGTCGAGGGAAAACTCTTCTAAACTCGCAGATTAGGTCGCTGCAGTGGGACAGCCCTTTAACCATGGGAAGGTAGGGCAGATCAAGGGTAAAGGGGGGAATTTGTGTTTGTGATCAAGGGATGTAGGCGAGGTATTAAATGAATACTTTGCTTCTGTTTTCACCAAGGAGAACAGCGAGATCAGTACGGAGAATACTAACATGCAAGAGCAGTTTGACATCAAGATGAAGGTGGAGTTGAAACATATTAAGGTTGATAAATCGCTGGAGTCTGATTGGATCTATTCCAGGTTATTGGGAGAGGCAAGAGAGGAGATTGTACTATCTTGACAAAGAACTTTTCTACATTTTAAAATGTTCTGATAGGATCTGCATCAATATTTCCTCGAAGATAGACATAAAATGCTGGAGCAACTCTGGGACAGGCAGCATCTCTGGAGAGAAGGAATGGGTGATGTTTTGGATCGAGACCCTTTCGACCTGAAATGTCACCCATTCCTTCTCTCCAGTGATGCTGCCTGTCCTGCCGAGTTATTCCAGCATTTTGTGTCTATCTTCGGTGTAAACCAGCATCTGTAGTTCCTTTCCTACACAATACTTCCTCTGGCTGCTGGTTCCATACACCTACCATCCTTTGTGTAAAAAAAATAGGCCCCCTCAGGTTCCTATTAAATCTTCCCCCCCTCCCCCCCCCCCCTCACTTTAAACGTATGTCCTCTGGTTCTCGTTTGCCCTACTCTGGGCAAGAAACTCTGTTTTTCCCCCGATCTATTCCGCTCATGATTTTGTACACCTCCATAAAATCACCCCTCATCCTCTTGCGCTCCAAGGAATAAAGTCCTAGCCTGCCCAACCTCTCCCTATACCTATAGCTGACAACATCCTGGTAAATTGTCTCTGCAATCCTTCCAGCTGTTATATATTCCCCGTTTGGATGAGAATGTTGGTGATCCGATTTGTATGTTTGCAGATGGCACCAACATTGGTGGTGTAGTGGACACAGAAGAAGGTCACAACAGGATCTAGATCAACTGGGAAAGTGGGCAGAGGAATGACCGATGGAATTTAACTTAGACAAGCACAAAGGAATGCATTTGGGGAATTAAACCAGGGCAAGACACATACAGTGAACTGCAGGACATCTTGGAAAGTGTTGTAGGGGATAGAACTAGGAATATAAATACATAGTTGCCCAAAAATGTTGATGCAGTTAGATTGAATGGTGCAGGTGGCATATGGCATGCTTGTTGTCAGCTGCTGGGCATTGCGTACAAGAGACAAATCGTTTATGGTCGTATGTCAATAGTACTCCAAATGTGGCCTAATTTAAATGTAAGATGCCCTCCCAACATCTATACTCAATACTCTGACTGTTGAAGTCCAATATGCCGAAAGCCTTCTTGACCATCCTATCGAACTGCAATGCCAGTTTCATGAGGTTTCGAGAAGGGGGTGATTGGCTACATCGAGATTTGAGGACTGGAATTAGTAGGATCAGATCTGGGATTGGTAAATGGGTTGGAGTAAGAACTAGGCCCAGGTTGTGCCAAGGGTTGTGAGGAGAATTGTTAGTGGCTGAAGGTAGAGACACAAGAGGCAGTAGATGACAGAATCTGGAGCAAATAAATAAACTGCTGGAGCTTGAACGTTTGACGGCACTGGGCCTGTGCTCGCTGGCATTTAGGAGGGGGGACATCATTGAACTTACCAAATAGTGAAAAACCTGGATAGAGTGGATGCGGAGAGGATATTGACACTAGTGGGAGAGTCTAGGACCAAAGGGCACAGCCTCAGAATAAAAGGATAAGAATAGTACATGTCCCAGATAGAACAATGAAATTCTTACTTGCAGCAGCACAACAGAATATGAAAACACAGTACATTGTAAATAATATAATAAAAGAGAACAAATAGTTCAGTGTGTATACACATATTCTCACACATACTCACACGCACGCATGCGTACACATAAAAAACAAACAATAATAGTGCAATAATAGACTGTAGTTCACTGCTTAATGGAGGTTGTAGTGTTTAATAGCCTGATGGCTGTAGGGAAGAAAATGTCCAGATTCAAAAAATTGTCTAAGGGAAAGAAAGCTTGTGATCTGGCAAGTTTTTTTTCACAGAGAAGTGAGTGTCTGGAATGCATTGTCAGGGGTGGAGGCAGATATGATAGCGGCGTTTAAGAGGCTCTTGGATAGGCACATGGAACTGCAGGGTACAGATGGATATGGACCATGTACAGGCAGATGAGATCAATTTAACTAGGCATCATGTTCGGCACAACTATTGTGGGCCGAAGGGCCTGTTCCTGAGCTGTATGTTCTTATAGACTCACCTTCCTCTCCTCAAGCATTCTGTTCAGCGATACCAGTATCTGACCAAACATCGGCCTCTCATAAGGCTTTTCTCGCCAACACTGTCTCATCAATTCATACCTGAAAGAATTATATTTGATGATTCACAACTTCTCTCACTGCGCATGCTAAATCACTTTAATGTTCAGTTAGATGAGCTTTAAAGCAGCATCGTTTCTCTTGTTAATATCAAAACTTTCTTAATAAACCCAACAGTGGATTCAGGAAATATTTCTTCATGCACACAATGCAAGACTCATTCCAGCCGAAGGTGCCCACAGTGAGGGGCAGAAGCCTGTCCCTCAAAGCACGGCATCTCGGTTAATTATGGACCAACCTGCCTCACAGGTTTGGCAAATGTAAGAGGAATAGGCTCTGCTGTTAGTTGATGAGAGGTGAGTGGGATAGGAAAGGAGGTTCTTGTGCAGCATACTCTCTTAGAAGGTACCATCTGGTCATGAATGCAGAATACAAAAATAGGGATGTAATGCTAATGCTCTATCAGGCGCTGGTCAGACTGCATTTGGAGCATTGTGGGCAATTTTGGGCCCCATATCAGAGGAAGGACATTCCGGCGCTGGAGAGGGTCCAGAGGAGGCTTACGAGAATGATCCGAGGAATGATTGGGTTAACATAAGATGAATGTTTGATGGCACTGGGCCTGTACTTGCTGGCGTTTAGAAGGATGAAGGGGACCTCATTGAAACTTACCGAATAGTGAAAGGACTGGATGGATTGGATGTGGAGATGACGTTTCCACTAGTGGGAGAGTCTAGGACCAGAGGTCACAGCCACAGAATTAAAGAATGTTCCTTTAGGAAGGAGATGAGGAAGAATTGCTTTAATCAAAGGGTGGTGAATCTGTCGAATTAATTGCCACAGAAGGCTGTGGAGGTAGTCAATGGATATTTTTAAGGCAGAGATAGATATATTCTTGATTAGTGCGGATGTCAAGGGTAATGGGAAGAAGGCAGGAGAATAGGGGAAGATAGATCAGCCATGATTGAATGATGGAGTAGACTTAATTGGCCGAATGGCCTAAATCTGCTCCTATCACTTATGATCTTATGATGCACATCATAAACCAGCATTCATCGAAACATAGAAATATAGAAAATAGGTGCAGGAGGAGGCCATTCAGCCCTTCGAGCCAGCACCGCCATTCATTGTGATCATGGCTGATCGTCCCCAATCAATAACCCGTGCCTGCCTTCTCCCCATATCCCTTGATTCCACTAGCCCTTACTGTATCTAACTCTCTCTTAAATCCATCCAGTTATTTGGCCTCCACTGCCTGGTGTAGCAGGGAATTGCACAAATTCACAACTGTCTGGGTGAAAAATTTTTTTCTCACCTCAGTCTTAAATGGCCTCCCCTTTATTCTAAGAAATGTTGATAACATTCCACAGACTCGCCCATGTTAAATGCTGATTTGTATGTCTCAGCCAGGACTGATGATCTTATGAATTAAGTCAAATTCTGATTGAAGCTTGCACATGATCATTTGGAAAAGAGAGACCAGCAAATGGCTTAACAAAAACATTGTCACCAAGGATGAGGCAGGTTGGCCCATAATTAACCGAGATGCCGTGTTTTGAGACGAGGTGCTTGCAAATGCCAACGATTTAAGTAGGAAAGGTTTAGCACCAGCTGAGTGCAGACGTAATTCCATGCACCCATTTGGAGAAGAATGATCTTCTTCTTATCGAGTCCACACACAAGATTATAAGTTGTTCAGCCAGAGCTGAACAACATTTCTCGGCATCTTCAGACAATGGTGTCTGTCTTGTCGCTTCTTGTGCGTGGTGGTGGAAAGATTGGTGGAAACAGGGCCGCGACGTGAACGCTCTTTCCTTGAACCCAAGAAGAATGGTGAAGACCTACACTTCATCAACACAATTGGGTGGTTTCTCCATCCGGTATCCTAGTGGCAGCTTCTCGTAGAGTTCTGCGCAGGTCATTCCACAGTAGGGTGTGCCACCTGACCAGAGGCAAGAAGTAGAAAGAATCATTTTATCAGAACTTTTGCCCCAAATCACTTGTTGATAACATTTCGCAGTCGGTACAAAGCTGGACAGCTTTCAACATACATCCCCCATCGCGTCTTTTCCCTTCCACCCGGCATAATTCCCTGCCCACCACACAGCTTTCCACCCCGTACTAGTCATGCACCTGCCCTTGCAACAGCCCCGCACCCAGATCTCTCTCTCTCTCTCTCTCTCTCACACACACACACACACACACCTACAGACACACACAGTTCTTGCTTGGAAAACTATCCCCTGCAACAAATGACTTCCCACAATCAGATGCTGACCTTCCCAGAGATGGCAGAGCGAAGTGAGTGATTTGAATAATATTACTCACCCAAGCTAACAATCTCCCACAAAAGGACGCCATAGGACCATCTGCGGAAAACAGTGTATACTTTGGGAATATGCTTAATAAAGTTCCTTTCTAAAAACATTCATAGGTCTTTTCAATATGAATTTCATTCAACCACTTTTATGAATTTACTGAGGCTGTTTTAAAATCATGGAGTCACACAGCACGGAAACAGACCCCCCGATCCAAATCCTCCATGACGATCAAGATGACTAATTTAAGCTAGTTCCATTTGCTCATTTTTGGCCCATATCGCTCCAGATCTTCCCTATCCATGTACCTGTTCAACGGACTTTAAAATGCTGTTATCGTACCTAATTCAACTAGCCCCTCTGGCAGATTGTGCTATATACCCAACACCCTCAGAGTAAAAAGGTTATCCCTCAGGATCCTATTAAATCTTTTCCCTCTCACCTTAAACCTATGTTCTCTGGTCTTTGATTCTCTTATCCTGGGTAAAATACTCTGTGCATTCACCCTATCTATTCCCCTCATAATTTAATACACCTTTATAACATCATTCCGCAGCCTCCTGCACTGGAAGGATTAATGTCCGAGTCTGCCCAACCTCTCCCTCCAGCTCGGGTTCTCAAATCCCAGCAACATTATCAGAAATATTCTTGGCACACTTTATTTTAGTTTAGAGATACAGTGTGGAAACAGGCCCTTTGGTCCGCTGAGTCCGCGCCGAACTGCGATCACCCGCACACTAGTTCGATCTTACACACTAGGTACAATTTACAGAAGCCAATTAACCTAGGAACGTGCAAGTCTTATCAGCTTAATGACATCCTTCCTATAGCAGGGTGACCAAACCTCAACAGAGTACTCCAAATGCGGCCTCACTAACATCTTGTACAACAGTAAGATAACATCCCAACATCTATACTCAATACCTTACCTGATGTAGGCCGATGTACCAAAAGCCTTCTTGACCACCCCATCCAACTGTGACACCACTTTCAAAATCAATATCTTATATTTATCTGCATTAAACTAATTTAATGATTACTTAGCCTACTTGCCCAGCTGATGCAAATTTACTAATCATGCCTTACATATTCTCATCCAAGTTATCGATATAAACCACAGACTGCAGTGAGGCCAGCACTGATCCCTGAAGCACACCATGAGTTACAGACCTCTTGTTCGAAAACCACCACTCCATCGCCACCCTCTTCTTACTTCCATGAAGTCGAGTTATCTACCTCTCCCTGGATCCCATTCGATCTAGTCTTCCAGAGCAGCACACAAGTGGAACTTGATCCATGCTCTATCTCCAAACTAAGACTAAAGGTTTTGCTGACATCTTTATAGACAAAGTTCAACAAGGTTCCACATGGTAGGCTGCTCTGGAAGGTGAGATCGCATGTGATCTAATGAATGGATAGAAAATTGGCTTCATGGAAGGAAGCTGAAGGTGATGGTGAAGGTTTTCTTCAGACTGGAGGCCTGTAAATGGTGGTGTGCCTCAGGGTTCGGTGCTGGGCCCATTGCTGTTTGTCATCTATATCAATGATTTGAATGAGAACATACATGGCATGATTAGCAAGTTTGCAGTTAACACAAAAGTGGGAGGAATTGTAGATAGTGAAGATGGTTGTTAAAAATTGTAGCAGGATCTTGCTCGGTTGGGTAGGTTGGATGAGGAATAATTGATGGCAATTAACACACAGAAATGTGACGTGTTGCATTTTGGAAAGTCTAATACAGCCAGGACCTCAGTCAATGGCAGGGCTCTGAGGAGTGTTGTAGAGCAGAGGGATCTAGGAGTGCAGGTGCATGGCTCCTTGAAAATGGTGCCATAGTTAGATAGGATGGTCAAAAATGCTTTTGGCACATTGACCTTCATCAGTCAGAGTACCGAGTATAGAAGATGGGAGGTCATGTTGCACTTATATAAAATGTTGGTGAGGCCACATTTAGAGCATTGTGTTTTGGTCACCATGTTATAGAAAGATGTTGTCAAGCTGGAAAGGGTGCAGAGAAGATTTACAAAGGTTTTGCCAGGACTCGAGGGCCTGAGTTATAGGGAAAGGTTGAGCTTACTGGGACTTTATTCCTTGGAGAGTAGAGGATGAGGGGTGATCATCTGGAGACGTACAAAATCATGAGAGGAATAGATCAGGTAAATGCCCAGACTAGGTGAATCAGAACCAGAAGACATAGGTTAAGGTGAGGAAAAAGTTAATAGGGAATCTGAGGGGTACAATTTTACACAAAGGATGGTGGGTGTATGGAACGAGCTGCCAGAGCAGGTAGTTGAGGCAGGTACTATCACAATGTCTAAGATACATTTTGACAGGTACTAGAGGGATATGGGCCAAATGCAGGTAATGGGACTAGTGTAGATGGGACGTATGTCGGCATGGGTACGTTGGGCCAAAGGCTCTGTTTCCACGCTGTATTACTCTTTGACTCAATATGTCTCTACATATTGCCTGAGGAAACTTTCCTGAACACAATTGATAAATTCCAAAGAAAGACACAAAATACTGGAGTAACTCAACGGGACAGGCAGCATCTCTGGAGAGATGGAATGGGTGACGTTTCTGGTCGAGACCCTTCTACAGACTAGTCAGCAGAATGGGAAACGAGATGATGATGTAGACATGATGTATAGAGATATAGAACAAATGAATGAAAGATATGCAAAAAAGTAACGATGATAAAGGAAACAGGCCATTGTTAGCAGTGGTTGAGGTGAAAACGAGTTACAGACAATGAGACTCAACAAGACTACTTTGAAGCTGGTACGTCTTGGGTGGGGAAGGGATGGAGAGATAGAGGTAGATGACTAGTTAGGTGGAGGGACAGGCAGAAGATTCTGTGACAGCAAATGAGACTCTACGATGGTGCCAGGGTCCTGGAAGTCTTCAGTGAGCGGCCAGAGGTCTTTGTGCGCAACTGACACAGGTTGAGGTCCTGCAGAGTGAATACATGGAGTATGACAAATTATATTTGTTTTAATTTAAATAATCTCCGGATTTCTCCCAGTGCCACATGTTAATGAAGGTTGGAATAATAAGGTAGGACAGATGAATGAAATGATTCACAGTGATATTCTGAAGGACTTAAGTTGTAAAGACCGGAGGCCCCCTAGATTTTGAGGCCCTAGGCTTCAGCCTAGGAAGCCTAGTGGTAAATCCGGCTCTGCGAGGCCCCCCTAGATCTCGAGGCCCTAAGCTTAAGCTTGTCAAGGTTCCACTAAGCAATCTGCAAAACGCACCCAAAGAAGTAAAGATCCAAGCATATAAAAGCCTTGTATGCCCACATGTTGAATATTGTTGCTCCATGTGGGATCCTTTCACTCAAGGGAACATCAATAAGATCCAGGCCGTGCAAAACAGAGCAGCAAGGTTCATATCTAACAACTACAAGTGGCAGAGCTCAGTCTCCACCACGATAAAGGACCTTAAACTTCATCCACCTACTACCCGTCGCAATTTTCATCAGACTGACAACATTCCACAAGATCAAGAATACCACTATTGATTTAAACATGGGGGACCACATCCAGTTAATCCAAGCACCCATAGGTATGTCAACCAGAAGCTACCAACCTGGAAATTATTTCATTCCGCACGGCACTTCATTCGCACTTTCTAACTCGTTTTTCTTCAAGACAGCAAGGGATTGGAATACCCTACCAGCCAGCATCAGAGATCTCCAAAACATCAACACATACAAAGATGCACTGCAAAAGCATCTCCATCTCGACTAGCAAGTCCACCACCATCATAGTGCTGAGTGATGCTCTACCTGGAGCTTTTCAGCGTATATAAATCCAGATCCAGATCCAGATAAGAAGTGACTGCGTAAACTGGGACTGTTTTCTTAGCCTTTGGCACTGTGGCAGCCCAAAGAATAAGGAGTAATCCATTTAGAACGGAGACGAGGAAACACTTTTTCTCACAGAGAGTGGTGAGTCTGTGGAATTCTCTGCCTCAGAGGGCGGTGGAGGCAGGTTCTCTGGACGCTTTCAAGAGAGAGCTAGATAGGGCTCTTAAAAATAGCAGAGTCAGGGGATATGATGAGAAGGCAGGAACGGGGTACTGATTGTGGATGATCAGCCATGATCACATTGAATGGCGGTGCTGGCTCGAAGGGCCAAATGGCCTACTCCTGCACCTATTGTCTATTGTCTATTGTCTATCTAAGCCCAAATTGGTATCGTTAAAATCCTGTACTATGATTACCCTGTTAATCTTGTAGCAGCCTGCAATGTCCTGGCATATTTGTTCTTCTAATTCCCATTTAGTATTTGGGGCTCTACAGTTCAGCCCCAACAAGGCAACCATCCCCTTTTTATTTCTCAGCTCCCCCCATATAGACTCACTGGACGAACCATCAGTGATATTGCCTTGGACTACTGCCATGACGTTCACCTTAATCAATAGAGCAACTCCCCCTCCTCTTCACCCCCACCTCCATCTCACCTATAGCACCTGTAGCCTGGAACATTAATTGCCAAGCCTGTCCATCCCATTGCAGGTTTCCGGCATGGTTATAATGTCCCAGTTACACATACCTATCCAAATCCAGAGATCATCCACCTTACCCTTGCTTCTTGAATTGAAATACATGCAACTTAATCCAAGACTCCTGCCTCGCACCCTGCCATGCTCTTGCCTATGCAGTATACTGAGCCTACTTTTATTGCCTTCCTTACCAACTTCCAGCCTCATCATCACCTCCCATTGCGTTGCCCAAATCTTCCCGAGAGGCAATCGCAACCCTGCCTGCCAGGATGTTGGTTCCCCTTCAGTTCAGGTGCAACCCATCCCTGTTGTGCAGGTCACCTCCGACCCAGAAGAGATCCCAATGGTCCAAAAATCTGAACCCCTGCCCCCCTTTCCAACCTCCCAGCTACAAATTCACCTGTTCTGGCACGTGGCACCGGGAGCAATATGTAGATTACTACCCTTGAGGTTCTGCTTTTTATATTTATATTTATATATATATAATCTCTCTCTCTCTCTCTCTCTCTCTCTCTCTCTCTCTCTCTCTCTCTCTCTCTCTCTCTCTCTCTCTCTCTCTCTCTCTTTTTTTTTCTGTAGGGCCTCATCCCTTTTCCAACCCTTGTCATTTGTGCAAATATAACAACTCTCGGCTGCCTGCTCTCCCTATTGTGAATGTTCTGCAACTGCTCTGAAATATCGAACACTCACCAGGAAAGAGCAGCTCCAACACTCGCCAGGAAACCGAAACGTTGCCTATTTCCTTCGCTCCATAGATTGCTGCTGCACCCGCTGAGTTTCTCCAGCACTTATGTCTACCTTCGATTTTCCAGCATCTGCAGTTCCTTCTTAAACCTGAAATATCCTCATGTGCTGCCACAGAATTTCCTGACCATCCCCCCTAACTAATGATCTTCTTCTTGCAAATGAAACGTAAAAAGGAATACTTAGATCTTAAGGAATAAACCAAAGAAATAGTTAGATCTCAAGCCGGGTGTTGAACAGCCAGGTTGTTGTCTCTGCGTCAATGTCTGCCAGGACCTGAGCTCCATTTGGTGGGTGCTAGGGCAGTATAGAAACCAAACCGATGACCAAAACCTGTCTTCACCCTTCTCCAATGCCACAGACCTGACAGTTGCTGCTGCTGCTGCTACTCTCCCCTGACTGATCCCCCACACAATATTGTCCAATGTTTCCACTAGTTGGAGAGTCTAGGACCAGAGATCGCAGCTTCAGAATGAAAGGACGTTCCTTTAGGAAGGAGATGAGGAGGAATTTTTTTTAGTCAGAGGGGGGTGAATCTGTGGAATACTTTGCCACAGAAGGCTGTGGAGGCCAAAACAATGGATATTTTTAAGGTAGAGATAGATTCTTGATTAGTACGATATCAGGGGTTTTGGGGAGAAGGCAGGAGAATGGGGTTAGGAGGGAAAGAAAGATCAGCCATGATTGAATGGCGGAATAGACTTGATGGGCCGAATGGCATAAATCTGCTCCTATCACATGAATTTATGAACATGAAAGGGGCAAACCTGTTGACACGAGTTTGGCTCCAGGGGATTGTTAAGAAGAACACCCAACAGGACAGTATAGAAACAGACTTTCTGGTTGCAATGTCTGTGCCATATTGTATGAGCATCATGACTTGTACTTAAAAGGGGATGCAGCCTAGACCTGGATATAAATTATTACACTCTGCCTCACCAACCTGAAGAATGTCTGTCAATGCCCTTCCCTCCACGAACCATTTCTTCCCAGTCCTGCACTCCGTAATATCACTTAAATTCTCTATTTTTTCCCATTGGATTCTTCCCAATGTTATCAGTAAAATTATATGGCATCAAATTATGAAAGCACATCTCATTCAGACGAGGTTAAAATTTCCTAGAAAATATCAGACCTTAGCATGAGATATATCTTCTCTGCCCAGAGTAAAAGACCTGTCTTTTAGGAATTAACTCACAGATGCCTGGGGACATGAAAATTTGCAGGTGGTAATTCAGCATGTTCTCTTACCGTCAACCCAGTTTTGCAACCATATCTTGGGTGTGGTGATAGTTATGTTGCTTTTGAGGATACTTTCTCAGTAGAGTTATACATCATTGAAACACACCCTTTGGCCCACTCATCAAGGTTGAACAAGGTTCCTCCTGAGCTAATCCCATTTAGAGTCACAGAGACAGAGAGTCATAGAGTGATACAGTGTGGAAACAGACTCTTCGGCCCACCTTGCCCACCCCAGCCATCATGTCCCAGCTACACTAATCCTACCTGCCTGCGCTTGGTCCATTTCTCTCCAAACTTGTCTTATGGTCCTCGATTCCCCTACTCTGGGCAAGAGATTCTGTGCATCCACCCGATCTATTCCTCTCATTTGCTAGCATTTGGCACATATCCTTCTAAGTGTTCCTATACCTGTCTAAATGTCTTTTAAACGTAATTGCATCCACCTCTACCACTTCCTCTGGCAAGCTTGGTCCATGTATCCACAACCCTCCATCTGAAAAACTAGCCTCTCTTGAGGTTTCTCATCCTCCTACTTTCCAGGGAAAACAGACCCAGTTTACACAGTGCAGCAGTCTGAAGAAGGGTCTCGACCCGAAACGTCACCCATTCCTTCTCTCCAGAGATGCTGCCTGTCCCGCTGAGTTACTCCAGCATTTTGTGTCTACTCAGTTTACGCAGTCTCTCCTTATAACTTAAGTCCTCCAGTCCCAAGAATATCCCTGTGACTCTTTTCTGCACCATCTCTAGCTTAATGATTTGACACTCTTTTCTCATTCCTGTTATTATTAACTTCACACCAGCTTGAAATGTCAGTTAGGAAATCTGTCTTTAGTCGGAACATCTACTAGATTTTTGTATTCATGCATTTTGGGAATCTTTTTTTTAGTTTAGAGATACAGCGCAGGAACAGACCCTTCGGCCCCACCGAGTCCGCACCGACCAGCGATCCCCGCACATTAACACTATCCTACACCCACTAGGGACAATTTACACATACACCAAGCCAATTAACCTTCAAACCTGTACGTCTTTGGAGTGTGGGAGGAAACCGAAGATCTCTGAGAAAACCTACGCAGGTCACGGGGAGAACGTACAAACTCCGTATAGACAGCACCCATAGTCGGGATCGAAGCCGGGTCTCCGGCACTGCAAGTGCTGTGAGGCAGCATCTCTACCGCTGCGCCACCGTGACTGCCCTTTTTTACTAGATGAAACATCAGCAATCAACAAGCATTAATCCGATCAGACTATGAAGACTATAAAGAACTTACACATCACTATTGGTCGTGTAAACGCTGTAGTTTAGAGATTCAATGGCCATCCATCTGACTGGTAGTCTTCCCTGTTAAGATGATAAAACAGGAATGGAAAAGGACATGTGACTTTAATCACAACGTCCTATTATATGAAAATAATAATATTCCCCGCGATGCTGCAAAATCAGCTGACTAAGTTACAAAGAGCAAAGCTAATGATTTTCTGTTCCAATGGCCCTCACTGGTGCGGGCAACATCCCTTTGGTTCAAGAGCTCTCAAAAAGATCCCATCCCTGCATTGTGTACAGGATGAGGTGCCAGTTTTCATTTGATGTCTGCTCTCCCAGTAAGGGATAGACACAAAAAGCTGGAGTAACTCAGCGGGACAGGCAACATCTCTGGAGAGAAGGAATGGCTAACGTTTCGGGTCGAGAACCTTCTTCAGCCTCCCAGTTGGGGGGCCTTGCTTGGTGACAGTTCTAGACAGAAAAGTACGACTCAGAATGCATCTGATGACAGTGCAGCCAGCTTGAGGGAGTCTCCTCGGAGAAAGAAAAACCTCCAAAGGCTGATTGCAGATTGTCAGTCATCATTACTGTTCCCACCAAGGCTATGTGGTCAGCATTTTCCAACCCCACAACCTCTAACATCAAGGAGAACGGAGGTAGTCGGTACATTAAACCTAACTCCTACAGCACTGTGGCTGAACCTTGAATGGAAATGGTGGTTGAAGAATGTGACTCACCACCAGCAACTCAATGGCATTGAGAACGGGCAATAGGTGCTGACCTTGCCAGCTAATTCATTTTTTCACAACCTTCAGGCTTTTATAGTGCTTCTGAACTGGGATGAATGCAGTTCTGTTGAACTCTGTGGCCTTTGGAGATCTTCTTAAGGAAAAATTCTTAAGGAATTGGACAGACTGGATGCTGGGGGAGTCCAGAGCCAGGTGTCACAGTTTAAGAATAAGGGGTAGGCCATTTAGGACTGAGAAGTGGAAAAACTTTTTCACCCAGAGAGTTGTGAATCTGTGGAATTCTCTGTCACAGAAGGCAGCGGAGGCCAATTCACTGGATTATTTTAAAAGAGAGTTAGACAATAGACAATAGGTGCAGGAGTAGGCCATTCGGCCCTTCGAGCCAACACCGCCATTCACTGTGATCATGGCTGATCATTAGGTATAGCTCTTAGTGCTAATGGAATCAAGGGATATGGGGAGAAAGCAGGAGCGGGGTACTGATTGGGGATGATCAGCCATGATCATATTGAATGGTGGTGCTGGCTCGAAGGGCCGAATGGCCTACTCCTGCACCAATTGTCTATGTTTCTATCACGCTACTTGATTTCACAATGTCCCGTTAATGTTTTGTACTCACCATTGTTTTTTTTACGTACACTTCCTTCCCTCTAGACAATCCAAAGTCCGCGATCTTTGCGACATAGCCATCTCCTACAAGAACATTCCTAGCTGCAAGATCCCTGTGAATCAACTTAAAAAGTAGAGAATTCTTAATGATACTGGCATTTAGTATTGCCCCTCTAATACTGCAGTATTCCCTTATTACTGCCCCTTTGAGATTCTGAGCGCGCACGCTCAGACTTGTCCCTTTTACACGTGCAGGAAGGAACTGCAGATGCTGGTTTACACCGAAGATGGACACAAAATGTTGTAGTAACTCAGCGGGACAGGCAGCATCTCTGGAGAGAAAGAATAGGTGACTTTTCAGATCGAGGCCCTTCTTCAGACTGAGAGTCAGGGGAGAGGGAGTCACAGAGATAAGGAAGCGTAAGAGATCCAAAGTGATGAAGGTCAAGGAAAATGTAGAATAGACCATTGTTAGCTGGAAGAAGATGACAACAAAGCAAACAGAGATGCAGTGTAATCAGAGGGACAGTCAGAGTGGTCGGAGAACTGGAAAGGGGGAGGGATGGAGAGAATGGGAAAGCAAGGGTTACTTGAAGTTAGAGAATTCAATATTCACACTGCCGGGGTGTAAGCTGCCCAAGCGAAATATGAGGTGCTGTTCCTCCAATTTGCATGTTCCTCTTACATGCTGCATTCCTTCAGTATACACTCTAACAACATAGCATTCCCCTTTGACTGCCACTCAACAGAGTGGCACTTGCTTCAGTATTGCTGTTTTGACAGTGCAGTGCTCCCTTGGTAATGAAGATAGACACAACAAGCTGGAGTAACTCAGCGAGTCAGGCAGCATTTCTAGAGGAAAGGAATAGGTGACTTTTCGGGTCGAGACCCTTCTTCAGACTGAGAGTCAGGGGAGTGGGAATGTGAGATATAGACGGTGATGTAGAGTGATATAGAACAATGAATGAAAGATATGCAAAAAAGTAAGAATGATACAGGAAACAGGCCATTGTTAGCCGTGTGCTAGGTGAAAACGGGTTACAGACAATGAGACTCAACACGGCGACTTTGAAGCTGGTACGACTTGGGTGGGGGAGGGTGGGGGAGAGAGGGGATGCAGGGGTTACTTGGATAGAGAAATCAAGCTTCATACCACTGGGATGTAAGCTGCCCAAGTGAAATATGAGATGCCAAATAAGAGATTCCTCCAATTTGCGTTTGGCCTCACTCTGACAATGGAGGAGGTCCAGGACAGAAAGGGCAGTGTGGGAATAGGAGGGGGCGTTAAAGTGTTTGGCAACCAGGAGATCAGGTAAGTCCAGGCGGACTGAGCTCCCTTAGTACTGCCACTCTGAGAGTACAGAACTCCCTCAGTAGTGTGACACTCGCTCAGCACTGCCCAGTCTAGTTTTGTTTAGTTTAGTTTAGAGACAGGCCCTTCGGCCCACCGGGTTCGCGCCGACCAGTGATCCCTGCACATTAACACTATCCTACACCCATTTACCAAGCTAATTAACCTACAAACCTGTACTTCTTTGTAGTGTGGGAGGAAACCGAAGATCTCGGAGAAAACCCACCCAGGTCACAGGGAGAACATACAAACTCCATACAGACAGCACCCGTAGTCGGGATCGAACCCGGGTCTCCGGCGCTGCATTCGCTGTAAGGCAGCAACTCTACCGCTGCGCCACCATGATCGACCGCGACCAGTCCAGCCATCCTATAACAGTGCAGCTCTCTCTCAGTACACTGTGGTGCCCCCTTGGTATTACTCATCTGTCAGTGTAGCTCTCCTTCAGTACTGCCCCCCTTTCAACAGTGCTGTGCACTATCTGCGATGTCTCACACTCTGGCACTCTCTTAGCTTTAAGATTTTAAGGGCATGTCCCAGTTGGCGATTTGTTCGACGACTGCTGGCGTTATTGACTGACGCATCAGGGTCGCTGAAATATTCCAAAATCCAGCGGCGACAAAAAAAAATTGGCTAAACTTGAGGAAACACCGTGCGTCAATACATCGTCACGCCACATCATGCCGCGACTTTTTCAGTGACCTGATAGGTCAGTCAATGAAGCCGGCAGTCGCTGAAAAAATGGGCTAGTGGGACAGGCCCTTTATGGAGGGTCCAACTTTGTACCATTCCACCAATACTGCTCCACTCAGCATAGCCCCTGCAAATTGCCTCACTCCCACAGTATTTACCCTTCGGGTTAGGGCTTGGGGTGGGAGATTGCAACCTTCACATGGTCCGCCCTGTTTCAACTAATGCAATCAACCCGGCGTGCACAATCAGATAAGATCAAATAGCACAAGTTGTCCTACAACTTTAGGCTGTACTCGCCATACGCAAGAAGAAGAAGGGTTAGGGCTTCTCCCTGCTGTCTTTGCCATGGTGCTGAAGTCGCTCAGCACTGCCTCTCCAGAAGTTTGTTGCTCCGTGTACCACTCTCACTTTGAGTGCTCCTTCGTTCGCTCGTGTGTCAGACGACGTTCTGCCATCGCTTTGCCACAGCCAGTGCCACATCTGTGCCTCTGCGGAGATCGTCCGCATTGCATGCCTCTCCGCCGCATGTCAGTAGGTGGGCCATTGCCTGTACCTCTCCACAGTTGCACTTGTCAGAGTCCGAGAAGCCCCACTTCTTCAGGTTGAGTCCGCAACGTCCCACTCCAGTGCGGAGGCGGTTTAGGGCTTTCCAGGTAGTATAAGGCAGGTGGTGTCCGTGTGCCGTCTGTTGTTTGGTTTTGGTGCCTGGCACAGTTGGCTCTAGTCTCATAAAACCTCTAGGTCCATGCTCCTTGAGAACTACCCTTCTCAGAATGGTTTTCCGTCAGTACATCTCCTCTGACATGGGTTCTCTCTCTCAGCCCTGTCCTTCGCATGGTGTGGTGGTCCCTTACAAGGGTTGATTAGGGATAGACGGTGTAGTTTTGTACGCGGGAGATCATGCCTCACAAATCCGATTGAGTTTTTTGAAGATGTGACCAAAAAACTTAATGGGTCAGAGCTGTGGACATGTAGCTGTATATGTATTTTAGCAAGGCATTTGGCAAGGTTCCACATGGTAGGCTGATGTAGGTTAGAAGGGATTCAAGGCGAGCTAGCCGACTGGATAGAAAACTGGATTCACAGAAGGATGCAGAGGGTGATGATGGAAGGTTGTTTTTCCAACTGGAGGCCTGTGACTCAGGGTTTTAAAGATTGATTAGGATGCGTGTCAGGAGTTATGGGGAGAACGTGGTTGAGAGGGAAAGATGGATCAGCTATGATTGAATTGCAGAGTAGACTCAATGGGCCTAATTCTGCTCCTATGACTTGTGAGCATGAAATGGGTGAAGAAATTGCTCCTGATCTTGGTTCTGAATGGCATATCGCATTTCTTGGGTTCTAGATTTGCCAGTCAGAAAAGTCGGGCAAGCTAGGTGGAAGCCATTGAACCAATATCTTTGGAGGGAGATTCGATGGTGGGGTGGGGGTGGGAAGCAGGGTAGTAGGTCAGCAATTTTAAAAAGGGAAGGGAAGGTAAAGGTTAGGACAAGTAAATCTCTCAGGAAGGACATTCCGGGAGAGGTGAAGAAACATGGTGAAGGTGATGGGCTGAAGTGTACTTATTTCAATGCAAGAAGTATTGTAGGGAAAGCAGATGAATTTAGAGTGTAGATCAGTGCCTGGTACTATGATGCTGTGGCCATTGTGGAAACATGGTTGAGAAAGCTGGCAGCTCAAGTTCATAGGTTTCGATGTTTCAGAGAAAGAGGGAGGGAAGAGGTGGGGGGGGTTGCTCTACAGATCAGGGAGAATATCATGGTGGCAATCAGAGAGGGCGTACAGGAGGGTTCGTCCATTGAGGCGATATGAGTAGAACTCAAACTAAAAAAAGGTGCAAGCACTTCAATGGGATTATACCATGGCCAGCGGGAAATAGAGGAACAAATATGTAGACCTGTTACAGGATTACAGGAAGATGCCAAAGCAACAGGGTTGACTTCCCCAATGTTGACTGCATCTGCATAAGGTTAGGACAAGTTCAAACTGCGAGGGAACATATTGGGCAATGTGATGGGAAACAAACCAGGCCAGGTGATGCGTCACAGAGTCATAGAGCCACACAGCATGGAAACAGGCCCTCCAGCCAACTTGCCCACACCGGCCAACATGTCCCAGCTACACTTGCTCCACCGGTCTGCATTTGGCCCATATCCCTTTAAACCTGTCCTATGCATGTACCTGTCTAAATGTTCCTAAAAAGTTGCAATAGTACCTACCTGAACTATCCCCCATGGCAGCTCATTCCATACACCCATTACCCTTTGTGTAAAAAAATTACCCCTCAGGTTCCTATTAAATCATTCCCCCCTAACCTTAAACCTGTTCTCTGGTTCCCGATTCCCCTACCCTGAGTAAGACACTCTGTGCGTTTACTCAATCTATTTCTCTCATGATTTTGTGCATCTCTATAAGATCACCCCTTATCCTCCTGAACTCCAAGGAAAAAAACCCTAGACTGCTCAACCTCTCCCTATAGTTCAATGCTATTTCAGTGCAAGAGCATTTTGGGCATAGTGATCACAACTCCATATGTTTTAATATGTTTTGAATAGGGAGAAGGCTGGACCTTGCAGGAAGATACTAAATTGGAGTAAGCAGACATTGTGAGCTGAAGGTAGACACAAAATGCTGTAGTAACTCAGCATCTCAGGATAGAAGTAATGGGTGACGTTTCGGGTCGAGACCCTTCTTCAGACTGAAAGTCACAAAAAGGGAAACGAGAGATATAGACAATGATGTAGGGAGATTTCACTCAAGATATACAAAAAAGTAGCAATGATAAAGGAAACAGGTCATTGTTGGTTGTAACTAGGTGAGCTTGTTTCTGTACTGATCAATGTGCATCAAGCTTGCCTGGTTGTCTTAGAGTTTTATAGCTCCTCTCTCTTCCTTCTAATCTCCAGTGATAGAAGCCTAGCCCATCCAATCCCACCTCTGCCATCTGTCTTCTCTCTCTTTTGTCAGACCTGACATCCCAAGAATAGTCCAGCAAACCTATGTTGCACTCCCTCCCAAAAGGATGTGGTTCCTTATAGAAGAAAACGAAAAGGCACCCCAAACCGCAAGTGGGAAGTTGGGTACAACTTTTAGTTTTAGAGATACAGTACTGAATCAGAATCACACTTTATTCGCCAAGTATGTTTTTGCAACATACGAGGAATTTCATTGGCCCTTCGACACACTGAGTCTACGCCAACCAGCGATCCCCACACGTTAAACACTATTCTACACACACTAGGGACAATTTACAATTATACCAAGCCAATTAACCTACAAACCTGTACGTCTTTGGAGCGTGGGAAGAAACCGAAGATCTTCAATCTTATTGAAACATATAAGATTGTTAAGGGTTTGGACACACGAGAGGCGGGAAACATGTTTTCACACAGAGAGTTGTGAGTCTGTGGAATGCTCTGCCTCAGAGGGCAGTTCTCTGGATACTTTCAAGAGAGAGCTCGATAGGGCTCTTAAAGATAGTGGAGTCAGGAGATATGGGGAGAAGGCAGGAACGGGGCACTGATTGGGGATGATCAGCCATGATTAAATTGAATGGCTGTGCTGGCTCGAAGGGCCGAAGGGCCTACTCCTGCACCTATTTGTCTATTATCTATCTTGGCGAAACCCCACGCAGTCACGGGGAGAATGTACAAACTCCCTACAGACAGCAGTGTAGTTGGGATCGAACCTGGGTCTCCGGCGCTGTAAGGCAGTAACTCCACCACTGCGCCACCATGCTGCCCACAAAGCTGCTACAAGCTATCGTCATTTCTGCACTCAGATCATCTTGCAGTGAAGGCCAGAATACAATGTGCCTTCCTAACGGCTGCTGCACCTGAACATTCACTTTCAGCGAAAACCACCCGGGTCTTTGTTGCGAACGATAATGTAAAACGCAGCAAACCTGCTTTTGGCTGAGATAATCCATGCCCTTGGCGACATCGGCTGCAAACTGCAGCAGCTGCTGGGAGGTGAGGGTGGAGGCTGTGCTGTGGGCAATGGCATAGTCCGGGTCAGTCTCCAGTACTCTGCTGTTGCGCAGAAAATCCAGCAGGTTTCCATGTGGCGCAAATTCAATGGCCACGTAGAGGTATCCTGTAGCCAGGCAAAGCCACACAGAAAATTCAGAACAATTCCAGGTGTGAAACAATTTAGCCACAGTCTCAAGAGATCTGCACATTTATTTTTTTTAAAGAATTTAACAATTTTTCCTTTAAATATCCCTATTAGTGTGTGTGTGTGGGGTGGGGGTGGTTAGTGTGTGTGTGATGCCGCAGGCCGCACCCCCCCCCCCCTCGCAACTGCGCGCTGAGGAGACGGGACCCAACGGCATGCAGTTGCAGCAGGCAGTGAAGAAAGCGATTGGTATGTTAGCATTCATAGCAAAAGGATTTGAGTATAGGAGCAGGGAGGTTCTACTACAGTTGTACAGGGCCTTGGTGAGACCACACCTGGATTATTGTGTACAGTTTTGGTCTCCTAATCTGAGGAAAGACATTCTTGCCATAGAGGGAGTACAGAGAAGGTTCACCAGACTGATTCCTGGGATGGCAGGACTTTCATATGAAGAAAGACTGGATAGACTCGGCTTGTACTCGCTGGAATTTAGAAGATTGAGGGGGGATCTTATAGAAACTTACAACATTCTTAAGGGGTTGGACAGGCTAGATGCAGGAAGATTGTTCCCGATGTTGGGGAAGTCCAGAACAAGGGGTCACAGTTTAAGGATAAGGGGGAAGTCTTTTAGGACTGAGATGAGAAAACATTTTTCACACAGAGAGTGGTGAATCTCTGGAATTCTCTGCCACAGAAGGTAGTTGAGGCCAGTTCATTGGCTATATTTAAGAGGGAGTTAGATGTGGCCCTTGTGGCTAAAGGGATCAGGGGGTATGGAGAGAAGGCAGGTACAGGATACTGAGTTGGATGATCAGCCATGATCATATTGAATGGCGGTGCAGGCTCGAAGGCCCGAATGGCCTACTCCTGCACCTATTTTCTATGTTTCTATGTTTCTATGTCCCACTTGGTCTAGTCCCTACTAATTCTGTTTGCCTTTTCAGCAGCACATTCCAGAGCATAGACATTCACTCTCTTAAAACATTTGCTACAATCTCCTTTGCTTTAAATTTGAGTCCTCCATTTCCGTATCCAACTTTCTTGCACTACCAAAACACTTAATAATTTCCCTGTGAACTTCAGTTTTAGCTTTAGTTTAGTTTAGAGATATAGCGCGGAAACAGGCCCTTCGGCCCACCGAGTCCGTACCGACCAGATCACCCAGAGTGTTGTGAATCTGTGGAATTCTCTGCCACAGAAGGCAGTGGAGGCCAATTCACTGGACGCTTTCAAGAGCGAGTTAGATAGAGCTCTTAAAGATAGAAGTCAAGGGATATGGGGAGAAGGCAGGAACAGGGTACTGATTGTGGATGATCAGCCATGATCACAGTGAATGGCGGTGCTGGCTCGAAGTGCTGAATGGCCTACTCCTGCACCTATTGTCTATTGTCTATTGCGATCCACACGCATTAACACTATCCTACGCACACACTAGGGACAATTTACACTAATGCCAAGCCAATTAACCTACAAACCTGTACGTCTTTGGAGTGTGGGAGGAAGCCGAAGATCTCGGAGAAAACCCATGCGGACAGGGGGAGAACGTTCAAAGTCCATACAGACAGCACCCGTAGCCAAGACCAAACCCGAGTCTCTGGTGCTGTGAGGCAGCAACTCTGCCGCTGTGCCACCATGGCACCCGCTGGGGATAATATTTCCCAAACAAATATTGTTAATTTTGCAGCAGTTTTGGGAGTGATAATACATATTTTAAATTCTTAAGTTCTATTGCCCGGGCATTGATCAAGCTGCAGAGTGTGCGTTTTGTGAGAATTTTGACCTGAAAGTGAACGCTTAAGATCTTTTGTGATTTTTAAGCTTCATGAAAAACCACAAACACAGTAAATTAGCAAAATTAAATGTAATTCTTAACCTTTGGCTTTGAAGTGAAGTAAGCTTCAGTTCGAAGGATGCATTTAATAAAGGGGAATTTCACTCAGAAAATCTTTAGGAAATAGCTATTATCAGTTGTTATCAGGCAACTGAATCATCCCACAACAACCAGAGAGCAGTCCTGAACTACGACCAACCTCATTGGTGAGCCTCGGACTATCCTTGATCGGACTTTGCTGGCTTTACCTTGCACTAAACGTTATTCCCTTATTCCACTGTAAATGGCTCAATTGTAATCATGTATTTTCTTTATGCTGACTGGTTAGCACTCAACAAAAGCTTTTCACTGTACCCCTGTACACGTGACCATAAACTAAACTGCATAAACTAAGCTGAGCTAGTTACTGAACAAGCTCTTTGATAATCAGAGATTTCATACATTTCTTCTTTACTTTGAGATGGTCATGAGCTGGGTATTTACAGGAGAAGTCTTAGAAAGGTACAGCATAGGAATTTGGGATGACTGGCTCCTTCACCAGCTCTGTGTTCTGAGATGGATAATGAAGCCAATGTGGGAAGCCAATGCAACTTGCGAGAGTCCCAGCCTCAACTACCTCCTCTGGCAGCTTGTTCCACACACCCACCACCCTTTGTGCACAAATTACCCCTCAGATTCCTGTGAAATCTTTTCCCCTTCACCTTAAACCTATGTCCTCTGGCCCTCGATTCACCTACTCTGGGCAAGAGACTCTGTGCCTCTACCTGATCTATTCCTCCGATCTATAATGTACTTGGAAAGTACATCTGTATCTGCTCGCTTTCCTAAAACTAGATATTAGACGAAATTGCTCCACCCCAAGTCTGAAGTTGTAGCCAAGGCTTGAAGATATTTGACATTGGGTTGTGCTTAGACCCTTGGTAACTTTAGAGGTCAAAACTGTTTTGGACTGGGCACATAAGTAGGCATAATGCCAGTATACACTAGGGGCTGGTAAAAAAAAAAAACTAACTCTAACAGTGGCAACAAAAAAATTGCTATGCATCCTCACTGAACTATTGTAAGGTTTGCTGCACAATGGTTTCCAGCTGGCACTTTATACATTAGTTTTACTTTAGAGATACAGCGTGGAAACAGACCTTTCGGCTCACTGAGTCCGACCAGCGGTCACCCCGTACACGAACAATAGGGGAATTTTTTTAAACAATTTGACCGAAGCCAATTCACCTACTAACCTGCACTTCTTTGGAGTGTGGGAGGAAACCAGAACACTTGGAGAAAACCCACGCAGGTCACAGGGAGAACGTACAAACTCCGTACAGACAACTGGATTCATTCCTGACCTCTGGCACTGTCTGTGCAGAGGTTGCATGTTCTCCCTGTAACCCTGAGGGTTTCCTCCTTGTACTTCGCTTTTCTCCCATATTACAAAGACACACAAGGTTCATTTAGTTTAGAAAAACAGGGCAGAAACAGGCCCTTCAGCCCACTGAGTCCACACCGACCAGCGATCCCCGCACACCAACACTATCCGACACACACTGGGGACAATTTACACTTATACCAAGCCAATTAACCTGCAAACCTGTACGCCTTTGTGATGGAAACCGAGGATCTCGGGGAAAACGTACAAACTTCATACACACAGCACCCGTAGTCGGGATCAAACCCGGGTCTCTGGCACTGTGAGGCAGCAACTCTACTGCTGTGCCAACGTGCCACCCTACTGTTCCGTACTTAGTGTGCGCTTATCCTTTGCTATGTAATGCGAGTCTAAGGAGTCCATACCCCTGTGTTCACAGGCTCCAAGCAGATTGATGATATTTGGATGATGACCAAGCCTGCAGAGGACTTCCAATTCACCAGCAAAATCCCGATGATCATCCTTGGAGGCATATTCTTTAGGAGGGAGAATGATAGGCAAAGTTAATCCCAAACATTACCAATAATTTTAAAACTTTCATGAGATTGCTAGCGGAATAAGGAAGTGACTAATTTGGTGTGATAAACTCCTTACCATATCATTCATGCACCAATCAGCATTTAAACACTGCGTTTAATATAGGGAAATATTCCACAGAGGATTTTGCAAATGAAATCTGCAAGGAGATATTAGAAATAAAACCAACCGAGAATGCTGGAAATATTCAATAGATCAGACAGCATCTGTGGTGTGTGCACAAAGTTTAACATTTTGGGCTCATGAATTTTCAATCAATGATCACTTCAATCCGAAAAGTTCAACTCATGTTTCGGGTCGAGACCCTTCTTCAGATTTAAAGAAGGGTGTCGACCCAAAACGCCACCCATTCCTTCTTTCCAGAGATGCTGCCTGTCCCACTGAGTTACTCCAGCATTTTGTGTCTATATTGTGTCAAGGACGTTGGCTGGTTTGGAGGATTTTAATCATAAGGAGAGATTGAATAGGCTCCACAGTCTGCTACCTCTCTGTTCCAATAAAAGGCAGAAATCTTACCTTTCATTCTTTTAATGGCAGCATTCATCTTGTGCCCGTTTTTTTTAATACGAGCCTTCAAGACCTGTCCAAAATTCCCTTCACCAATAATGTCTTCAAACTTGATGTCATCCCAGTGAAGGACAGGGTAGACGATTGGCATGAGCAGCTCAGGCTTTGTTTTCCTGGAGAGCGTCAGGGTCCCTGCATTAAATTGGATTATCGGCTCTTCTCGCTTCAAAGGCAAGAAAGGACAGATTAGGGGTCAACCTGCTGAAAAACAAAGCTGGAAACCACTTTAATAATTTACACTGGAGGTGTCAAGTTGGGAATTCCACTTTGAGTCACCATCTCAGATCCACCTCAACCTTTGCTCAGTCCCTGATTGTGGATTCTGCCATAAAATTAATGTGGGATCATATTTTCGAGAGATTGTATTTAGTTTCTAAGTTTGTTATTGCAATGTGAACCAAGGTACAGTGAACAGGTTGTTTTGCGTGCATGCGGAGAATACTATATACATAAATCCAATTAACTCAAACTCAATCCTAATAAGTGGAGCACAGTGTGACTGCATAATATAGCTCTCAGCATTGTTTAAGAAGGAACTGAAGATGCTGGAAAAATCGAAGGTAGATAAAAATGCTGGAGAAACTCAGCGGGTGAGGCAGCATCTATGGAGCGAAGGAATAGGTGACGTTTCAGAACGTTACCCTTCCTCAGACTTCTCAACATTGTGCTGCAGTGTGCTAGAATGCAGCACTGGAATTGATATGGGTCCAATAACGGAGACAAAGCTACCTTACAGGTGGAATCAACGATCTCATGGTGGTCCTTATGAGACCAGCTGGATCTAACCTGCAGGAATAGTAAGTTATTACATAACATAGACACAAAAAACTAGTAACTCCGCGGGTCAGACAGCATCTCTGGAGAAAAGGAATGGGTGGGTCTTAAGACATCTATCTTTGGTTTAAACCAGCATCTGCAGTTCCTTCCTACTTATTACAATAGCATCATGTTCAAATAGTGGAAAATAGGGGTCCTATCTTTGCACCTTTCACTTTTTCTCTTTCTTGTTCTTTCTCTTTTCTTTTCCCTTATTTTCAAGTTAAAAGGTTAAAATTGAAGCTGTACAATAATTGTATAATTTTATATGCCGATTGTTTTATTCTTGTACAATTGCTAATAAAAATAATTTAAAAAAAGAAAAGATAGTGGGAAAATAGGCCTAGAAAATAGAACATGGTACAACACAGGAATAAGCCTTTGGCCCACAATTTCTGTGTCAAGTTAATCTTCTCTGCCTGCAAATGATCCATATCATTTTCAGCCGTCCCAGCCGCTGCGAGGACACTCCCGACGCCGGGGCAACTGCACCCGGCGAGAACGGCCAGGAACACCGGGCCTCCGTAGAGCCAACTGTGGAGGCCTCAATAGGCCTGACTTTGGGGAGAACTGGGGTTGGGGACTGGACATTGTGCCTTCCCCCACAGTGGTAACCACTGTGCGGGGATGATTTTGTGTGTAGTGTCTATGTTAGTCTATGTCCAACATGGCGGTCGGAAGGGAGAGTGTACGCTGGCGCGGTTTGGCTGCCGCTGCTCTCCCTTCACATTGTGTTTCTGAATTTTGTTGTTGTCTTTTTTGGATCGAACTTCTGTCTTTAATTTATGTACTGGTGATGTATTTATAACTTATTTTACTCTGATTATATGTTTCTTTGCTAAACTTTGTAAGGTGTCCTTGAGACTTTTGTATACGCGCCCTTAAATAAAATCTATTATTATTATTATTATTATATCCATATCCATATCCATATCCCCATTCCTTCTCTCCAGAGATGCTGCCTGCCCTGCTGAGTTACTCCAGCATTTTGTGTCTGCCTTCCACGTCCCTATTCCAAGTATGTGCAGCAGAATCCGACATTACCCCGGAGGTGTAACGCTGAGGTGGAACAGTGAGGGCAGTAGGAAGATATAGATATAGATATACAGTGGGAAATACAGCTCTAAGACTCAATTACTTTATTACAAGGCAGAGTGGACTCGTGGAAAACTGTTCCAAAAAGCTGCTGATTCTGGAGGTCATTTGAAAATGTACTTATTATTATTATTATTATTATTATTATTATTATTGTTGTTGTTGTTGTTGTTGTTATACTCATTAATAATACTTGTTATCATTATTATTCTTAATAATTGTTATTATTATTATTATTATTATTATTAATTGTTATTATTATTGTTATTATTAATTATCATTAGTGTTGATTATTATTGTTATTGTTATTGTTATTATTATTTTTATTATTACTATTTTTATTGTTATTATTATTACACAGGTATTAAGACAGGGGAAGAAAGCAGATTAATAGAGTTAGGTATGATCTAACAAAATGGTAAAATCAGCTCAACAGCCTCAACAGGAATTTTTAAAGCTTTCCTGGCCAAAGAAGAGATGTTAGATAACGGGAAGAAAGCAAATTATTCAGGAAGGGCAGCAAGGATAAGACAGGAAATTACAAGCCTGTGATTCTCATGTCAATGGTAAGGAGGTTACCACAGGAATTCTGAAATAGAGGATTAACCATCACAGGGATTAATCAGAAACAATTAGCTGGGTTTTATTACGGGTAGCTTCTGCCTGAACAATTTGCTAGGATTGCTGGAAGAAATAACAAAATGCCTTGATGAAAGCATTGGAGTTTATGTCGTCTGCATGATCATCAATAACACGGCTGACAGGGTTGCTCAGGAGAGATACACAATGCTGGAGTAACTCAGCGGGATAGGAAGCATCTCTGGTGAGAAGGAATGGTGACGTTTCGGGTCGAGACCCTTCATCAGGAAGGGCAGCAGGGATAAGGGGAAATTACGCTTGCTAATTACGGGTCTGCAGAAGGGTCTCGACACAAAACGTCACCCATTCCTTCTCTCCAGAGATGCTGCCTGTCCCGCCGAGTTACTCCAGCATTTTATGTCTATTTTCGGTTTAAACCAGCAACTGCGGTTCCTTCCCACACTTGCTCAGGAAACTGGTCCAAACCACTAGAGTCCTTAGTGGCAAATTGGCAAATCAGCTTCAAAACTGGCTTGTATTAGAAGGCAGAGAGTAATGGTAGAGGGGTTTTTATTGCGATTGTAAGCAAGTAACCACTGACATACACCGAGGGTAGACCCAAAATGCTGGAGTAACTCAGCGGCACAGGCAGTATCTCTGGAATATTTTGTGTCTATTTTCGGTGTAAACCAGCATCTGCAGTTCTTTCCTACACATGACAAGTCATAGCCCAGTTTATCCATTGCCAAATTGGATGCAAATGTACAGGGTTTAGTTTAATTCAGTTTAGTTTAGAGATACAGTGTAGAAACAGGTCCTTCGGGCCACCGAGTCCGCGGTGACCAGCGATCCCCGCACATTAACACTATCCTACACACACTAGGGACAATGTATAATTTTATCAAGTCAATTAACCTACAAACCTATATGTCTTTTGGAGTGTGGGAGGAAACCCGTAAAAAACCCATGCGGGTCACGGGGAGAACATATAAACTCCGTACAGGCAAGCAGCCATAGTCAGGATCGAACCCGGGTCACTGGCGCTGCAAGGCAGCAACTCTACCACTGTGCCATCGTGCTGCCATAAATTTATTTATAGGGTATAATTAGTGAGTTGGCAGATTGCTAAAATGTGGTGATTTTGGTGATAGTCAGGCTATAATACAAGATTAATGAGTTGGTATAGTGGACAGAGCATGGCAAATGAAATTTAATGTGCAGGAAGGAACTGCAGATGCAGGTTTAAACCGAAGATACACAAAATAATGGAGTAACTCAGCGGGAAAGGCAGCATCTCTGGGGAGAAGGAATGGGTGACGTTTCGGGTCGAGACCCTTCTTCAGACTTCTTCAGAATAAAGTGTAATGCTTTGCTGGCAAACAACCTACTGCAATCAACTTGAGCAGGTTCCTATCTAATACCATCAAAGTTAGCCTTAACCCAATTTAGAATTTTTACTCATCTTTGTCTTTATCTTCACTATCTTAAAGCTAATAGAAGAGTGATCACTGGTCCCAAATGTTTTGCCCACCAAAGCTTCATTCACTTGGCCTTCCCAATTTCCTAAGAATAGATCCAGCTTTGCCCTCTCCCATGTATGGTGTTTACATATTGCGGCACGGTGGTGCAACGGTAGACTTGTTTCCCTTGCGCCAGAGACCCGGGTTCGATCTTGATTATGGCTGCTTGTCTATACGGAGTTTGTACGTTCTCCCCGTGACCTGCGTGGGGTTTCCCAAGATCTTCGGTTTCCTCCCCCACTCCAAAGACATACAGGTTTGCAAGTTAATTGGCTTGGTATAAATGTAAATTGTCCCGAGTGTGTAGGATAGTATTAATGTGCGGGGATCACTTTTCGAAGGGCCCGTTTCCGCGCTGTATGATTAAACTAAACTGAACTAAACTATTGTCTGATGAAACTTTCCTGAACGTATTTCACAAATTCAACCCCGTCCAAGCCATTGACATGTTACAGTCACAGTCTATATTGGGAAAGTTAAAACCCCTGACTTTGACTACTTTATGAGCCTTACACCTGCCTGCAATCTCTTGGCATATTTGCTCCTGGAATTCCCGATGTCTATTTTGGGGCCTGTAGTACACTCCCAACAAGGTGATCATCCCCTTTTTATTTCTTAGCTCCCTCCGTGCAGGTTCACTGGATCAACGATCAGCAAGATGTACACAAAATGCTGGAGTAACTCAGTGGGTCAATAGGCAATAGACAATAGACAATAAACAATAGGTGCAGGAGTAGGCCATTTGGCCCTTCGAGCCAGCACCGCCATTCAATGTGATCATGGCTGATCATCCCCAATCAGTACCCCCCGTTCCTGCCTTCTCCCCATATCCCCTGACTCCGCTATTTTTAAGAGCCCCATCTAGCTCTCTCTTGAAAGCATCCAGAGAACCTGCCTCCTCCGCCCTCTGAGGTAGAGAATTCCACAGACTCACCACTCTCTGTGAGAAACAATGTTTCCTCGTCTCCGTTCTAAATGGCTTACTCCTTATTCTTAAACTGTAGCTCCTGGTTCTGGACTCCCCCAACATCGGGAACATGTTTCCTGCCTCCTGTGTTCAAACCCTTAACAATCTTATATGTTTCAATGTGATGCCCTCTCATCCTTCTAAAACTCCAGAGTGTACAAGCCCAGCTGCTCCATTCTCTCAGCATATGACAGTCCCACCATCCCGGGAATTAACCTTGTAAACCTACGCTGCACTCCCTCAATAGCAAGAATGTCCTTCCTCAAATTAGGGACCAAAACTGCACACAATACTCCAGGTGTGGTCTCACTAGGGCTCTGTACAACTGCAGAAGGACCTCTTTGCTCCTATATTTGATTCCTCTTGTTATCAAGGCCAACATGCCATTCGCTTTCTTCACTGCCTGCTGTACCTGCATGCTTAGCGGGTCAGGCAGCATTTCTGGAGAAATGGAATAGGTGGCGTTTTGGGTCAAGACCCTTCATCAGACCCATCAGTAATGTTATCTTAGACTACTACCGTGATATTCTTCTTAATCAATAAGGTGACACCCCCTTTTACTCCCACCTCTATCTCTCTTGTAACATCTGTACCATGGAACATTAATCTTCGGTAGACAAAACTGTTGGAGAAACTCAGCGGGTGAGGCAGCATCTATGGAGCGAAGGAATATTCCTTCGCTCCATAGATACTGCCTCACCCGCTGAGTTTCTCCAACATTTTTGTCTACCTTTGATTTTTCCAGCATCTGCAGTTCTTTCTTAAACATGAATCTTCCAGTCCTGTCCTTTTCTTATCCAGGTTTCCGTATTGGCTACAACATTCCAGTCGTAATGACCTATCCATGCCCCAAGTTCATCCTCCTTACCCATCAGGCCTCTTGCATTAAAATAAGTGCAATTCATTCCTACAATCCTTCTCCACTCCCTGGCATGGTTATACTGTCCACTGGATTTTCTTCCATCACAATCCATACCAACTTTCAGCCTCTTACCTGCCTCAGTCCTCAAGTCCTGCACTTGCCTGCCAGGATACAGGTTCCCCTCCAGTTCAGGGGCAACCCATCCCTCTTGACATCACCTCTGCTCCAGAAGAGATCCACATGGACGAGTTGGTCTGAAGACCCTGTTTCCATGCTGTATGACCCTGTGATTCTATGACTATATGACTGTCCCTTACTTCTACATATGCACCTAGATTGTTGCTGAAGCAGTGTGGAGTCCTTACATTCTGCAATACAGTTTAGCTTGCCAGGCTTTAATCCCAATCTGCATGGGCCAGATCTAGTTTAGTTTAGATTACTGTTAAGTGTACCGAGGTACAGTGAAAAGCTTTTACAATCAAAATATTATCTCATCTCTTTAAGAATCACACTTCTCTAGTTCACTGTTTTTACCATGGAATAGTCTTCTTCCTCTACCATCTCAAAAAAGCTGAACAGTTAAAAGAGATGTGCAGGAAGAAACTGCAGATGCTGGTTTACACCAAAGATAGACGCAAAATGCTGGAGTAACTCAGCGGGACAGGCAGCATTTCTGGATCGAAGGAATGGGTGACATTTCGGGTGAGTCTGAAGAAGGGTCTCGACCCGAAACGTTACCCATTCCTTCTATCCAGAGACGCTGCCTGTCCCGCTGAGTTACTCCAGCGTTTGTGTCTATCTACAGTTAAAAGAGGTCTTGCAGACTTACCGTGCTGTTTTGAAAAGCCTGAACCATTCTCCGTTGGAAGTTGCTCCGCTTGAAATGAAGCACGATGCAAAAGGCTAATAGAATGGTCAGGCAGGTCATTCCTGCTGATCCCAGAATAGCATAAAGCAACAAGTGCCTACCATGTTGCAGAACGAGAGCTGAAAAAGACACAGCACTGATGTTGAGATATATCTCAGCCATTTAACACTTTGTTAAATTAGAGTTAGATAGAGCTCTAGGGGCTAGTGGAGTCAAGGGATATGGGGAGAAGGCAGGCACGGGTTATTGATAGGGGACGATCAGCCATGATCACAAAGAATGGTGGTGCTGGCTCGAAGGGCCGAATGGCCTCCTCCTGCACCTATTTTCTATGAAAAGATTAGACACGAGAAGACACTTTACCTATTGTGCCTATGCCAATAATGTGGAAGGCAAATTGCTCAGTCATAAGTTCATGTGATTGGAGCAGAAATAGGCCATTTGGCCCATCAGGTCTACTCTGCCATCCTATCAAAGCTGATCTATCTCTCCCTCCTAACCCTTTTCTCCTGCCTTCTCCCCATAACCCCTGACACCTGAACTAATCAAGAATCTATCTATTTCTGCTTTAAAAATATCGATTGACAGCCTCCAGGGCCTTCTGTGGCAATGAATACCATAGATTCACCACCCTCTGACTAAAGAAATTCCTCCTCATCCCCCTTCCTGAAGGAACGTCCTTTAATTCTGAGGCTGGTGACCTCTGGTCCTAGACTCTCCCACTAGTGGAAACATCCTCTCCACATCCACTCTATCTAAGCCTTTCACTATTCGGTAAGTTTCAATGAGGTCCCCCCTCATCCATCTAAACTCCAGCGAGTACAGGCCCAGTGCCGACAAACGCTCAACTTCTGCTAACCCACTCATTCCTGGGATCAGTCCTCATCAACACTACTCCCCCCACCCCTACACCCCCTAAATTCCTGTTGAATCTGCACATTTCAGGGAGCACATTCCAGATCAGAGTGGTGCGCTGGGAATTCATCGTTCTTACCACTCCTCTGGTTACCCACTGCCACCGGTAACACTTTGACAACTTCAAACTGCTTAGAGTCATAAAATCATACAGCAGGGAAACAGGCCCTTTGGCCCAATTTTCCATGGCGATCAAAATGCCCCTTCTACACTAGACCCACCTGCCTGCATTTGGCCCATATCATTCCAAACCTTTCCTATCCATGTACCTGTTCAAATGTCCTTTAAATGTTGTTATAGTACCTGCCTCAACCCCCTCTGGTAGCACGTCCATATACCTATCAGCCTCTGTGTGAAAAACGTGTCCCTCAGGTTCTATTTTCCCTCTCAGCTTAAACCTATGTCCTCTTGTTCTCGATTCCTCTATTCTAAGTAAAATACTCTGTGCATCAACACTATCTATTCCCCTCATGATCTTATACACCATTATAACATCACCCCTCACCCCCCCTACTCTCTAGGGAATAAAAGTCCTAACCTGCCCAACATCTCCTGATAGCTCATGCCCTCAGGTCCTGGCAGCATCATTGTAAATATTATCTGCACCCTTTCCAGCTTAACAACATCGTTCCTACAGCAGGGTGACCGAAACTGAACACAGTATTCCAAATGAGGCCTCACCAACATCTTGTAAACTGTAACATAACATCCCAACTTCTATTCTGACTACCCTGAATGATGTAGGTTAATGTGCTGAAAGTCTTCATGACTTCAAATGCCTTACTGAAATCCATGTAGTAAAATAATAAATAATAAATAAATCCATGTACATAAAATTAGAGATGAACAAACACAGAATAGTCCCAGGAAAATTCTGCAAACTGAAACTATGGCAACTAATCAACAGATAAAGCTAGTTTATCTAAATTAATTATAGTGGTCTAGGAGCAAAATGGAAAGGCCATGCGGAGTTGGTGTTTGAAGTAATGGGCGATTTATTAAGACTGGTACTTGGGCACCAACAGGCAGCCAAAGCTGACCTGTCAAGTGTGACTTTGGTACAGTTTTTATATTCTCAGATGACAAGATTACTCAGAAACCTGATTAACAGTAACTCTGAATTACAGAATGGAACTCAGAAAGACGTAATTTGATCACAAACAGAATGAGATGATTTATCCACAATTCGTCAACAGTAGATTCAAATTTCTGTTACAATGATTGGGTGCGCGCATAATCAATGAAATTCCTGTCTGCGGTTTCCTGTCACCGCATTTGCGCAATCCACGTCCCTACAATACGATACGATCTTACTTTATTTATCCCAGGAGGGATACTGATCTGCCAACAGTCTTAAAACATGATACACGAAACTAAAAGGAAACTAAACATGAAACTAAACGGATGAGTGGAAAGGATTAGAGATGTGCAAAGATTGGGGGAGGGGGGGGGGAAGGGGGGGGGGAGAAGGGGGAAGGCAGTCAGTCCACCCCATGACAGAAGGGTTAGGAGTTGCAAAGTTTGATAGCCACAGGGAAGAAAGATTTCCTGTGGCGTTCTGCACTGCATCTTGGTGGAACCAGTCTGTTGCTGAAAGTACTCAGGTCAACTATTTACTAATTTAGTATATACTTATTTACCAATTATTAGCCCTCACTATTGTTTACCCTGCAACAATTGGCATTTCTGTTAATTATGATACATGCACGCCATAGGAAATTAAGTACGAGAATTACTTGGTGATAGGTTTCAGCCTAGTCACTAAAGATGAGATGGTACCTGCAGACTCCTGTAGTGTATGCAGTTCCATTGTTGGGTTAGGTTCGCTCTCACCAATATTGTTCTTCGCACAAAGTTCCACCAGGTATGGTGAATTTGGCTCCAGGCCTCGCAGTTGAAACTGCGAAGCAATGGTGTCTTTCATTTTGATTTCTGTCTCCTGGGTGTATTCATCGGCCCCAAAGATTTTGTAACGTATGATGATAGAAGATATCGAGTTGCCACTGCCAATTCTCCAGGATATGAAAGCTGAAGAGTCAGAGATGTTAAAAATCTTGATGTTGGTGGGAGCGGGAGGCCGTTCTGAAAAAATAAATTACCTCAGTATTAATCACACGACAGTCCATTTTTTATCCCCACCCAACTGAGGGAGTAGACAAAAATGCTGGAGAAACTCAGCGGGTGAGGCAACATCGATGGAGCGAAGGAATAGGTGACGTTTAGGGTCGAGACCCTTCTTCGGACTAGTCTCTTCAGAAGGGTCTCGATCCGAAACATCACTTAGTCCTTCGCTCCATAGATGCTGCCTCACCCTCTGAGTTTCTCCAGCATTTTTGTCTACCTTCGATTTTTCCAGCATCTGCCGTTCTTTCTTAAACAACTGAAGGAGTAGTGTGTGGCTGAATCCTGGTAACGTCTGAGTGAATGAGGTGTGGTCAAATGGGCACCCAGGTCTTTAATGGCTCATTATTGAAAAGGTGTGAAGTATCCTTGACTATTAATAGAAAAATAAGGCACAGTCTCGTAAATTCATAAATTCATGTCCTAGGAGTAGAATTAGGCCATTCGGCCCATTCGAGTCTCCTCCATCATTCAATCATGGCTGATCTATCTTTCCCTCTCAACCCCTTTCTCCTGCCTTCTCCCCATAACTTGTGGCACCCGCACTAAAGAATCTGCCTTATAAAGACTCAATGATGGCCTCCATAGCCATTATGACAATGTATTCCACAGACTCACCACCCTCTGACTAAAGATATTCCTCCTCATCTCTTTTCTAAAGGTATGTACTTTTATTCTGAGGCTGTGCCATCTGGTCCTAGACTCTCCAACTAGTGGAAACATCCTCTCCATCCACTATATCCAGGCCTTTCACTATTCCATAAGTTTTAGTGAGGTCCCCCTCATCCTACTAAACTCCAGCAAGTACTCCAGGCCCAGAGCTGTCAAATACTCAAAATCTCGATGATATACTATTTGGATGGAGAGAAAGGGAATGCAGTGGTTACTTGAGGTTAGAGAAATCAATATTCATACCCCTGGGTTGTAAGCTGCCCAAGCGAAATATGAGATGCTGTTCTTCCAGTTTGCATTTAGCCTCACTCTGACAGTGGAGGAGGCCTAGGACAGAAAGGTCAGTGTGGGAATGGGAAGTGGAATTAAAGTGTTTCGCAACCGGGAGATCAGGTAGTGAAGGCGTTCAGCGAAACGATCGCCTGGTCTACGTTTGGTTTCGCCGATGTATAAGAGTCCACATCTTGAACAACGGATACAGTAGATGAGGTTGGAGGAGGTGCAAGTGAACCTCTGCCTAACCTGAAAGGACTGTCGGGGTCCCTGGACAGAGTCGAGGGAGGAGGTATAGGGACAGGTGTTGCATCTCCTGTGGTTGCAGGGGAAAGTACCTAGGGAAGGTTTTGTTTGGGTGGGAAGGGATGAGTTAACCAGAGAGTTGGGGAGGGAACGGTCTCTGCGGAAGGTGGAAAGGAGTGGAGATGGGAAGATGTGACTAGTGGTGGGATCCCGTTGGAGGTAGTGGAAATGTGTTGTATGTGACAGCTGATGGGGTGAAAGGGACTGACTAAGGTCTCTGTTGCAACTAGGGGGAGGGGGAGCAAGGGCGGAGCTGCGGGGTACCGAGGAGACATGAGTGAGGGCCTCATCTATGACAGAAGAGGGGAACCCCCGTTCCCTAAAGAATGAGGACATCTCAGATGTCTTGGTATGGAACAGGAGTTTTGTTATAGTTGTGCATGGCAATGGTGTGGCCTCATTTGGAGTATTGTGTTTCATTTTGACCATCCCACTATAGGGATGTCATTAATTTCAAAAGTATCTATCTATATTCGCACAGATCTCAATGGAATTCCACTGGTTACAAATCTCCAGCTTGAATATCATACAACCACCACAACCCTTTGTCTTCTATCAGTAAGCCAGTTATGAATCCGTACAACCCTGTTAACCCTTGCATCTTAATCTCCTGGATCACGTTACCATGGGAGACTTTGTCAAATCAAATACCTTGCTAAAATCCATGTGGACAACCTCCGGTGTCCTTCCCTAATTGATCACCATCACCTCCTCAAAAAGACTTGATCAATTTGGTAACAATGTGATGAGGCAGTAGAAGTCCTGACCTCCATCTTCCCTATATTTCTTCCAGATTATGACCAATTACTCTAGTTCCCACATCCCTGCCTCCCTAGTTTAAACCCTTCCGAGTAGCAATAGTGAACCTCCATGCAAGAATATTGGCCCCCTGCAAGGATACCAGTCCACCTGCATTCAATGCCTTCTCCCTTTCCTGGGGGTACTCATTTACTTACATTTTGTACCATAGGCATGACCACCTCACTATATCTCCCATCCAGGACGTATCTCCAGATTATCCTTTTTCACTCAGATTATAGGGTGATTATACATGAACGAGCTGCCAGAGGACGTAGTAAAGGCAGGTACAATAACATGGATAGAAAAGGTTCAGAGGGATATGGACCAAATGCAGGCAAATGGGACTAGCTTCGATGGGACATCTTGGACGAGTTGGGCCGAAGGGCCTGCTTCCATGCTGAATGTCCCTATGTCCCTAATCAAGAGAAATATATAGACAATACAAATCTAGTTAAAAAACTGCCATGTTCATTTTTGTAACCCTTGTTCCCAATTTCCCAAAATACAGCTGGAGTAGCCAACTGGGGTCAAAAGCATTTGTATAGGCTTTCTACAAGCCCGCCATCTGCAACTGCCCCTTCTGGTCATATTTATGTGTAGGGAGGAACTGCAGATGCTGGTTTAAACCCAAGATAATGGAATTGATTGCAGACTTATTCTAGACTGATATATTAATCCCTGCTCAGCCCAGTTTTCAAACTAATGCAAAGATAGACACAAAATGCTGGGGTAACTCAGCGGGACATGCAGCATCTCTGGTGAGAAGGAATGGGTGACGTTTCGAGTTCTAAATCATATTTATAACTGTTATCGCCAAGGAGTGCATCTGGGAAATTCAGTGCAAACACCGGATGGCGCCAGCAATGGTTGCCTCACCAACAGTCTGTCTGTCCCTTTCGGCTTTGTTGTATTTTTAGTATGTTAAATGTATGTTTTTAGTGTTCTTTAGCTTGTTTTATGTGCAGGGTGGGGCTGGGGGGGGGGGGGTTGGGGGAAGCTTTTTCTAATCTCTTACCTCGGCAGAGATGCAATTTTTTTCCATATCGTATCTCCGTCCGCACTGCAGCCTAACATCGAGGAGTTGGTGGCCTTTGCTGAAGACTGACTTTGGAGCTCCACCGCGGGAGCATGCGGAACTTTAACATCGCGGAGCCCACGATCCCTTTGCTACGGATCGACCTCTGAGCTCTACCGCGGGTGCCCGCGGATTTTGCCAACGTGGAGCCCGTGGTCTCAGGTCAGAACTGACTTCGGGTGCTCCAAGCCACAGGAGCTTCGACACGGGGGCTTCGACCGCCACGACACAGGAGCTTTGATCGCCCCGACGAAGTGTCTTCGACCACCGGCTGCGGGAGCTTGGATCGCCCCACGGGAGAAGGATGAGGGAGGAGGATTGGACTTTGTTGCCTTCCATTGCAGTGAGGAATGTGGGGAATACACTGTAGTGGATGTTTACGTTAACTTTTATGTAGTTGTGTGTCTTGTTGCTTTTTTTTGGTATGGGTGTATGGTAATTCACTTACCACTGTACCTTAATTGGTGCACGTGACAATAAAAGACCTTTGTAACCTTTGACCTTTGAAACCTTTGAGATCCCACGTGGAAGGGTGTGATCCAATGAATCCAAAGAATAACTTTCCATTATGCTTGTCCAGATTTTTGCATAGCATTGTACAAAGTACACGTTGCCAAGAGTCACAATGAAGTGGCTGTGAGTAATTACTTGCGCAGTCGGTCCAGAAACTTGCCACCGGACCAGGATGTCCCTCTCCTCTGTCTCCTGGGCGGCTCAGTTGAACACATACATTGTATTGGTACATTGGTTGCAGATTGTCCAGTTTCACCACGTCCGATGCATCAGTTACTGTAAAGAAGAAGAGCACGGACAAAGAGATTGAATCTTTACAGCAATTCACTTGCAGTCTGAAGCTCTGCCACATTAGACTTCCTCATCACCCGCAGTTTGGGTGGGGGGGGGGGGTGTGGGGGGTGGGGTGGAAGGGATAACTATGGCTTTGCAATTTTGATCCTTCTCTTGCTCGGAGCAAATTTCAGAACTATGTGCATTGAAGTCTCTATGGTTTCTGAGCTGTTGTCAGGAATGCGAAGTTGGAGAATGACCTTGAATAACTTTATTTTTTTAATTTAATTTTTATTTTTTATTTTTTATTTTTTATTTTTTTATTTATCTTTTATTTTATATTGAATAACTTTAGAAGCTGGTCTGTAAGTGGGATTGAATTCCTTTACCACGTTGTTGAGAGTTGGCCGTATTACTTTCAAATCATATTTGGTCTGCGATAGGAAATGTGTGGGAGGGAGGGAGGGGCGATGAGGAGGGAGCACCGCACTGTGGGATGGAGGGAGGGAGGCCGCGGGAGGGCGTGGACCCGAGTACACAAGCGAGGCCACGGGCGGGCATCAAGCTGTCAGAATGAAGCAGCTCGACCGTTGGGGAGGCGGTGAAGCATTTGAGGAATATTCTGGAAATGCGGCCCTCCCCCTGATGTCACTCGATGCTAGTGGAATATTCTGTGTGTGAAACGGTCGCTGACCCGAGCCATCGTGCCCGTCCACCTCATTGTGACATCATCAGTCGAAGTTGGTTGAAGAATGCGTGTGTGAATGTTTGTTTAAAGGCAGTTTTTACTTTTTTTAAATTTTATTCACCGATAAAGTAAAATATAGGATCAAATCTGATCACTGCGTGGAGGGGGAAAATGTGTCAGAATATGTAAAAATGTAAGCGCTACAGCATAGCGTTTTTGCGAAAATACAAAAATGTGTCTATCACATCTGAAACATTGAAATCCCTTTGTGCTTCCAGTCCTATCCCCCTCACAAATAAGTCTCTGTCATGGTCCCAACCACTTTTCATTGCTCTAAGTCCAATCGTTTTATTACAATGTCCCTGCATTGAAAGAAACACTTCAGCCCATGGGATTCACTCAGATTCCTTAACCTCTCCCTGCCTGTCCTTTCTTTGAGACATACTGGTTCCCAACCTTCACCTTCCCACCTACCCTTCCATTCATTGACCTTCTATTCTGGTTCCCCACCCCATGCATGTCTAGTTTAAACATTCCTGAGTTGCATCAGTAAATCTCCCAGCAAGGATATTGGTCCCACTCCAATTCAGGCACAACCTGGTTAAACTTAGTTTAGTTTAGTTTAGAGATACAGTGCAGAAACAGGCTCTTCGGGCCAACCGAATCGGCACCGACCAGCGATGCCCGCACATTAACACTATATTACCTACATACACTAGGGACAATTTACACTCTACCAATTAACCTACAAACCTGTACGTCTTTGGAGTGTGGGAGGAAACCGACGATCTCGGAGAAAACCCATGCCGTCACGGGGAGAAGGTACAAACTCCGTACAGACAGCACCCTTAGTCAGGATTGAACCCGGATCTCCGGCGCTACAAGCGCTGTAAGGCAGCAACTCTACTGCTGTGTCACTGTACCGCCACCTCTCCCTCTTGTGCAGGTCAACTGTCCCAAAAGAGATCCCAATGGTCCAAACATCCAGATCCCTGTCCCCTATACCAACTCCTCAGCCATGCATTCATCTGTCCTATCTTTCTATTCGTACCTGCACCCGCCTGTGGAACCTGGAGATTATTATGGTGGAGACCCTGCTTTTTAACTTTTGCCTCCATCCCTGTATTCAGTCTTCAGGACCTCATCCCTTTTCCTTTGTGCCATCCCCGTGTCAATTGTGCCAATGTGCGCTATGACTCCTGGCTGTTCGTCCTCCCCCTTGAGAATGTTCCTACAGCTACCCTGAGACATCCTGACCCCCCCCCCCCAGGGAGGCAACGCACCATCCTTGCATCACATTTGCGGTATCTCCTGTCACTATTACTGTAATTAACACGTCTCCTATCACTGTCACTCTGTCTGCTTTCACACTTCCACACTTACCAAGCCCAGTACCACACTTGCGACTGCTGCTCCTACTCTCCCCTGACCAGTCATCTCTCCTAATAGTATCCAAAAGGGTACACTTGCTTTGGACATGAAAAGGTCACAAGGTCATGAGTAAAAGCAGAATTAGGCCATTTGGCCCATCATCCAATCCGCCATTCAATCATGGATGATTTATCTCTTTCTCCGAACCCCATTCTCCTGCCTTCTCCCCATAACCTCTGACACCCGTCCTAACCAAGAATCTATCTGTCTCTGCCTTAAAAGTATCCATTCACTTGGCCTCCACAGCTTTCTGTGACAACCCATCTCCTTCTTACACCCATCTTCCTCACAGCTCATCTACCTCACACACACAATACGCTCTCATCTCCTACTTCCTATTCCCCTCATTCCCCTTTCTACCCCATCTCTTCCTTAATATCTCATCATTCTCTCCCCTCCTTATTCCCTCCAATATCCTGTCATACTGCACACACTCGCTGCCCAGCACCATTCCCTTGCTCCTACAACTGCAAATCTCTTTTGCCCCAATCTCCTCTTTACCCTTCTCCTTCTACCCTTCTTTTCCTCAACCCCCTCGTCACACAGCCCAGTCCCTTCCCATACCTATTCACATTCACCCCATTTCCCTTTCAATTCCTTTTCACTCCATCTCCCTCACCCACCTTTTCCCTCTCACCGCAATTCCCTTTCACCTGCCATGTCCCTCTCAGCAACCGTCTTCCTCCCACATTGTCCCTCTCGTCCCTATCTCCCTCACATCTCCAGGTTCCATCAAAACCCATATTACCCTTCACCTCCATTATAGCCTGGACACATCTCAGCTTTGACTTCATGTCTTCATGACTTCAACAGACTGGTTCCACCAAGATGCAGCACAGAACGTCACATGAGATCCCTTTTCCCTATGGCTATCAAACTGTACAACTCATCCCCCTTCTGTCGTGGGGTAGATGACTCCCCTCCCCCTTCCTCCAAAAATCTTTGCACATCCCCAATCCTGGACTTTCCACTTGTCACATTAATTTCATGTTTCATGTATCTTGCTGTATCTTATGACTGTTGGCAGACCAATTTCCCTCCTGGGATAAATAAAATGCTATCGTATCGTATGAATTTCTATCACTTTCTGTTGCCGCCACTGCCACAATGGAAATACTTCCAAGTCTTCCTCACAAAATGAAATAATATGCAAAATGCATCCTTACCTTCAACTGCTGACCATGACTGCAGTGCTTCAGTGGGCTTGTACAAGAGTTTGGTCTGGACGATAGGTCCATCACCGATGTGCGGCTCAACGTTGGCATTAACAATAATGTATCGTGTGCCGCTCTTGGCCTTGGTTGGAGGAGTCTGAGGTCTAGGAGGGACTGTTGAAAGTGCACATGTTGCATTAAGATGGGAGGCAGGAAAGAAGAAACACATCTTCTGACGCCACTCTCTCCACCTCAGAGGGAGGAGAGGCAGTGCGCACATGAAATACCTGGTCATTGGTAGAATAAGTAACAGCTTTAAAGTTGCAACACCAGGGCTGCACAGTGGGGCAGCGGTAGAGTTGCTGCCTCACAGCGCCAGAGATCCGGGTTCGATCCTAACCACGGGTGCTGTCTATACAGACATTCTCCCTGTGACCTGCATGGGTTTTGCCCATGATCTCCGATTTCCTCCCACACTCCAAAAGAGGTACAGGTTTGTAGGTTACATAAGGTCAGAAGCCATAGGAGTAGAATTAGGCAAGTCTACTCAGCCATTCAATCATGGATGATCTATCTTTCACTCCTAATCCCATTCTCCTGCCTTCTCCCCATAACCTCTGACACCTGTCCTTGGCTTGGTATAATTGTAAATTGTCCTAGTGTGTGTAGGATTAGTGTTAATGTGCAGGGATCGCTGGTCGGCGCGGACTCTGCTGAACGACCTGTTTTCGCAAGAGTTTTGTACAAGAGTTCATTTGTAAATCTTCACAAGAGTTTTGTACGTTCTCCCCGTGACCGCGTGGGTTTTCTCTAACATCTTCGGTTTCTTCCCACACTCCAAAGACGTACGGGTTTGTAGGTTAATTGGCTTGGTATATTTGTAAAATTGTCTCTAGCGTGTGTAGGGTAGTGTTAATGTGCGGGGATCGCTGGTCGGCGCGGACTCGGTAGGCCCATGGGCCTGTTTCCGCTCTGTGTCTGTAAACTAAACTAAACCAATGAAAGCAAAATTTATGCTGATGGAGAAGCTACAGAAGCTGTGATGTTTTGTTAGAGGGAACATGTTTTGAAATTAATGAGCAGAATAGAAATTTGGAAATGTCAGAAGCAGGCATAAGTGCGTAAAGTAAACGAGCAATGACCAGGCATGGTCAGAGTCACACAGCACAGAAACAGCCCGAAGTTGCCCATCATTATCTGTCCTATCCTGTTTACCAGCACTTGGTCCTTCCAAATTGAGTGAAAAAAAAATCTTCCTCAGGTCCACTCTTGACTTTTAACCTCTTAACCTAAACCTATGTTCTCAAGTTTTAAACACTTTTGCAATAGGAAAAAAATTTAGTTTAGAAATACAGCGTGGAAACAGGCCCATCGGGACAACTCCGACCAGCGATCCACACACATTAACACCATCCTACACCCACTAGGGACATTTTTTTTACATTTACCAAGCCAATTAACCTACAAACTGTATGTCTTTTGGGTGTGGGAGGAAACCGAAGATCTCAAAACCCACGCAGGTCACGGGGAGAACGTACAAACTCCGTACAGACAGCACCCGTAGTCGGGATCAAACCCGGGTCTCCGGCGCTGCACTCGCTGTAAGGCAGCAACTCTACTGCTGCGCTACCATGACTGCCTTAATGTCTTTTTTTTTTTTTTTTTTAATTTTTATTTATTAGAAGTACATTACATTACAACCGCATACATTAGTACTCGTCATTTATATCTTCATACAATTAATGTACTCCATTTATTTTTTACACTAGAAAAGGAAAAGATTGAAAGAAAGAAGAAAGTGAAGGAAAAAGTGAAAGTGTAGAAAATGTGACAACAAAAAAGGACGAAGACCCTATAAGAGCAAAATTAAAAACAAAAGAAAAAGAGTTAAGAAATAGGCCCTAGAAAAGAAAGAGAAAGAGAAAGAGGAAAAAGAGAGAAACAAATATTTTTATGAGCATTACGTAAATGGGACATACCAACTCTTCAACTATCATCCCCCCTTACCTGACCTCGATTTTTTTTTTTTTTAAGTACTTTTGCACCCTATATTTGTAATAATTCTATAAATGCAGACCACGTCAGGTGGAAGTGATCTGGTTTACCTGCTAGGAGGAGTCTTATCTCTTCAAGGTGTAATGTTTCAAACATATTTGAAATCCACATATTTATAGTTGGTATTGGAGCTTTCTTCCAAAATTTTAGAATTAGCTTTTTTCCAGTTATTAACCCATAGTCCATTAGTTTCTTTTGAAACACATTTAGTTCTGGACCATCTTCCGTTATTCTGAAGATAATCCATTCTGCTTTGGGTATCAGTCTTGTTTTAAATAACTTTGTAAAGATTTCAAAAATTTCATTCCAAAATTTTTGCATTTTTGTACAGAAAACGAATGAGTGCGCTATAGTAGCTTCTTGGGATTGACATTTATCACAAATAGATGATACATTTGGGAAAATTTTATGAATTTTAGTTTTCGAATAATATAATCTATGTAAAATTTTAAATTGTATTAAAGTGTGTCTTACATTAATCGAGCATTTATGCACGTTTAATAAGTATTCATTCCAACTTTCCTTTGAAATTTTAATAGCTAACTCTTGTTCCCAGTCTCTTCTGATACCCTCCGTAGATGGTATTTGTACATTTAGATAATATTATACAAATATGATATTAAGTTTGCTGATTCCGCTTTTATCTGCATTGCCTCGTCCAATACATCTACTGGGTTATTATAATGATCTTTTGTATATTTTTTCAAATAGTCGCATATTTGAAAATATTTAAAATATTGATTATTTCCGAGTTTATATTTTATTTGTAATTGTTGAAATGAAAGTAATTTTCCAGTTTCATACAAGTCACCAAGCGTTTTAATTCCTAGTCTATCCCAATGTGTAAAAGCTTTATCTATAATAGAAGGATTAAACGAAGGGTTATTAACTATAGGTAATAAAAGTGATAAATTTCTTAATTTTAAATTTTGTTTTATTTGTTTCCAAATTCGGATTGTACTATGAATAATTGGGTTCTTATTATAATTTATGTTATTCAATTTCATTGGAGAAAGGAGGATCGCTCCAATGTTTCTAGAGGAGCAATCCTCTTTCTCCATTACAATCCAGTCCACTTGCTGGGCGGAGTTATCCATCAGTTGAATCATATTTTTAATATTTACTGACCAATAATAATACATAAAATTAGGTAGTGCTAAACCCCCTAATACTTTAGGTTTATTCAGATGAGTTTTTTGTATTCTATGTGATTTATAGTCCCATATAAAATTAGTGATATCTGAGTCGAGTTTTTAAAAAAACTTCTTTGGTAAGTATATAGGAATTGATTGAAATAGGTATAAAATTTGTGGTAGAAAGATCATTTTTATTGCGTTTATTCGGCCTATTAAAGACATCGGGAGCGTTTTCCAGAATTTAATTAGTGTCTTTAATTTATTAAGTAGGGGGTCAAAATTTGCCCTAAACATACCTTGATATGTTCTGGTAATTTCGATTCCCAAGTATTTAAATTTTTCTGTAGCTATTTTAAAAGAGAATTTTAAAAGATGTGTTGAATCTTTCGGTTTTATTGACATAATTTCACTTTTATTCCAATTTATTCTATATCCAGAAAAAGATCCAAAGTCTTCAATTAAATTTAATATATTTGGTATAGTGATTTGAGGTTTTGTAATGTACAGTAATATATCATCCGCGTATAAAGATATTTTATTATATGAGTCTTTAGTATTATATCCATGGATATCAGGGTGTATTCTAATTTTTTCTGCTAGCGGTTCAATAATGAGAGCAAACAGCTGTGGTGATAATGAGCATCCTTGTCTATTTCCCCTTGATAGTTGGAATTTCGAGGATAATATGTTATTAGTTAGTATTCTAGCTGTAGGTTTGTTATATAGTAACTTGATATAGTAACTGCTTTAATGTCTAAGCATCTTCTCCATCTATGCCACATAATGTTCTAAACCTCTAATTCCTCCTCACTTTTTGCCCATTTCCCTTTCAACTTTGGCTTACATCAATCGATCCATATATCTTTTAAATGTTGTAATTATACATGTCTCCACAGCTTCCACTGGCTGTTCGTCCCATATACGTCCCATGTAAAAAATCTGCCCCTGAGGTCCCTCTTAAATCTTTCTCCTCTCACCTTTTATCTCTGCCCTCTAGAGCTAGACTCCCCTACCTGGAGTAAAAGACTGTGACCATCGCACTTATTTACACCCCTCGATTGTATATACTTCTAGGAGACTCAGCCCTCAATGTCCTACTTACCGGGGGTAAAAGTTCCAACCTACCCAGCCTCTCATGTTGTCCTGTCCTGGCTGCTTTTAGACTTTACTTTAGCGATACAGCATGGAAACAGGCCCTTCAGCTCATCGAGCCCACGCTGTCCAACGATCACCCCGTACACTAACACTATCCTACACACTTGGGAACATTTACAATTTTACTGAAGCCAATTAACCTACAAACCTGTATGTCTTTGGAGTGTGGGAGGAAACCGGAGCACATGGAGAAAATCCACACGGTCACAGGGAAAACGTGCAAACTCCGTACGGACAGCACCAGTAGTTGGGATCGAACCCAGGTCTCTGGTGCATTCCGCTGATCCTTAAGATCTGGAAGTTCAGATTGTTTGTGATCCAGCTAACTGGATACTGAATTGGCTTGATGTTGGAGAGCAGTAAGTTCTGTAACGCAGTGACCTGAACTGCCCACACAAATAGAAATGTGGCCTAAACAACATTTTTATACAGCTGCAACCTGCATTTGCAATTTTTATTCTCACCACCACCGCTCTTTACTGTATACTTTCCACTTACATTTCACCACCCAAAGTGCGACACCTCACACTTGTCCAAAGTGAACACCATCTGACATTTCTCTGTCCATATCTCAAATTGAGTGATATAGAGTCATAGAGTCGTAGAGTGATACAACGTGGAAATAGGTCCATCGGCACAACTTGCCCACACCGGCCAACATGTCCCAGCTACACTAGTCCCACCTGCCCGCGTTTGTCCCATATCCCTCCAAACCTGTCCTATCCATGTACCTGTTTAACTGTTTCTTAAACATTGGGATAATCCTTGCCTCAATGACCTCCTCTGGCAGCATGTTCCATACACCCACCACCTTTTGTGTGATAAAGTTACCCCTCAGATTCCCATTAAATATTTTCCCCTTCACCTTAAACCTATGCCCTCTTGTCCTCAATTTGCCCACTCTGGGCAAGAGACTCTGTGCATCCACCCGATCTATACCTCTCATGATTTTATACACCTCTATAAGATCACCCCTCATCCTCCTGCGCTCTGAGGAATAGTCCCAGCCTACTCAACCTCTCCCTATAGCTCATACCCTCTAGTCCTGGAAACATCCTCGTAAATCTTCTCTGTACCCTTTCCAGCTTGACATCATCTTTCCTATAACATGGTGCCCAGAACTGAACACAATACTCTAAATGCGCCCTCACTAATGTCTTATACAACTGCAACATGACCTCCCAACTTCTATACTCAATACTCTGATGAAGGCCAATTGGCCAAAAGCCTTTTTGACCATCCTTTCTACCTGCGACTCCACCTTCAATGAACCATGCACCTGCACTCCTAGATCCCTCAGCTCTACAACACACCCCAGAGCCCCGCCATTCACTGTGCAATACGTATATTGCCTCAGTGAACAAACCTTCCAGTATGTCCTCCCTTAGTGCTACCATGAAATTCCTCCTAATTAGTAGAGCGTGTGCTCCACCATTTTTAGTGAAGGTTTAGTTTAGAGATACAGAGAGGAAACAGGTCCTTTTACCCACGCTATCAACGCCGACCAGCAATCACACATATGCTGTGTGTCAATATCCATGTAATTTATGCATATGAGCTGTACTCATACTCGTGCATATAATTATGTAAATAAGGTCAGTGACCTTAGACGTGGAAATAAATCGTTCCTGACTTTGATCCCAACACGAGTGTGACATGAGCCATCTTTTACCGTCTAATATGTGCTATATTGCAAGCAGACACATAACAAAACATACTGGTTCCATGTAATCCCACTTTCGTATCCTGCACACTAGGGCCAATTTACAGAAGCCAATTAACCTACAAACCTGCAAGACTTTGGAATGTGGGAGGAAACAGAGCAACTGGACACAGACAGCACAGGGAGAATGTACAAACTCTGCACAGACAGCACCCGTAGTCAGGATTGAACCTGGGTCTCTGGCGCTGTAGCGCAGCAACTCTACCGCTGTGTCACATCTGAAACACTGAAAGCCTAGAACGTTGAGCAGCCAGTCATGCCCGTCACAACCAAGTTTCTGCAACGGCCATAACATCATCGTCATCAGCACCGATCCAGGCTTTAAGTTTATCAGCTTTACCCATGATACACCTTGCATTGAATCTTGACGTTCCCGTCAGTCCTTCCATTTGCTGACCTACTGCACTGGTTCCCTCATCCCTGCCACTCTTGTCTGTGCTCTCCTGAGTAGCACTAGGGAACCCCCATGCAAGGCTATCGGTACCCCAACAGTTCAGGTTTAACCCGTCCCTCTTGTACAGGTCACCTCTGCCCCAGATGAGATCTCAGTGGTCTAAAAATCTGAAACCTTGCCTCCTGCACCAAATGTTGACCACAGTCATCTGTCCTATCTTACTATTCCTAACCTCACTGGCACGTGGCACTGGGAGAAATCCAGAGATTACTACTCTCCAGGTCCTATTTCAAATCATTTGTCATTCCCCCTGTATTCACTCTGCAGAACCTCATCCCTAATCTTACCTGTGTCAGTTGCGCACAATGACAACTGTCCGCTCACTGAAGATGTCTTGGACCCTGGTACCATCGTAGAGTCTCAGTTGCTGCACCAAAATGTTCTGTCTGCCCCTCCAACTAACAAGTCATCAATCTCAGGTACACAAAAATGCTGGAGAAACTCAGCGGGTGCAGCAGCATCATCATATCTCTATCTCTCCATCCCTCCCCCACCCGTCGTACTAGTTTCAAAGTCGTCTTGTTGAGTCTCATTGTCTGTAACTCGTTTTCACCCAGCCCACTGCTAACAATGGCCTTTTTACGTTATTATCATTACTTTTTCTGTAAGTCTTTCATTCATTTGTTCTATATCTCTCTACATCACTGTCTATATCTCTCGTTTCCCTTTCCCCTGACTAATCTGAAGAAGGGTCTCAACCCGAAAAGTCACCTACTCCTTTTCTCCAGAGATGCTGTCTGACCCCCTGAGTTACCCCAGTTTCCTGTGTCTATCTTCTATCCCTATTGCATGTCTGCCTGTCCCCCTCCCCACCGTGCTACAGACCCAGGCCCAGTGCCACCGACTGGACTGCTGTTGCTGCACTCCCCTGATGGGTCATCCTCCCTCCAACAGTATCCTGCTTTAGAGAAGAACGGCCACAGGAGTTTCTGGTCACTATAACTTCTATCTATGACATTCTTACACTCGCAGAAGAGCCTGAAGATGTCCATCTGCTGCTCCAGTTCCTCAGCAAGGAGCTGCAGCTGAACACAGGCGTAGACCTCAGTGGCAATGTAAGTTTCATTAATTCTAACATCCTGCAGGATGAGAATTCCACTGTCCCACTTGCCATAAGTTCATGTTCACAAGTGATAGGAGCACAATTAGGCCATTCAGCGCATCAAGTCCACTCTGCCATTCAATCATGACTGACCTATCTTTTCCTCTCAACCCTATTCTCCTATCTTCTCCCCATAACATCTGACACCCGTACTAATAACGATTTTACTTCGGAGTCACGTGAGTGACTACGTGAAGAAGACCCGTCAGGGCGCATGCGCGTCATTACGTCTGATGCATTGGCGCGAACGGCAGCAAGAGGACGGAGCTCCTCCTGCAGGTGAGTAATTACAGCTCCACCAAAGTCGGGGAGACTTTGGAGGAGTTAGAAAAAAGTAAAAAATTGTTGCTGTATGTTTTTCCTCCAATACAGGAACAAGTAAAAAATCATCAAGGTGCAGGTCTGCTACCGACAAGGAGAGAGAGAGCTGCGGGAGCGCAGTCTCTGAAAGGCAGCCTGTCACCTCGGGGGAGTCGCAAGCCGGTAGCAGTGCGGCGACAGACTTGGCAAAGTGCCCAGCCGGGTACACAGCAAACGCCAGTCGGGCGGTATGCATAACCCAAGTCTGTCAGGGCCATTGACTCCGCAGAGTCGGGCCAGGAGAGTTCCGTCGGGGACAGGATACCGTTCCCCAGCGGTTATCAAAAGGTGCAGCTCATACAGGGGCTGCTCCACAGAGACGCTCCAGGAGGAGGAGTGCAGGCGGGAAGCCATAGGGAAGGCTCCGCTGGCAGTGTCTAGGAGAGGTTCTGCTTCACAAAGCCACACTCCAGGAGGAGTTGTGCAGGCGGGAAGCCATAGGGAAGGCTCCGCTAGCAGTGCCTAGGAGAGGTTCTGCTTCACAAAGCCACACTCCAGGAGGAGTTGTGCAGGCGGTAGGCCGTCGGTGAAGGCTCCGCTGGCAGTGCCTAGTAGAGGCCTGCTTGAAAGTACCCTCTTTGCAAGAGGTGAGTGCAGAAGGGCAGATACGCTCTGACCCTGAGTCCGACGACGACTTCCAAAGGGAGGGCAGGCAGCTGCCAGAGCTGACACTGTGTGCAGCACGGTTTGCCATGTCGTCGGGTGCTGGTGAGCCTCTGGGTGAGGAACTTGCCACCAACATAAAATATGCTTCACTCTGCCAGCCTGGCACAGCTGTTTGGCGAGGATTTCGCAAAGCAGGTGGAGCTGGAGGAGGAGGCCAAGACGGTGGGCTTGATTAAGCAGCCAGCAGCCACATATCCACCAAAGAATATCCCTATAAGCGAGAAGACTGGTCCGGGCAAGGGACGAGTCCAGCTACGATGCAGCACAGTTGGCGTTCGGCTGTAGCAGCGCCAGGGAAGGTGAGATATCCAGTTCGAGGCCGGGGAAGAATGCCAGGTGGTAAGGAGGTAAGTGGGTCTGGTTCTCATATAGACAGATCTAATGTGATACCTCAGATATGTTTATACTGAAGGTTATTGAAGGGTATCGAATAACGCTTAATGGAAATTCTGATTTACCCATGCAAACATGTTCCAAAAAGGAGTTGATTTCAGTATCACTGAACAATTGGAAGTTCAGGTGGAACTTGCAAGCTTATGTAATAAGGGTGTAATTGCTAAGGCAGTTTACCAAAGCCATCAGTTTGTGTCCAATATCTTTCCCAGACCAAAAAAGGATGGGGGATGCAGAGTTATACTGGACCTGAATAGTCTTAAACCTTTTTGTACCGTATAGACATTTAAAGATGGAAACGTTTGAGGAGATCTTAAAGATACGGATTCAGTGTCTGTTCATTTGCAGGATAGAAGTTTTAAAATTCAGCTGGATGGGGCAATTATGGCAATACAATGCACTGCCTAATGGTTTGTCTTCAGCTCCTAGAGTAATTACAAAGTTGTTAAAACCTATTCTAGGCATGATGAGAAGTCAAGGGCATGTGCTCATGGCTTAACTAGATAATATCTTGATTGTAGGACAATCAAAGGAAACAGCTGAAGCATCAGTGGCAGTTGGTAAAAAACACTTTTTAAAAAATTGGGCTTCATAAGCTATCCAGAGAAATCTTAATTAATACCTGTGACACAAATTGACTAGTTGGGTTCACAATAGACTTAATCAACATGATTGTGACCTTGCCCAGGCAAAAAAGGGTAGAGCTAATTAAGAGCTGTATCAAGTTAATTGCTGACACACTGCTTTCAATTAGCCAGGTGACGAGTCTGCTGGGGAAATTACTGGCAGCATTTCCAACAGTGGCCACTTTATTATCTACAATTACAAAGGTCAAAGGAACAAGCACTGAGGATACATTGGGGTCATTAAAATAGACCTATGCTTCTATCAATATAGGCTGTTGCTGATATACAATGGTGGATTCAGCATGTGTCCACTAGTAGTTCCAAAGTGTTATTGGACCAAGCTTCCATTATTTTGCAGACAGATGTCAGAGCACTTGGGTAGGGTGCTACTGATACAAGATCCAGCTGTGGAGACAGATGGACATTGCTTCTGCAAACATCGGGAATTAACCAAGAGTATTTTATGGACTCAAGGCTTATGGCACTAACTAAACTAGTTTGCATGTGCAGTGCAAAATAGACAACACTACAGCAGTTGCTGATATGAATCACATGGGTGGAATCAAATTGTTATCATGTGACAGGTTGGCAAATAAAATTGGACCTGGAGTAGGGATAGAGAGATTTGGATTGGAGCTATCTATCTGCCAGGGAAACTTAATGTAGTACCAGATGGCAGCTCACGAAAATTCCATGATAATACAGAGTGGATGTGGAACCAGGATGTGTTCAAGAACGTAGTACTTGTATATGGAAGGCCAAAATATGTTTCATAGGCACCAGATCCAGGGGCAGTGGCAATTGATGCTTTTTCACTAAATTGGGATGATATGTTTGTGTACATTTTCCCACCATTCTGCCTCATAGGTCGGTGTTTGAGAAAATCAAGCAGGATGCCGCTTCAGGGGTTTTGGTGATACCAAATTGCCCGATTCAACCATGGTTCCCTTTGATGTTACAAATAGCGATCCAACCTCTTTTTGCTGATTCCAAACAGTAGGAATTTGCTGGAGCATCCAGTAACACGTTAAGTTCATCCGTTATGTGATCGTATGGATCTGTTAATTTGCAGGTTTTTAAGAATGCCTTACATTGGTCGAGGACTTTCTAGGCCAACGGTGTATATACTCACTGCAGCCTGGAGAAAGAGTACTCAAAAGCAGTATATGACATGTAAAAAAATGGGAACAATATTGTGTTCAAAAGAATATTCAATATGATACTGTAGTTATTGAAAATGTGTTAGAGTTTTATCTACACTTTATTATGATGAGGGTCTTAGCTATAGTGCTATCAATACATCTAGAAGTGCTTTGTCGGCATATCTTGTAATAGGTACACGGACACAAAGTATAGGATCTCACCCTCTCATATCTAGGTTGATGAAAGGAATCTTTAATTCCAAAACGCCTAAGCCTAGGTATATGGTAATCTGCGATGTAAGCATTGTTCTTAACATGCTTCATCATTGGGTCCCTGTCATGTCTATAACTTTGCTGAATTGGCTATGCTAATGGCATTGGTGTCAGTACAGAGAGTGCAGACTTTGCAAAAACTTCAGTTCGAGAGAATGGAAGTGATTACAGAGAATGTTCTGTTTTATATTTATGACGTGCTCAAACAAAGCAGGCCAGGTGTGACAGGATTTAAGATTGTGTTCTCAGCATATCCTACAGCTCCATGTTTATGTGTAAGGACACATTTGTTACATTACATTGAAGCCACAAGGGCTTTAAGACAAGAAGAAACAGGATTATTTGTCAGTTACAAGAAGCCAACATAAAAGAGTGGCAGTTCAGACTATCTCAAGTTGGTTAAAGCAAGAGTTGGTTCAGGCAGGAATTAACATTTATGTGTTTACATCTCATTCCACTAGCGCAGTAGCAACATCCGCGGCCAGGGCGATGGACGTTCCCATGCCGCAGGTTGGAAAAATGAACTTGTGTTTCAGCAATACTACCATCGGCCGATTGTCGATGGAGGGCTGTTTGCCCACTCAATATTGAGTGCTGTTGCTATTGTTTAAAGTCTGTTTTCAATACTGTTTAATTCTGTTTCGTTTGTTGCCCCTACATTAAGAGGGTTTATTGGTTGTTTTATGACCAAAAATAAAACTGTTTTGTTTTTGCATGATATGCAATGTCATGTTTACAGCATTATTGATGATACTCAGAGTCAATCGATGCAGTGAGAAGCCGGGATTTTGATCTGCGGCATAAAAATCACAGAGCTTTAAAATCTTCACGTAGTCACTCACGTGACTCCGAAGTAAAATAGTAAGATTAAACGAGAACTTACCAGTTTGAAGTTTGATCTTTATTTTATGAGGAGTTACGTTGGTGATTACGTGCCCGCCATGCCCAACCCTCTCTCATAGAAAAAAGGTCATAATGGTAGTTCTCATGTTGATCATCTTAATATGTTACTTCAATTATGGTGTTGTCTGTGATTTCATACCGCTGCTTTGAAGATTGACGCGCATGCGCCCTGACGGGTCTTCTTCACGTAATCACCAACGTAACTCCTCATAAAATAAAGATCAAACTTCAAACTGGTAAGTTCTCATTTAATCTTACTAATCTACCTATCACTGCCTTAAAAATATCCATTAACTTGACCTCTATAGCCTTCTATGGCAATGAATTCCACAGATTCCCCACCCTCTGATGAAATAAATTCCTCCTTATCTCCTTCCGAAAGGAACGTCCTTTAATTCTGAGGCTACGACCTCCATTCCTAGACGCTCCCAGTAGTGGAAACATCCTTTCCACATCCACTCTATCCGGGCCATAAAGGACTGTGTGCATTTCCCCTATGCATGCCCCTCTTGATCTTATACACCTCTATCAGATCACCCCTCATCGTCCTGCAATCCAAGTTTAAAGTCATAACTCATAAGGTTATGTGATAGTAGCAGAATTAGGCCAGTCGGCACATCAAGTTTACTCCGCCATTCAATCGTGGCTGATCTATCTTTCCCGCCTAACCCCATTCTCCTGCCTTCTCCCCATAACCCATGACACCCGTACTAATCACTGCCCTAAAAATATCCATTGACAGCCTTCACAGCCTTCTGTGGCAAAGAATTCCATAGATTCACCACCTTCTGACTAAATACATTCCTCCTCATCTCCTTCCTAAAGGAACATCCTTTTATTCTGAGGCTATAACCTCCAGTCCAAAACTCCCTCTCACAGAAACACCCTCACCACATCCACTCTATCCAGGCCTTTCATTATTTGGTAAGTTTTAATGAGGTGCCCCCTCATTCTTCTAAACTCCAGACAGTACAGGCCTAGTGCCATCAAACGCTCATCATATGTTAACCTACTCATTCCTGGGATCATTCTTGTAAAACCCCTCTGTACCCTCTCCAGAGCCAGCACATCCTTCCTCAGATATGGTGCCCAAAATTGCTCACAATACTCCAAATGTGACCTGACCAGTGCCTTATAGAGCCTGATGATTACATCCCTGGTTTTGTATACAAGCTCTCATGAAATAAATGCTTGCATTGAGTTTGCTTTCTTTACTTTCAATTTGACTTGCAGATTAACTTTTTGGGAATCCTGCACTAGCACTCCCAAGTCTCTCCCTATTTAGAAAATCGTTTATGCCTTTATTCCTGCTATCAAAATGCATGACTCCACATTTTGCTACGCTATATTCCATCTCTCACTTCACTGCCCACTCTCCCAAACTTTCCAAGTCCTTCAGCAGAGTCCCTGCTTTCTCTACACTACTTGCCCCACCTATTTTTGTATTATCTGCAAACTTGGCCACAAATCCTTCAATCCCCTCGTCCAAATCATTAATGTACAACGTGAAAAGTTGCAGCCCCAGCACCGAGCCCTGCGGAACTCCACTAGTCACTGGCAGCCAACCAGAAAAAGCCCCCTTTATTGCCACTCTTTGTCTTCCTCTATCCAGCCAACCTGCTATCCATGCTAGTATCTTCCCTTTGATACCGTGGGCTCTCATCCTCCGTAGCAGCCGCACATGTGGCACCTTATCAAAGGCTTTCTGAAAATCTAGATAAACAACATCTACTGACTCTCCTTTGTCTGCCCTGGTATTTACTTCCTTAAAGAATTCCAGCAGATTTGTCAGGCAAGTTCTCCCCTTCACAAAGCCATGCTGACTTTGGCCTTTTTATCATGAATTTCTAAGTACTCTGTTACCTCATCTTTTATAATGGACTCTGAAGTCTTACCAACCATCGAAGTCAGACTAACCGGCCTATAGTTCCCACTATTCTGCTTTGCTCCCTTCTTGTGCAGCGGGGTAATATTGGCAATTCCCCAATCTTCTTGAACCACTCCTAACTCGCGTGATTCCTGAAATATCACTGTCAATGCCTCCTCTCTCAGAACCCTAGGGTGCAGTCCATCCGGTCCAGATGACTTATCTACCTTCAGCCCCTTCAGCTTCCCAAGCACCTTCTCCTTAGTGATAGCTCCACTCCACTAACTTCCAAGTCCTGTCCTGCTCAACCTCTCCCTGTTGCTCAGGGCCTCAAGTCCTGGCAACATTCTCATGAAAATCATGGCAACATCCTTGTACTCAGTGGGACTCAGATGGGAAGAGTTAATGGAAAGGAAAAACAGATACCCTGACATGTTAAGCTAAGCTAAATGGCTTGCTTCTATACTGTAAGTAACATACCTTTCACTGAGACATTGAATGATCTTGCGGCCATGCCAGCTGGAGTTTTAACACAACAGATCCACTCCCCTGAATCCGATGGGGACATTTTTGGCACTCTGAATGTGCTAATGGTGTGATTGAATGGGTGTGTAATAATTCTTGTGGATGTGAGCTAGGGAAAACAATTTAAAAAATTGATAAATAGCATGAGTTGCTGATGGCACATACAACATCTTTCTTCTTTATTCAAACAAAAATTTCAGTCATAAAACGTGACAATGCAATACTCTAATCTGCTTCAATATCTGCAATTTGTGTTGAATGCAAAAGGGGAAATTACAGAGAACTACAGGTCTAAAGTGTATGGCAGCTGAAAGATATTAACATTGATAAAAAAAATAGCATTGCATTAATTATTTGAATGGAAAAGCAGGAAAGCTCCCGGACTTAATGAACCACATTGAACTAGGTAGCAATGGTGACGGTGGATGCACGTTCAAAATGGCCACATGCAGGTTCACATGCACATCCATACACTCCAGAACAGTTGCCATTGATCTCATGCACGACTTGTACAGTCTTATCATGGTGTCCCAACATTTGTACTCAATACCTTTCCCAATGAAGGCAAACACGCCAAACGCTTTCTTACCACACTGTCCACTTTACTCTCCACTTTCAGCGAGCCATGCACCTGTACTCCCAGATATCTCTACTTTGCAACACTCTCCACCAAGGCTCTATCATTTATGTCATTGTCAGCAATTTTAGGCCGCATACCTGAGGGAGCACGTACTGGCCCTGGAGAGGATCCAGAGGAGGTTTACAAGAATGATCCCAGGAATGAGTGGGTTATGGTGAGCGTTTGTTGGCATTGGGCATGTACTCGCTGGAATTTAGAAGAATGAGGAGGGACCTTATTGAAACTTACCAAATAGTGAAAGGCCTGGATAGAGTGGATGTGGAGAGGATGTTTCCACTAGTGGCAGAGTCTAGGACTAGAGGTCATAGCCTCAGAATTAAAGGATGTTCCTTTAGGAAGGAGTTGAAGAGGAATTTCTTTAGTCAGAGGGTGTTGAATCTGTGGAATTCATTGCCACAGAAGGCTGTGGAGGCCAATGGATATATTTAAGGCAGAGATAGATAGATTCTTGATTAGTACAGGTGTCAAGGGTTATAGGGAGAAGGCAGGAGAATGGGATTAAGAGGGAAAGATAGATCAGTCATAATTGAATGGCAGAGTAGACTTGATGGGCCAAATGTCCTAATTCTGCTCCAATCACTGATGAACTTATGAACATGACATACCAAAGTACAGTCTGAAGAAGGATCTCAACCCGAAATATCACCTATTCCTTCTCTCCAGAGATGCTGCTTGTCCCGCTGAGTTACCCCAGCATTTTGTGTCGACCAGACCAAAGTACAACATCTCACACTTGTCAGAGTTAAAGTCAATTTGCCATTCCTTGACCAAAGTTAATTTAGATCCTGTTGTTAACTTAGATATCCTTCCTTACCACCCACTACACTACCATATGCAGTGGCATCTGCAAATTTACCCACAATGTTAACTATATTGTCATCCAAATATAACAAGGCAGCAGTAGACCCAGCACCGACCCTTACGGTGCTCCACTGGTCACAGACGTCCAATCAGAAAACCTACAACTACCCTTTTGAGTCCTTTCTCCAACCCACGTTTGAATCCAGGTAGCTTACTCACCTTGGCTTCCATGTGATATAACCGAAACATCACCCATTACTTCTCTCCAGAGTTGCTGTCTGACCCACTGAGTTACTCCAGCATTTTGTGTGTAACTAAAACGGTTGTAGAGGGCAAGGCTGTAGACATTGTATATATGGATTTCAGCAAGTCATTTGACAAGGTTCCACAAGGTAAGCTGCTTTGGAAGGTTAGATTGTTTGGGATCCTAGGAGAGCCAGAGAATGTAGAAAGCATGATTGCACTGACGTTGCTGGTAATGTAGATGGAGTAGATGGTTGTCAGAAATTGCAGCAGGATCTTGATCGGTTGGCCGGTGGGCTAAGGAATGGTTTATGGAGTTTAACATAGTGTGGCATTTTGGGAAGTCAAGCCAGGACACGACCTACACCATGAATGGTAGGGCTCTGTGAGTGTTGAAGAGTAGACGGATCTAGCAATGTAGATACATAGTTCCTTGAAAGTGGTGTCACAGTTAGATATGATGGTCAAGATGGCTTTCGGCACATTGGCCTTCGTGACTGAGAGTATTGAGTATAGAGGTTGGGGGGTCATGTTGCAGTTATATAAGAAGTTGGTGAGGCCACATTTAGAGTATTGGGCATCATGTCAAGATGGAAAGAGTGCAGAGAAAGTAAATGATGATGTTGCCAGGACTCGACAGTCCTGAGCAATAGGCAGGCTAGGACTTTCTTTCTTGGAGGGCAAGAATATGAGGGGTGATCTTATAGAGTTGTATATGATCATGAGACAGATAGCGTAAATGCACAAAGTTCTTTACCCAGTCAGGGTATTCAAGAACCAGTGGACAGAGGTTTAAGGTGAGAGAGGCTAGATTTAATAGGAACCTGAGGGGCAATATTTCACACAAAGGGTGGTGGGTATATGGAACAAGCTGCCACAGGAAGTAGTCTTTTACCCATAGTAGAGGAATCAAGAACCAAAGGACACAGGTTTTTGATGAAGGGGAAAGATTTAGTAGGAACCTGAGGGGCTATTTTTTTTAATCACAAAGGGTAGTGGACATGTGGAAAGAGCTGCTGGAGGAGGTAGTTGAGGCAGGTACTATCACAATGCTTAAGATACATTTGGACAGATACATAGAAACATAGATAAAATAGGTGCAGGAATAGACCATTCGGCCCTTTGATCCAGCATCACCATTCAATATGATCATGGCTGATCATCTAAAATCAGTACCCCGTTCCAGACTTTTCCCCACATCCATGGGTAAGATTTAGCCATGAGAGCTAAATCTTACCCTTTCTTGAAAAACATCCAATGAATTGGCTTCCACTGCCAGAGAATTCCACAGATTCACAACTTTCTGTGAAAATGTTTTTCCTCATCTCAGTCATAAATGACCCCATATTCTTAAACTGTGATCCCTGGTTCTGGCCTCTCCCAAAATCGGAATCATTGGTCTTTTAATGTACTTACATTTACTTCCGTTCCATGGGGTGTGATAAGCTGTATGTTTCCATCCACTGGTCCTGGCTGTCCAGTTGCAGTACAATTGATCTGCATTGTCACTCCTGAGTTAACCTCAATGTTACCATTGGAATTCACCAGCTGGGGAAGCATAATGCCAAAGCCTGTAAGAAAGAATATTGAGTTTACAACCAAGAGCAGTATTATTAATAAAGTAGCTACAATTAATTTAATTTAGAAATACAGCGCGGAAAAAGGCCCTTCGGCCCACCAGGTCCGCACAAACCAGTGATCCCCACACACTAACACTATCCTACACACACAGGGGACAATTTACAGTTATACCAAGGTAATTAGCCTACAAACCTGTACATCTTTGGAGTGTGGGAGGAAACCGATCACGGAGAAAACCCACGCAGGTCACGGGGAGAACGTACAGACTCCACACAGACAGCACACGTAGTCGGGATCGATCCCGGGTCTCTGGCACTGCAAGCACTGCAAGCGTTAGAGACACGGGTTCGATCCTGGCTACGGGTGCTGTCTGTATGGAGCTTGTACGTTCTCCCCGTGACCGCGCGTGTTTTCTCCGTCTCGACCCGAAATGTCACCTATTCCTTTTCTCCAGAGATGCTGCCTGACCCGCTGAGTTAATGTCATTTCATTGCCCCTTTCAACCCATCGAAATGACAAATTGAATCCTTTATTGCTTGCTTTATTTTCTCAAAGGCCCAGTATAATTTTGTCTTTCTAAATATTACCCATGCTTCCTTTTTCCTCATTGACCATCCATGGTTCCCTTACCTTGCCATCCTTATCCTTCCTCCTTACTGGAACATGCCAATCTTGAACACTAATCATAAGTTGGTAAGTGATAGGAACAGAATTGTGCCATTTGGCCCATCAAGGTTGATCTATCTCTCCCTCCTAACCCATTCTTCGGCCTTCTTCTCATAACCCCTGACATACGTACTAATCAAGAATCTATTTATCTCTGCCTTAAAAAATCCATTGATTTGGCTTCACAGCTTCACCACCCTCTGACTAAATGAAATTCCTCCTCATCTTCCATTTTAATTCTGAGGCTGTGCCCTGTGGTCCTAGCTTCTCCCACTAGTGGAAACATCCTCTCCACATCCACTCTCACTGTTCTGTATGTTTCAATGAGGACCCCCTCATCCTTCTAAACTCCAGCGAGTAGATGCCCAGTGCTGTCAAACACCCATCATATGTTGGCCCTTTCTTTTCTGCTGCTCTCCAGCACCAGCACATCATTCGTCAGATATGAGTTTTAAATAACTGCCCACATATCAGACGTAGATTTACCCCTTAACAACTGCTCCCAATTTACCCTAACTCCATGTGAAATAGTACTCATGAGATCGTACCTTCATTCTCACAGTGCAGGCACAGGCAACCTCGGAAACGATCACACTTTTTACCATTGGAGCAATCACACTTGAGTTGACAATTGGCCCCATAATAATTAGGGTCACAAGCTGCAATCAAAAATTGCACGTTAGAATAGCATTAATTTTCATTTTTTCTTATGGCATAAAGTACCCATCAATCTATTCTGTCTCTCAGAGTAGTCCCATTGCCCCTTAATTCCTCTATAACAACTTCCCTTGCATATTCTCATCAACCCGTGTTGGATTTGTGTAGGAAGGAACTACAGATACTGGTTTACACCGAAGATAAGCGCAAAATGCCGGAGTAACTCAGCGAGACAGGCAGCATCTCTGCATTGAAGGAATGGGTGACCATTTCGGGTCAAGACCCATCTTCGGACTGAGAGTCAGGGGAGAGAGAGAGACCGAGATAAGGAAGTGTAAGGTGTGAAAATGAGACATCAAGGCAGATGTCTATCCTTTCACACCATACACTTCCTTATCTCTGTTGGGTATCTATCCTTCCAGAGCAGCCTACCACATGGAAACTAAACAAATGCTGATAGAACTATAGGCATGGCTTTAAACTAAATAATGAGGTGTGGGGGGGGGGGGGGGGCGTCAATAGATTAGAAAAGTATGGATAAAGTTGAAGGGAAGGAGAGTGCAGGAGAAGTCTGCAGAATAAGAAATAGGACAGGAAGTTTGAAATAGGAAAAATAGTCTAATGTCATGCAGCCATTTTGTGAAGAGGGACGGTAAATAGAGAAGGTGTTGTATCTAAATGCATGCAGTGTAGGAAACAAGGTGGACGAGCTTGCAGCACAGTCAGGAATTTGCAGGTATGGTGTTGTGGGCATCAGAGAGTCATGGTTGAAAGAGGATCAGAGCTGGGAGCTGAATATTCACGGATACACATCCTATCAATAAGACCTATCAGTCTGAAGAAGGGTCTTGACCCGAAATGTCGCCCATTCCTTCTCTCCAGAGATGCTGCCTCACCCGCTGTGTTACTCCAGCATTTTGTGTCTACCTTCGATTTAAACCAGCATCTGCAGTTCTTTCTTACACATATGAAAAATGAAGGTGGGCTAGCCAATAATATAAAAGAGGATACCAAATATTTTTCCAGATATGTAAAGAGTGAAAGAGGGGCAAGTGTGAATATAGGACCGCTGGAAAATGATGCTGGAGAAGTAGCAATGGGGAACAAATAAATGGCAGATTGACTAAATATGTTTTTTTGTATCAGTCTTTTATATACCGGAATTTCAAGAGAGTCAAGGGACAGGAGTGAGTGCGGTTGCTATTACTGAGGAGATTACTGGGAAGTTGAACGGTCTGAAGGACAGGATGGACTACACCATAGGGTTCTGAAAGATGTGGCTGTAGAGATTCTGGAGGCATTAGTAGTGATCTTTCAAGATTCGGGCGGCAGGGTGGCGCAACGGTAGAATTGCTGCCGTACAGCGCCAGAGACCCAGGTTCGATCCCGACTATGGATGCTGTCTGTACGGAGTTTGTATGCTCGACCCATGACCTGCGTGGGTATTCGCCAGGATCTCTGGTTTCCTCCCACACTCCAAAGACTTACAGGTTTGTGGGCTAATTGGCTTTGGTAAAATTGTAAATTGTCCCTAGTGTGTGTAGGGTAGTGTTAGTGTGTGAGGATCGATGGTGGATGCGGACTCTGTGGGATGAAGGGCCTATTTCTGCACTGTATCTCTAAACTAAAAAACTAATCACGAGCGTCCAGAGTGGTTCCAGAGGACTAGAAAATCACAAATGTAACTCGACTTTTCACTTGCGCCTCCTCCAACCTCATCTACTGTGTTTTAGGGGTTAACTTCTCCACATTGGCGAGACCAAACGCAGGCTCGGCGATCGTTTCGTTGAACACCTCCGCTCAGTCCGTCTTAACTTACCTGATCTCGTGGTTGCTCAGCACTTCAACTCCCCCTCCCATTCCCAATCTGATCTTTCTATCCTGGGCCTCCTCCATTGTCAGAGTGAGGCCGAGCGCAAATTGGAGGAACAGCACCTCATATTTTGCATGGGTAGTTTACGCTGCTAGTTACCCCAGCGGTATGAACATTGACTTCTCTAACTTCAGATAGCCCTTGCTTTCACTTTCTATCCCCTCCTACTTCCCAGTTCTCCCACCAGTTACTGTCTATCTTTGTCCCACCCACTCCCCTGACATCAGTCTGAAGAAGGATCTCGACCCGAAACGTCACCCATTCCTTCTCTCCAGGGATGCTGCCTGCCCCGCTGATGTTACTCCAGCATTTTGTGTCTACCTTCCACTTTCTAAGAAATGTGCAAAGCAGAAAAAAGGAAATTCCAGGCCAATTAGTCTGACTTCTATTGTTGCTAAAATTCTAAAGTCCATTTTTAAGGATGAGGTTTCGGGGTGCCTGGGGTCATATGATAAAATAGGCCAAAGTCAGCATGGTTTGGTTAAGGGGAGATCTTGCCCGATAAATCTGTTGGACTTCCTGAGGAGGTAACTAGCAGCGTAGACAAATGAGAGTGAGCTGATGTTAGACACAAAATGCGGGAATAACTCAGAGGGACAGACAGTCGCCTGTCCCGCTGAGTTACTCCAGCATTTTGTGGCTATCTTCATTTGCAAACCAGCATCTGCAGTTCCTTCCTACATATTTTGCGTTGATGTTGTTTACTTGGATTTTCACGAGGCCTTTGATAAGGTGCCCTCATGAGGCTGCTGCACAAATAGGAGCCCGTGGAATGAGAGGCAATGTAGTAGAATGGGCAGAAAGTTTGGATGACTGGCAATTGGCCAAGCGAGGGAATAAAGAGGGCCTTTTCTGCTTGGCGGACGGCAACAAGTGATATTCTGCAGGGGACGACGTTGGGTCCGCTACTTTTCACATTATTTGTTAATGCTCTGGATGATGGAGTTGAAGGTTTTGTCCCCAAGTTTGCAGATGATATGAAGATAAGTGGAGGGGCTGGTTGAGAGAGTGGGAAATAGTATACAGCGTAGCAGAGTGTACGGTCATGCATTTCGGTAGAAGAATAAAGATGTTGATTACTTTCTAAATGGGGAGAGGGTTCATAAATCGGAGTTGCAAAGGGACTTGGGAGTGCTGGTGCAGGATTCCCAAAAGGTTAATTTGCAGTTTGAGGTGGTGTGTTAAGGAAGGCAAATGCAATGTTGGCATTCATTTCAACAGGACTAGAAAATAAAATCAAGGACGCAATGGAGAGGTGCTGGTCAGGCTACATTTGGAGTATTGTGAACAGTTTTGTGCCTCATGTCTGAGGAAGGATGTGCTGGCTTTGGAGAGGTTCCAGAGGAGGTTTACGAGAATTGTCCCGGGGATGATTGGATTAATGTACTGTATGAAGAGCATTGGAAGACTCTGCGCCTGAACTCGCTGGAGGTCTGAAGAATTGCAGGGGATCTCATTGAAACCTAATGAATAGATAATAAAAAGCCTAGATAAAGTGGAAGTTGAATGGACACTTGCAGTGATGGGAGACTATAGAACTAAAGGGCACAGACTCAGAATAAAAGGACGTAAGTTTGGAATGATGAGGGGAATTTCTTTAGTCAGAGGGTGGCCAATCTGTGTAATTCATTGCCACGGGTGGCTATGGAGGTCAAGACATTCGTTATCTTTAATGACACTAATAGATCAATTTAAAGATCAAGGTTCTTGATTAATAAGGGCGTCAAATGTTACAGGGAGAAGGCAAGAGATTGGGTTGAGAGGGGAAAATAGATCAGCCGTGATGAATGGCGGAGTAAACGGAAATAGCAGGTTTAAAATTCAAGGTTTCATAGTGTATTGCCTGAGAGCCAAATGGCTGAATAGGTTGAGAAGGAAGAAAGATTATTTTGTAGGATAAGAGGGTTAAGGGGGAAAAGTTTCATGTTTTAAGGAGCATTAAGGATTAAAAGAGGATTGTTGGGGATAATGTATATGTCCCATTGGGTTGAGCAAAGTTATCCTTGGCTTTTAACCACAGGCTACCTTCATCACATTGAAGCCCTTTCCATCCTGTTGCACAGGAACAACCATATGGATCCGACAGGCAGAACATGGACAATCTGCAGTTTCCTCCTTTACATGCTCCTGTGCAGTTCTGGCCATATGTATTCTTGCCACACGCTGAAAGTTTAAAAAGTTCTCATTAATTAAAATCACAGCAAGGCATTCATTTAGGGAGAAGGCACAACTCATCCATGCTGGCTCTTTATTGGTGCAATCGTGGTTTCCTCCGAGATCTTCGGTTTCCTCCCGCACTCCAATGACGTACAGGTAAGTAGGTTAATTGGCTTGGTAAATGTAAAAATTGTCTCTAGTGGGTGTAGGATAGTGTTAATATGCGGGGATCGCTGGTCAGCGTGGACCCGGTGGGCCAAAGTGCCTGTTTCCACGCTGTATCTCTAAACTAAACTAAACTAATCCAACCTTAGTTTCTGCTCTGTTCTCTCCATGCCCCAAAGTATTCCCCTCGGTGTCAATGACTTAACAGATTTGGCAGCCGAAATCACATTTTAAAACATTCTTGGCTCTAAACTCATTCTCTCATCAAAAATATCATTGAAGATAAGACAAAGTGGAATGGAAATGGTTTTAGAAATTAAGCAGCAAGGCACAATCTCAGAAATGTTCCTTTCAATTAATACATCAAGTCTGGTGACAGTCATAGAATCCAAGAGGACAGAAGCAACTAGTCCATGCCATTCAAGATGTTCCATCTTAGCTAGTCATTTACCCATATTTGGCCTCAATCTTTCTAAAAATTTCCATGTACTTCTCAGGTTGACCAAAACTGAACACATTCTTCCAATCTTCATGTAAATTTACCTGCCTCAACTACTTCCTTTGTCAGCTCATTACATATATCCCCTAACTTCTGAAAAGGTTACGCATGAGGTTATGATTATTTTTTTCTTTTCTCACCTGAAACCTATTACCCTATCTATTCCCCTGCATGATCGTATACACCCCTATAAGATCTCCCCTTGTCCTCCTGCGCTCCAAGGAATAAAGTCCTAGCCTGCCCAATCTCTCCATATATCTCAGGCCCTTAAGACCCTCAATGTAAAGGGCCTGTCCCACTTTCACGCCTAATTCACGACCTTTTTTACTCGTGGACATTTTTCATCAGGCTAGAAAAACGCCCCGACCTACTTGATGCCACGAGTACCTACGACTAGCATCACGGCCTGCTACGACCTCCTATGACCTCGTGACGACCATGCTGCGAGTATGAGTCAAGGGCAAACTCGGCAGAGGTCGTGAATTAGGTTGTGAAAGTGGGACAGGCCCTTAAAGCTGGAGGGAGGGATATGGGTGACAGCAGAGTAAAGAGGGGTGGGAGACAATGAATGGGAGGAGAGCCAAGAAACTGTTAACGGGAATGATTTGAGGAATGGGAGAAATGGGAGGAGGGGGATTTGACTATCAATCTACACCCTCCTTGAGTCTTATTGATGCCCCAGAATCTCCAGTCCTTCCCCCTAATATCTGGGTCTCCTATCACTCCAGCTCTGCCTCTCTATACTGTCCACAGCAGTGCATCAGAGTCAGTTGTGTACTACAGAGCTGGCTGCTGCTGTGGCTCTCCTCTGAAAGGCCATCCCCTCATTGATGAAGCATCTCTCGATGGTTGGGATGGCGGAACCATACAAGAGTCATAGAGGGATTCAACACAGAAAGAGGTACTTTGGCCCAACTTGCCAATGCCAACCAAGATGCCCCATCTACACTAGTCCCATCTGTCCATGTTTGGCCAGATCTCTCTAAACACTTCCTATCCATGTAGCTGTCCAAATGTCTTTTAAATGTTGTTATAATACCTGCCTCGGCTACCTCCTCTGATAGCCCTTACATATACCCGCCACCCTCTGAGTGAAAATATTGCCCCTTAAGTTCCTATTAAATCCTTTCCCTCTTACCTTAAACCTATGTCCATTGCTTCCTGATTCCCATATTTTGGGTAGAAGGCTCTGTGCATTCACCCTATCTATTCCCCTTGTGATCTTATACACCTCTATAAGATCTTCCTCAGCCTCCTGCACTCCAAGGAATAAAGTCCCAGCCTGGCCAGCCTCTCCCTATAACTCAGGGCCTCAAGTCAAGGTAACATCCTTGTAAATCTTCTTTGAACTCTTTCCAGCCTAGCATCATCCTTCCTCTGGCAGGTTGACCAAAAGTGAACACAATCTTCCAAATGCAATCTCATCAATGTCTAGTACAACTGTAACATATTATTCCAACTTCTATACCCAATACCCTGACTGACAAAGGCCAATGTACCAAAAGTATTTTTGACCAGCTTACCTGTGCCACCACTTACAAGGAACTTTGTAACTGTACTCTGTAAAAAACCTCCTAGGTCCTGCCCCAGATTGACTTCCCCAAATGCAACACCTCGCACTTATCTGCATTAAACTCCATGAACCATTCCTCAGCCCACTTGTCCAACTGATCAAGATCTTACTGTAATTTTTCATAACCATCTTTGCAACCAACTATGCCACCCACTTCTGTGTCACCTGAAGACGTATTAATCATGCCTTCTACATTCTCATCCAAATTGTTGATATAAACCACTGGGTTTGTGGGGGTTATAGCAGCAATGAGCCCAGCACCGATCCCCAGGGCACGCCATTGGGCCCCCAGCATGTAAAACACCATCATCCCCTGCTTCCTTCCTATAAGGTAAATCCCTATCCAGGTGGCTCTCTCTTCCTGGATCTCATGCGATCTAACCTTCCCGAACAGCCTACCATGCAGAACGTTATCAAATGCCTTATTGAAGTCAAGAGAGATAACAGCTATGGCTTTGCCCTCATCAATCCCTTTGATTACTTCTTTAAAAAATTAAATCGGATTCATAATACACAATCTCCCACGTACAAAACCATGCTGATGATCCCCGATGAGCCTCTGTCCAAATGCATACACAGATGCTCATCGACTTATGCTACTTTGACATGATATTTTTACTTTCCGATGGTGCAAAAGCGATACACATTCAGTAGAAACCGTACTTCGAATCTAGAATTTTGATCTTTTCCGGGGCTAGCGAATATTGAACTTTGATCTTTTCCCGGGCTAGCGATATGCAGTATGATACTCTCTCGTGATGCTGGGTAACGGCAGCAAGCTGCAGCTCCCAATCAGCCATGCGATCACAAAAAGATCGGGAGAGAGAGAATGTTTGGTAGTTTAGGTGCATCAGAAGAGAGAGAATGTTTTGTAGGTTAGGTGTATTAAATGCATTTTCGACAAACGATATTTTCGATTTACGATGGGTTTATCGGAACGTAACCCCATCGTAAGTTGAGGAGTAGTTTAGTTTAGTTTACAGATACAGCGTGGTAACGCGCCTTTCGGCCCACCGAGTTCACGCCAACCAGCAACCCCCACAAACTAACACTATCCTACACACATTAGAGACAATTTACAATTTTACCAAGCCAATTAACCTACAAACCTGTACGTCTTTGGAGTGAGGAAACACCTCCTCCTGGAGAAAACCCACGCAGTCGCAGGGAGAATGTACAAACTCCATACAGACAGCTCCCACAGTCACGATCGAACCCGGGTCTCTGGTACTGTAAGGCAGCAACTCTACCACTGCGCCACTGTGCCACTCATATATTTTTTGTCCTCTGAAGTCTCTCCAATAACAGGTATAGTCATCAGGGGTTAACCACCAGTTTCTCTGACTTCCCAAGTACTGCAGGAGGAACACACACAAAGCCAATTAACCTACAAACCTACAAACCGTCTTTGGAACGGAGATGAGGAAAAACTTTCTCACACAGAGAGTTGTGAGTCCGTGGAATTCTCTGCCTCAGAGTGTGGTGGAGGCCAGTTCTCTGGATACTTTCAAGAGAGAGCTAGATAGGGCTCTTAAAGATAGCGGAGTCAGGGGATATGGGGAGAAGGCAGGAACGGGGTACCTGCCTTGTGTCTAACTGATAGGTAGATACAGGTGAAGAGAGTTTTATTGGCAGATGGGTGGAGTAAGTGGCAAAGACTAAAATGAAAAGGAGACAAAACAATGGTGGAAGGAGAGAGAGATACCTTTGCATGAGATACCTTCCCATGAGAGACCTTCCCACGAGAGACCTTCCACGAGATATCTTCCCACGAGATACCTTCCCACGAGGATACAGCGCCAGTGAGCCTTCCTGCAGTTGGGTGCAGTTATAGTGTCTTTGTTTGGGGCTGACTGATTATTTTATGGTCTATTCCATTTAACACAATTGTAATGCGACACAACAAGAGGTGACGTGTGCTCTGTGTGAAGATTCACCAGTTTTGTGGTCATCATTGGTTATGAACTGCTTTTCTTTTAATTTTCAGGTTATTAACTGAATTTAAATTCTAATGCTGCCATAATGGGATTGGAACTCGAGTGCCTGGATTGTTATGAATAAAGATATCGGAGTTGCGTCCGCTGGGGCGGCACGGTGGCGCAGCGGTACAGTTGCTGCCTTACGGTGCCAGGGATCCAAGTTCGATCCTGACCACTGGTGCTGTGTGTACCGAGTTTGTACATTCTCGCTGTGACCGCTTGGGTTTTTTCCGGGTGCTCCGCTTTCCTCCCGCATTCCAAAGACGTGCGGGTTTGATGGTTATTTGGCCCTCTGTAAATTGCCCCTCATGTGAAGGATGCAAAAATCAGATAACATGGAACTGGTGTACGGGTGATCGTTGGTTGGTCGGCGTGCACTCGGTGGGCCGAAGGGCCTGCTTCCACACCTTATCTCTAAACTACTCAATGTGCGAGGCACAGCTCTGGTGAGTACAACAAAGTTCTGGTCGATATACTTTTGAAATTGGTGATCAAAACTAAAAACAGAAAATGTTGGAATTATTGAGCAGGTCAGGCAGCACCTGCGGAAAGGAAACTGGGTTAACAATTCAGAGTGAATTAGAAACTGGTGTCTGGGATCAGAATGCTCATTGAGCTCGTGATTCAATGGCAATTGTTTGTTTATAGTGACTGAAGTAATCAAAAATCTTTGATTAGATCCTTGGCCTGTGACAACAGCTTCACCAGTAGAAAGCATTTTAAGAGATTTGTCCCATTGGAGAAATGCTTACCTGATTCACATTCTTTGCCCATGAAACCTGGTGGGCAGATGCAATGTCCCCACTCATCATGGCAAATCCCTCCGTTCACACACTTTGGACAGTCATTTGTGCAGTCGACTCCCCACTTTCCAGCCTTGCACTCTGTAATTCATAAAATGCATTATGAGTGGGAAGGAACTGCAGATGCTGGTTTAAACCGAACATAGACACAAATTGCTGGAGTTACTCAGCGGGACAGGCAGCATCTCTGGAGAGAAGGAATGGGAGAAGTTTTGCTTCGAGACCCTTCTTCATATGAATCAGGGGAAAGGGAAACGAGAGATATAGACAGTGGTGTAGAGAGATATAGAACAAATGAATGAAAGAAATGCAAAAAATTAACGATGATAAAAGAAACGGGCCATTGTTAGACGTTTGCTAGATGAGAACGGGAACCTGGTGCGACTTGGGTGGAGGAGGGATGGAGAGAGAGGGGGTGCAGGGGATACTTGAAGTTGGGGAAATCAATATTCATACCACTGGGTTGTAAGCTGCCCAAAAGAAATATGAGATGCTGTTCCCCCAATTTGCGATTAGCCTCACTCTGACAATGTAGGAGGCCTGGACAGAAAGGTCAGTGTGGGAATGGGAAGTGGAATTAAAGTGTTTGGCAGCCGGGAGATCAGGTAGGTCCAGGCGGACTGAGCAAAGGTGAGTGCAGCATTCCGCATTGCAAGTGACAAATCAAGTTCAAGTTCAAGTTCACATTTATTGCTACATGAACCAATTAAGGTACAGTGGGGTTTGACTTACCATGCACACACTACCAATGCTGGCCACACTCCCAATTTTATATAACATGCTGCATTTAATGTCATACAACATTTCCCAATGTAGACACAAGAACTGCAGATGCTGTTTTACATAAAAAGGCACAAAGTGCTGGACTGCATTATGGTAGGTAAACGCTCAATAGGCCCCAACGGTGGGCAGAAATGTCGATGCCAGTTTTGCAATAATTCCAAACGCATAACAGAATCGAAACAGAAGGATCGAGGATTAGCAGAACACATTTCTAGTGCTGGAGGAGGTAAGTAAGATAAGGAGAGCTCAGATCATGCAATACGGTTTATGCTGCAAAAATAAATGATTATTTGAACAGTCAAATATTTTTGGTGGTTCTGGAAATACACAAAGAAGTAAGTCCTAAAAGTAAGATAGCCCTGCTGAGCCTCACCACCAGGTGTGAAAACACACACCTCCAGATTCAGGATAGACACAAAAAGATGGAGTAACTCAGCAGAACAGGCAGCATCTCTGGAGAGAAGAAATGGGTGATGTTTCGGGTTGAGACCCTTCGCGTCTCGACCCGAAACGTCACCCATTCCTTCTCTCCAGAGATGCTGCGTGTTCCGCTGAGTTACTCATTTAGTTACCCATTTAGAACGGAGACGAGGAAACACTTTTTCTCACAGAGAGTGGTAAGTCTGTGGAATTCTCTGCCTCAGAGGGCGGTGGAGGCAGGTTCTCTGGATGCTTTCAAGAGAGAGCTAGATAGGGCCCTTAAAAATAGCAGAGTCAGGGGATATGGGGAGAAGGCAGGAACGGGGTACTGATTGGGGATGATCAGCCATGATCACATTGAATGGCGGTGCTGGCTCGAAGGGCCGAATGGCCTACTCCTGCACCTATTGTCTATTGTCTATTGTCTACTCCAGCTTTTTGTGTCTATCTTCGGTTTAAATCTCCTTTAAACCTTTAAACCTTCCTCCAAATTCAGGGACAGTTTCTTCCCAGCTGTTATCTGGGAACTGAATCATCCTGCCACAACCAGAGAGCAGTCCTGAACTACTATCTACCTCATCGGTGACCCTCACACTATCTTTGCTCAGACTTTGCTGGCTTTACCTTGCACTAAACGTTATTCCCTTATCATGTATCTATACACTGTAAATGGCTTGATTGTAATCACGTATTGTCTTTCCGCTGACACGGAACAAAAGCTTTTCACTGTACACGTGACAAAACTGAGACTGAAACAGAAAATTGAAACTACAGAAACGGCAGGAAATAAAGGTGTATCTTGCTCGATAGGAGCAACAGGAATGGGTTAGTAAAAATTCAGCATCAAAAGTTAATTTGAATGGAATAACTAAACAGAAATCTTGCCAGCATTTAATTATCTCTATAATGTATGGATCTCTCAAATTATAGGCATAGATTCAATACAGCATGGAAACATTGCATTTGGCTCAAATTGTCCATGCTGACCACCAGGCACCCATTTTCTAGGCTTCTATGCCTAACTAATTCATCTTGACATTTCTTAAGTGCTATCAGTGACTATTTCTATTTTCCAATTTCACCTTCTATTATACATTAATCTCTATAGACAAGGTCACAGGGCTCGTAGAGTCTTGAACTATGCAATATGGAAACAGGCCCTTTGACCCAATTCGTCCATGCTGACCAAGTTGCCAAACTGAGTTGTACGGGCATAACAAGCCAACAAATGTTACAGAGTCATAGAGTGATACAGTGCGAAAACATGCCCTATGGCCCAACTTGCCCACACCAGCCAACATGTCCCAGCTACACTAGTCCCACCTGCTTGCATTTGGCCCATATCCCACCAAACCTGTCCTTTCCATGTACCTGTCTAACTGTTTTGTAAATGTTGGGATAGTCCCAGCCTCAACTACCTCCTCTGGCAGATCGTTCCATACACCCACCACCCTTTGAGTGAAAACGTTACCCCTCAGATTCCTTTAAATCTTTCCCCCCTTCACCTTAAACCTACGTCCTCTGGTCCTCCTCTGACAAAGACACTGTGCATCTACCCGATCTATTCCTCTCATGATCTTATACACCTCTGTAAGATCACCCCTCATCCTCCTGCACTCCAAGAGTCCCAGCCTACTCAACGTCTCCCTATAGATCAGACCCTCTCACCCTGGCAACCTCCTCATAAATCGTCTCTGTACCTTCTCCAGCTTGACAACATTTGACAACATTTGACATCAGTTATTGGAATTTTGGGAAGAATGTCTGTTGTATGGGTGGTGTTTCTTAATGCCTGCCTCTAAGATCTAGATAATGCTCTGGACTCACCACAGGAGAAGTGATTTGTCCTTAGCAATTCATTGATATTAGATCCATGTTTAAATAAATAAAAATGTAGGCTGCAACCAGCTCTTATAATATGACACTTTCAGCTTTCACATCAGTTATATAAGCAGTAGCATGATTAAAAAATAATAGTCTGAAATTAAAACACTGAAGGTGCTGGAAACCTTAAATAAAAAACAGTGTTAAAGAAACTCTGCAGGTCAGGCAGCACCTGTGGAGAAAGGAATGGACTTAACATTTCAGATCAATGAAGATTAAATCTGAATACTAACTGAAGATAGATACAATCAGCTGAAGTAATTCAGCGGGACAGGCAGCTTCCCTGGAGAGAAGGAATGGGTGAAGTTTTGGGTCAAGACCCTTCTTCAGATTGGGAGTCAGGGGAAAGGGAATCTAGAGATTTGGAAGGGTAAGGTGTGAAAATGACAGATCAAAGCAGATGATAAGGTCACCCATTCCTTCACTCGAGAGATGCTGCCTGTCCCGTTAAGTGATTCCAGCATTTTGTTCACATCTTCGGTGTAAACCAGTATCTGCAGTTCCTTCCTACACATTTTGTCTGAATACCAATCATTTTTCCCTTCACAAATGCTGGCCGACTTCCAGTAATTTCTGTTGATATTCAAGGTAAAAATAAAGCAGAAATATTTGTGAGTCTTACTTCTGACTATCAGCCTTGTAAAGGCTTTGGTGCTCTGTCCAATCAGATATGCGGCGTAGACACCTGCATTGTCCAAGCTGGCTGAGTGGATATGATATTCTGAAATGTTTGTGATGTCATTATGAGGCACGGACGAGATGAATGTAGCTGGAAAAATAAAAAATAAATGTCAAACAATGCAAAATAGTTGCTGAATGAAGTAAAGATTAAAATTTAAATGGTGGCATAATTCTCATGAAAAGAATAGAGTCATAGAGTGATACACTGTGGAAACAGGCCCTTTGGCCCAACTCGCCCACACCGGCCAACAATGTCCCAGCTACCTTAGTCCCACTTGCCTGCATTTGGTCCATATCCCTCCAAACCTGTCCTATCCATGTACCTGTCTAACTGCTTCTTACACATTGTGAAAATCGCAGCCTCAACTACCTCCTCTGGCAGCTTGTTCCATACACCCACCACCCTTTGTGTGAAAAAGTCACCCCTCAGATTCCTATTAAATCTTTTCCCCTTCACCTTGAACCCATGTCCTCTGGTCCTCGATTTCCCTACTCTGGTTAAAAGACTGTGTATCTAAAAAAAAGACTCTGTGCATCTAATAAAAAAAGACTCTGTAAAGAAAGGAATGCTTTTTTCTAAAAGGCCTAAAAGGCGTGGCGCAGTGTCACAGTGGTAGAGTTGCTCACCTGAAAGGACTGTCGGGGTCCCTGGATGAAGTCGAGGGAGGAGGTGTAAGGACGGGTGTTGCATCTCCCGCCGTATTTGGGGAGGGGGTAGTTTTGGTGGGAAGGGATGAGTTAACCAGGGAGTTGTGGAGGGAACGGTCTATGCGGAAATCAGAAAGAGGTGGAGATGGGAAGATGTGACCAGTGGTGGGACACCGTTGGAGGTGACGAGAATATCGGAGGATTATGTGCTGTCACTGACGGCTGATGGGGTGAAAAGTGAGAACTAGGGGGACTCAATCCCTGTTGCGACTCAAGGGAGTGTGATCAAGAGCAGAACTACGGAATACAAAGGATACACATGTGAGGGCCTCCATTTTGATACAATTGGGGAAACCCCCATTCCCTAAAGAATGAGAACATCCCGGATGTATTAATCCCGTGCATCGTAATCTTCTGAATCAGCCTATAGATCTTCATCAAGGCTCATACAATCTTCCCATTTGCCTTGCTCAATAACTTGGGATAAATGCTATCAGTTCCTGGGGATTTTATCCACCTTAATACACTTCAAGATTCCCAGTATCTCCTTCTTTTTAATTTCAAACTTCCCTTACATATTAGTATTCTCCACATTGACCTCACTGTTGTCTATGTCCTTCTCCTTGATATAAGTAAGTAAGTTTATTGGCCAAGTATTCACATACAAGGAATTTGCCTTGGTGCTCCGCCCACAAGTAACAACATGACATACAGTGACAGTTACGAATGACTCAGAAAACACTACACATTAATAATAATAAAACATTAATGATAAAACACCATTGATCAAGCATGTGAACCAACAAAATACCAGATCAAAGGGAGGCTACAGATTTTTGGCTGTTGAGTAGAGCAACTACTCGTGGATAAAAACTGTTTTTATGTCTGGCTGTGGCAGCTTTGACAGTCCGCAATCGCCTTCCAGAGGGAAGTGATTCAAAGAGTTTGTGGCCAGGGTGAGAGGGGTCAGAGATGATCTTGCTCGCTTGCTTCCTGGCCCTTGCAGTGTACAGTTCATCAATGGAGGGAAGGTTGCAGTCAATAATCTTCTCTGCTGATCAGACGATTCGCTGCAGCCTCCAGGTGTCGTGCTTGGTGGCTGAGCCAAACCAGACCATGATGGAGAAGGTGAGAACAGACTCTATAATGGCCGTGTAGAGTTGGACCATCATTGCCTGTGGCAGATTGTGCTTCCTCAGCTGCCGAAGGAAGTTCATCCTCTGTTGTGCCTTTTTGACTGTGGAGTCGATGGTAGCCCCCCACTTAAGCTCCTTGGAGATGATGGTTCCCAGGAACTTAAAAGACTCCACAGATGTGACTGTGGTGTTGTTGATGGTGAGTGGGGTGAGGGGAGGGGGGGCTCTCCTAAAGTCTACAATCAGTTCCACTGTCTTAAGAGCATTGAGCTCTAGGTTGTTGCGATGGCACTAGGACGCCAGCTGTGACACTTCCTGTCTGTAGGCAGATTCATCCCCATCCTGGATCAGTCCAATCAGGGTTGTGTGATCCGCAAACTTGAGAAGCTTGACAGAGGAGTCTGTGGAGGTGCAGTCATTGGTTTAGAGAGTAGAGGAGAGGAGAGAGTACACAGCCTTGCGGTGCAAGGTACTAGTTGCATAGATGCAAGGTACTAGTTTAGTACATTGCCTAGGTCGAAGATAAACACAAAATGCTGAAGTAACTCGGCGGGACAGGCAGCGTCTCTGGAGAAAAGGAATGGGTGACGTTTTGGGTCGAGACCGTTCTTCAGACTCACTAGACTCTAAGAACAAATGTCTTCCTTTATCATTAAGTAGTCTTACCTTCTTCCTGGTTAACCTCTTATTTCCAATGTAACTCACCAAAGCCATTTTGTGGCCCCTTTTGGCCCTTCTAATCGCCTGTTGAGTTATTTCCTTCTATATTTATCTTCCTCAAAGGCTCCGATTCCAACCTCTTCATCCTTTCTTTTTCTTTTTGATCAAATTTGCAGTCTCGTTGGTCATCCAATGTTCCCTTACTTTTGCCATCCTTATCCCTCCTCCTTACAGGAACATATCGGTTCCGAACCGATCAAATGGTCGAAAGCCTTCTCTATCCACCTGTGACACCATTTCAAGGAACACCTCCCACGTCAGACGTGGACTAACCCAATAACAATTGCTCCCAGTGTACTCTCACGACTTCCTGCCTAACAATATTGTAGTTTTCCTTCCTTCAAATTAGCAGCTTTCTGCGAGGTCCAATCTTCTCCCTATTCAAAACAATCTTAAAACTAATAGATAGACACAAAATGCTGGAGTAACTCAACGGGACAGGCAGCTTCTCTCGATAGAAGGAATGGGCGATGTTTCGGGTCAGTCTGAAGAAACCTGAAGAAGGGTCTCGACTCAAAATGTCACCGATTCCTTCTCTCCAGAATTGCTGCCTGCCATTGAGTAACTCCAGCATTTTGTGTCTATCTTCGTTTTAAACCAACATCTGCAGTTCCTTCCTACACATTAAAACTTATAGAGTTGCCATCACTATCCCCATAGTGCCTTGACACTGGTCACCTGGCCAAGCTCATTTCCCAACCCAAGTCCAGTATGTTTTCTTCTTGGTTTAACAAACTGTTTCAAGAAAGCCTCTTGGATACATCTCACAAGTTCTGTTCTGCTTAAGCCTTTGGCACAAAGCAAGTCATGGAAGTTCAATGACTTCTCGAGGACATTCAGTATTACGGTCGAAGAGCTAATGTTGTTCCACTACTTTAGAAGGGCTGCAAGTGAAAGCCTGGGAATGATAGATCAGTGAGTTTAACATCTGTGGTAGGCAAGTTAGTGGAGAGGATTCTGAATGATAAGATATATGTGCATTTGTATAGACAGGGGCTGATTAGAGATAGTCAGCATGGTTTTGTACATCATGTTGAGTTTTTGGAACAAGTAGCAAAAAGGTTGATGAGGCCAAAGCCATAGATATTATCTATATAGACCAGCAAAACATTTGATATGATGAGGTTCATCATGGCAGGCTGCTCTGAGAGGTTGGATGGTATGGGATCCAGGGAGAGCTAGCCGACCAGATAGAAAATTGGCTTCCTGGAGGGAAACAGAGGGTAACAGTGGGTTTGTTTTTCGGACTGGAAGTTTGTGACTAGTGGTGTGCCCCACGGGTCATGGTTTCTTCTGGTTTATATCAACTATTTGGATGAGAATGTACAAGGCATGGTAAGTAAGTATGCAGATGACACTAAAATGGGTGGCATTATAGATAGCGAAGATAGTTATGAATAATTACAGCAGGATCTTGATCAGTTGGGCAAGTGGGCCGAGGAATAGTTAATTTAGTTTAATGTGGATAAGCGCAAAGTGTTGCATTTTGGGACATCAAACCAGGGCAGGAGCTTCATAGTGAATCGCAGGGCTCTGCGGAGAGTGGTAGAATAGAGGGATCCAGGAGTGCAGGCACTTAGTTCCTTGAAAGGGGCGTCACGGGTGGATACAGAAGGCTTTCGGCACATTGGCCTTCATCAGTCAGGATTTTGAGTATAGAAGTTGGGAGGTTATGTTGCAGTTGTACAAGACCTTGGTGAGGCTACATTTGGAGTATCGTGTTTGGTTTTGGTTACCCTGGAATGGGAAAGATGATGTGAAGCTGTAAAGAGTACAGCGAAGATTTACAAGGATGTTGCCAGGACTTGAGGGCCTAAGCTCTCAGGAGACATTAGGGCAGGCTAGAAATGATTTCATTAGAATGCAGGAGGATGAGGGATGATCTCATAGTCTTGGATAAGATCATGTGTGGGAATAGATAGAGTCGATCCCCTTTACCCAGGGCAGGCCAATCAAGAACCATAGGTTTAAGGTAAGAATAAGGAGTAGGCCATTTAGAATGGAGAGGAGGAAAAACGTTTTCACCCAGAGAGTTGTGAATCTGTGGAATTCTCTGCCTCAGAAGGCAGTGGAGGCCAATTCTCTGGATGCTTTCAAGAGAGAGTTAGATAGAGCTCCTAAAGATAGCATAGTCAAGGGATATGGGGAGAAGGCAGGAACAGGGTACTGATTTTGGATGATCAGCCATGATCACAGTGAATGGCGGTGCTGGCTCGAAGGGCCAAAAGGCCTACTCCTGCACCTATTGTCTATTGTCTATTGTAAGAAGGGAAAAATGTAATAGGAACGTGAGGGGCAACTTTTTCCCACAGAGGGTGTTAGGTATATGGAATCTGTCCTCTGAAACAAGCTGCCAGAGGTAGTTGGGGCATATACTATAACATCATTTAAAAGATGTTTTGACAGGTAGAGGTGGGACTAATTTAGATGGGGCATCTTAGTGAGCATGGGCTAGTTGGGGCGAACGACCTGCTTCTATGCTGTATGACTAACTCCCAGTCAATATTGGGAATGTTAAAATCGTCTAACAAGACAACCCTTTTGCTTTGGCATCTTACGGTAATTTCTTTACCTATCTTATGCTGCCTGACCCGCTGAGTTACTCCAGCTTTTTGTGTCTACCTATCTTTTAGTTTAGTTTAGAGATACAGTGCATTCAGAAAGTATTCTGACCCCTTCACTTTTTCCACATTTTGTTACTTTACAGCCTTATTCTAAAATGGATTAAATTCATTTTTTTATCATCAATCTACACACAATACCCCATAATAAAAAAGCGAAAACAGGTGTTTAGAAATTTTTGCAAAGTAATTAAAAAGAAATAACTGAAATATCACATTTACATAAGTAGTCAGACCCTTTGCTATGACACTCAAAATTGAGCATCGGTGCATTCTGTTTCCATTGATTATCCTTGAGATGTTTCTACAACTTGATTGGAGTCCACCAGTGGGTACATTAAATTGATTGTACATGATTTGGAAAGGCACACACCTGTCTTTATAAGGTCCCACAGTTAACAGTGCATATCAGAGCAAAAACCAAGCCATGAAGATAAAGGAATTGTCCGTAGACCTCCGAGGCAGGATTGTGTCAAGACACAGATCTGGGGAAGGGTATAAAACAATTTCTGTAGCATTGCAGGTCCCGAAGAGCACATTGGCCTCCGTCATTCTCAAATGGAAGAACTTTGGAACCACCAGGACTCTTCATAGAGCTGTCCGCCCGGCCAAACTGAGCAATCGGGGGAGAAGGGCTTTGGTCAGGGAGGTGACCAAGAACCCGATGGTCACTCTGACAGCTCCAGAATTCCTCTGTGGAGATGGGAGAAACTTCCAGAAGGACAACTATACCTGCAGCACTCCATCAATCAGGCCTTTATGGTAGAGTGGCCAGACGGAAGCCACTCCACAGTAAAAGGCATATGACAGCCCGCTTGGAGTTTGCCAAAAGGCACCTAAACAAGATTCTCTGGTCTGATGAACCACTTTGGCCTGATTGCCAAGTGTCACGCCTGGAGGAAACCAGGCACCGCTCATTACCTGCCCAATACCATACCTACGGTGAAGCATGGTGGTGGCAGCATCATGCTGTGGGGATGTTTTTCAGCAGCAGGAACTGGGAGACTAGTCAGGAGTGAGAGAAAGATGAACGGAGCAAAGTATAGAGAGATATTTGATGAAAACCTGCTTCAGAGTGTTCTGGACCTCAGACTGGGGCGGAGGTTCACCTTCCAACAGGACTACGACCCTAAGCACACAGCCAAGACAACGCAGGAGTGGCTTTGTGACAAGTCTGTGAATGTCCTTGAGTGGCCCAGCCAGAATCCGGACTTGAACCCGATCGAACATTTCTGGAGGGACCTGAAAATAGCTGTGCATCGACGCTCCCCATCCAACCTGACAGAGCTTGAGAGGATCTGCAGAGAAGAATGGGAGAAATTACCCAAATACAGGTGTGCCAAGCTAGTAGCGTCATACCCAAGAAGACTTGAGGCTGTAATCGCTGCCAAAGGTGCCTCAACAAGGTACCGAGCAAAGGGTCCGAATACTTATGTAAATGTGATATTTCAGTTATTTCTTTTGAAATACTTTGCAAAAATTTCTAAACACCTGTTCTCGCTTTTTTATTATGGGGTAGTGTGTGTAGATTGATGATAAAAAAATGAATTTAATCCATTTTAGAATAAGGCTGTAACGTATCAAAATATGGAAAAAGTGAAGGGGTCTGAATACTTTCTGAATGCAATGTACAGTGTGGAAACAGGCCCCTCAGCCCACCTAGCCCACACCAGCCATAGATCTGAGTGCCGCCATGACAATCTCCCTGATCCGTTGCGCAACTCCTCCACTTCTTTTGCCTCCCTCTCGATCATGTCTGTAACACCGAAAACCTGGAACATTGAGTTGCCAGTCATGTCCATCCCACAACTACGTTTGCAGAAAGGCCACAACACACTGTCCCATCCATCATCCTTAGCTCTGTTTATTTGTATTCCCTACAATATTCCTTTTATTGAAATAAACACACTTCAACCCAACACCGTCATCATATTCCTTCACCTCTCCCTGCCTGTCCTTCCTTTGAGACCTTGTCTATTATTATCTTGATGTTATATACCTCTACTAGATCACTGCTCTTATGCTCCAGGGAAATAAGCACCAGCCTATTCATTTTATCCTTAAAACCATTGTCTTCAAGACCTGGGTAACTTCCTTGTGAAACATTTCTGCACCCTTTCTAATTCGAGTCATATAGTGTGGAAACAGGACCTTTGGCCCACCTTGCCCACACCAACCAATATGTCCCATCTACATTAGTTCCACTTGACTGCATTTGGCCCATATCTCTCTAAACCTGTCCCATCTATGTACCTATGATAGACACAAAAAGCTGGAGTAACTCCGCAGGACAGGCAGCATCTCTGGAGAGAAGGAATGGGTGACGTTTCGGGTCAAAGTCCTTCTTCAGACTATGCCTCCATCTATGTACCTGTCGAATTGCTTCTTAAAATTTGTGATAGTCCCTGACTCAATTATCTCCTCTGGCAGCTCCTTCTGTACACCCACCACCCTTTGTGTGATAACGTTATCTCACAGATTCCTATAAAATCTTTCCCAATTCACCTTAAACCTATGCCCTCTGGTTCTCGATTCCCCTACCTTTGGGAAGAAACTCTGTGCGTCTACCCGCTCAACTCCTCTCATGATTTTATACACCTCTATAAAATCACCCCTCATCCTCCTATGCTCCAGGGAATAGAGTCCCAGTCTGCTCTACCTCTCCCTATAGCTTAGACATTTGAGTCCCAGACACATCTTTGTAGATCTTCTCTGCACCTTTTCCAACTTTGATTTTATTTCTTGTCATTTGAACCTCAAAGAGGCTCAAAAGAAACTCCGTTTCCACAGCCATACAAACAAAACAATTCCTACACGACACACAAACAATTCAATTTACAGAAAAACATCCATCACAGTGAATCTCCTCCTCACTGTGATGGAAGGCAAAGTCATTTCTCTCCCCTGCACCATTTTTCTCCCGATGTTGAAGCCCCAGGCGGGCAATGTTAAGTCCCACGGCCGTTGAGGCCACGCCGGGCGATGTACAGCTTCGCTCCGGGCCCAAAAGTCACAAAGTTGGAGCCCCGGCGGGCGCTGGAATGTCCCACGGCTTTAACATTAAAGCCGCACCGGGCGATTCACGGCCCCGCTCCGGGTCGTTCCAACCCCGTGACTCGAGCTGGAGAAGTTGTGTTGCGGGAGCTCCGGAAAGCGGTCTCTCACCCGGACCCGCGAGCTCCCGATGTCCCAGTCCACCGGTCTGCAGCTGGAGCTGGAGCTCCGGAGTGAGCAGCAACGAGTCACCACCGCTCCCCGCGCTCCGAGGACGGCCAGCCCCACGATGGTAAGTCCGCAGCTCCACAAGCTCCGCGACTGGAGCCCCCAGGTCGTCCCGGTCGGAGGCCGCTCCACGGAGCTAGGCCCCAACGACAACGGAGACCCGACAGGGAAAAGGTCGGGTCTCCCGTGCAGGGAATAGATTTTTTTAAAGTTTCCCCCGCCCCCCACATATACACAATTAAAACAGTACAAAAAAACCCACAAACAACTACATTTAACTAGACAAAAATAAAAAAAAGACAGACAGGCTGTAGGGGCCGCTGCAGTAATCCGCGCCACCGCACTCCGATGCCTTTTGACAAGATCTTTCCTATAACATGGTGCCCGGAACTGAGCACAATATTCATAATGCAGCATCACTAACGTCTTATACAACTGCAACTTGAGTTCCCAACTTCGATACTCAATACTCTGACTGATGAAGGCCAATGTACCAAAAGCCTTTTTGACACCCTATCTACTTGTGATGCTACCTTCATTGAACTATGTACCTGCATTCCTGAATCCCTCTGCTCTACAACACTTTCCACAGCCCAACCATTCACTGTATAGGACCCGCCCATGTTAGACTTTCCAAAATACAACACCTCACATTACTCTGTATTAAATTCCATCAACCATTCCTCAGCCCACCTGGCCAACAGATCACAATCCTACTGCAATTTTTGACAAACATCTTCACTATCTGCAATACCACCCACATCTGCAAACTTGCTAATCTTGCCATGTACATTCTCATCCAAATCATTGATACAGTGTAATGGCATCCTTCCTGTAGCAACCTCCACACTAGTTTGGTCTCACCAATATTGTGTAGTTGTAACTTGAAGTCCCAACCGTGTACTCAAATAAGGGGCCTGTCCCATTTAGGCATTTTTTAGGCGACTATAGGCTACTAGGCTGTCGCCACATGGTCGCCGGGGTATTGCCTATATGGTCGTGAGTAGTCTCCTCAGTCGCCCAAAGAGTCGTAGCGTCTTTCTGGGCGCCGCTGGATTTTCAAAATGTCCAAAAATTTCGGCGACAATCGGCGACAGTGGGTTTGACGCCAATGAGCGTAGCTTGACTTCTCCTAACGTCGCTGCAGTCGTAGGTTGTCGCCAGGTGACGTAGGTTGTCACCGGTGCTGACTTTGGTGAATTCCATTGGCGACTACCTACATCAACCGACGACACGTACTGGCGTCATGAGTAGTCTTCAGTGGGACAGGCCCCTTATAGAGAAACGTTTGAGATTGCAATGTCAATTGGAAAATAATTGAAAATAATACAATTTATTTGCATTTAACTTTAAGATGATCAGCTAGAGATTCCAAACATGGTGTTTCTTTTTGTCTGATGGTAATTAGATTATAAATGAACAGTTTTGTTACCATTTTTATAGATCATTAAATCTGCTTCTGTCTGGTGCTGTCGGTGGAACCGAATGGTAGCGCTTTCACCTTTACTCACAGTAATAGTAAGTAAATCTGGCAAGAAGCGAGCTGTAAAATAAAGGATTTTTATTTCAATTAATCATCTCACATAAACCATGTTATCTTAATCACATTGAAACAACGATAATGAACATGTGAAAGAATCTGGCTGCTAATTTAAACACACATAGCTTCTAGCTCCATTCATATAGGTTCATATTCAGGGGAATTGGGGTGCCAACATCATGTTCGTATAGATAGGAGCAGAATTAGGCCATTCGTCCCATCATGTCTGCTCCACCATTCAATCATGGCTGATCTATCGCTCACCAAACCCCATTCTCCTGCCTTCTCCCCATAACCCCTAACACCCGTACTAATCAAAGATCTATCTATCTCAGCCTTAAAAATATCCACTGACGTCCTCCACATTCTTCTGTGACAATGAATTCCACAGATTCACCACTCTCTGACAAAAGAAATTTCTCATCTCCTTCCTAAAAGAACATCCTTTAATTTTGAGGCTATGACCTCTAGTCCTTGACTCTCCCACTAGTGGAATCATCCTCTCCACATCCGCTCTATCCAAGCCTTTCACTATTCTGTATGTTTCAATGATTGAAACATTCTTCTAAACTTCAGCGAGTACAGGCCCAGTGCCGACAAACGCTCATCATAGATTAACCCACTCATTCCTGGGATCATTCTTCTAAACCTCCTCTGGACCCTCTCCAGAGCCAGCACATCCTTCCTCAGATATGGTGCCCAAAATTGTTCTCAATATTACAAATGTACCCTTACCAGCACCTTATAGAGCCTCAACATTACATCCCTAGTTGACAAAGGATACAGCATCCCCTCCTTGCTACCAAACAGCTGTCTGGCCACTTCTTCATCACTAACAATAGATATTGAGGAGGTGGAAAAGCCAGAAATCTCCAGGACCGGACAATGTTTCCCCCTCGACCCTCAAGCTCTGTGCCAAACAACTGCCACCGGTCTACACAGAAATTTTCAACCAGTCCCTGCAAACCTGCACTGTCCCTGCCTGCTTCAAAGTCTCCACTATTGCTCCTGTACCAAAAAAAACAAGGATTACTGGACTTAATGACTACAGGCCTGTCACACTGACCTATGTAATCATGAAGACCCTTCAAAGACTTGTGCTGGCCCACCTGAAAAATATCACAAACTCTCTACTGGACCCTCTGCAGTTTGCATACCGGGCAAATAGATCAGTGGATGATGCAGTCAACCTGGGCCTGCACTTCATCCTCCAGCACCTAGACCGCCAGGGGACCTATTCGAGGATTCTGTTTGTTGATTTTAGCTCCGCATTCAACACCATTGTGCCAGAGCTAATACCAGCTGATTGTGCCTGAACTCCTCTGCCAATGGATCACCAACTTCCTGACAGACAGGAAGCAGCATGTGAGGCTGGGAAAGCACATCTCGGACCCGCAGACCCTCAGCATTGGAGCACAGCAAGGCTGCGTACTCTCCCCTCTCCTTTAATCTCTCTACTCAAACAACTGCACCTCCACTGACTCCTCTGTCAAGCTTCTCAAGTTTGCGGACGACACAACCCTGATTGGACTGATCCAGGATGGGGAGGAATCCGCCTACTGACAGGAAGTGATACAGCTGGCTTCCTAGTGCCATCTCAACAACCTGGAGCTCAATGCTCGTAAGACAGTGGAATTGATTGTGGACCATAGGAGAGTTACCCCTCCCCTCACCCCACTCACCATCAACAACACCACAGTCACATCTGTGGAGTCATTTAAGTTCCTTGGAACCATCATCTCCAGGGACCTTAAATAGGAGGCCACCATCGACTCCACAGTCAAAAAGGCCCAACAGAGGATGTACTTTCTGCGGCAGCTGAGACAACACATTGCCACAGGCAATGATGGTCCAATTCTATAATGCCATCCTAGAGTTTGTCCTCACCTTCTCCATCATGGTCTGGTTTGGCTCATCCACTAAGCACAACATCCGGAGGCTGCAGCCAATCGTCTGATCAGCTGAGAAGGTTATTGGCTGCAACCTTCCCCCCATTGACGAATTATACACTGCAAGGGCCAGAAAGCGAGCGGGTAAGATTATCTCTGACCCCTCTCGCCCTGGCCACAAACTCTTTGAAACACTTCCCTCTGGAAGGTGACTCCGGACTGTCAAAGCCACAACAGCTAGACATAAAAACTGCTTTTATACAGGGACTCGCCGACCTTCCTTCAATTGAGAGTACAGGATTTGTTTCGGGAGACGTGTGTTGGACATGCGGATGACATGGCCAGTCCATCCAAGTTGGTGCTGCATTATTGTGGTGGTGATGCTGGTCATGTTGGCTTCCTCCAAAACGCTGATGTTGATGCGTTTGTCCTCCCAGCTGATCCTCAGAATCTTTCATAAGGATCTTTGATGGTATTGTTCCAGGGCTCTCAGGTGCCTGCTGTAGGTGGTCCATGACTCAGCTCCATACAACAGGGTGGAGAGGACAACAGTTCTGTAGACCAGCAGTTCTGTTTGAGTCTTTAGGTCTCGGTCTTCAAAGACTCTTTTCCTGAGTCAGGCGTAGGCTCCACTGGTACAACTCAGGCGATGGTTGACCTCAGAGTCGATGTCAGCTCTGAGTTACTCCAGCATTCTGTGTCTATCTTTGGTGTGACAGTTGTGTCATTTCATCGGCTTCGTGCATTGCGCGCCCAGGAGAGAAGTTGGACATGCCGCTTGCATCTATTCAAACAAGTGCGCTCAAATTGAAATCCCACATTAACCATGTTCCCGAATGTAAGAACGATTACTACATGTAGTACATGATATACATTTATACATGGTTAGTTAACTGGTGGCATTATTTCCCTGTCCTAACGGCCTTTGTTTTAGCCGGTGATTACATCTATTCCATCCCTCCCTCGCAAAGATGTAGGATTTCAATTTGAGCGCAGTTGTTTGAATAGATGCAAGCGGCATGTACAGCTTCTCTCCTGGGCGCGCAATACACGAAGCCGATGAAATGACACAACTGTCACACCAAAGATAGACACAAAATGCTGGAGTAACTCAGCTGAAGAGGCAGCACCTCTGGAGAGAAGGAATGGGTGGCGTTTCAGGTCGAGACCCTTCAGACGCACTCTGAAGAATGGTCTCGGCACGAAACGTCACCCATTCCTTCTCTCCAGAGATGCTGCCTGTTTTGTGCGTGGGAGCTTGGGTGCGTTCCGCAAACAACGAGACGGTAATAAATAAACCGTCTGTCCCCGCGGCCGGGTTGAATCACCGTGGTGTGGGTGTCAAAGACCAGGGATCGGAGGGGGGGGGTCACCCTGGTGTGGAGGTTGGGGTCCGATGGCGGTGCATCGCGGTCAGTGACTGTGGGACGCTCCCACGGATGGAGATGGAGGAGAGAGAGAAGGGGAGAGAAGGGGGAGAGAGAGAAGGGGGAGAGAGAGAGAAGGGGGAGAGAGAGAGAAGGGGGAGAGAGAGAGAAGGGGGAGAGAGAGAGAGAATGGAGAGAGGAGAGAGAGAAGAGGCTAGAGAGAGGAGGAGAGAGAAGGGAGAGAGAAGGGAGAGAGAGAGAGAGAGGGGGGAGAGAGAGAGAGAAGGGGGAGAGAGAGAAGGAGAGAGAGAGAAGGGGGAGAGAGAGAGAAGGGGGAGAAAGATAGAAGGGGGAGAGAGAGAGAAGGGGGAGAGAGAGAGAGAAGGGGGAGAGAGAGAAGGAGAGAGAGAAGAGGCTAGAGAGAGGAGGAGAGAGAAGAGAGAGAGAAGGGAGAGAGAGAGAGAGGGGGAGAGAGAAGGGGGAGACGGGAGCGTGAGGTTCATTTTCCCACACAAGCCATAGTTGACTGGGCAATCTGAACCCAAGCACTAAGTTAAAAGCGGCCGAAGGTGCGCATCCCTCGCGACAGCCCCCACTCTCCCACGGCCACCCTCCGCGGGCTGTGGGTCGGGTGGAGCGGAGGTGTGGGACAATGTTCATCCCTCCACAGTGATGTGATGGACGCGGGGGTCTGGACCAATCGCTGACAAGTCCCGCCCCCCGGCAACGTCATGTCCGTTATTGGACTTTTCTGTTGAGCGGCAGTCGGTCCTTTGGCCTGTAGGTGACGCCGCCTTTCGGGTAGGTGGCGTTTCGACAGAGCGGCCATTCGGTGAGTTTGCTTTTAGGCGACGCAGCTTTTCAGTTCGTAGGCATTTAGGCATCCCGCCCTTTCGGTTAGTTCGCATTTAGGCGTCCCATCCTTTCGGTTAGTAGGAGTTTCGTCTTCGGACTCCTTCGGTTCATTGGCATTTCGACCTTGTTTCTATTCGGTTCTTTGGCTTCGGGCTTCTTTGCTTCGGCCTCTTGTCTGTCGGCGCCGCATCCGGGTACCGTGACCAACATGCCATCATGGAAAAGCCTCAATATTCTGATATACTTGTCGTGACAACCGTACCTTGATAGTATGCTCCAAAGAGCCTGGCGTCAAAAGCCTTTGTCAGGTCTATGAAGGCCATGTACAAAGTCTGCCTTTGTTCACGGGATCACTGTTCAGTGTGGACTCAGTGGGCCAAAGGGCCTGTTTCTTCGTTGTATTTCTAAACTAAACTAAACTAAAAGGTTTAGGGTGATTTGAAACTTTAACTTGAGGAACTGCCCTGTCCTTATCTGTAACTTATTTAAAACCAATGGAAGTATGGTCCCAAAAGGCTCATCAACTGACATTTCAGACACTTGCCCTGACCACTTCCCTTGGAGTGGGTCAAGTTCTGACCTCTTCCTTGTGGGGCCACTACAGATTGCCTAAAGGAACTTTCCTGAAAGCACTTGACAAATTGTCCCCATCTAAGACCTTAGCACTCTGGCAGTCCCAGTATATATTGGGAAAGTAAAAATCCTCCACTATGACAACCCTTTCAGTCTTACAGCTCTCTGCAATCTCCCGGCATATTTGTCCCTTAATTCCTGCTCACCACCTGGTGCCAATAGTACAATCCCGACAAGGTGATCATCCCATTTTTTATTTCTATGCTCCACCCAGATACCCACAGTGGATGATCCCTCAGTAATGTCATCTCAGACTACTGCTGTGATGTTCGCTTTAATCAATAAAGCAACTCCCCCTCCTCTTTGCTCGCACCTCTATGTTTATCCTGTAGCACCTGTACCCTGGAACATCAACCTGCCAGTCCTGTCATCTCTAGATAGACACAAAGTGCTGGAGTAACTCATAGGGACAGGCAGCATCTCTGGAGACAAGGAATGGGTGACGTTTCGGGTTGAGACCCTTCTTCAGACTGGCCTCCGCTTGGCCAGGTTTCCATTATGGCTATAATGTCCCACTTGCATGAACCTATCCAAACCCTGCCTTAACTGTTTAGCCTCTAGCATTGAAATAAATGCAATTTTATCCAACTTCATTTCCCCACTCCCTGCCTATCCTGCCTACAGAACTAGCAGTCATTGAGTTATTTACCGACTTCCAGTCACCCACCTGGTTCACTATTGCATTGGAAGACAAAAGTGCTGGAGAAACTCAGCGGGAGAAACTTCAGACTGAAGAAGGGTTTCGGCCCTAAACGTTGCCTATTTCCTTCGCTCCATAGATGCTGCTGCACTCGCTGAGTTTTTCCAGCACTTTTGTCTCCCTTCGATTTTCCAGCATCTGCAGTTCCTTCTTAATCACTACTCCATTGGTTCCCCTCCCCCTGTCAATCTAGTTAAAATCCTCTAAAGTAACATTTACAAACTATGCCGACCAGGATGTGGCTTCCTCCCTGGTGCATTAATTTTGTTTAGCTCTCCACAAATGCTTCCTGACCCGTGCATTTCCAGCATTGCCATGTCTTATTCCAGATCTCTGGCATATTTTGACCTCTGTTGCTCTGCTCTGGCCAAAGGAAGACAAATTATAAATTTATCTCAGCAACAATTGCCTCAGTAGTGAGCAGCTATCAAAAGGAAATAAGATACCATTAGGACAAAAACACAGCGGCGCGGTGGTAGAGCTGCTGCCTTACAGCGCCAGAGACCCGGTTCGATCCTGACCACAGGTGCTGTCCGTGCGGAGTTTGTACGTTCTCCCTGTGACTGCGTGGGTTTCCTCCGGGTGCTCTGGTTTCCTCCCGTATTCCAAAGTTGTGTAGGTTTGAAGGTTGATCGGCCTCTGTAAATTGACACTAGTGCATGAGAAAGTGGGATAACATAGAACTGATGTGAACAGGTGATCGATGGTCGGCGTGGACTCGATGGACCAAAGGGCCTGTTCCCATGCTGTATCTCCGAACTAAACTAAAACTAAACGTATTTGACAGAATGGCTGCCAATAGCCTAAAAGTGCAGGGACAAAGCCTGCCAATGTAATTCTTTAATGCAAATCTTACACAGTGCACCAATTTAAACCCATCTAGTGAACCATCACATTCCAAATTTACACGATAGTCTACCTGTGTGCACACAAATGTGCATGATTTACCTTCTTGTGACATCTTCATTGTAGTAATTCGTGCAACTTCTTCTTTCACTCTTCCCTCACAGAAGAATACACCTTCACCTTCATGTGTCTTGTCTGTGCTCCACAAAACACTTGAAGAGTATTTTTCAGTCATTCTTTGTTCCAGAGGGCTCTGTAGCTGATTCTGGTAGGCTTCGATATCACGTGCAACTGATATCTGGTCAGGATTAGGTGAGCCATGAAGGACACATATGAATGAGGTTTCCGATGTGGAGATTAGAGGGCTGGAGTTTATTAATGTTAAATCCAGCAATGCCTCGACTAAATCTGCAGGCAAAGAAAAAAACAATTAATTAAAAGAGCATTGAATCCATAATGAAGACTAATGTGGTATTTTACAAGTACAATGTAGGAAATGTAGGGTCGCATGGTGGCGCAGCAGTAGAGTTGCTGCCTTACAGCGCCAGAGACCCGGGTTCGATCCCAACTACGGGTGCTGCCTGTACGGAGTTTGTACATTCTCCAGGTGACCACCTGGGTTTTCTCCGAGATCTTCGGTTTCCTCCCACATTCCAAAGACGTACAGGTTTGTTGGTCAATTGGCTTGGTGTACTGTAAATTGTCTCTGGTATTTGTTACTTAATACTTACTGCCTATTATGCCTCCCGGCATGTAGGGCAGCAACGAAGGTCCTCCACTCCTGTCTGTTCTGGGCTAGCTTCTGGACACTACCCCAGGTCAGGTCCATTGTTTTCATTTCCTCCTCTACAGTTCGACGCCAGGTGGTTTTGGGACTCCCTCTTTTCATTTTCCCTTGTCCAGTGTCCAGTGCAGGGCTATTCTTGGGATGCTGCCTGGTTCTCTTACATTCATCCTAGCATCTGTCGATAGCCCTGTACGTTCATCACGCCCAGTAGTGTTGATTCCTTCAGTTGCTGTTTCCGTGACATATTTGTTTTATGAGACAGGGTTGTTAGCCCTGTGCTCAACCTCCAACCTTTTGTGTTACTCCAGCATTCTGTGTCTATCTTCGATTTAAACCAGCATATGCAGTTCCTTCTTATACACTGGTCATAAAACACAAGGTGCATGAAACATGAAATTAAACTCCTATCGGGTGTTCCTGTCTCCAATGCTCCAGAGAAAACAAGCCAGGTTTTTCTACCTTCCATATAGCTGAAACCCTCCAAACCAGGCAGCATCCTGGTAAACCTCTACTTCACTCTCCCTAATGGGGCTGTCCCACTTGGGCGGCCCTATTGGCGAGTTTAGAGAGTTTTAGAAAATGACATGTTGAAGACCTCCTTCGACTATGTAGAAGACCTCCTTCGACCTCCTTCGACTATGTTGAAGACCAGCTTCGACTAGCTACGACTAGCGACGACTAACTTCGGGAAAATTGGACACCGAATAGTGGAGACTTAAGATGACCTCCTTCGACCTCCCTTCGACTATGATGAAGACTATCTACGACTACCTTCGAGTACCCTTAATTACCTACGACTAACATGCCGACCTACTATGACCTACTACGACTAAACCTACGAGTAAAAAAAGTAGCGATTTTTTCCATGGCGACCTTTTTTTACTCGCGGGCATTTTATAATATATATTTTTAAACGCCGTGACCTAGCTGAGGCCTCCAGTACGCAGAGACCACTCTCGAGCATGAAGGAGAGTTACGAAGACCTCCTACTGTCGACCATGCTGCGAGTATGAGTCAAGGGCAAACTCGCCGGAACTCGCGGATTAGGTCGCCCAAGTGGGACAGCCACTTAAAGGTTCCACCACCTTCCTGTAAGGGGCGACCAGAACTGTAGAGTAGTCCAAGTGTGGCCTTACCACAAAGTTTTATAAACCTGCAACATAATCTCCTGACTCTTATACTCAATACTCAAGCCGATGAAGGCAGGCATACCATACACCCTCCACATCACTGTTTACTATCTACAACATTTTGAAGGTCCAAAAGAGGACATGAAATGTCATTGGCCATTCAGTTTAAAAAAAATTCCAAGGCATTTTATACAAGCATTCAAAACAAGTGGGTAACCAGGGAGAAGGTAAGACCACTCAAGTCTAAAGGAGGGAATTTATGCTTGGAATCGGAGGATGTAGGCATGGTACTGAATGAGTACTTCACATCTGTATTCACCAAGGAGAAAGACACGGAGGATAGTGAGATCAGTATGGGATATACTAATATGCTTGGACAGTTTGAGATCAATGAACTGGTCCTGTGGGTATCCTGTAAATCATCAAGGTGGATAAATCTCCAGATCCTAATGGGATCTATCCCAAGTTAGTGAAAGAGACAAGAGTGGGGATTGCAGGGGGCTCAGTGTATTTTCTAGCTACAGGACAACACAGTGGCACGACAGTAATAGTGCTGCCTTACGGCGGGCAGAGAACCGGTTCGATGCTGACTACGGGTGCTGTCTGTGCGGAACTTGTACCATAACGGGTGCTGTCTGTACGGAGCTTGTGAACATGTGGGATTTCTCCAGGTGCTCCGGTTTCCTCCCACACTACAAAGTTGTGCAGGTTTTGGGCTTCTGTAAATTGTCCCGACTGTGCAGGACAGAACTAGGGTACATTGGTCATTGGTCGGTGCAGATTTGGTGGCCGAAGGGCCTGTTTCCATGCTGTCTCGCTACACTAAACTAACCAGGTGAGGTCCTGGAGAATCGCAGAGTAGCCAAAGATGTTTTTCTTTGTTTAAGGGAAGTAGAGATAATCCAGGAAATTATAGTGTGATGAACCTCACGTCAGTGGTAGGGAAGCTGTTGGAGAGGATTCTTTGTGATAGGATTTACTCACATTTGGATGACAATGGCATAATCAGGAAGAGCCAATGTCTGTGTGCCAAACATAATGCCACGATAAACCAATCTCATCTGCCTGTACGTGACCCATGTGCCTACTAAAACCCACTTAAACACCACCAAAGATCATGGAGCGGAGCAAGATGGTTCTATGATCTTTGAACACCACTATAGTATCTGCCTTCACCACCACCCCTAGCTGTGCATTCCAGGCCCCCACAACTCTCTGTGTAAAATACTGGCCCTGCACATCTCCTTTAAACATTGATGAGGGTAGGGCAGTAGATGTTGATTATGTCTCTCATGATAGCTTGATCCAGAAAATTAAGATGCATGGGGTTCAAGGTGACTTGACAGGTTGGATTCAGAGCAACCAAAAATCACAGTGGTAAATCATAGCTCAAGTGGGCAGCCCATTCCCACGCTCTCAGGGGCCGCCCCATTGCTGTTTGTCATTTTTTATTTATTTTTTATTTTATTTTATTAGAAGTAAGTACAATTGTATACAATCATATTTTCATAATACATTTTATGTACAGCTTCTTATTTTTTTAATTTTTATAATAAAGAAGAAAAAGAAAAAGAAGTTAGATAATGAAATATAGAAACATGTGAGATATATAGTGTGTGGAAAAGAAAAATAGAAAGTGAAAGAAGAAAGTTAAAGAATAGAAAATAGGAAAGAGAGAATAAAAGAAGAAAAGGGAAGAAAAAGAAAAAAGAGGTAAGGAGATCTTATTTATAATCTTGACCATCCCTCGCCCAGTCACGAGTCAGCTTTTACAATTGTGTTGCACCATATGATTCCAAAAAGACGACAAATGGAGACCAACTCGGCTGTTTGTCATTTATAATCAATGATTTGGATGAGAATGTATACTGACAATACAATACAATACAATACAATAATACTTTATTAGCCAAGTATGTTTTGCAACATATGAGGAATTTCATTTGCCAAGTCAATGCCAGATACTAGAAAATGAATAAACAAGAGTGAAATACAAGAGAAAATACAAGAGAAAATACAAGAGAAAATAATCACCAAACAGAAAGTAGAGACATTAAGAATTTGTTGCAAAATATGCTTGCAAAGTTTAAGCAACTAAGAATTTCTTTGTTCCAGTTCAAATCCGGTGCATATGACAAATAAATTCTTCAAGGTTTTTAAAGGGATAGCATATTCTGATAGAAACTGTCACGGTAGTATTAACTTCAATGAATCCAACTATTGAGAGGGAACCTGGGGTCACAGTTTAAGCATATGGGGTTGGCCATTTCGGACTGAGATGAGGAAAAACATTTTCACCCAGAGAGTTGTGAATCTGTGGAATTCTCTGCCACATAAGGCAGTGGAGGACAATTCACTGCATGTTTTCAAGAGAGAGTTAGATATAGCTCATAGGGCTAACAAAATCAAGGGATATGGGGAGGAAGCAGGAATGGGGTACTGATTTAGAATGATCAGCTATGATCATATTGAATGGCGGTGCTGGCTTGAAGGACCGAATGGCCTACTCCTGCATCTATTTTCTATGTTTCTATGTTTCTAAGAGCAGTTGGTCAAAACTGTAGAATTCATTCAGCTCCAACAGGCAAATAAAATGATTTCAACAATTTTAACTTTCTTCGATGTTATAGTTTTAAAATGGTTTGGAACTCTTCTGATCTCAAAAACATTGCAGAGATTTTTCAGCAAATAATGTGAGCGGAATTACAACCTCCACTGCAACTCACCCCACCCCTCCCCAACCCAACCTCCACAATATTATGGAGTACATGCGCAGAAATGTCAGAGTGAAGGGCGAGGCAGGCAAACGTAAGGATGATGAGGTGAAATTGAGGCTTTGGTCAAAAGTAAGAAGGTGGCATGGGACAGGTAGAGGCAGCTAGGATCAAGTGTTTTAGGATCAGTTCTTTAGTAAGTTGTCAATTTAGTAAGTGTTTTAGAATCAGTTCTTTAGTAACTTGTCAGTTTCTTTGTTTCAGGAACTAAGAAGTAAACTAAAACAGGAAATCAGAAGGGCAAAAAGGGAACAGGAGATAGCATTGGCAGATAGAATTAAGGATAATCCCAAGAAATGTTATGTACATAAAGGAAAGAATATAACTAGAGAGAGAGTGGGACCCCTCAGAAGTCAAAGTGATCAACTCTGTGTGGATCCACAGGAGATGGGCAAGGTCCTCAATGAGTATTTGTCCTCTGTTTCTACTCTGGAGAAAGACAGGAGGATGGAAGAACTTGGTGTAGTCACTGGAAGTGTCTTGAGAGCAGTCAGTATTAAGATCTAGCAGGTGCTGAAGGTCCTAACTTGTATGAAGGTAGACACATCTCCCAGCCATGATCAGATATATCTGAGGACACTGTGGGAAGCTAGAGAGGAAATTGCAGGAGCCCTGGCTGTGATTTACGAGTCGTCATTAAATACAGGCAAGGTGCCGGAAGACTGCAGGGTGGTAAATGTTTTATCTCTATTCAAGAAGGGCTGCAGGGAAAAGGCTTGGAACTACAGGCCAGTGAGCTTAATATTCACCGACACAGTGAATGGCAGGGCTCTGGTGAGTGTTGCAGAGCAGAGGAATCTAGGAATACAGGTACATGGTTCATTGAAAGTGGCACCACAGGTAGGGTGGTCAAAAAGGCTTTTGGCACATTGGCCTTAATCAGTCAAAGTATTGAATATAGAAGGGAGGTCATGTTGCAGTTCTATATGCTGCATTTAGAGTATTGTGTTCATTTCTGGGCACCATGTTATGGGAAAGATATTGTCAAGTTGGAAAGGGTGCAGTGAAGATTTACGAGGTTGTTGCCAGGACTCAAAGGTCTAAGTTATAGGCAGAGGTTGAGCAGGCTAGGACTCTTCCTTGGAGCGCAGGAGAATGAGGGGTGTTCTTACAGAAGTGTACAAAATCATGAGAGGAATAGATCGGGTAGATGCACAGAGTCTCTTGCCCAGAGTAGGGGAGTCAAGAACCAGAGGACAAAAGTTTAAGGTGAGAGAGAGATTAGAGATTAGAGATTCCTTTATTTGTCATTCAGACCTTTCGGTCTGAACGAAATTTCGTTGCCTGCAGATGGAGGCAAAAATCTTAAAGTCTCTGTCTCTTCCCGCTTTCTTCTCCCTCTGCGCTGAGGCGATCCAGGCTTCTGATGCTGTGGCCCCGCCGGGCGACGGTAAGCCAGTCCAGCGGCCGAATCCGTGCTCCGCGACGGGCCGGCTCAAACTCCGCGGCCCGGGGTGGTCAAAGCTGCCGAAGCTGCCGCCCTCCAGTCCAGTGGACGCAGCTGTAGTTGCGGGAGCCCCAGAAAAACAGGTCACCAACCTGTGACCTGCGCGCTCCCGACGATGTCGTCCACTGGGCCCGCGGCCGAGCCTCCGGATTCAGGTCGCCACCAGTGTCCTCGGTCGCCACCGCCGGAACGCCACCGCAGCCCCGAAGTTGGCCAGCCTCGCGCTCCCGAAGATGTCGTCCACTGGGCCAGCTGCGGCCGAGCCTCCGGATTCAGGTCGCCACCAGTGTCCTCGGTCGCCACCGCCGGAACGCAACCGCAGCCCCGAAGTTGGCCAGTCTCGCGCTGGTAAGTCCTGGCTCTGCCTCCGGAGCCTCGAGGTCGGTCGGTCGCTCGCAGTTGGAGTTGGAGGCCGGCAGCTCCGCCATTTTGGCCTCAGCGCAGACGGAGGCAGAGAAGGGGGATATGACAAGAAAAAGTCGCATTCCCCCGAAGGAAGAGACAAAAGTCATGTTTCACCCCCCACCCCCCCACCCCACACATACACAACCCAATAAACTAAAATTTAACTGAAACAGGACAAAAGAAAACAACAAAAAAAGTAAAAACAGACGGACTGCAGGCGAGCCACTGCTGTATGACAGCGCCGCCACTTCCGGAGGGGGGAAAGATTTAATAAGAACCGGAGAGGTAACATATTCACACAAAGAATGGTGGGTGTATGGAACGAGCTGCCTGAGGAGGTAGTTGAGGCAGGTACAATCACGATGTTTAAGAAACATTTAGACAGGTACATGGATATGACATGTTTAGAGGGATGTGGGCCAAACGCAGGCAGATAGGACTTGTGTAGATGGAAGGCTAATTGGTGTGGGCAGGTTGCGCTGAATGGCCTGTTTCCGACTGACTCTAAATCATATTTAGTCTATGACCTTGGGGCAAAGTTTGGAGCAGTTTTTGCCCCAGATGTACTCACTGGGGACTTGACAACGTAGGTGGAAAATTCATTCTGAGCGCAATGACAAGCTTGTGATTGTTGGAAAGTCTGACCATTGTTGCACACTGCATTGTTTGATTTTTTATCATTATTTTACTGAGTCTGAGTCATAGAATGAAAGAGTCATAAAGCAACGAAACAGGACCTTTGGCCCACCTTGCCCGTGATGATCAAGATGCCCCATCTACACCAGTCCTAATAGGGGAATCAAAAACGACAGAATGAAGTCATCTTTTGTTGAACATTTGAGTCTTCGGTAGCTGATTAAAGTATATTTAGCACTTGTGGGTCCTACACCCCTGCTACCATGTAGAAGTCATTAAGCTTAAGTCTATAATGGTTATAGGCTATAATGGTTATAGATCTTATGGCTGTAAACATTAAAACCATGTCTAATATTTCTAGTTTTTATCTGTCTGTACTTTGGAAGGTGGGATTTGTTACGTAGAGGGGTGTGTCTATTTCGGAGGAGACTAACGTGCACTCATGGCTTGGGAGTTTAGTTTAGTCTGGGAGGATGATGAGAAAACTTTTTTACCACACAGTAACACCCGCACAGCCACGACTGTATTGTCTGAAGAAGAAACAGTTAATAAGAACGAAAAGTTATGAACTATTTCTTTGTTATATATAACTTCAATAAAAGACCAATTAATCAAGAAACAGCATTTGGAAGATTCGTTTTTGCTATCTTAAGAGTGCGGTGAGTGCATAAACTATATCTCCACCACATCCCTGAGGAGTAATGGCTATCGAAATTGGACCTTGAGAACGTACAGAAACTGCCATTACACACCATGTTATGTTTTGTTTAAGAAGGAACTGCATATGCTGGAAAAATCAAAGGTAGATAAAAATGCTGGAGAAACTCAGCTGGTGAGGCAGCAACTATGCAGCGAAGGAATATGTGACGTATCAGGTCGAGACCCTTCGTCAAACTCATTATTTTATGTTATGTTTTGTTTTGTGGTGCCTGAAATCTATCTTCAAGATAAAAAACGGAGACAGCACTTTTTGTCGCAGTTCTCTTTCACTAGAACTTTTAAATGATACTTAAAGGGTTGACGGTGGATATGCAATGGCAAAGATTTAAAGATCGCATGGATGAATGACAACAATTGTTCTTCCCTGTCTGGCGTAAAAATAAAACAGGGAATACGGCCCAACCGTGGCTTGCGAGGGAAATTAGGGATAGTGTTGAATCCAAGGAACGGGTTTATAAATTGACCAGAGGAAGCAGCAAACTGGAGGACTGGGAGAAATTCAACAGTGGAGGACAAAGGGGATAATTAAGAGAGGGAAAATAGAGCATGGAAGAAAGCTTGTAGGGAATATAAAAACACCGTAAAAGCTTCTATAGATATGTGCAGAGGAAAAGATTAGTGAAGACAAATGTAGGTCCCTTACAGTCAGAAACAGGTGAATTTATAATGGGAAACAAGGAAATGGCAGACCAGTTAAACAAGTTATTTGGTTCTGTCTTCACTAAGGAAGACACCAACAACCTCCCAGAAATACTAGGGGACCAAGGATCCAGTGGGAAGGAGGAACTGAAGGAAATCCACATTAGTCAGGAAAGGGTGTTGGGTAAACTGTTGGAACTGAAGGCAGTTAAATTCCCATGGCCTGATGGTCTGCATCGCAGAGTACTCAAGGAGGTGATCATTTTCCAATGTTCTATAGACTCTGGATCAGTTCCTGTGGACTGGTAGGCAGCTAATGCAACACCACTTTTTAAGAAAGGAGGGAGAGAGAAACGGAATTATAGACCAGTTAGCCTGACATTGGTAGTGGGGAAGATGCTTGTGTTGATTATTAAAGATGTACTTATTGGTCTGAAGAAGGGTCTCGACACGAAACGTCACCCATTCCTCTCCAGACATGCTGCCTGTCCCGCTGAGTTACTCCAGCATTTTGTGCCTACCTTTGATTTAAACCAGCATCTGCAGTTCTTTCCTACACAGGTTCTTTCCTATCAGTCCAAGTCAGCATGGATTTATGAAGGGAAATCATGCTTGATTAATCTTCTGGAATTTTTTGAGGATGTAACAAGTAGGATGAATAAGGGAGAGCCAGTGGATGTGGTGTATCTGGACTTTCAAAAAGCCTTTGACAAGGTCGCACACAAGAAATAAGTGTGCAAAGTTAGAGCACATGGTATTGGGGGTAGGGTATTGACATGGACAGAGAACTGGTTGGCAGACAGGAAGCAAAGAGTAGGAATTAACGGGTCCTTTTCAGAATGGCAGGCAGTGACGAGTGGGGTGCCGCAAGGCTCAGTGCTGGGACCCCAGTTATTTACAATATATATTAACGATTTAGACAAAGGAATTAAATATCACATCTCCCAGTTTGCCGATGACACAAAGCGCGGTGGCAGTGTGAGCTGCGAGGATGCTAAGAGGCTGCAGGGTGACTTGGATAGGTCGGATGAGTGGGCAGATGCATGGCAGATGCAGTATAATGTGGATAAATGTGAGGTTATCCACTTTGGTGGCAAGAACAAGATTATTATCTGAATGGTAGACACAAAATGCTGGAGTAACTCAGCGGGACAGGCAGCATCTCTGGAGAGAAGGAATGGGTGATGTTTTGCGTCTAGACCCTTCTGCATACTGAAGAAAGGTCTTGTCCCGATACGTCACCCATTCCTTCTCTCCGGAGATGCTGCCTGTCCCGCTGAGTTACTCCAGCATTTTGTGTCTACCTTTGATTTAAATCAGCATCTGCAGTTCTTTCCTACACACATTCTCTGAATGGTGTCAGATTAGGAAGAGGGGAAGTGCAACAAGACCTGTTTGTGCTTGTACATCAGTCACTGAATGTAAGCATGCAGGTACAGCAGGCAGTGAAGAAAGCTAATGGCATGTTGGCCTTCATAGCGAGATGATTTGCGTTTAGGAGCAAGGAGTCACAGGAGTCACAGTTTAAGAATAAGTAGGCCATTTAGGACTGATGAGGAAAAACTTTTTCACCCAGAGAGTTGTGAATCTGTGGAATTCTCTGCCACAGAAGGCAGTGGAGGCCAATTCACTTGATGTTTTCAAGAGAGATTTAGCTCTTAAGGCTAATGGAATCAAGGGTTATGGGGAGAAAGCAGGAATGGGGTACTGATTTTGGATGATCAGCCATGATCATATTGCATGGCAGTGCTGGCTCGAAGGGCCGAATGGCCTACTCCTGCAACTAATTTTCTATGTTTCTATGTTACTAATACAGTGTTCTACAGGCTTCTCACTCTGCAACTGGTCAGACTATTTAGATCACATGATTTAACTACATCATGCATTTAATGGCATGTTACAACCCAGTTTCTTTTTTTTTTTTTTAATATTTTTATTTTATTAGAAGTAAGTACAATTGTATACAATCATATTTTCATAATACCTTTTATGTACAGCTTCTTATTTAAAATTTTTTTTGAAATAAAGAAGAAAAAGAAAAAAGTTAGATAATGAAAAATAGAAAAATGTGAGATATATAGTGTGTGAAAAAGAAAAATAAAGAATGAAAAAAGAAAGTTGAGACATAGAAAATAGAAGAAAGAGAATAAAAGAAGAGAAGAGAAGAAAAGAAAATAGAAGGAGATCATTTATAATCTTGACCATCCGCAGTCACGGATTAGCTTTTACACCAGTTTTGCACCATATGTTTCCAAAAAGACGACAAATGGAGACCAACTCGTTATGAATTGGTCAAATTTATCTATTAGGAGGAATCGCATTTCCTCAAGATGTGCGGTATCCAACATACTTGCAATCCACATTTTGAGCGTTGGTATTGGTGTATTTTTCCAAAATTTCAATATTAATTTTTTGCTATTATTAAACCATAATTAAAAATTGACTTTTCAGATGAGCTCAATTTGTTCCCGTCTTCCATTACCCCAAATATAATCAATTCATTATTGGGTTCCATTTTTGTCTTAAATAATTTTGTAAATATTTCGAAAATATCACTCCAAAATCCATGAAGTTTTATACAAGAAACAAAAGAGTGTGTTATAGTTGCGTCTTGGGTTAAACATTTATCGTAAATGGGCGATATATTTGGATAAAATTTATTTAATCTTGTTTTTGAGTAATATAATCTATGTAAAATTTTAAATTGGATTAGGTTATGTCTTGCGTTAATCGAACACTTGTGAATGTATGTCAAATACTTTTCCCATGTAGCCTTCGTAATTTTTATCAATAATTCCCATTCCCACTCTTCTCTAATTACCTCGGTCACAGGTAAATCTATATTTAAGATACTATTATATAAATATGATATTAATTTTTGTGTATCAGCTTTTATATTCATTACTTCTTCTAGTAAATCAGGAGTTATTTTTTGATATCCCTGTATGTATGTCTTCAAAAAATTACAAATCTGAAAATATTTAAAATAATGAGTGTTTTTCAGTTTAAATTTTAATTGTAATTGTTGAAATGATAATAAATCTCCCATTTCATACATATCCCCGATCCTTTTAATTCCTAAACTTTCCCATTGATTATATATTTTATCCATCATAGATGGTTTAAATAAAGGATTATTCGCTATCGGTGTTAACAATGATAGGTTTCTTAATTTTAAGGATAATTTTATTTGTTTCCATATTCTTATTGTATCTTGTATAATTGGGTTTTTCTTATATATTGTATTGTTCATTTTTTTCGGGGAGAAGAGGATTGTTCCTATATTACAAGGATAACAATCCTCTTTCTCCATTTTTATCCATTCTGTCTGTTGAGTTGAACTATCCAACCAGTAAATTATATTCTTAATATGTATTGCCCAATAGTAATACAAAAAATTAGGGAGTGAAAGTCCCCCGACATCTTTTGGTTTACATAAGTGTTCTTTTTTAATTCTATGTGATTTGTAATCCCAAACAAAATTAGTAATATTAGCGTTCAGTTTAAAAAAAAAAATTTTGGTACATATACTGGTATAGATTGAAATAGGTATAATAACTGTGGTAGGAAGCTCATTTTAATAGCATTTATTCTGCCTATTAATGATAAAGGGAGTGTTTTCCAAAATTTTATCATTATATTAAGTTTATTTATTAAGGGTATAAAATTGACATTGAATAAAGCTTTATGTTTTCTAGTAATCTGAATACCCAAATATTTGAATTTTTCTGTTGCTATTTTAAAGGGGAATTTCAATAAGTGTGTGGATTCTTGACGTTTTAACGTCATAATTTCACTTTTGTTCCAGTTTATTCTATATCCAGAATCCAGGCTTCTCACTCTGCAACTGGTCAGACTATTTAGATCACATGATTTAACTACATCATGCATTTAATTTGCATGTTACAACCCAGTTTCAATTGTAACAATATAACAATAGGTTTAAGATGAGAGGAGATATTTATTTGGAATCTGAGTTGCACCTTTTTTGCAGAGTGGGGAGTGGGTATATGGAACTGATGAGGTATAGGGCTGAGGAGGCCAAGTCAGTGGATATTTTTGAGGCAGGCATAGACAAATTATTGATTCGAAAGGGTGTCTAATTCTGATTCTACTCCTATAACTTGTGAACTTGTGATTTGAGGCAGATACTATATTAACATTAAAAAAAAATGTGGACAGGTACATGGACAGAAAAGTTTAGAAGGGTAGGGGCCAAACCCATATGGGACTAGTGTAGATGGGGCATCTTAGCCAGCATGGGCGAATAGGGCTGAAGGGTCTGTTTAGGTGCTGTATGACTCTATAATTATGACTGTACAACATCCTTCCTATTGTAGGGTGACCAAAACTGAACACATTACTCCAAATGTGGCCTCACCAAATCCTGTACAGCTATACCATAACATCCCAACTTCTATACCCAATGCCTTGACTGATGAAGCCAATGCACTGAATGATGAAACCAATACACTGAGGGCCTTCTTGACCATCCTGTCTACCTGTGATACCGCTTCCAATGAACTATGTACTGGATAACTGTTCTACAACACTCGCAAGTCCCATCCAGGGCGGCAATGTGGTGCAGTGGTAGAGTCGCTGCCTTACAGCACCAGAGACCTGAGTTCAATCCTGACTACGGGTACTGTCTGTACGGAGATTGCATTTTCTCCCTGTGATCGTCTGGGATTTCTCCAAATGCTCCGATTTCCTCCCACACTCAAGACTTGAAGGTTTGTAGATTCATTGACTTCTGTAAATTGTCTCTAGGATCATAAGGCCAGATAGGAGCCATTTTAGGGCGTTTGACCCATCGAGTCTACTCCGCCATTCAATCATGGCTGATCCATCTCTTCCTCCTAACCCCACTCTCCTGCCTTCTCCCCATAACCCCTGACACCCATACCAATCAAGAATCTATCTATCTCTGCCTTAAAAATATCCATTGAGGGCCTCTACAACCCTCTGTGGCAAAGAATTCCACAGTTTCACCCCCCTCTGACTAAATAAATTCCTCCTCATCTTCCTAAAGAAACATCCTTTAATTCTGAGTCTATGACCTCGAAGTCCTAGACTTTCCCATGAGTGGAAACATCCTCTCCACATCCACTCTGTCCAAGCCTTTCACTATTCAATAGGTTTTAATGAGGGTCCCCCTCATCCTTCTAAACTCCAGCGAGTACAGGCCCAGTGCCATCAAACGCTCATCATATGTTAATCCACTAATTAGTGGGATCATTCTTGTAAACCTCCTCTGGACCCTCAGATATGGTGGCCAAAATTGGTCACAATATTCCGAATGCGCCCTTACCAGCGCCTTATAGCGCCTCAGCATTACATTCATGTTTTGTATTCTAACCCTCTTGAAATAAATGTTAGCATCGCGTTTGCCTACTTCACTACCGCTTCGACTTGCAGATTAACATTTTGGGAATCCTGCACCAGCACTCCCACGTCCCTTTGCACCTCCGATTTCTGGATTCTCTCCCCATTTAGAAAATAATCTCTGCCTTTATTCCTACTTCCAAAATGCATGACTCCACATTTTGCTACACTATATTCCATCTGCCACTTCTCTGCCAACTCTCCCAACCTGTCCAAATCCTTCTGCCGAAGCCCTGCTTTTGCTGCACTACCTGCCCCTCCACCTATTTTCAGATCATCCGCAAACTTGGACACAAAGCCTTCTTCAATCCCCTCGTCCAAATCAGTAATATACAACGTGAAGAACAGCGGCCCCAATACCGATCCCTGCGGAACTCCACTAGTCACTGGCAGCCAACCAGAAATAGCCCTCTTTATTGCCACTCCTTGACCTGCCATCCAGCCGACCTGCTATCCGTGCTAGTATCTGCCCTTTGATAACACGGGCTCTCATCTTCTTTGGCAGCCTCACGTGTGGCACCTTATCAAAGGCTTTCTGAAAATCTAGGTAAACAACATCCACTATCCAGGGTGTCGGATAGAATTAGTGTATGGGGTGATTGGTGGTCGGTGAGCTGAAGGGCCAGTTTCCACGCTGTTTCTCTTAACCTAGCTAAACACTTACTGTGTAGGTCTTGCCCTGGTTTGTCATCCTAATATAGCAATACTCTCACTTCTCTGCATTAAACACCATTAATCATTCCTTAGCCCTCTTGCCCAACTTATCAAGACTTTGCTGCAATTTGTGATAACTATCTTCGCTACCTACGGTACCACCCACTTTAGTATCATCTACAACTTTACTAATCATGACTTCCACATTCTCATCCATATTGTTGATTATAAACCACAAACACCAATGGGCTCTGCACTGATCCCTGAGGCACATGACTACTCACAGCCCTCCAGACCGAAAAACAACCTTCCACAATCACCCTCTGCTTCCTGCCATGGTCAATTTTCTATCCAGTCACTACCTCTCCCTGGATCTCATGCATTCTAACCTTCCAACGCAGCCTACCATGTGGAACCTTATTGAATGCCTTGCTGACGCCCATATGGACAACATCTACGGCTTTGTCCTCATCAACCTTTTTGGTTACTTCTTTAAAAAACTCAATTAGATTCATAAGACGTGATGCCAAACAGAGAGGTCTGGATGTACAGATGTATAGTTCACTGTATTTCAGTGGCATTTCAGGTGGTCAGTGTGCTGAAGAAGGCATTTAGCATGCTTGCCTTCATTGGGAAGGGTATTAAGTACAAAAGTCAGGACATTATGATACAGCTGTACAAATCATTGGTAGATCATACATGGAGCAATGTGTTCAGCTCTGGTTGCCCAGCCAAAAGGAAGGATGTCATGAAGTTGGGTAGAGAGTAGAAGAGATTCACCAGGATATTACCAGGATTGCAGGCTTGAGGGAGGGAGAGGTTGGATGGGCTGGGACCTTAGAGGGTAGGAGGCTGAGGGATGATGTTATTGAAGTATATAAAATGTTGAGGGGCAGAGATGAAGTGAATGTTCACAGCCTTTATCCCAAGATGCAGGAATCTAAAACACAAGGGCATTGTCTTAAGCGAGAGGGTAGAGGTTTACGATGAAGCTCAGCATAATGTTTTCACTCAGAGGGTAGCCCACACACTGTTGTGATAAACCCTCCTGGCTACTCCCAACAAATTTGACTTTGTGGTCTCTTCCAACCAAGGAAATTCTAGACAATCACCGACTATCAAAACTCTGTTTCTTTAACATGTTTCCATAATCTGTTGACATATTTGTCTTCTATCTACCACTAGTTATTAGGAGGCCTCCAACCAACAGTGATTGTACCTTTCTCATCGTTGAGCTCTACCCATTTTGCCATAGTGTATAGACACAAAATGCTGGAGTAACTCAGCGGGACAGGCAGCATCTCTCGACAGAAGGAATGGGCGACGTTTCAGGTCGGGACTCTTCTTCAGACCAAAGTCAGGGGAAAGGGAAACGAGAGATGTAGACAGTGATGTAGAGAGATATAGACCAAGTCAATGAAAGATATGCAAAAAAGTAACATTGATAAAGGAAACAGGCCATTGTTAGCTGTTTTGTGCCAGAGACCCGGGTTCGACAAGACATCAACTCTACCGCTGCGCCTCCTTGCTTTTGGATGAGAAACAAACAATTTGGTTTCACAGCTGGGCAGAAAAAAATGATGATGGTTTTGAAGAAGAACAGGGAAGGTCGTCCTGTTGTTATACTCCAAGCAACATTAATGAAGATTAGCTATCGTTTATAGAACCTTGCTGGACACAAATTGGTGGCTTTGTTTCCTATTTTTACAATAGTGACTGCACTTCAAAAAATGTACTAATTAGCTTAAATAGAGACATTTTGTAGTGTGCAGTTTGACAGCGCCTTCTCTCTTAGATACCAGCCCGATTCATTTAACCAGCTGACAGGCCAGGACATCCAATTCCTCAGCATCATTGGTAACAACTGGCTTTAATCAGCTGATATTGGTTGTCCACTTGAACCCTGTCAGCCTACTCCCTATAAAACCCAGGCCTTCAAACCAGCGGGGTGGAATGGCAAGGAACGGCAGATGCTGCTTGATTGTGATTGTGATTGTGATTGTGATCATTTATTGCTTATCCCAATCAGCCCCTGTGCTAAGTAACTAATTGTTCCATTTCAGAACTAATTGCAAGGACATTACTGAATGGTTGACTGGGTAAGAACAATGGATTTTATTGCGTATGACTTGAATGAACCTTGCTGTCTTTAAATAATACTCCAGGTTATCATTACTGATCATAATGGGATGGGATGGGGTGGGGTTGTTAGAGGTTACCTAAAATTGAAGAATTCAGTGTTCATACCCAACCCAATGGTATGAACATGAAATTCTCAATTTTAGGCAATCTCTAAACCTGCCTCTTACCCCCTCCCTTTTCTCCATCATAGATACACCCCGTTTCTACCTCTCTCTTGTGCCCCCCCACCATCCCCCTGGATTCACACCTATTCATTCCCTCTCCCCCCCCCCCCCTCCCCTGCCATATTCCTTCCTGTTTCATAATTTGCAACTTTTCAATCCTTTGCCTCACACCTGTTTTAATCTCTGGTCTTTAGTTTAGTTTAGAGATTTATAGATACAGGGTGGAAACAGGACCTTCGGCCCACCAAGTCCACGCCAGCCAGACATCCCCGTACCTTAACACTATCCTACACACTCGGCACAATTTACAATTATACCAAGCCAATTAACCTACAAACCTGTACGTCTTTGGAGTGTGGGAGGAAACAGGAGCTCACAGAGAAAACCCATGCAGGTCACATTCCTGATTTGGATGACAGTAACATTGTCTTAATATCTAAGTTGAGACCAAGATCTAGATCAGTTGGGAAGGTGGGCATTGAATGGCAAATGGAATTTAAATCTGATCAGTTTAGTTTAATTTAGTTTAGTTTAGAGGTACAATGCAGAAAAAGGGCATTTGGCCCACCGAGTCCGCGCCTACCAGCAATCGCTGCATAGTAACACTATCCTACACACGGGGACAGTTTACATTTATACCAAGCTAATTAAATCTATAAACCTTGTTTAAGAAAGAACTACAGATGCTGGAAAAATCGAAGGTAGATAAAAATGCTGGAGAAATTCTCTACATCGGTGAGACCAAGCGCAGGCTCGGCGATCGCTTCAACCAACACCTCCGCTCAGTTCACAATAACCAACCTGATCTCCCGGTGGCTCAGCACTTCAACTCCCCCTCCCATTCCGAATCCAACCTTTCTGTCCTGAGCCTCCTCCATTGTCAGAGTGAGGCCCAGCGCAAATTGGAGAAACAGCACCTCATATTTCGCTTGGGTAGTTTACGCCCCAGCGGTATGAACATTGACTTCTCCAATTTCAGATAGTCCTTGCTTTCTCACTCCTTCCCCTCCCCTCCCATTCCCCTCCCCTTCCCAGCTCTCCCACAAGCCTACTGTCTCCGCCTCTTCCTTTATTTTTCCCGTCTCCCGCCGACATCAGTCTGAAGAAGGGTCTCAACCCGAAACATCGTCTATTTCTTCTCTCCATAGGCGCTGCCCCAGCTGCTGAGTTCCTCCAGCATTTTTGTCAACCTATAAACCTTTGCGTCTTTGGAGCGATGGAGGAAAGCGGAGCACCGGGAGAAAATTCACGCAGGTCACAGGGAGAATGTATAAACTCTGTACAGACAAGCACCTGTAGTCAGGATCGAACCCGGGTTTCTGGCGCTGGAAGGCAGCAACTCTACCGCCATGCCATAAGTGTGAGATGTTGTACTTTGGGATGTCAAATTAGGATAAGACTTTCACAGTAAATTATAGAGCCCTACAGAACATTGCAAAACAGAGAGTTCGGGGCGTACAGCTGCATTGAAGGTCTTTAGCACACTTGCCTTCATTGGGAAGGGTATCAAGTACAACATTTATTACATCATAATGTAGTTTACTGTACAGGTTATTAGTGAGACTGCACTTGAAGTACCGTGTACAGTTCTTGCTGCCCAGTTATACGAAGGATGTCATCAACTTGGAAAGGGTACAGACGAGATTCAGCAGGATGTTACCTGGGCTAGTGAAAGAGTTATAAGGAAAGGATGGATAGGCTGGGATTTAGTTCTTTGGAGCATCCGAGGATACTGAGGAATGACCTTATTGAAGTGTACAAGATCATGTGGAGCATTGATACAGTTTTTCCCTAGATAGAGGATTTAAAAACTGGAGAGTGTTTGCTTAACGTGAGAGGGGAGAGATTGACGAGGAACCTTGGGGGCAACTTTTTCACATGGAGGATAGTCTTTATCTGGAATGGGCTGCCAGAGGAAGCTTTAGAAGTGGATTCAATCAAGATGCTTGTTTAAGACATTGACGAAGATTTATGGATGGGAAAGATTCAGAAGGCTATGGGCCAAATGCAGCCAAATGGGACTAGCCCAGTATAATGAACAAGGTGAGCCAAAGGCCCTGTTTCCGTGCTACATAACTCCATGACTTCAACATAATTCTGAGCACAAAGGAAAAGCAGTAGATCAGGAAAAGGGTGGACTAACAGTTTTTGAACTCTGAAAGAGTAACAAAGATCAAGCTTTAATGGAACTGTACACATTTCGGGTTTGATGTTATATTTACCACATCGTCAAAGAAAGTGAGAAGTTAAATAAATAAAACAGTTAAAAATATCTGTGGCTTATGGCATCTTTCACACCCTACTCTTTAAAAATGGAGTATGTGTAGTCACAGGTGTTAAAACAAAATTGACAGATTGTTTAATTTGACTTTAAGATGACATCAGCCTTTCTCAAAAAGGATTAATCTTGAAGGCACAATGTTTAAGAAAGAACGGCAGATGCTGGGAATATCGAAGGTAGACAAAAAATGCTGGAGAAACTCAGCGGGTGTGGCAGCATCTATGGAGAGAAGGAATGGGGACGTTTCGGTCAATTTCGGTGAAGATTTTGTCAATCTTGAAAGCTTGATTTGCAACAAGGTGCAAAAAAAACCGATCAAATCTGGGAAACGCTGACACAATCCTCGTGTGCATTCATTAGAATAATACAATTGCTCAGGGGGTGTTTTTTTTATGCATCACAACAAACTCCTTAGCATTTTATTTCAAATATTTGACCCGATATGAATATTAGCTCACCCCATGATTGGACATGTGATCTGTTTAAGTGTGTCTAGAAAGCTAAATACACTAATAGACCATTACGCACCATGAATTGCTCGTCACCAACAATGAAGTGACACATCGAGATGGCTTGAAAATTACAACCATATATAATATTCATCTAACATACAGACATTAAGTTGAAAATCCATTCAGTCTGATAATATTCATCTTATAAACGGTCACCAGCCACAGTACAAGACGACTAAAAGTCACCGCACCCACATAGCTTTCAATCTTCGCTTCTCGTTTCTAGCATTGAGTTCTATAAAGTTCCATAAAGTTCTATAAAGTTACATAAAGTTACATAAAGTTCTATAAAGTTCTCCCGTGCTGGCATTCCCTAGAGTCGACACATTTTAAACCGAAGATAGACATAAATTGCTGAAGTAACTCAGCGGGACAGGCAACGTCTCCGGAGAGAAGGAATGGTTGACGTCTCGGGTCGAGACCCTTCTTCAGACTGAAGAAACCGACTCTCGACCCGAAACGTCAACCATTCCTTCTCTCCAGAGATGTTGCCTGTCCCTCATTCTGTGTCTATCTTCGGTTTAAACCAGCATCTGCAGTTCCTTCCTACACGTTTTAAATCGGGTTGGACACAGATCAGCCCGTTCCTTTCTCGAAGCGACGAGTACATAGACAGATGTGTGTTTTAAACAACCTCAGCGAGCGAGTCTGAAGAAGCGAGTCCGACTCTGGCCGCTGGAAGTTGCGAACCTATCTTACCTGGATTTAACCAACAGGTAACATGAATGATCAAAATTCCCAGTAACTCCATAACTGGGCCACACGGTATTCGGTCAATTTCACATCACGGGTTTATTCCGTTTTCGCTGTTCCCCCATTATTATATCCCTGTGACTGGTTTTCTTTCTGATCTTTCGCTTGTGTCGCAGAACTTGGGCAAGGGACAATTCTTTAAAAATTCAAACTGGATCAGAAAATTGGCTGAAATATTGCAAGGTTGAGGACAAGGCGGATTCCAGCTCCTCTGACCCAGGGAAGCGGGTGATTGTTCTCCTTTCCTGTTTCCTGTGGGAACGGCTCAGGACTGTTGTATCGGATGCGGCAGCGCGCACACAGCCAAGGAGTTTGGCACCCTTGAAATAGTCAACAGCGCGGAGCAATCAATGTAGTGAAAACAACTCGCAGCGGCTTTCTCAAACACCAACTCAAGAACCAAAATTGCAGTTTGTTATGGTTGTTACACCGGACATGTTTAACGTGTTATAGAATCATAGAAATCACAGAAAAATGGGTACAGGAGGCCACTCGGCCCTTCGAGCCAGCACCGCCATTCAATATGATCATGGCAAATCATCTAAAATCAGTACCCCGTTCCGGCTTTCTCCCCGTATCCCTTGATTCTGTTAGTCCCAGGGCGGACAAATAATTAACACAAAAAAACGAGTTGAGTCTAACTTATTATCGGGTGCTATTACTGGTTATGCCTTGCTCCAAATGTACTCTATATATGGCGCACAGAAAAGCAGACTTCTGTCTTGGATTGCCTGTAGAAAAAAGGAACTGCATATGCTGGTTTACAAAAAAAAGAAAAAAAGTGCTGGAGTAACTCAGCGGGTCAGGCAGCATCTGTGGAGAACATGGATAGGTGACGTTTCACAGAGTGCTGGAGTAACTCAGCGGGTCAGGCAGCATCTCTGGAGAACATGGATAGGTGATGTTTCACAGAGTGCTGGAGTAATTCACCGGGTCAGGCAGCATCTCTGGAGAACGTGGATAGGTAACTTTCTGGTGGGGACCCTTCTTAGTTTAGTTTATTGTCACGTGTACCGAGGTACAGTGAAAATATTTTGTTGCGTACCAACCAGTCAGCAGAAAGACAATCTATATAACTAAAAGTCTCATCTTGACCACTTCCTGTTTGCGCTGTATATTGATTTTAGAAAAAAACGCTACACTCTTTCGCTGATTTTTAGCCATCTTACTCACGGTCCTCCTCCGCTGAGGCAGCCCCGAGGATTTTTACGATCAATGAAAATTTAAAAAGTTATGAATGTTTAAAAAATCTTGAGTTCAGCTGATTGGTCTTCTCGCCTGTCAATCACCATGATGAAGGTAACGCCCCTTCCGGGAGGAGGGCAGGTCTATAAAACCCCGGATGCCTGGACATGAGTCAGTCACTCTGAAAGATCGCGAGGGAGAGGCCACAACTCTGAGTCTCTGACCTCCCTTCCATCGAGGGGATCTATCACAGTCGCTGCCTCAAAAAGGCTGGCAGTATCATCAAGGACCCACACCATCCTGGCCACACACTCATCTCCTTACTACCTTCAGGTAGAACGTACAGGAGCCTGAAGACTGCAACGACCAGGTTCAGGAATAGCTACATCCCTCCAGCCATCAGGATATTAAACCTGGCTCAGACAAAACACTGAACTTTATTAGCGAATTAACTGTTATTTGCACTTTATCAGTATATTGATTCATGTGTGTATATATTTATAGAATGGTATATGGACACACTGATCTGTTTTGTAGTCAATGCCTACTATGTTCTGTTGTGCTGAAGCAAAGCAAGAATTTCATTGTCCTATCAGGGACACATGACAATAAACTCACTTGAACTTGAACTACTGAACTGTGAATCTACTGAACCGCGAGTCTACTGAACTGTGAGTCTACCCTTTATGTGGTTATTTGGTTTATGTGGTTATGTGCTTTATATAATTATGTGCTTTATGTAGTTAACCCTTTATGTGCTTGCAATAAATGATTTGTTAGCCAGCAATGAACCTTCTGAACCTTCTGATTTGTAGTCGGCAGGGCAGTACTCTGCATATCGCCAACTTGGATGTGTTGTGCATACTAACGTGCTGTTAGTGCCCCCCTAAAACTGTCTAGTGGAGGTGATTTGACTATATTGTTGTCTAGTTTATTCCATTCCCTTAAGGTTCTTACAAATAATTAGTTCTTATAAATATCTGTCCTGGCGAATGGGGTTTCTATTTGCATATTATTTCGCATTCTTGTTCTCCTTTCTGTTGAGTATGTTATATATCTATCTGCAGTTATGCCCACGATCCCCTTTTGAATCTTGTACAACATAGCTAGTCTGTTCCTTGCCCTTCTTATTTCCAGCATTTCCCACTCCAGGTCAGACAACATCTGGGTGACACTGCTACCTCTATTGTAGTTCCCGATGCAAAAGCATGCTGCTTTCCTCTGTACCCCTTCTAGTTTGTTGATATGACCAGTTTTGTATGGGTCCCAGGTGCATGAAGCATATTCCAGTAAGGGTCTAACCAATGTTGTATATGCTGTGGTGTTCACTTCCTTTGGGCAGAACCAGAGGTTTTGTCTAAGGAATCCTAGTGTTAGCTTTAGTGATCGTGTTGTCCATGTGTTTCCCCCATGAAATGTGCTGCAATGAATGATGATTTGTTAACCCTTAATGTGCTTGCAATAAATGATTTGTTAGCCAGCAATGTGCTTGCAATGAATGATGATTTGTTAACCCTTAATGTGCTTGCAATAAATGATTTGTTAGCCAGCAACGTGCTTGCAATGAATGATGATGATTTGTTAACCCTTAATGAAATGAAATGAGTTGTTTGGCCTGTCCTGTGCTTTTACTTTTGCTTTGGCTTTGCTTTGCTTGAGCTCACCTGAAATGAAAGCAAATGAATTGTATTGTCGGCTGGCCCTGCATACCCTGTGCTTTTGCTTTTGCTTTGCCTTTGCTTGACCTCACCTGAAATTAAAGCAAATAGATTGTATTGTTGGCTGGCCCCACCTGCCCTGTGCTTGACTTGAAATGGATTGACTTGACATGAAATGTATTGAAGTGGATTGTTGGCCCTGCACTCACTGAGCTTGACTTGACTTGACTTGACCCACAACACCCATGCGAGCACTCCCGAACCCCCTCCCCCCCACCCCACCCCCACCCCCACTGGCCACCAATATTGGAATTGGTGGAGAAGTGGAATATTGCATTGGGGGACCAGCCCTCCTGTGTGAACCTGGGACTTAGTCTAGTACATAGTCTAGTACATGATTAAAATCGATCAATTTACAGTGTATAAAGATACATGATAAGGGAATAATGGTTAGTGCAACGTAAAGCCAGCAATTCTGATCAAGGATAGTCCAAGGATCATCAGAGAGGTAGATAGTTGTATAGCACTGCTCCCTGGTTGTGGTAGGATGATTAGGTTGCCTAATAACAGCTGGGAAGAAACTGTCCCTGAATCTGGTGGTGTGCATTTTCACACTTCTATACCTTTTGCCTAATGGGAGAGGGGAGAAGATAGAGTGGTCAGGGTGCGACTGGTCCTTGATTATGCTGCTGGTATTGCCGAGGCAGCGTGAGGTATAAATGGAGTCAATAGAAGGGAGGCTGGTTTGTGTGATGGTCTGACCTGCATCCACTATTTGCAGTGATTTCTCGCGGTCCTGGATGAAGCTGTTCCCAAACCAAGCTGTGATGCATCCTGATCAAATGCTTCCTATGGTGCATCTGTGGAAGTTGGTGAGACTATGCGTAACTTTGAATAATAGCGCCAAAAATGACGGTGACCGTATGTGTAGTATATGCAAAACAAATTTCACTGTGGAGTTGCATATGTGACAAATAACACACCATTCAACACTATCGAACCTTTCAACTGCTGGACTTTGTCCCATCTCCAACTCCTTTCCAGCTTTCTCTCCCCTACTAAAATCAGTCTGAAGAAGGACCTTGATCCAAAACCTTGCCTATTCATTCCATCCACAAATGCTGCCTGTCCAGCTGAGTTATTTTGTGTACTTAGTGTATATTGTGTCATACTGAATAATTCAAAAAGATCTTAGAAGTATATTAAGGGAAAATGGATAGATGAAACATAAGACCCCTCACAAACCGAAGTGGTAATTTATGTGGGGAGTCGCAGGAGATGGGGAAGGTCCGCAATTAATATTTCTCCTCAGAGAATAACATGAAGACTTGAGAATTTGGGAAACTTAATGGAGATGTCTTGAGGATTGTCCACGTTGATGTTGAGGAGGTGTTGGACATTTTATGATATATTAACATAATTAATTCTCCCGGACCTGATCAGATATATCCAAGAACACTGTGGGAACCTGGAGAAGAAATTGCAGGAATTCTGGCTGAGATATATCACCATTCGACGAGGGCTGCAAAGAAAAGTCTAGGAGACGTAGACTATCATCTGGGGTAGGAAAGTTACTGGAGAGGATTCGGAGGGATAAGATTTATATCTAGACCGAGTGCAGACCCGTTGGGTCTGCTCCCCAATGCAATATTCCACCACTCAGCCGTTCCCCCAACGCACGCAGAGCCCCCAACTGCGCAGGCGCGGCTCATTTCTCCTCATCCCCGAGCACTCCCTCCTCCTCCTCTTCTCTCCCACTTCAATCCCTAGAGAGGGAGGGGGGGGGTAGAGGGAGGTAGAGCAGAAGGGGTGGTAGAGAGGGAGGGAGGTTGAGAGGGAGGGGGGGTAGAGCAGGAGGGGTGGTAGAGAGGGAGGGGTAGAGAGGGAGGGGGTGGAGAGGGAGGGGTGGAGAGGGAGTGGGGTAGAGAGGGTGGGGGAGGGGGGTAGATGGGGGTGGGAGGGGATAGTAAGGGAGGGAGAGGGGGTAGAGAGGGAGAGGGATGGGAGTAGAGAGGGAGGGGGGGAGTGGAGAGGGAGAGGGGAAGGGAGGGGGGTAGTGAGAGAGAGGGAGGGGGTAGAGGGAGAGGGAGGGGTCGAGTGGGGGGGGGGAGGGAGGGTAGAGAGGGAGAGGGCGAGGGAGGGAGAGGGTAGAGAGGGTGGGAGTGAGGGTAGATAGGGAGGGGGTAGAGAGAGGGAGGGTAGAGGGAGGGGGCGAGAGTGGGAGTGTAAGTGTGGCAACTGCCCTCCCTACCACCTCCTCTCCCTCTCCCGCCCATAAATAAAATGTATTATTATTATTATTATGAGTCCCGCCATCCCAGGAATTAACCTGATGCTAAACCTGATCCTACACTGCACTCACTCAATAGCAAGAATGTCCTTCCTCAAATTTGGAGACCAAAATTGCACACAATTATCCAGGTGTGATCTCACTAGGACCCTGTACAACTGCAGAAGGGCCTCTTTGCTCCTATAATCAACTCCTGTTATGAAGGCCGTAAGGTGGGTGGGGTGATGTGTGGGGGTGGAGTGGTGGGGGGAAGGGGGGAGGAACATGGGACGGGTAAAAGGGAGGTGTGGAAGGGGGTGTGTGGAGAGGTGGAGGTTGGGAAGGGGGGAGGGGGAATGTGGGGTGGAGGGATAGGGGGAAGGGGGTGTGGGGGTGTATGGGCAGGGAGGGACTCCACTCAGCAGCCACCGGCCACGGCACCGCACAGCACCTCCCAACTCCACAGCGGATTACCCGACTCCACACGGCTTACCCGACTCCACACAAGCTTTCCCGACTCCACACGGCATCTTTCCCGACTCCACACGGCGGCTTTCCCGACTCCACACGGCGGCTTTCCCGACTCCACTCTTGCGGATTCAATCATCACGGTTTGTTTACTCAGCCCCGCCTCCGGGGTTTTATTCTCAAGCGGGTGCCGGAAGGGGCGTTATCTTCATGGTGACTGACAGGCGAGAAGACCAATCTGTGGGGGTGTTATGGCCTGGGCATGTATGGCTGCTGAAGGTGCTGGCTCACTTATCTTCATTGATGATACAACTGCTGATGGTAGTAGCATAATGAATTCTGAAGTGTATAAACACATCCTATCTGCTCGTCAAACAAATGCCTCAAAGCTCTTTGGCCGGCGGTTCATTCTACAGCAAGGCAATGATCCCAAACATGCTGCTAAAGCAACAAAGGAGTTTTCCAAAGCTAAAAAATGGTCAATTCTTGTGGCCAAGTCATTCACCCGATCTGAACCCAATTGAGCATGCCTTTTATATGCTGAAGAGAAAAGTGAAGGGGACTAGCCCCCAAAACAAGCATAAGCTAAAGATGGCTGCAATACAGGCCTGGCAGAGCATCACCAGAGAAGACACTCAGCAACTAGTGATGTCCATGAATCGCAGACTTCAAGCAGTCATTGCATGCAAAGGATATGCAACAAAATACTAAACATGACTACTTTCATTTACATGACATTGCTGTGTCCCAAACATTATGGGGACTATGTATAAACACTACTGTGACTTCTACATGGTGAAACCAAAATGAAAAAAGGGCCTTTATTAAAATCTGACAATGTGCACTTTAACCACGTCATTTTTTCTATTAAAAATCTTAAATTGTGGAGTACAGAGGTAAATAAATAAATGATGGGTCTGTCCCAAACATTATGGAAGGGCACTGTATTTCTTTTCTCCAGAGATGCTGCCTACTTGTTTGTGATGTATATAAGTGATCTGAATGAAAATGTAGGTGCTCTTATTAGTAAGTCATAAGGTCACAAGGAATAGGTGTAGAATTCGGCCCATCAAATCTACTCCGCCATTCAATTATGGTTGATCTATCTCTCCCTCCTAAACTCATTCTCCTGTCTTCTCCCCATTACCTCTGACACCTGTACTATTCAAGAATCTATCTCTGCCTTAAAACTATCCAGACGTCCTCCAGTCTTCTGTGGCAAGAATTCACCACTCTCTAAAGATATTTCTCATCTCCTTCCTAAAAGAACATCCTTTAATTCTGAGACTATGACCTCTAGTCATCGACTCTCCCACTAGTGGAAACATCCTCTCCACATCCACGCTATCCAAGCCTTTCACTATTCTGTATGTTTCAATTAGGTCCCCCCTCATTCTTCTAAACTTTAGCGAGTACAGGCCAAGTGCCGACAAACGCTCATCATTGATTAACCTACTCATTCCTGGATTCATTCTTGTAAACCTCCTCTGGACCCTCTCCACAGCCAGCACATCCTTCCGCAGATATGGTGCCCAAAATTGCTCACAATATTCCAAATGCGGCGTTACCAACACCTTATAGAGCCTCAACATTACATCCCTGTCTGCAAATGTTATGAAAATTTGTAGAGTTGTGCATACAAGGAAGGTTGACGAAGGATACAGCAGGACTTTTCTCTGGAAGGTGACTCCAGACTGCCAAAGCTGCCACAGCCAGACTCGTGGAAAAAACAGCTTTTTTCCACGAGTGGTAGCTCCACTTAATAAAGGCCCTGTCCCACTTTCACGAGTTACTCACGAGCTCTCCCGAGTTTTCCCCTTGATTCGAACTCGGGGAATGTCGGATAATGTCGGTAGCGAGTCCGTAGGAGCCCGTAGATATTTCGTAGTGGCTCGTAATGCCAGCCGTAGGAACTCGGGGCATCAGGTAAGTCAGGACTTTTTTCAACATATTGAAAAATGTCCATGAGTTTTTAAAAAATAGCCCCGTGTACCTACGAACGGCTATTGCCGTAAGTTTGTTCCCAAGGATGTTCTAATTTCCTCCCACATCCCAAAGATTACGACCAAGTTAATTTGCTATTGTAAATTACACATAGTGTTGGTTAATGACACAAAAAAAATTAAGGGGATGCGAGGGAGAGAATAGTAGTTGTAGGGTAAAGGAAAATAAGGAGATTGCCAGAAGACTGGATGGTGCCAAATGTTGTGTCTCTGTTCAAGAAGGACTGCAAGGCAAAGCTTGGGAACTACAGGGCAGTGAGCCAAACATCAGTGGTCCGAAAGTTACTAGAGTATTCTGAGGGATAATATATACCTGCATTTAGATGGGCAAGGGGTGATTAAGGATAATCAGCATGGTTTGTACATGGGAGGTCATGTCTCATGATTCTGATTGAGTTTTTTGAAGATGTGACCAAAAAGGTTGAAGAGTGCAAAGCTGTAGTTGTATTTATGGATTTCAACAAGCCAATGGACGAAGTTCTGCATGGTAGGTTGCTCTGGAAGGCTACCACATAGGATCCAAGGATAGCAGAATGGATAGAAAATTGGCTTCATGGAAGGAAGGAGAAGATGGTGGTGGCAGGTTCCTTTTCAGACTGGGGGCCTGAGTCTACCGGTGTGCCTTGGTGTTTGGTGCTGGGCCAATTGCAGTTTGTGATCTATATCAATGATTTGGATGGGAACGTACATGGCATGATTAGCAAATTTGCAGATGACATAAAAATGGGTGATATTGTAGATAGTGAAGATGGTCGTCAAAAATTGCAGCAGGATCTTGATCGATTGGTCAGGTGGGCTGAGGAATGGTGGAATTTGATACAGAAAATGTGAGATGTTGTATTTTGAGAAATCTAACATGGGCAGGACCTATACAGTGAATGTGAAGACTCTGGGGAGTGTTGTAAGGCAGAGGGATCTAGGAGTGATGGTGCATGGTTCCTTGGAAGTGGTGTCACAGGTAGATGGGGTGGTCAAAAAGGCTTTCGGCACATTGGCCTTCATCAGTCAGACTATTGAGTATAAAAGTTGTGACGTCATGTTGCAGTTATATAAGACATTGGTGAGGCCACATTTTCAGTATTGTGTTCAGTTTTAGGCATCATGTTATAGGAAAGATGTTGTCAACCTGGAAAGGGTGCAGAGAAGATTTACGAGGCTGTTGCCAGGACTCAAGGGTCTGAGCTATAGGGAGAGATTGAGCAGGCTAGGACTCAATTCTTTGAAATGCAGGAGGATGAAGGGTCATCCAATCGAGATGTACAAAATGATGATGGAAAAGATTGGGTAAATAAACAATAGGTGCAGGAGTAGGCCATTCGGCCCTTCGAGCCAGCACCGCCATTCACTGTGATCATGGCTGATTATCCACAATCAGTACCCAGTTCTTGCCTTCTCCCCATATCCCTTCATTCCGCTATCTTTAAGAGCTCTATCTAACTAAGAGCTCTATCTATCTGAATGCAGTCTCTTGCCTAGAATAGGGAGAATCGAGAAACAGAGGACATGGGTTTAAGGTGAGGGGGGAAATGATTTAATAGGAACCTGAGGTGTAATCTTTTTACACAAAGGGTGGTGGGTGTATGGAACGAGTTGCCGGAGGAGTCAGTTACTATCGCAAACATATGGGCAGCTACATGTATAGGATAGGTTTAGAGGGATTATGGACCAAACACAGGCAGGTGGGACTAGTGTAGATGAGACATTTCTTGATTAGTATGGGTGTCAGAGGTTATGGGGCGAAGGCAGGAGAATGGGGTTAGGAGGGGGAGATAGATCAGCCATGATTGAATGGCGGAGTAGACTTGATGGGCCGAATGTCCTAATTATGCTCCTATCACTTATGATCTTATGACATGTTGGTCAGTGTGGGTAAGTTGGGCTGAAGGACCCGTTTCTCCGCTGTATGAATCTATGACTGGGAAAGATAGGATTATTCTGTTTGGAGCTGGCAGATTGGGATGAATGACTTTGTGTTGCTGTAAATAATCGGGAACATGGAAACTGATCACTTGGCCCAATCATATGTGCATTCAACTCTGTGCAAGACACTATAGAATATACCAACCAACTACTTTTTATTGTAGAGTTTCAAAATGCTGGAGTAACTCAGCAGGACAGGCAGCTTCTCTCCAGAGGTGTTGCCTGTCCCGCTGAGTTGCTCCAGCATTTTGTGCCTATCTTCTGTGTTAACCAGCAACTGCAGTTCCTTCATAACCATTTCTTCTTATTGTACTTGCAGCTTATTTCTGAGGATTTCACTTAAGTTAGTTCATGTGACAAGGAAATGTTTATTTGCAATAATGCTCATTCTATTTTCTCACATTCACAAAAATAACTGAAGTTATTAAATCACCCATTATGAAACAAATTGCATTTCAGCAAAGTATTTATCTTCGTGTGTAGAATCCAAGAACAATAAACATTCTCACAATAAACTGCAGGCAAACTAAAACCAGAAAATACTGAAATGTATGAGAAAAAGTTAGTAAAACATGAGCAAACTTCATATGAATATTTCACAATAAATGAATTATTCCCTTTCAAGTCTCTCCAGACGAGATAAAGTTTCGGTCAATTTCTGGCGTTTTGAAGGGCTTCGTGAAGTATTTTGTTGAACTCGGTAAGTTGTTTGGTAACATTTTTCACAACAGGTTGGTAATTACTCTCCATTCCCTTTGTAGCAATGACTGTTGAACAGAGTTAAGAAAAAACAAGGACAGTACATTGAAAATGATTGTTTTGGAGGGTCAAAACAGATCAAACTAAAGAACAGTAACTGAAAAAAGTTAAACTTTTTCGTGAACATGGGGTAACATAAGAAGAGCTTGCATACTACAAAATAAGGCTAATGTAGCAAAGCACAAGTGGCTGGCTAACCTCTCAATAGCTATGCTTGGGAATATCTTAGACATTAACCAAAATTCCAAAGCCTTCATTGAACATTTGATAAATCTTCCAAAAACATTTATTTTTAAAAACGTCTCTTAAAAAAAAAATTAACCACAGGCAAACTTAAATATATTTAAAGTAACTGAATTAAACCAAATTAAAAAGTCCATGCAACTGCTTCTTTCCATTCATTTCACTGGGAAGGAATACTCAACCATTTCAACGTGCTTATTGTAAATGGTGCGTAGACGATAGCCACAGCATGCTGATTTAGTTTAGCGTAGTTTAGAGTTGCAGTGAAGAACCAGGCCCTTCGGCCCACTGAGTCTGCGCCGACCAGCAATCCACGCACACTAACACTATCCTACACACTAGGGACAATTTACAATTATACCAAGCCAATTAACCTACAAAATGTGTAGGAAAGAACTGCAGATGAGGTCGAGACCCTTCTTTAAAAGGGTCTCGACCCGAATTGTCACCCATTCCTTCTCTCCAGAGATGCTGCCTGTCCCGCTGAGTTACTCCAGCATTTTGTGTCTACCTTCAATTAATCTACAAACCTGTACGCCTTTGGAGTGTAGGAGGAAACCTGAGATCCCGGAGGAAAACCAAGCAGGATTGAGAGAACATACAATTTCCATACAGATAGCACCCATAGTCAAATTCAAACCCGGGTCTCTGGCGTTGTAGGGCATCAACTCCACTGCTGCGCCACCGTGCCGATGATGGAGGCAATGAATGATCAGCATGGTGGATGTGGCGGCAATCAAGCAGGATGCACCGAGATCCCGCACATCACAGGAAATCTGCACTTTCCTATTGGAATCCACTGTTACTATTCAGATGCTCAGGGAGAGAAAGGCTGCTCAAGAGACTTGAGCTTCCATCCCACTAATAGTCCGTGGGCCAGAGGGACCTACCGTGCACCCCCCCATGATCCTACTTCTTGGGTGTCATTTTGTTCATAGGTATCTCTTCTGTCGGAAAAATGATGTTCCCAAGAAAAAATACTAATTTGGACTATGTTTTTTTAACCCTTATTTCAATATATGTAAAAATTGTGTTTTTTCACACATTGCCCTCTTTCTTGGGGTCTGTGAATTTGGTACTTGCAATTGAGTCTGTTTCTTAGTAAAGATACATAAAAATCCACTAAATTAAGACCATATCATCTTCAACTCTATGAAAATCATCAAGCTCTGCCAGAGGTTTCACAAATTTGTTACACTGTGGCATCAGTTTGATTGGCTTGACTTTGCCGATTCCTTTGAAGGCACTTGTTGAGTCACAGCTTGAGAACACATGCAGTCCAAGTAATGCTGAGCAGTATTCTGAGGAGGACTGCTTTGCAAAATGGGTGACATCTATTATCCTTTGCCTGTTGCCTCTCCCTGCATCAAAGAACACTGTGGTGTCTTGAATGCTGTTTGCCTAGTGAAGCAATATGAAAAAGATATCGCTGTCTGGGCTTTTGACTTGTAAGTGGTCATATCCTTGCTCTTTGACAGTTGCAGTATAGGATGACTCGCGAGTGTTTCTTCTTGGTTTGACTTCAGGGATTGAATCTCAGACTGCAGTGTCTCTTTCCCATTCTGAGAAGTAAGAAGTGTCGCCTTTCCTTCCTTAATGAAGATCACCTTCCTTCCATGTAGCCTCTTTGCCATGTCATGCTCCTCCTCACATCAAGAAGTTCAATGAGCTGCTTCTTGTTCTCATCATTGGTCAAGAACTGCTTCCAATCTCTTGGAATTTGGTCTTTCCTACTTTGATTATTCTCTTCTCCGCACACCCACGCCGTGTCCGTTCACTTGACTTCACTTAATCTGGTTTGTACATATCTGTACTGAAGACTACATCATTAGATGACAATGCATTGAAGATTTTGATGCCATTCTCTTGGAAGTTTACAGGAATCTCTTTGAGATAGTAGAATGCAGCATTGCCATCTTCCACTATATGTTTTGTTACTGGCAGGAGGTTGTGAGTTCTCTCCATCTTTCAATAGGTAATGTAGGCCCTTGGATTTATCAGTCTTTGCAAAGAAGCTGTCTGATGTACCAATGGAGTAGGGTACAGGGGTCAGAGAGTACTTCATAATCTCCCGTAGATTGAGTTGACTGCCAGAACTTTGTGCTATGACCATCAGTTGAAAAGCAATATCTCCTTGTTGCTTGTACTCTTTCGTTCAGATCTTTTCAGCTTCACTCTTTTCTGTTTCTGCCATGGTTTTGAGCTTCAGATTCTTGATGGGTTTGGAGAATGCTGTCTTTTTCTCAAGTCGCTCTCTGATGAACTTCTCTTTCGGTTCTTTCCCTGTGGTAAGTACCTTTATGACAACTTTCTCAACTTCAGCCGGAACACGTGCACCTGAAGAGAGTACATACAACCCAGTCTTGTCATCTACGTGAAAAGGATTCAGGAAGCTCTTTACAGCATCAATTGCTTTCTTTACACTTGCCTCACTTTTCCTTATCTCAGTTGGTTGTTGATCTCCGCAATTGTACTCCGCTTCTGCGATTGGTACCAGAAGTCATGTCTGCGAGGCTGAGAGTTGCAGAAAGTGTGCCCTTTCTGTTGAAATTCGAACCCATCTCTGATAAGCACTGTGATTCTCCAAGATGCCAGAGAGCCCAACACCACTACCACCACCTCGAGATTTGCCATGCTTCATGATCGTCTCCTCAATCGTTTTGTCAACAGCACATTGGTTTCCTGGTATGAACGACTTAGCGACACTGATGGCACCTCTTTCGAGGAAAGCCAGGGCACCGGAATGTGCTTCTTCGATGTTTGCCAAGAACACAGCAAGGTAGGTCAGATAGCGGGAGTAATTGTAACCACCAAAGGTGAAGAGGAGATCGGGCATAAGAAACAGACAGTGCAAGTACAACGGAAAGTTGTTCTCTTTCACAGACCTAATCAATGAGAGCAATCCACACAGAATCCATGTACGACAACCAAAATTGTGCAGTCTTCCCACGAGATGCTTTTCGAACATCAGCTTTGAAGCTCTCATAAGACTCCATCAATGTGTTGAGATCTGCATTGGCCATGACTTCAGCAAGTGCCTGCTTTGTTGCCGATCAGATTAGCTCTTGAAAGATGCCCTTTGATTCCTCTGGTATACCGGACAGCACTGCATCTTTTCCAGCCATAGACAGGAATTCATCAAGAAGGAGCCTCTCCAAGCGTCGCCTCTCCACCATCGTCTTGTGGTAATGCAGACTTCTGTCATAGTTCTTTCCTGTCATAACATCTTTCATAGAACCAGTAGACATGTGGGAGGCAGGAGGCAGAGAAGGGAAGCACTCGGACCCAAAATGTAGGGGAGAAAGAAGAAAAAGATAATAAACAGAGAATAAGTGGCGGTGGGTTTCTTAAATGTGTATATTTCAATGCTAGGACCATTGTAAGAAAGGTGGATGAGCTTAGAGCCTGGATTGACACCTGGAAGTATGATGTTGTGGCGATCAGTGAAACATGGTTGCAGGAGGGCTGTGATTGGAAACTAAATATTCCAGGATTTCGTTGCTTCAGGGGTGATAGAATTGGAGGGGCAAGAGGTGGAGGTGTTGCATTGCTTGTCAAGGAAGATATTACAGCAGTGCTTTGGCAGGATAGATTAGAGGGCTTGTCTAGGGAGGCTATTTGGGTGGAACTGAGAAATGGGAAAGGTGTAGCAACACTTAAAAGGGTGTATTATAGACTGCCAAATGGGGAGCGAGAATTGGAAGAGCAAATATGTAAGGATATAGCAGATATTAGTAGTAAGCACAAGGTAGTGATTGTGGGAGATTTCAATTTTCCACACATAGACTGGGAAACACATTCTGTAAAAGGGCTGGATGGTTTGGAGTTTGTAAAATGTGTGGATAGTTTTTTGCAGCAATACAGAGGTACCCACTAGAGAAGGGGCAGTGCTGGACCCCTGTTAGGAAATGAGACAGGGCAGGTGGCGGAGGTATGCGTTGAGGAGCACTTTGTGTCCAGTGATCACAATACCATTAGTTTCAATATAATTATGGAGAGGGTCAAAACTGGACCTAGGGTTGAGATTTATGATTGGAGAAAGGCTAACTTTGAGATGCGAAAGGATTTAAAAGGAGTGAATTGGAACATGTTGTTTTATGGGAAGGATGTAGAAGAGAAATGGAGGACATTTAAAGGTGACATTTTAAGAGTACAGAATCTTTATGTCCCTGTTTGGTTGAAAGAAAATAGTAAAAATTTGAAAGAGCCATTGTTTTCAAGGGAAATTGGACACGGTTCGGAAAAAGAGAGAGATCTACAATGATTATAGGCAGCATGGAGTAAATGAGGTGCTTGAGGAGTATAAAAAATGTAAAAAGAATATTAAGAAAGAAATTAGAAAAGCTAAAAGAAGATATGAGGTTGCTTTGGCAAGTAAGGTGAAAGTAAACCCAAAGGGTTTCTACAGCTATATTAATAGCAAAAGGATAACAAGGAATAAAATTGGTCCATTAGAGTCAGAGTGGACAGCTATCTGCAGAGCCAAAAGAGATGGGGGAGATATTGAACAATTTCTTTTCTTCGGTATTCACCAAGGAGAAGGATATGGAATTAGGTGAGGTAAGGGAAACAAGCAGAGTAGCAATGGAAACTATGAGATTCAAAGAAGAGGACACTTTTGAAAAATATGAAAACGGATAAGTCTCCAGGTCCTGACAGGGTATTCCCAAGGACATTGAGGGAAGTTAGTGTAGAAATAGCAGTGGCTATGACAGAAATATTTCAAATGTCATTAGAAGCGGGAATAGTGCCGGAGGATTGGCGTACTGCGCATGTTGTTCCGTTGTTTAAAAAGGGTTCTAAGAGTAAACCGAGCAATTATAGACCTGTTAGTTTGACGTCAGTGGTGGGCAAATTAAAGGAAAGGATACTTAGAGATAATATATATAAGCATCTGGATAAGCAGGGTCTGACTGGGAACAGTCAACATGGATTTGTGGCTGGAAGGTCATGTTTGACTAATCTTCTTGAATTTTTCGAAGAGGTTACTAGGGAAATTGATCAGGGTAAAGCAGTGGATGTTGTCTATATGGACTTCAGTAAGGCCTTTGACAAGGTTCCTCATGGAAGGTTGGTTAAGAAGATTCAATTGTTGGGTATTAATGGTGGAGTAAGATGGTTCAACAGTGGCTGAATGGGATATGCCAGAGAGTAATGGTGGATGGCTGTTTGTCAGGTTGGAGGCCGGTGACTAGTGGGGTGCCTCAGGGGTCTGTGTTGGGTTCACTGTTGTTTGTCATCTACATCAATGATCTGGATGATGGTGTGGAAAATTGGATTAGTAAGTATGCAGATGATACTAAGATAGGTGGTGTTGTGGATAATGAAGTAGATTTTCAAAGTCTACTGAGAGATTTAGGCCATTTGGAAGAGTGGGCTGAAAGATGGCAGATGGAGTTTAATGCTGATAAATTTGAGGTGCTACATCTCGGCAGGACAAATCAAAATAGGACGTACATGGTAAATGGTAATGAATTGAGGAATGCAGTTGAACAGAGGGAACTAGGAATAACTGTGCATAGTTCCCTGAAGGTGGAATCTCATGTAGATAGGGTGGTAAAGAAAGCTTTTGGTGTGCTGGCCTTTATAAATCAGAGCATTGAATATAGAAGTTGGGATGTCATGTTAAAATTGTACAAGGCATTGGTGAGGCCAATTCTGGAGTATGGAGTACAATTTTGGTCACCTAATTATAGGAAGGATGTCAACAAAATAGAGAGAGTACAGAGGAGATGTACTAAAATGTTACCTGGGTTTCAGCAACTAAGTTACAGAGAAAGGTTGAACAAGTTAGGTCTTTATTCTTTGGAGCGCAGAAGGTTAAGGGGGGACTTGATAGAAGTCTTTAAAATGATGAGCAGGTTAGACAGAGTTGACATGGATAAGCTTTTCCCATTGACAGTAGGGAAGATTCAAACAAGGGGAGATGACTTGAGAATTAAGGGACAGAAGTTTAGGGGTAACATTAGGGGGAATTTCATTACTCAGAGAGTGGTAGCTGTGTGGAATGAGCTTCCAGTGGAAGTGGTGGAGGCAGGTTCGATTTTATCCTTTAAAAATAAATTGGATGGGTATATGGACGGGAAAAGAATGGAGGGATATGGCCTGAGTGCAGGTAGATGGGACTAGGGGGAAGGAAGAAGGGAAAAAAGAAAGAAAAAAAAAGTGTTCGGCACGGACTTGAAGGGGCGAGATGGCCTGTTTCCGTGCTGTAATGGTTATATGGTCATATGGTTACATGAGTCCCGATTCCATGAGGACATCCTGAAGTCCGGATCCTTCCATTTTTCTTTCCAAGCATTTTGAAGTATGCACAAATGATATGAAATGTGCCAATCAACACAATGTGCTTCTTGTACTTTGCAGGATGACTCCACACGAGAGGATATGCCTTCATGCAGACACCCAAGTCGAATGTTGTAATGACATATTCTTGGCCAACCTCATGACTTGCTTCTTCAGAAGCTCGTAAACACTCTTGAATTGTACTAAATTCCGTGATGGGATGATTGATCACAGGATAGTAGTCAATTGTGGTCACATTTGAAGGCACCTCACCTGTTGCTGAGACAAATCCAACCCAAGCTGGAAGCTCTTGACCTTTCTCCCTACTCGCTTTCCGGGAAAGCATCCATGCCAGATCTTTTCTTGTACACTGTTTGAATGCTTCATCCCCATCATCACGCTTCCAGTGCTGCACATGAACACCTGGATTTGCTTTCTGGTTGACATAGGATGATGGAAGAGGGCCACAAGAAAGAGGGCAGTGTGAAAAAACACAATTTTGACATAGATTGAAATAAGATGTTAAAAAACATAGTCCAAATGAGTTTTTTTCCTGGGAACATAATTTTTCCGACACAAGAGATACCAATTAACAAAATGACATCCAAGAAGTAGGATAATATTGGGGGGGGGGGGGTGGGGTGCACGGTAGGCCCCTCTGGCCCACGGATTATAACTGCAGAGCAAATCGGCTGGCTTTTTAGCAGATCCTCAAAATGCAGTGGCGATAAATTTGTAGTCCTCTTGAAATAGACCTTTAAAATAATTTTCTTTAAATCATAAACATTACTTACAATATTTACATGGTAATAGAATATGCAAGGAATTGCTATTAAAATAATGTTTTTGTATAAAACCCAGGTTATTATATATGAGGCAGCAATCTGTGAACCTCTTGTAGATCTTCAGCATACAAGATTCCTATTTGGTATCCAAATGGTTTTTATACAAAAAAATATTTAATAATAAAATGGTAACAAGTTTTTTTTTCTTCAACTTTTACTTTCAATTTTTAAACTGAGCTCAGGAAGCAGAAAAGAAACATATTAACATTCAAGTAACAAATAAAATAGTAATCCTGGAACATGAGTAAATATAATAGCATAATCACAAGATTTAAAAAATGAACCCAAACACTGAAATAAGAATTTAACACTAACAGTAAAAATAATCAAACAATACTAGCCTCAGAAATAATAATCATCACCAAAATGCGATTGAAAGGCCAGCCAGTAAAACAGACTGGCATTTTAAAAGAACTCAACTGTTATGAATTCAGCTTTGATAATGCTGAATTTATCAATGCAACAAAAACTTAACTCTTTCAGTTAGATATATAACATTAGCACAATGGAACAGTGTGTGTTGTGAGCCTTGTGATTTCTGTTGTCTATTTATAAATTTCACGTTTCTCTTTATAAATTTGATATTCATGGGTATGGGGAAAACTGAAATAGTTTGCAAAAGCAGTATGGTCTTTCTCCAGGAATGTTCATATTGTTGCAGTGTGCTGCATCTACTCTTTCTGGATTTAGTGCTTGCTCAACTGTACCTTCCTTTGAGCTGTAAAGTAATATTTGAACAAAACAGCACAACCTCAAGTGCAGACAGTAGTTTGGATTTTGTTTTTCAATCAAGATATTTCTGCCATTTTCTACCTCCTCTGCAAACTTTCAGTGTGCATTTCTTCCCATTTGAGTCATTTTTCAGGATACAGGTGTCACTGAGATGGTCAGCAATTATCATGCATCCCTCACCGCTTGAGAAGATGGTAATAAGCCACCACCTTGAACTGCTGCAGTCCTACTGGTGAAGACATTGCTACAGCACATTTGGGAGAGGGTTCCAGGATGTAGACTCAGCTACAATGAAGGGGTAGCAATATATTTGCAAAGCAGGAAGATGCATGACTTAGAGGGGGGATGTCAGGACTTTCATATGAAGAAAGACTGGATAGACTTGGCTTATACTCGCTAGAATTTAGGAGATTGAGAGGGGATCTTATAGAAACGTACAAAATTCTTATGGGGTTGGACAGGCTAGATGCAGGAAGATTGTTCCTGATGTTGGGGAAGTCCAGGACAAGGGGTCACAGCTTAAGGATAAGGGGGAAATCCTTTAAGACCGAGATGAGGAAAAACTTTTTCACAGAGTGGTGAATCTCTGGAACTCTCTGCCACAGAGGGTAGTTGAGGCCAGTTCATTGGCTATATTTAAGAGGGAGTTAGATGTGGCCCTTGTGGCTAAGGGGATCAGGGGATATGGAGAGAAGGCAGGTACGGGATACTGAGTTGGATGATCAGCCATGATCATATTGAATGGCGGTGCAGGCTCGAAGGGCCGAATGGCCTACTCCTGCACCTATTTTCTATGTTTCTATGTTGCTATGATCCGCAAATGGTATTCTCCTGCATCTGCTTGCTGATTCAGAGTGGGTGTGAAATGTGGTACTGAGCAGGTAACAGCAGTGCATTTTCCATCATTTGGGTGATAAATAAATATTATTGCAATCCGTTCGATGTTGGTGACAAACACCACACATATTGAAAATAAGACTGCCAGACATGAGATGTCCTGCAAGATAACAAAGATGAAATCTGTCAGAAAGATGGCGGATTTTGCACAGCCGACAGCAGTCTTACTTGGGTCAATAGGCTATGGGTCATTTAATCCAAGTGACTACCCCAAAGCAGTACTGAGGGCGTGCTGCCATCTTTCAGATGAGACAATAAATTAAGGCTATATCATCAGATCAGTTACGTATAAAAGATACCACATGATTTTTGGGGAAAGTAAGGTAATTCTTTCCGATGGCCTGGCCTGAACTAGTATTTAAAATTCTTGAAAGTAAAAGGCTTTGATGCTCTCACGACACGTTATTGCTAAAACGCTACTACTGCAAATTGCAAATGGTCAAGGATACATTCTTTCATGACAAAATTGTTCTGTTCGTGGTGCTGCCATTTGCGTTCCAGATTCATCAGCTGAAAAAAGTAATGTTGAAAAAGTAAATATTGAGAGTTAATAGTAAAAACTATAGTCATCGATCATGGAAACAGGTCCTCCAGCTCAACATGTCAATTTTAACTGGAATCTAACAAATCCTCCATAATGTAAACTAATACCGCATTATCTCTATTTGCTCTGCATGAAATTATATTCTTTAGAAATACATTCTTCAGAAAAAAATGTTTATGGCACAATTGTAACTGGTCCATTGCAGAGTTTCCTATACATGCACATGGGTCATGTTCTCTTTTTAAAACAAAAGACAAAGTGATGGAGGAACTCAGAGGGTCAAGCCGCATCTGTGGAGGGAAACGGACTGGCCACATTTAAAAATCAGGCCCCTTCTGTCCATTGCATCCACAGAAGTTGCCTAACCTGCCGACTTCCTCCAGCACTTTGTTTATTGCTCTGGATTCCAGCATCAGTAGTTCCGTGTCTCTTTTTAAAACTGCTTACCAAGGCCATACAGGAATGCATATTGTGATACTTCTTTTGAAAAATATCCAGTTATAAGATGAGTTATATTAGTTGAAAAAGTGGGATAACATAAAACTAGTGTGAAGGTTGATCGATGTCCAGCGTAGATTTAGTGGGCCGAAGGACCCTGGAACAATAAGCTACTTACCCTTATCTTTTAGCCCACCTCTATCTCAATTGTAGCTCTTGTACCCTGGAACAATAAACTGCCCATGTTTCCATGCTGTATCTCTAACCAAAATAAAAATGATGTTAGTTTGGACGTTGCTGTGATTGTTTCTGGACAGTTCTGGTTACCATACTATAGGAAGGATGTGATTAAGATAGAGAGGGTGTAGATTAGATTCACAGGGATTTTGGCTGGATAGGAAGGTTTAAATTACAGAGACAGATTAGATCCCGAATTACAGAGAGAGATTAGAAGATCCTGAAGACTAGCTACAGAGACCACATCACAAACGAGGAGATCTACCGGGAAACTGCAACAAAGCCTCTCAGTCATGACAGAGGTACGCAGGATGAAATTTGCAGGACGTACTCAGAATGTCACCAGAATGTGCACCTAAGATGGCAATGACATGGCAACCTGACGGAAGAAGGAAAAGAGGCCGACCAAAACTCACATGTAGGCAAACATTCCAGAAGGTTTTGGAAGCCCAGAACGCTAACCTATCGAGGGTGGAAGACGTCGCACATGACCGAACAAAATGGCGAAAGCTTGCTGCCCTATGCACTCAGTGTGGGAGGAACTCAGTCTAAGTAAGTAAGATCTGGTCTTCAGCAAGTTTTTCATTATATGTTTACCTCCCCATACTGGTACATATGACCACAAACTCAACTAGACTCTCTTTCCTGGAATAAAAGATGTTGAGAGGTCACATGACAGAGGTATATAAAAGTATGAAAAGCATATATAGGGTAGATACCCAGAGTCTGTTCCCCATGGGGTATCTACAACTAGAGGACATAGGTCTGAGGTGAGAAGGAAGAGGTTTAAAGGGATCTGAGGAAACAGATCTCTATCTTTTATGTTTTTTCTCCACGATAAAAGCAATGAAGCTACTTCCCCTTATCTTTTAGCCCACCTCTATCTCAATTGTAGCTCTTGTACCCTGGAACAATAAGCTGCCCATCCTGTCCCTCCCTTAGCCAAGTTTCTGTAATGGCCATTACATCCCAGTGACACGTACCGATCCATGTTCTGAGTTCAGCCCCCTACTGGTCAGACCTCTTTAGTTAAGTTTAGTTTAGAGTTACAGCGCCCTTCGGCGACCAGCGATCCCCGCACATTACCACTATCCTACACACATTACGGACAATTTTACATTTATACTAAGCCAATTAACCCTCAAACCTGTACGTCTTTGGAGAAAACAAAAGATCTCGGAAAAAACCCATGCGATCACGGGGAGAACGTACAAACTCCGTACAGACAGCACCCGTAGTCGGGATCAAACCCAGGTCTCTGGAGCTGAAAGCACTGTAAGGCAGCAACTCTACCACTGCACTACCACGCCGCCCACAGTGCCACCCACAAATGTTGCATTACCAATCAGATGCACTAAGTGAGGACGTAGTGGAGGGATCATCCACTTTGTCAAGGTGTGTTTGAGGAACACACTTCCTACACAGAGCTGTGCTCCTGCCGACCCTGCCTAATGAACTTGCTTTCATCGCCTTCCATACAGACTTCCAACCTATCCCCCACCGCACTCCTGCATTTAATCCTGTCCCTCTGGCAATCTGGTATAAAACCTTCTGAGAAGGACGAGCAAACCTGCCTGCCACGATGTTGGTCACCCTCCAATTCAGGTGCAACTCATTCCTCTTGCAAAGATCAACTCTGCCCCACAAGAGATCCCGATGGTCCAAAGATTTGGATCCCTGCACCAATTCCTCAGCCAAGAATTCACCTGTCCTATCTTCCTGCTCGTACCCTCACTAGTACATGGCTCCAGAAGCAATCCGGAGATTACTATCCTCGAGGTCCTGCTTTTTAAACTTTTGCCTCGCAAAACATTTCCCTGTTCTAGCTCTGCAGGACTTTGTCCCTATTCCTACATATGTAATTTATGCCAGTGGACACAACAACCTCTGGTTGCTCATTCTCCCCCTTGAGAATGTTCTGCAGATGCTCGTAGACATCCTGAACCCTGGCACCTGGGAGACAACAGACCATCCTGGAGTTACATTCTGTTATAGCCATTACGTCCCAATGACACAGACTGATCCATGTTCTCAGTTCAGCTGCCCGACTGGTCAGACCTCTTGTACTGAAATAAACACAACTTAATCCAACAGTCCTGTCTTGCTGGTAGACACAAAATGCTGGAATAACTCAGCGGGACAAGCAGCATCTCTGGAGAGAAGGAATGGGTGACGTTATGGGTCGAGACAGGTCTATACGCAAAAGTTAAATGGGTGCTGACTTTTAAAAATCCTGCTCCTCTGTTCCTGTTTTAAGTCACTCACTGAATATCTGTGTTTGTCCTCAGGGCCTATTTCTGTGCTGTAATACTAAATTACTCTATAAGGTTCGAGGGATACAAGCAAAATACAGACAAAAGGGATTGTTTCAGATAGGCATCTTTGTCACCGTGGATGCATTGGGCTGAAAGGGCCTATTTCCGTGCTGTTTTACTCTGTGAGTCATAAGAGTTATAGTATGATACAACATGGAAATAGGCCCTTCGACCCAACTTGCCCACACCAGCCAACAAGTCCCAGCTACACAGCCACAGTCTTCATTGATGTATTCGGGCTCTCAATTCAAGAGTCTACTGTTCCCTTAGGCTTCAAGGAAACCTCCATTCCAATCCCCACATCGCTCTGGCTAAGCTCTTGTTTCACTCCCATGATCAGGAAGAAGGTATAGGATCTGAAAACCGTGACTACCAGGTTCAAGAATAGCTTCTTCTGAACAACCATCAGGCTCCTGAACACGGCATGTGCCCCGGTGAGACCACACCTGAAGTATTGTGTGCAGTTTAGGTCTCCTAATTTGAGAAAGGACATTCTTGCTATTGAGGGAGTGAAGCGTAGGTTCACCAGGTTAATTCCCGGGATGGCGGGACTAGCATATGATGAAAGAATGGAGCGACTGGGCTTGCATTCACTGAAATTTAGAAGAATGAGAGGGGATCTTATAGAAACATATAACATTCTTAAAGGATTGGACAGGCTAGATGCAGGAAAAATGTTCCCGATGCTGGGGGAGTCCAGAACCAGGGGTCACAGTTTAAGAATAAGGGGTAGGTTATTTGGGACTGAGATGAGGAAACACTTTTTCACCCAGAGAGTTGTGAATCTGTGGAATTCTCTGCCACAGAAGACCAATTCACTGGATGTTTTCAAGAGAAAGTTAGGTGTAGCTCTTAGGGCTAACGGAATCAAGGGATATGGGGAAAAAGTCGGAACGGGGTACTGATTATGGATGATCAGCCATGATCATATTGAATGGCGGTGCTGGCTTGAAGGGCTAAATGACCTGCTCCTGCACCTATTTTCTATGTTTCTACATAACACTAACCTCAGTTATAAATTTGTATGGACTGTTGTTGGTTGCATTTAGTATTGTGGTAATTAATGTTTACAATTTGCCTACAGAAAAATTAGGTCCTGACTTTAGAACATCTTCTTCCCCTAGCTATCAGACTCCTTTCACACTCCCTTCACAGAGGTGCCAAAACATGTTATTCCCCTTAACCCTACCTGAATCACTTAATCTGTTATTATATGTGTAAATTATGTAAAAACTTTACTTTTTTTTGCACTACTGTGGATTGCACTACAATCTTGCACCATTCTCTTCTGGGGCAGAGGCGACCTGTTCAAGAGAAATGGGTTACACCTTAACCAGAGGGGTATCAATATCCTGGCAGGCAGGTTCACTAGTGCTACACGGGTGGGTTTAAACTAGATTGGCAAGGGGGGGGGGTTCAGCTCTTAAACAGGACCGAGGAAGGTGAGAGGTTAGAACGGTGGCTCAGCGGTAGAGTTGCTGCCTTACAGCAAATGCAGCGCCGGAGACCCGGGTTCGATCCCGACCACGGGTACTGTCTGGATGGAGTTTGTACGTTCTCCCCTTGACCTGCGTGGGTTTTCTCCGAGATCTTCGGTTTCCTCCCACGCTCCAAAGACATACAGGTTTGTAGGTTAATTGGCTTGGTAAATGTAAAAATTGTCCCTAGTGGGTGTAGGATAGCTGGGATCGGGGATCGCTGGTCGGCGCGGACCTGGTGGGCCGAAGGGCCTGTTTCCGTGCTGTATCTCTAAACTAAACTAAAAGAAGTTGGTACGGAGGGTGATGAGTGAACGTTTAGAGGACAGAATAGTCAGGAGAAAGTGGGGGACCGAGGAAGGAATATTGGTTTAAATTGCATTTATTTTAACGCAAGAGGCCTGACAGTTAAGGCATGTAGATATTGTATATATGGATTTGAGCAAGGCATACGACAAGGTACTGCATCCAAGGATAGCTGAATGGATAGAAAATTAGTTTCATGGAAGGAAGCAGAGAGTGATGGTGGAAGGTTGCTTTTCAGACTGGAGGCCCATGACTAACGATGTACGTCAGGATTCGGTGCTGGACCCATGCTAGTTGTCATCTATATCAATGATTTCGATGAGAATGTGCAAGCTATGATTAGCAAGTTTTCAGATATCACAAATGTGGGTGGTATTGTAGATAGTGAAGATGGCTGTCAAAAATTGCAGCAGGATCTACATCGGTTAGGTAGGTGGGCTGAAGAATGGTTGATGGAATTTAATACAGAGAATGCGAGGTGTTGCATTTTGTGAAGTTTAACATGGCCAGGACCTATGTAGTGCATGGGAGGGCTCTAGGGAGCGTTGTAGAGCAGAGAGATCTATGAGTGCAGGTATATAATTCCTTGAAATTGGCATCAAACGTAGATAGTGTGGTCAAAAAGGCTTTTGGCACATTGGCCTTTATCAGTCAGAGTATTGAGTATAGAAGGTGGGGGGTCATATTGCAGTTGTATAAGATGTTGGTGAGGCCACATTTAGAATATTGTGTTCAGTTTTGGGCACCATGTTATAGGAAAGATATTCCCAAGCTGGAAATGGTGCAGAGGATAATTACGAGGATGTTGCCAGGATTCAAGAGCCTGGGCTATAGGGAGGAGGATGAAGTATACAAATTTATGAGAGGAATAATTCAAGTAAAAACACAGTCTCTTGCCCAGAGTAGGTGAATTGAGAACCAGAGGACATAGGTTTACAGTGAGGGGGGAAAGATTTAATATGAACCTGATGGGTAACTTTTTCACAGAAAGGGTGGTGTGTGCATAAAACGAACTGCTGGGAGAGGTAGTTGAGGCAGGTACTACCGCAACATTTAGGAAGCATTTAGAGAGGTACACGGATAAGATAGGTTTAGTGGGATACGTGCCATAGACAGTCAGCTGGAACTAGTGTAGATGGGACATGTTGATCGGTGTTGGCAAGTTGGGCCGAAGGGCCTGTTTCCGCGCTGTATGACTCTACTATGTAAGTGTTATGCTGTGAAGCAGTAACCTGTGAATGGGTTTCATTTTCCTGTAGCTGCATCTTCAGAATATCGTATTCCTTTGAAACCTGTTGCATCATCTTCTTAAATGTGTTTCTTCGTTTTATCAGCCTCACTTTCGCCTCCTGGAGTTTCTGAAAATCAGGTGGAATGAAAATTGTTTACTATTTCAGGCAAATCTACAAAATGTTCAAGTGCAGAGTTACCAGGTACACACAGGGCGGAAGGTTATGTAAGATACAATAGGATCGAGATGAACTAGGAAAGTGGGGCAGAGAATGGTGTATGGAATTTAACTCCGACAAGTGACATGCGGCACGGTGGCGCAGTGGTTGAGCTGCTGCCTTACAGCGCCAGACACCCGGGTTCGATCCCGACTACGGGCGCTGTCTATACGGAGTTTGCACTTTCTCCCCCTGTGACCTGCGTGAGTTTTCTCCGAGATCTTTGGCTTCCTCCCACACTCCAAAGACGTACAGGTGTGTAGGTTAATTGGCTTAGTAAAATTGTAAATTGTCCCTTGTGTGCGTAGGATAGTGTTAGTGGATTGCTGGTCAGTGCAGACTCGGTGGGCCTGTTTCCGCGCTGTTTCTCTAAATTAAAAAATTAAAAATTAAAGTATGAAGTGTTGCATTTTAGAAAGATAAAACAGGTCACAGCCACAGAATTAAAGGATGTTCCTTTAGGAAAGAGATGAGGAGGAATTTCTATAGTCAGAGGGTGGTGAATATGTGGAATTCTTTGCCACAGCAGGTTGTGGATGCCGTCACTGGATATCTTTAAGGCAGAGATAGATAGATTCTTGATTAGTATGGGTGTCAGGGGTAATGGGGAGAAGGCAGGAGAATGGGGTTAGGAAGGAGAGATAGATCAGCAATGGTTGATCAGTAGACTTGATGGGCCGAATGGCCTAATTCTGCTCCTATCAGTTATGACCTTATGACCGTACAAAGTTAATGACAGGTATTTGGAGATAGAGAAAGACCAAGCAGTACGTATATAGGTCCCTGAAAGCAGTGACACAGGAGACAAGGTAATGAAGAAAGTGTTTGGCATGCTTGCTTTCATTGGTACTCAAGAAATTGAGGCATCATGTTACAACTGTTGATGAGATCACACTTACAATTGTATGTGCAGTCTGGTTGCCAGCTACAATAAATATGATATTATGCTGGAATGGGTGCAGAAAAGACACACAATGATGATACTGGAATTGTATGACTTGAGTTTTAAGGAAAGAGTGGACAGGCTGGGACTTTATTCCCTGGAGTATAGGAGGCTGTTGGAGGGATTAGTATGCATGACCTGTGCCATGAATCTGACTTTCACATGGGGATTGATCAGCCTTTTAATGATGGCTCAGATTAGTTAACGCACAAAGACTCAAACAGCAGTGGTGAGTCTTTCGAAGAAGTCATGTTCTTCAGATTTTCATAATACTCTGTGGAAACACTTCGAGTAAGAGTTTGATTAAACTCCAGACTCAAGAAATCTCCAGCAATTTGCAGAATTTGCATTGCAATAGTTACACGTGGGTTTTATACTTTCACTATAATTCATCACTACCTCACATTACCCTGTAGTATATGATCCATGCTTATTCCTGTTGGAGATAAACAAGGTTCAAATACTGCAAGGAAATCTATCTGCTGTGCAGGAAGGAACTGTAGATGCTAGCTTTTACTGAAGATAGACACAAAATGCTGGAGTAACTCAGCAGGACAGGCAGCATCTCTGGAGAGAAGGAATGGGTGATGTTTCAGGTCAAGACCCTTCTTCAGACTGAGAGTCAGGGAGAGGGATACCAGAGACAGGGAAGGGTAAGGTGTGAAAATGACAGATCAAAGCAGACTGTGTCAAGGAAATGTAGAATGGTTCATTGATGGCTGAGGGGAAGGTGACAATGAGGCGTACAAACAGTAAAATTAATCAGGAGGATAGTGAAACTAGGTGGAGAACTAGGGTGGGGAGGGATGGAGAGAGAGGGAAAGCAAGGGTTGCTTGGTTAGAGAAATCAATGTTCATAATACTGGGTTATAAGCCGCCCAAGCGAAATATGCTTTTGGCCTCACTCAGACTGGACTCTCACTGTGGAGAATGCTCAGGACAGAAAGGTCAGTATGGGAATGGTGGGGGGGGGGGGGGGGGGGGGAGTTAAAGTGTTTAGCAACTGGGAGATTCCATGAAGCCAATTTTCTATCCAGTCGGCTAGTTCTTCTTGGATCCATTCTAACCTTCCAGAGAATCCTACCAGGCAGAACATTTATAAATAATTTGCTGAAATTCATATGCACATCTACAGCTCCTCCCTTATCAACATTTATGCTTACATATTCAAAAAACACAGGTTTGTGAGACATGAACTCTCACATCCAAAACTGTGCTGAGGCACAACACTTGCCACCCTCCAGTCTACTGGCACCTCACCCGTATTTAATGATGACTCATAAATCTCAGCCAGGGCACCAAATTTCTTCCTAGTTTCTCGCAGTGGCCTCGGACATATCTGATCAGGCCCAGGAGATTTGTCTACATTCATACACGTGTAGGACCTGCAGCACTTCCTTGACAATAATACTGACTGCCTTCAAGACACCTCCATTAACTGCTCCAAGTTCCACAAGTCTTTCTCCACAGTAAACACAAAGGAGACATGCTCATTGAGGACATTACCGAGTCCCTGTGGCTCCATACATTAATATCTGGGGGGCTCCCATTCTCTCTCTGGTTACCCTTTTCCCCCTAATGTACGTCAAATCTTTTGGAATTATCTTTGTTATTATCTGCCAGATCTATCCCCTGCCCCTTTTTGCTCTCCTGATTTCCTTCTTTAGCAAACCCCTCAGTTCCCAAAACTTCTCCCGGGATACACTTGATCCCAGCTGCCTATACCTGCTCCATGCCTCCATTTTCTTAACCAGAGCTGCAATTTCTCTGTTGCACGTCCCGGTGCTGCCTCATCCAACAGCTCATTTTTACTCCAGATTGCAACATCTGCTTCTATCGGGCGGCGCCATCGAGTGTGGCAGCCTCGCCAGCAGCAGTCCGTCCTTTCACCCTTTTTGTTATTTTTAGTGTGTCTAAATGTATGTTTTTAAAGGTTTCTAAGTCTTTTTTTTCTGTGGGGGAGGTTGGGGGGGTAAAGGGGGAAACTGTTTCCCGGTCACTTCCTGGTCGGAGATGTGTCTTTTCGCCGAGTCACATCTTCGCCCCCCCCTCGCGGCCTAGCATCTGGATTGGCACGGCTCTTCCTGCCGGAGACCGGCGAGAGCTTCAGCAGTGGCGCAGCACTGAATCCCATCGCGGAGCGGGCGATGCCTTACCGGGGATCGCCGTGTTGGAGCTCTGGAGTGTTGGACCTGCTGACCTTAACACCGTGGAGCTGTGGTTTGCAGAGCTTCCAGCCGCGGGCTGCGCTGACTCTAACATCGCGGAGTCCTTGGATCTTTTGCTGAGGGTCACCAGTGTTGAATCTCCGCCCAGCTCGACCTGTGGACTTCGGAAGCCGCGGTCTCCGGTAAGAAGTGACCAGTTCGGAAGCTCCAAGCCGCTGAGTGTGTTCTTCCGTTCCGACGCCGGAGTTCCATCATCCCAGTGAGAGGGCCTGAACATCGGGCCGCCGTAGCGGCGACTGCCGAGGGCTCAAAGGCTCCGACCACGGGTGAACAAAGAGGAAGATGACTGAACTTTATTGCCTTCCCTCACAGTGGGAAACGTTGATCCCGCTGTGTGGGGGATGTTCATGTTAAACTCTATCGTGTATTGTGTTCTTTTTATACGTATGGCTGTATGGTAACTCAAGTCTCAGTGTACCAGTTGGTGCATGTGACAATAAATGTAACTTGAACTTCAACTTATTTGTTATGCTCATATATTCTTAAACTATCAAGTTGGGAAAGCTCCAGAAACTCCACATTGACATGGAGAAGTAGTGGATAGGATAACTCATAAAATCTAGAGATAGTTTATGCAAGAAGATAGAAATTGTTGATGACATATCAGGAAAACAAGTGGTTAGATTTTTCAGCAGATCTGTAAAAATTGGGTTTGCTGTAGGTACAAATGAGTTGCCCACATATTTATAAAACATTGGCATGATAGTAGGAAAATATACAATATGTAATGACAGGATAGGAACATCCAAGAAAAGCTTGAACAATGATATCGATAAAAGTAGATGTTTTAATTCCTCCAAGTTATTTGTTACGAAAAGAAGGTTATGTGAAAGTGAAAGTAAAGCAAGAGTTCCAAAAGACAAAAGCAGTAAACAATTATCAAACACCATTTCACAGTAGACATAAAATGAGAATTTTACATGGATGTGTAATATAGATAGAGAAATATAATTTTGCAACCTATATTCCCAGTGAGGTTAATTCTGCCTCATTGAGGCATTTAAATCCAAATTACTCAAATATATATTAAAACAATGCTTATTTCATACATGGAACACATGCCACTTTTAATGTAAAACAACATTCAGTTATTTCACTGTGAATAATTTTCAAGCTCTATTACCTTTTTCTTCTCCTCTCCAGCTGTCTTCAGGCCATTCAGGTCATTATAGGTTTCAAGCGCAATTGTTATCTGCTGGATTTTTTCTTTTAAAGAACCTAGCTCAGCATTGATCTTGTTCTCAAGTTGTTCAACTTTCTGAAGGTCTTGTTGGAGCCGTTGGCTCTCTAGTTGGCCGAATGAGAGGAAGGAGAAGTTATGGTCTACGACACTATCCCCTCAGCTATTAGTTATTAAAACATGCAAGATGAAAAACTAGATCAATATGCAACCTGTAATAATTACACATGGGTTAAGAACGTCAAAGGAATGTTGATAAATTTAAAATTACTACCCCAGGGAATAGATGACAACATCCATTCAAGGCTGCGATAGATCATTTCTAGGTAAAAGAGAAATCTAGCGTTCTCAGGATCAGGCAGAACAGTGGAGCTGAAACTGAGATTTGGATTGACTTTGTTGCAAATGCACTTAGTAAAAATAATGGCCACTTTTTTTTACTTCTGTACCATGGCTCGGAATTCTTTTTTCATTTGTAACTTTTGGGGTAATCAATGAGAGTGATGAATGTATCATTACCCAGTGTGAAATAATTGATTTCTTTAGTATGGGAAAAACATAACATGAAGTGTTGCAATTGTGGTTGCTCTTACATCAGATGCAATTAAAAGATTTCAAAAACGTTTCTCAGATCTTGGATACTTTGTTTTATTATAATATAATGTGTTTCTGGTGGTTTGCCTTATTCCATTTGTTCTTCATTTGAAATCGCTTGCTGGAAAATCAGAATCGGCAACAAACATTTCTGCTTTTTAGGAGTACTATCCTTCCCACCAATGATCAAATATACACTGATCCAAACATATACTGGGTTTTTTAAAAAAGTGTTACCTCAGGAAGTAAATTTCAGATCATTAGTCTGGATCTGGTCAGAAAACAATATTTTATTGTGATCTCAATTTTTTTTTTCAGATCAGTTTAGTTTTTATCACGTGTACCGAGGTACAGTGAAAAGCTTTTGTTACGTGCTAACCAGTCAGCGGTAAGACAATACATGATTAAAATCCAGCCATTTACATTGTACAGATTCATGATAAGGGAATAACATTTAGTGCAAGGTAAAACCAATAAAGGACGATCAAAGATAGTCCGACGGTCACCAATGAGGTAGATAGTAGATAGTAATTGCAACACAAAGTAAGTAATTTAAAATATAAATAATTGAAATAATCATCATTATAAAGTGAATTAAAATCAGCTAAACATGCATCTGTTGACACAGAATGTAGACAGAAGCAACTGCAGATGCACATTTACAATAAAAGACACAAAGTGCTGGAACAAGTCAGCTGTTAGAGGAGGTGCACGTGAACCTCTGTCTTGGAAGTGCTTGTTCCAAACATACACTGGCATTATCTCCCAACACTTTCTCTGCTTTATTAATGACTACATATGGGCTGCCTCCTGCACCGCTAAAGAACTCGTTGATTTAATTAACTTTACCACTAACTGCCCCCATGTTCACTTGGACTAACTCTGACAACTCTTTCTCCTTTGTCTCCATCACAGTGGAATGACTATCAATTGACTTTCACTATAAAACCACTGGCTTCCACAGTTATCTGATCTAAACCTCCTCCCACCCTGCCTCTTGCAAGGACGCCATTACCTACTCTAAATTTCACCGTCTTCCAAGGTGAGGCTTTTCATTCTAGGACATCCGAGATGTTCTTATTCTTTAGCAATTTGTTTCCCCCACGCTAATGTAGATGGATCCCTCACCTGTATCTCCTCTGTGCCCCATAATTCTGCTCTCGTTCCCCCTCACACCAGACAGAATAAGGATAGAGTTCCCCTGGTGCTCACCTCTCACCCCACCTGCCTCCGCTTCCAGCACATCAATTTCTGACATTCCTGTCACCTTCAACATGATCCCACCACCTGTCACATCTTCTCATAATAGCACTGGCTATTCCTAATCAGCCCTTGTCCATCAAAATGCATGTAAATCCCATCTCTCACAATACTCTCTAGTACCTTTCCGATTACAGAAGTTAGACTCACTGGCCAGTAGTTCCCAGGCTTTTCCTTGCAGTCCTTCTTAAAGAGAGCCCCAAAATTTGCCACCCTTCAGTCTTCCGGCACATCACCCATATTTAATGATTCATACATCTCAGCCAGACCACCTCAACCTCTAGCTTCCCACAGAGTCATCAGATGTATCCGATTAGGCCCAGGGGATTTGTCTACCTTCATACGCGTTAGGACCTTCAGCACTTCCCCAAATGTAATTCTGACTACACCACTGCAATACAACTGCCCTCAAGACATTTCCATTGAATGCCCAAGTTCCCCAGTTTTCTCCATGGTAAAAACAGAGGAGAAATACTCATTGAGGATCTTGCCCATCTCCTGTGGCTCCACACAGAGTTGACCACTTTTATTCCTGAGGGGGCCAATTCTCTCTTTGAGTACACTTTTCCCTTAAAGTAATAAAATCCCTTGGGATTATCCTTAACATTATCAACATGCATGTTCTGTACCCATGTCAGCACACTTTTGAAAACATCCTTCTTTCCAGACGTTCCTTTTCCTTCAAACAACCCGCTCCCATCAACCTTGAGCGAGTCTAATACCTTTAAAGTAGGCCTTGTCCCAAAGTTGCCCCAATTTAGAATTTTTACTTGTGGGCCCACCCTGTCTTAATCTTAAACCAATCTTAAACTTAATCTGAAACAGAACAGTGGTTGCTGGTCCCAAAAGGCTCATCCACAAACACCATCTTCTTGCCCGTCTAAATTTCCTAAGACTAGATTTAGCTTTCCCCTCTCATGTGTACGGCCCTCTACATATTGCCTGAGGAAACCTTCCTGAACACATCTGAGAAATTCTGCCCTGTCTAAATCTTTTGTACTATGATCGTCCCAGTAGATATTGGAAGAGTTAAAATCCCCCACTATGACAACTTTATTAGCCCTGCAGCTACCTTCCATCTCCTGGCTCATTAACTTTTCTAATTCCTGTTGACTATTTCGGGCATGCAGTACGCTCCCAACAAGGTGATCAACCCTTTCTCAGCTCCACCCCTTCCGCCCCACTGGACGAACCATCAGTAATGCCATCACTATCCAGTGCCGTGACATCCTCCTTAATCGATAAAACGACACCCCCTCCTCTTTTACCACTATCTCTCCTGCAGCATCTGTACCCTGGAACATTAAGCTGCCAGCCCTGATCCTCTCTTAACCAGTTTTCTGTAACGACTACTATGTCCCAGTCGCACGTCCCTATCCAAACCCTGAGTTAATCTGTCTTACTCGTCAGGCCTCTCACATTAAAGTAAGTCCAATTCAACCGAAGAGTCCTTCCATGCTCCCTGCCTTTCTTATGCCTATTCTGTCCATTGAACTTTCTTTCATCACCATCCACCCCGACATCCAGCTTCTCACCTGCCTCGGTCCTGCAGAGGATCCCATCCTCCTGCCAATCTAGTTTAAACCTACCTGTGTAGCACTACTGATACCCCTCCAGTTAAGGTTCAATCCATCCCTCTTGCCCAGAAGAGATCTCAATGGTCCAGTAATCAGAATCCATGCCCCCTGTACCAACTCCTCAGCCACACATCCATCTTCCCTTTCTTCCTGTCTCTGCCCTCATTAGTATGTGGCGCTGCAAGTAATCCAGAGATCACTACCCTGTGTTTATGTTGCGACTCATGTCACAACAAAAACGTCCTGCTCACTGTTAACAAGACTAAGGAACTAATTGTGATTTCAGAAAGGGAAAGGCATGAGACTAGTGCCAAAGATAATCCATGGGTTGGTGGTGAAGAGATTTAAAAGTTCAAATTTCTAGTGTTAACATCTCAAATGGCCTGGCCTGGGCCAAGCACATAGATGTATTCACGAAGAAGGCATGCCAGTGTCTACTTTCTTAGAAATTTAAAGACATTTGGCATATTTCAGAATACTCAGAACAACAAACCCTAAAAGTTGAAAGTATTCTTAATGGTTGTATCATGGTCTGGTATGTGTTTTGTTTTAAAGTTTTACTATCTTCCAGGATTTTATGTCATTTATATATATTTTTCTGTGTGTTTACCTGAATCTACGTGTCTGTGATGCTACTGCAAGTAAGATTGTCATTCTATTTGTACCTCGCCATAGTTGTGGAGATGACAATAAACTCGACTTGGCAAAGCATAACCTTATTGAAATATTTAATCGATATTGTTAGGGGTAGGCCACAAAGTCTTTAGGCTTGCTCCACCAGTTTGTGCCTCATTCACTTTCTCGCTCCCAGGTTCTTGTAGTGCTGAAAATCCATTAGGCTCAACCTTGAATACATTGAATGACTGAGCCCTTGTTGAATGAAGAAAATTCTCATTTCAGTCCTAAATGGCTGATATACAAGTGTCCAGTGTGAGAGGCCCTGCAATTTATTTTCCCCAGAGCATATGGAAGAGGACACCGTGTTTTAATATTCCTTACCATCAGTCAAACCCTTGGCAGTTGTTTGCGATTTCTGCATTTCAGTTTCCTTGAAAGTCAGGTCTTCCTGCATGGATTTAAGTTCGTGTGCAGTTATTGAGGAAATCTGTCTCATCCGGTTCATATTCTGCAATGTAATACCAGGAAATACATTAACCTTTGCTAACTGACCCGTCATCTACACTATTTACTAAATATTGTAAACAACAATGACATTCTTGATACAATAAGGAAGAGCAGCCTCAATTAAAAATCACCTGAGAAAGGTGGCAGGAAAGAAACTGATTTTGCAGGGTGGGGGGGGGGGGGGGGGGGGGATTTTGAAGTAATATATTATCTAATTTCTTTGCTCTTTCATGGACTTACTTTATTAACTTTACTATTTCATGCAAGCACAAAAAACCCAGATACAGTATAATTATAACATGTATGGAACGAGCTACCAGAGGAGCTGTAAGGACTATTACAACGTTTCAGAAACAATTAGACAAGTACATGGATAGGACAGGTTTAGAGGGATATGAGCCAAATGCAGGCAGGTGGGACCAGTGTAGCTGGGACATGTTGGCCGCTGTGGGCAAGTTGGGCTGGAGGGCCTGTTTCCAGACTGTATGACATTATGACTCTCTAACATTTAATAAGTTTCATTCTTCTCACAAAAATGGTTACCCAGCATTATGGCGAAGATGGAATCCTTCAGTCAATTAAAAAAATCTGGCATTATCGAACCACAATGAATGCTTTAAAAAAAAAAATACTGCTCGGAAAGCCATGTCATCTTAATTGGTAATGCAGGAAAAGGAAATACCGGGATAGGAAATGGAACCTCTGAGGATGTTCTATGTATCATAACTTAGAACCTGTAATGTTTTTTTATAACGTTGCCCTGGTGGTAAATCATTCAAGAGATTTAAAATCTTAATATTAAGATATTGACCAAAAGCTTGGCAAACATTCATATTTCAAAGGGAGTTTTAATAGAGGGGAGAAAAGTAGTGAAGCAAAGTGGTTGAGAAGGAATTTCAGAGTTTGTGGCCTTGATTGCTGAATTTTAACATTGCTGAGGTTACAGATGACAATTATGACGATTTAATTTCAAAATTAATCATTCAGCACTGTAAATCAAACATAAAAATTATGGGTAATGTTTCAGCTACAGGGTGGCATTCTACTGTTGGCAAACCACCTAATCTCCACTTAGATATCGACAACAAATGGAGTCGGGCATGCAACCTGACTGTCAACTAAGATCACAGACGAGAGCTAGTCAAGTGGATGAGAAATACAAAGATGCTCAGGGAACATATATTATTGGTTGTTCTCCATGTTCCGCACCAGCTGAAGAATAAGACTTTTGTCCTATACCTGGTGCATAATGTTGGACAATTTAAACAATGAGCATGGATAACAGTGCACAATGCTCCTAACCATGCTGTGATAATTGATGAAGAGCCGAGGGTGATCTGATCAGACGGATTTCATCAAAGAGAGAATCACTGGGCCGGCCCAGAAGAAATAATGAACACGATAGAGTCTGGTTGTGGATTTACATGCTATAATAATGGGCCTGTCCCACTTAGGCAACTTTTTAGGCGACTGCAGGAGACTATGCAGTCGCCACATGTTCGCGGGTAGTTGCAGGGAGTCCCTTTGATGGTCGCAAGGAGTTCCCTCGTTCTGGGAACTAGTCGCTACCTCATTATGATCATTGCGAATTTTTAAACATGTTGAAAAATTAGCGGCGACTAGAATGAAGCCGCCATGGAGAGTAGTGAGAATTCTCGTGCTGTAGGCGGGTCGCCAGGAGGTCCTAGTGGGTTACCAGGAGGTCGAAGGTTCTGGTAGGTTGTAACCGGTGCTGACCGGTGAATTTCATTGGCTCATTGGGGAAAAAAAAAAGGTAAGCTGTAGTTTTCTCACATTTCGACTGGTAATGTTAAATTTTGCCGAGCTTCACAACCGTGTATCTCTGGCTTATTAAAAGTTGTCTCCACTCCTTCTCTTCCATCCTTTAAAGGGTGTGTGTGTGTGTGTGTGTGTGTGTGTGTGTGTGTGTGTCTGTGTGTGTCTGTGTGTGTCTGTGTGTGTCTGTGTGTGTCTGTGTGTGTCTGTGTGTGTCTGTGTGTGTCTGTGTGTGTCTGTGTGTGTCTGTGTGTGTCTGTGTGTGTCTGTGTGTGTCTGTGTGCGTGCGTGCGCACAGGACAGGACTGCCGGAAATTTGACAGTCGCCGGCAGTCCGCTGTAAAATCACTTAAGTGGGACAGCCCCATAACTGTAAGCGTACGCTTGATATAAAACCTTATGCTTCTTTTGTCAGTGTTGGTCTATCACTGGGAAAATATTCTATCTCTATATTGTGTCGCTAAATGGTATGGAAAGAATGGTCGGAAGTGTACTCCACCTGGTCACAATGGCATAATCCAGGGCCTTACGACACAGATCACTACAGGAGACAAGGTAGACACAAAATGCTGGCGTAACTCAGCGGGACAGGCGGCATCTCTGGAGAGAAGGAATGGGCGACGTTTCAGGTCGAGACCCTTCTTCAGTCTGAAGAAGGGTCTCGCCCAAAACGTCACCCATACCTTCTCTCCAGAAATGCCGCTTGTCCCGCTGAGTTATTCCACCATTTTGTGCCTACTTTCGATTTAAACCAGCACCTGCAATTCTTTCCTACACATCGGAGACAAGGAATTGATTGGTAGCATCGGAGGAAAATCGATAACAGTAAACTTGGCTGTAATATGGAATGACTCAGATGAGACGTTGAGGAGATTTATCTCAACCAAGCCTCCACCAATACCATACCTCCTGCTGATTGGAAGGCACCGACAAAAGGAGGGGAAGAGGATTGTTCATGAATGGCCCGAGAGCACCAAGACTATACAGAAGCACGGCAGAGATGCAGAGGACATTTAAAAAAAATGAACGGTGAGAAAGAGCCTGGAACTGGGGACTGGATGCTAATGTACACCCATGGATTAGGATCTGTACAGTTATTGATTGTATTTATTTTTCATGTTCTTATTTTGGTATCACATATGGTAGCAATATGATAAGTTGAAAACCCTGATATTGATGAAGCAGGTAGGAAGAGAGAACAACAGGTATCAATTAGCTCTAGGGAGGAGGTGAAACGGGGCACGGAAAAATCTGAAGTTAAGACTAAGACAGGGCAAGGACGACTACAAGAGGAAGCCGGAGCTGTAACATCAGCAGAACATGAGGGGTGTGTTGTGCGGGGATGAAGAGCATTACAGGGGCCTGGGGAGGGAAAGCAATCAGGAATGGGCCTACGAGCTAAACATATTTTTTTTACAGATTTGATGGAGGGGACACTGCCCACCCTCCCCCCTGTTCCCCGACACTCTCTCCCCCTCAACTCCCCTGGTCCACTTCCTCTGCCCTTTCTTTGTCGCGCCTGACCATCAAGGCTGAGCAGGCGAGGAAAGAGCCGAGCAGACTCCGCCCAGGCAAAGCCACGGGTGCTGATTGTGTCAGCCCTAGGGTACTCAAGTTGTGTTCCAGCCAGTTGTGCAGAGTACTCCAGCATATCTTCAACCTGAGCCTGAGCTTGGAGAGGGTTCCTGTGATGTGGAAGACATCCTGCCTGGTTCCTGTACCAAAGAGGACACATCCCAGCTCCTTCAATGACTACAGACCAGTGGCGTTGACTTCACACATCATGAAGTCGCTGGAGAGGCTGGTGCTCGCTCACCTGCGATCCCTGGTTAAACCCTACCTGGATCCCCTACCAAAAAAAAGTGGGGGTTGAGGACGCCATCATCCACCTGCTCCATCGTTCCTATGCTCACCTGGATAAGCTAGGAAGCACTATGAGAGACATGCTTTTTGACTTCTCCAGTGCTTTTAACACCATCCAGCCTGCACTGCTGAGGAGAAAACTGATGAAGATACAGGTGGATGCTCCGTTGGTGTCCTGGATCACCAACTGCCTGACTGGACGACCACAGTATGTCAGGCTACAGAACTGTGTCTCGGACATGGTAGTGAGCAACACAGGGGCCCCACAGGGGATGGTCCTCTTTCTCTTCCTGTTCACCATCTACACCTCGGACTTCAGATACAACTCGGACTCCTGCCACCTGCAGAAGTTTTCGGATGACTCTGCAATTGTGGGCTGCATCAGTGAGGGGAGGGAAGCTGAATACAGAGGTGTAGTCAATGACTTTGTTGAGTGGTGTGGGCTGAATCACCTGCAGCTCAATACCAACAAAACTTAGTGGTGGACTTTAGGAGAAGAGGAACACCCCTGTCCCGTATCTCCATCAAGGGTTTGGATGTGCAGTTTACCAAGGAGTACAAGCACCTTGGAGTATACCTGGACAGTAAACTGGACTGGTCCAGGAAGGCTGGCTTCGTCCTGGGGGCGGAGTTGGATTCATGGGAGATGGTCTTGGAGAAGATGCTCCTCAAACTGCAGAGCATCCTGGACAATACAGCTCACCCCCTCAACGAAACACAGGTTAACCTCAGGTGCACCTTCAGCAACAGACCGATTCCACCAAGATGCAGCACAGAACACCACAGGAGATCCCTTTTCTCTGTGGCTCTCAAGCTGTACAACTCCTCCCCCTTCTGTGTGGAGGAGACTGTTCCCCTTCCCCCACTCCCCAATCTTTGCACATCCCCAATCCTGGACTTTCCACTCGTCACTTTACTTTCATGTTTCATGTACCGTTGTGTTTATATGACTGTTGGCAGACAAATTTCACTCCTGGGATAAATAAAGTTCTCTCGTAACGTATAGAAGGCAAATTAGATGGTGTTACTTAATATGGCTTACTTGGGCATGGCCAATTGACAAGAGGGGGAAATGTTGTCAGAAATTTTGAAAATTATATGTGAGATGAGTAGTTTGTAATGTGTTCAACCCAGGAGTTTACCTACTGGGAAAGCATGATGGGAAAAATGGTCAGAATGGGGAACCCAAGGATGTTAATGAGGCGATAAATGGATGTGACATGGTGTTTAGGTTCTACAGCACAGCTAGTAAAAACAAAGATTAGGGGGTGTAAACAGCTGAAGATAATAAAACTGCCCAGTTAATGGGTCTTTTGGCTATTTGTTAAATATATGGGAGAGAGGCTTTCAAAATAACTGGAAACATAAGGTTAATGATAACTCTGGAGAAAGACAAAGAAGAAAGGTTCCAGAGACATTGATCAATGATGACTTATTTAAAAAATGTATAATACACAAGTGTTGTGAGAATATAAAATTGCTGTGGGTACAGTGAATCTTTGAAACACTTTGGGTTCTCTCAGAGTGTTTAACAGTGCACACTGTTGAGGCCTTCAATAAACCGACATTTGAGAAACTCACCACTGATACAGTATATGCAATGTTTTATTTTCTGATTTTGTGTCTGTGCCTATCTGGGCTGGGGCCCAGGTAAAGCCAGATTCAGGGTGTGGATGTAACACAAAATTCTCTCCTACTTGATCGAAAATGTCACCTGTCTATGTTCTCCAGAGATGGTGCCTGATCTGCTGAGTTAGTCCAGCACTTTGTAACTTTTTTGTGGTAAGTTCCCTGTACACTTTGCAGGGGGGGGGGGGGGGAGGGGGAGGTGGGATTGGTGGTGGGGGCAGATATGATAGTGGCATTCAAGAGACTTTTGGATAGGCGCATGGATATAGAAGGATTGAAGGGATATGTGTTATGTGCAGGCAAGTTGGTCTTGCATAATGTTCGGCAGAGACGTTGTGGGCCGAAGGAACAGTTCCTCTGTTGTACTGTCAGACACAACTGCACATGCTGGTTTAAATCAAAGGTAGACACAAAATGCTGGAGTAACTCAACGGGTGAGGCAGCATCTCACGAGGAAGGAATGGGCGACGTTTCAGGTCAAGACCCTTCTTCAGACTGATGTCAGGGGAGGGAGTGGGACAAAGATATAATGTAGGCGGAGACAGTAAGACTGGTGGGAGAACTGGGAAGGGGAAGGGGATGGAGAGAGAGGGAAAGCAACGGCTATCTGAAGTTTAGAGAATCAATGTTCATACCACTGGGGTTTAAACTACCCAAGCAAAATATGAGGTGCTGTTCCTCCAATTTACGCTGGGCCTTACTCTGACAATGAAGACCAGGACAGCAAGGTCAGATTGGGAATGTGAGGGGGAGTTGCAGTGCTGAGCCACCGGGAGATCAGGTAGGTTAAGACGGACTGAGCAGAGGTGTTCAGCTAATCGATCGCCGAGCCTGCGCTTGGTCTCATCAATGTAGAGAAGTTGACACCTGGAACAGCAGATACAGTAGATGAGGTTGGAGGAGGTGCAAGTGAACCTCTGCTTCACCTGGAGACTGTTTGGGTCCTAGGATGGAGTCGAGGGGGGAGGTAAAGGGACAGGTGTTGCATCTCCTGCGGTTGCAGGGGAACGTACCTGGGACGAGGGTGGTTTGGGTGGGAAGGGACGAGTTGACCAGGGAGTTTCGGAGGGAACGGTCTATGCAGAAAGCAGAAAGGGGTGGAGATGGGAAGATGTGGCCAGTCGTGGGATCCCGTTGGAGGTGGCGAAAATGGTGGAGGATTACATGCTGTGTGCGACGGCTGATTGGGTGGAAGGTGAGGACAAGGGGGACTCTGTCCTTGTTACGAAAGGGGGGAGGGGGAGTAAGAGTGGAGCTGTGAGATATCGAGGAGACCCTAGTGAGAGCCTCATCTATAATGAAAGAGGGGAACCCCCGTTTCCTAAAGAATGAGGATATCTCAGATGCCCTGGTATGGAAAACCTCATCCTGGGAGCAGATGCGGCGTAGACGGAGGAATTGGGAGTAGGGGATAGTGTCTTTACTGGAAGCAGGATGGGAAGAAGTGTAGTCAAGATAGCTATGCGAGTCAGTAGGTTTGTAGTAGATGTCGGTCAATAGTCTGTTTCTTGTGATGGAGACATCCCCTTCCCAGTTCTCCCACTAGTCTTACTGTCTCCGCCTCATTCTATCTTCGTCCCGCCCCCTCTCCTGACATCAGTCTGAAGAAGGGTCTAGACCCGAAATGACGCCCATTCCTTCTCTCCTGAGATGCTGCCTGACCCGCTGAGTTACTCCAGCATTTTGTGTCTATCCTCTGTTGTACTATGTTCTATGCATAAGGCACACTGTGTCAACTGTGTCACCAACTTCAAGGAGCCAAGGACCTTCTGTAGATTTGGAACAGAGATCTATCATTCTAATACAATGTAAGCAAAACAAATATAGAGTGTGGTTAATTTACAAATTATTAACTTTAACATGGGTGGCATTTAGCTTGACAGTAATGGCTGACAGGCAGTGCAGTTTCAAAACACACATACATTTTCACCAGCTTTTCTCTCACAGCGGACAAAATGTCTGGATTCATGTTTTTGATTGCACTTACTCTAGTTGTATGTTCCAGAATGGCGACAATGCTACCCTCAAGTTGAGATTTTCGTTCCAATTCTTGAATTTTGATTTCTTCAGCAGTATCCAGGAATCCTTGAAAGACAAATTACGCCCAAATATATGACGCTTTAGACACTAAATTTGTCACTGCTCCCAAAAGGCAACAATTGAATATACAAAATACAAGCAAAATAGGTCATTCTGAACCCTATTCCACCATTCAATAAATTTGCCGCAGATCTTTCACTTCACCATGTCTTTCCTTAGATATATATATACATATACATATATAGCAGTCATTCAAAGTGAGACTGAGGTTCATGTTATTGGGCTTGTATTCGGTAGAGTTTAGAAGGATAAGGGGAGACCTCATTGAAACTTACCAAATAGTGAAAGGTCGGGACTGAATTCATTGCCACAGATGGCTGTGGAGGGCAAGTCAATGGATATTTTTAAGGCAGAGGTGGACAGATTCTTGATTGGTAAGAGTGTCAGGGGTTACGGGGACAAGACAGTAGAATGGGGTTGAAAGGGAAATATAGGTCAGCCATGATTGAATGGCGGCGTAAACTCAATGGACAAAATAGCCTAATTCTGCTCCTAGCACTTATGAACTGAGGAAGGACAGGACAGGTCCACAAGTTAAAGCTCTGAATTGAGACATGTGTACTTTGATGACATTAGACAAGAACCTGCTAAATTTGATTGGAATAGGATGTTTATGGGCAAAGGGGCGTGCAGAATGTTGTATGCTTCAAAAAAACTCATAGTTAGAGTTCAAGACATATGTGTTCCTCTTTGACTGAAGGGCAAGGCAGCTTGGAGTAAGGAAGCTTGGATGACGCAAGAAATTAAGGCTATGGTCAGGAAAAAGAAGGAGGCATGGGCCAGGCGTAGGCAGATGGGATCAAGTATATCCCTGCAGGAGTTTAAGGGGTCTAAGAACTGAGGAAGGATTTCCTTAAAAAGGAAATCAGGAGGGCAGGTGATATCGATGACAGATAAAATTATGGACATTTTATAAGTACATTACGGCAAAGAGGGCAACTTGGTAGAGAATAGGGGGCATATCCGTATAAACATTCCTATCTATGTATCTGTCCAAATATTTTTTTAAACCTTACACATAGAACCTAGAACAGTACTGTACAGGAACCAGCCCTTTGGCCCACGGTCTAGGCATAAGCTCAGGGGCGACCGCGCCTTTGCGGTTGCAGCCCCTAGACTGTGGAACAGCATCCCCTTTCCCATCAGAACTGCCCCCTCCATCGACTCTTTTAAGTCAAGACTAAAGACTTATCTATACTCCCAAGCCTTTCCTGACGTCCTCTGAGTGAGGGCTACATGTATATATGTACGTAGTTTGTTTTGTTTGTGCTATTCTTATAACAAATGTAAAGCATTTGGCCAACGAGGGTTGTTTTTTAAATGTGCTATATAAATAAATGTGACGACGACTTGACAAAGTCCATGCCAAACATGATGCATCCAATACTCCAAATACAGCCTAACTGAAGCCCCATAAAGAACCAAAATGACTACCTGACTCTTATACTCAAGAGTCTCCCAACCGATGAAGGCATGCGGTTATCATTGTACCCTGATCTACCACTTTCTCTAGCAGCACGATCCATATAAACACTCAACATGTGAAAAAAGTGCCCTTGGATTCCCTTTAAATCTTTCCCCTCACATTTTAAGCCTCTGCCCACTAGTTTTGGACCTTACCTCTGGGGAAAAAAGCCCTTCATGATTTAATAAACCTTGAGAAGATCACCCATCAGCCTTCCCTGCTTCATGGGAAATACTCAGCCTATCCAGATGCTCCTTATAACTCAATTTCCACACCCCCACACCCACCCCCCAAGTTCCAGCAGCATCTTCGTGAATCTTTCCTTCACCCTCTCCAGCTTAATCATCCTTCCTATACAGGGGGTAGCCGTTGAGCCGGTACCCAGCGGCCGAACGCAAAACCCGTCAGACTGCGGCCTGGAAGGGGGAGCCCGCTGAGCCGGCTCCTGCTCGCCCCCTAAAGACTAGAGATCGGGAGGATGGAGCCGGCGACGATGGACTTGACGGGAGGTGCACGAGGCTGTAGGAGAGGAGAGGGAACCGATGCCTTGCCTACCGCGCCTTCAATGTCGGCTGCGGGACGCACCCCACGGACAACAAGGGTGGACAGATGTGGTGAGGGTCGTCAGTTCGCAGGTCATTCCACACATCCGGAGGCCCTCAGCAGCCTGGGGCTCGCCTGGAACGGGCACCGCTCAGAATACCTAGAGTGAACTTGGCTCTGAAAAAGGCGCTAAAACATGGAGCCTCTTGCATGGAGGATGAGTAGACTATTGCTGTAGAATTTGCTAACCGGGGATGTGCTTAGGTTCAGCAACACTCTATGAACTGTTTGCAAGAAAATAATTTCACTGTGCATTTGCACTTCGCACCTGTGACAATAAAAGTACCATTGACTCATTGGGCATGGTGGCGCTTATGGCAGAGCTTTACAGCACCAGAGACCCAGTTTCAATCCTGACCTATAGTGCTATCTGTGTAGTTTCTACATTCTCCCCGTGACCGTGTGGGCTTCCTCCGGGTGCTCTGGTTTCCTTCCAGTTCCCCAAAACGTGCAGGTTTGTAGTTTAATTGGCCACTGTAAATTGCCCCTAGTGTGCAGGAAGTGAACTATTGTGAACGGATGATTGATGGTCAGCATGGACTAAGTGGGCAGCGCCGAGCCCTGCTGTCTACCCGCTGGCGAGGGACACCGCGGGTCCCGGGACGGGCAGCGCCTCAGCGGCTCCTGCCCGCGGGCGCGGACACCGGGAGCGGCCTTAACGCACCGCAGCCTTACATGGAGAGAGGGACGCCGCAGCCCAGCCCATTGCATGGGGGGGGGAGAGAAGATGGAAGGAGGGGGGGAGAGAGGGATGAAGGTGGGAGGGTGAAGAGAGAGAGGGATGAGGGAGGGAGGGGGGAGAGAGGATGAGGAGTAGAGAGGGATGAGGGAGGGAGGAGAGAGAGGGAGGGAGGGAGGGAGAGGGGAGAGAGGGATTAGGGACGGAAGGGGGGGAGGAAAGAGGGAGGGAGGGCGGAAAGAGAGGGAGGGACTGGGGGTAGAGGGGTGGTGGAGTGCAGGGGGTTAGGGAGAGGGGTAGAAGGGGTCCGGGATGATGTGCAAGGTGGGATAGGGGGAGTAGAGGGAGAGGGGGACAGGGAGGGTAGATTTGATGGGAGGGGGATATGCGCGAGTGGTGGAATATTGCGTTGGGGGAACAGGTTGCGTTGGGGGAACAGGTGTGGTGGAACATTGCGTTGGGGAACGGGTTGCGTTTGGGGACCAGGCCTCCCCTGTGGCAGGGACTCAACGGGTCCCACTTAATCTAGTTCATTATATATTTCTCGTCTAATTTAACTTCCCAAAATGCATCCCTTTGCATTTATCGGAGTAAAATTTCATCTGCCATTCTTTTACCCATTATCCCTGGTCCAGTTACAACCTTCTTCACTGTCTGTTATACAGATATATTAGTGTCATCCGCAGTGCACGAATAATGCCACCAATGTAATGATAAACAATTGGCAACTCAGCATTGATCCCTGCAGCACACCCATTGCTTACAAGCCTCCAATACGGAAAACAATAACCCTTCATTACAACTGTCTGACTCCTTCCACCAAGCCAATCTTCCATGCAATTGACGGGAGGTGAACGAGGCCGTAGGAGAGGTCACACTGGAATTCATATCATAAGCTTCTTGACCAGCCTACCACATGGGACCTTGCTGAGTTCCATAAGGACATCTACTTCAATCATCTTGATCAAAAATCTCAATCAAACGTCTTTTCAGCCCTTTTTAAATAAAGACACAACATTAGCCACCGTGCAGTCTTCTCGTATTTCAAGCGTTACCAAAATCGCTGCAAGGGCCTTAGGAACTTCTTCCCTTGCTTCTCACATTGTTCCAGGATACAATTGGCCAGGTCCTGAGGATTTATCCACCCATATCTGCCTCAAGATCACCAACACTAACACAAAAAGGCATGAAAGAATTGGTCTAAGAACACAAAGATGCCTTTGTAGATGGTTATCTTTCCATATGTTCTTGTACAATAATTATGTAAATCTCTTTAGCTTATACTTTCATGATGGTTTAATATTGCGAAGCAAATTATGCCCTAATTTAACAATCAACGGGAAGATATAAAACAGAGGGCACAGGAACAGATGCACATAATTTTGAACTTACCATCTAATTTTGAACTTACCATCCATTGTTTCTTCTCTTTTCTTTAGCTCTTTGTACTTCTGATTTCGCTCTCCTAAAAAAAAGGACAATATGAATAGTTCAATACACTTCATAAAGTACAGTTCAGGCAGGTACTATAACAATGTTTAGAAAACATTTGGACAGGTACATAGATTAGTGGGCTAAACACAGGGAAGTGGGACTTGTTTAGATGGGGCATTTTGGTCGGCGTATGTAAGTTGGGTCAAATGGCTTGTTTCTGTGTACCCCTGTGCTGAGCGCCGCTCCAGTGTGAGAGGAATGCACAGAGCTGGTGACATTGGTAGACTGGGCGATGTTCAGGGATTGGGAAAGGATCTGAACAAATATATCCCATTGTTACCAACTTAACAAAACTTGTGGAGCAGTGTGACAATCGGCAATAGGTGCTGGAATAGGCCATTCGGCCCTTCTAGCCAGCACCGCCGTTCAATGTGATCATGGCTGATCATCTGCAATCAGTACGCCATTCCTGCCTTCTTCCTATATCTCCGACTCCGCTATCCTTAAGAGCCCTATCTAGTTCTCTCTTGAAAGTATCCAGAGAACCATCACTGCCCTCTGAGGCAGAGAATTCCACAGACTCACAACTCTCTGTGTGAAAAAGTGTTTCCTCATCTCCGTTCTAAATGGTCCGTTGTGGTCCTACCATCTGAGTGTTCCCTACCCTGAAGCCTTGATGAACCAACAGGTCCACAATCTACTGAGGTCCAGATCTTAGGAATTCGAGTTTGGTGATACAAGTTCATGGTAGAAGTCCACGTATAACCTCAATAAGACCATCAGAAAAGCGAGGAGGCACTTTCGGTCTAAACTGAGGGATAACATGGATATTCGGCAGCTGTGGTAGGGCTTGCACGTCATCGCTTCCTGCAAGGCGAAACCAAGTAGTAGTTTATGTGACAGCTATGCAATCACTCCTGAAAGAGCTCAATGTTTTCCATTCTAGTCTTGAAAGGGAGAACAGCAATGTACCTTCTTAGACCACCAGAGCTCCCAGTGATACTGGTATCCCAGTCACTGAGGCTGATGTCAGCAGATCCTTCACGAGTGAACCCTTGGAAAGCGGCCAACTCCATCGGAGTTCGTGGCCGCGTCCATAAAACCTCTGTGGACCAACTGGCAGGAGTTTGTGGACATCTACAATCTCTCATTACTAAGATCCGAGGTCTACCAACAGGAAGAAGATACAGGAGCCTGAAAACTGTGACTACCAGGGTCAAGAGCAGTTTCTTCCCAGCAACCATCAGGTTCTTGAACACTACACAACACGAACCACCATCTCAGCAATTATGATTTTCTCTGGATATCCTTTTGGCTACAATACAGATGGGCTTTGCACTTTTATGATTACCCAGATTTATTGATTATTAATTAATTATATTATTAATTATTGCAGGTCTATTTGTGTGTCATTGTATTAACATGCTGGTTAGCTGCAGCAAGTAAGAATTTCATTGTTCTGTTGCTAGGACCTGAGCCAATTAAATGCGCTTGACTGCAGCCTGGAACAGATCTCAGCAGCACTGAGGATTTGTCCCACCAGGACTTCTGATAATTCCTCCCTTTTAATGATAACATTGTCTTTAATTTCACTGCCATCATCTGTAAATTCTCAAAATAAATCTCCAGTTGTTCTCTATAAATGAGGATATGGGGTCAAAATCCTGATCAATAGGGAATGTTGTACATAAAATAATTCTCATGTATTCCAAAGTAATCAGAAGTACAACATTGGATAATCGTTTTTCCAACATAACTCGAGTTAGCTGAAACAGTCACTTATTGAAAAGGTATTTACGGGCACACAGAGGCTTCTTTGAGCCTCTGAAAATATTCTCAGAGAAGAACCAAAACATGAACCAAACATTGTAACTGTTAGGTTGGACCTTGCATGAAAGTACTAAATTAGTGTAAGACAAACTACCACTTTATTAGATAGGAGCACGGGAGGGTACACTAGGAGCAACTGTTATTGGGCAAGTCTACATCTGTCACGTGGGAGTTATTTATTGATCGTTTGATCGAAGTTCAGAACCGGCGTGTTCCAGTGAGGAAAATAGCAAGTAAAGGAACCTTGCATGGTTTCAGAGGATGGAATCAGACACTACCTAAAGAAGGGAGGATAGAACTTTTTATTTATTTTTTTATTTTTTTAAAATTATTTTTATTAGAAGTACGGTAATTTACAGTAATACACAACACTTATATCTTAGTACATTTTTTATACCGCTTCATTTTAAAAAATTTTTTTTTTAGCTTTAAGAGAAAGATAGAAGTAAGAAAAGTAAAGAAAGTGCACAAGAGTCGTGAAGTGCAAAAGAGTGTTGTGAAAAGAAAGCCCCTTAGAAAATAAGTTAGAGAAGGAAGTAAAGTAAGAAAGCAGATCCTAGAAAAGAAAGAAAAAGAAAGTAGGGACAATCGCAGAAAGGGAACCACCGACCAAGTCTGTTTTTATTGTTTTACCTCCCATTACCAGGTCCTGATACCATTTCTTTATTTATTTATTTTTTAAATTACTATTGCACCTCATGCTTGTAATAGGTCCAAAAACGTAGACCACGTCTTTTGGAATTGGTCTGCTTTCCCTGCTAAGAGGAATCTCATCTCTTCCAGATGTAATGTTTCCAACATATTTGATGTGGGAGGATAGAACTTAAGCGGAACTGAAGGATGTTGTTAACCTGGAAAGAGTGCAGAGAAGATGTACGAGGATGTTGCCAGGACTTGAGTGCTTGAGCTATAGGGAGAGGTCGGGCAGGCTAAGACTGTATTCCTTCGAGCATAGGAGAATGAGAGGTAAACCTCTATGTGTATAAGATCACGAGAGAATCAAAAAGTAGAGGACAGAGGTTTAAGGTGTCTGGGGAAAGATTTAATAGGAATCTGAGTGGCAACTTTTTCACACAGAAGGTGGTGGGTTATATGGAATGAACAGCTAGAGGAGGCAGTTGAGACAAACTATAACACCATTTAAAAGACATTTGGATAGGCACATGGGTATAAAAGGTTTAGATATGGGCCAAATACATGCAGGTGGGACAAGGGTAGATGGGGCACCTTGGTCGACATGGGCAAGCAAGGCTGAAGGGCCTGTTTCTGTGACTCTGTGATACAAAGATTGCTAGTGTTGTGGACTGTGAGAAAGGCTGTCAAGTTATACAACTAGATACAGATCAGCTACAGAAGTGGGCAGAGAAATGGCAGATGGAGGTTAATCTGGGCAAAGTGAGATGTTGCACTTTGGGAGGTCAAATGGAAGGGGAAATTGTACAATTAATGGCATGACCCTTAACAGGATTGATGCAGAGAAGGATCTCGTGGTATGTCCATATCGCCCTGAAAGTGGCCACGCATGTAGATAGAGTGGTAAATGCGGCAAATGGTATGGTTGCTTTCATAGGTCGGGGAATTGGGTATAAGAATCAGAAAGTCATAATATAGCTTTATAGCACTTTGGTTAGGCTGCTTTTGAAGTATTGTCTGCAGTTCTGGTCACCCCATTACAGGAAGGATGACTTCGGGAACGGTGCAGAGGTTTATCAGTATGATGCCTGCACTAGGGGGTATTATGGAGAGATTGGATGGACTTGGATTGTTTTCTCTGGAATGCCAGAAGTTGCAGGGAGACCCGATAGAAGTATATACAATTACGAGAGGCATGAATAGGGTAGACAGTCAGAAGCTTTTTTCCAATGATGGAAAAATCAAATACTAGAGGGCATGGTTTTAACGCAAGAGGGACAAAGTTGAGGGAAGATGTGCAGGGCAGGGTGGTGAGTGCCTGGAATGCACTTCCAGGGTTAGTGATTGAGACAGATAAAATAGTGGTATATAAGAGACTTTTGGATAAGCAAGAGTCTCGACCCGAAACATCGCCCATTCCTTCTCTCCATAGATGCTGCCTCACTCGCTGAGTTCCTCCAGCATTTTTGTCTACCTTGGATTATATGGATGTAGATAAAAGATTGTCTTGACATCATGTTCGGCACAGGCATTGAAGAGCCTGTTTTGTTGCGTACCATTCAATGTTTCACATTGATCATTATGGCTATCTATTACCAATTGTAATACGTTTTGCATGATGTGGTCCAAAGACATTCTATGAGCTAAAACCATACGATGATTGCTAAATAGATTCCTTGGATAACATTGTCCAAAAAGTAGCATCAGTTGTGTAATTACCCAAATTTGGTTTCAGGCAACTCACCTTGATGTTCCTCCAAATCCATATCAAGTTGTCGAATTTCCTCGGATACTTGGTTTACTTTCTCCCGCATCTCTGTGAGCCTAGAATTAAATGTTCAAAGTCATCATTTACATATTAAGTTCAAAAGGTATGTAACTCCAAACATGGACACTGCTGCTGATTTTAAGAGCTGTATTTATAACATATAGAACAGTACAACTTCCAGCGTTCCAGAGAAAACAATCCATGTCTGTTCAACCTCTCCTCTGATCCAGGCATTATTCTGATGAACCTCTTCTGCACCTTTCCAAAATCTCCACATCATTCCTGTAATTGGGCAACCGGAACTGCACACAATACTCCAAATGCGACCTAACTAAAATCCTATCAAGCTGCATCATGACTTCTAGAGTCATAGAGTGATACAGTGTGGAAATATGCCCAACGTACCACACTCGCCAACATGTCCCAGCTACACTGGTCCCAACTGCCCGCATTTGGTCCATATTCCTCTAAATCTGTCCTATCCATGCATCTGTCTAACTGTTTCTTAAATGTTGGGATAGTCCCTGCCTCAACTACCTCCTCCAGCAACTTGTTCCACTCACCCACCACCCTTTGTGTGTAAATGTTACCCCTCAGATTCTTATTAAATCTTTTCATCTTCACCTTGATCCTATGTCCTCTGGTCCTCGATTCACCTACTGTGCATCTACCCGATCTATTCCTCTCATGATTTTGTAAACCTCTATAAGATCATCCCTCATCCTCCTGCACTCCACGGATAGTCCCAGCCTACCTAACCTCTCCCTATAGCTCAGACCCTCTAGCCCAGGCAACATCCCTGTAAATCTTCTTGTAAATCATCCTTGTAAACCTTTCCAGCTTGACATCTTTCCTATAACATGGTGCCCAGAACTGAACACAATACTCTAAATGCGGCCTCACCAACGCCTTATACAATTGCATCATGACCTCCCAACTTCTACACTTAAAGCTCCGACCTAGGAAAGCGAGCAGACCATATGCCTTCTTTACCAATATATCTACTAGTGTTTCCATTTTCAGGGAGTTATGGCCTTGGACCGCAAGATCCCCTTGTACATCAATGCTCTTAAGGGTCATACTATAACTTGTATATTTTCCCCTTTGACCTGCCAAAGCATAACACCTCATATTTGCCTGGATTAAACTCCATCTACTATTTCTCCACCCACTTCTGTATATTTTGACAGACCACAGCAATCTTGGTATCAGCGGCAAATTCACTAACCAACGTGTCCACTTTTACATCCAAGTCCTTTATACATATCACAAACAGCAGAGGTCCCAGAACAGATCCCTGTGGAGCTCCAATGGTCACAGATGTCCAGCCTGAATATTGTCCTACCACCACAACCCTGTTTTCTATCAGGAAGCCAGTTCCGAATCCTTACGACCAAGTCCCTATTAATCCCATGCACCGTAAACTTCTGAATCGGCCTTCTTACTTCCTTACTTTATCAAATGCCTTCCTAAAATCCATGTAGACAATATCCATCACCCTACTCCCATTGATCACCTTCAGCGCCTCTTCAGTTAACCCGATCAAGTAAGTAAAGCCCAACCTGCTGTGTACAAAACCATGCTGACGAATTAATCCATTCTCTTCCAAATGGGGATAAATTCTGTCCTGAAGTATTCTCCCCAATAGTTTCCCTCCCACTAATGTGAGGCTCTCCGGCCTATAATTCACTGAATTGTCTCTACTTCCCTTCTTAAATAAAGGAACATGTTACTTGCCAGTCCTCCTAGCCCTTGCTATGGCTAGTGAAGCACAATGTTTCGCTTAGTTTTCTTTGATTAGTTCAGAGATACAGCAAGGAAACACAGCCTTTGGCCCACTGAGTCCGCACCGACCAACAATCACCTGTACTTTAGTTGTATGTTATGCCAGTTTCGCATCCTACACACTAGTGGCAATTTACAGAAGCCAATTCACCTGTAAGTCTTTGGAGTGTGGGGGGGAAACCAGAGCACCTGGAGAAAACTCACGTGGTCACAGGGAGAAAATACAAACTCCGTGCAGACAGCACCCTTGGTCAGGATTGAACCAGGGTCTCTGGTGCTGTAAGTAGCAACTCTACCGCTGTGCCACTACGTACGTCGCTCAAATGATCTTCAGCAAGGCTCCCACAATCCCCTCTCTAGCCTCCCCTAATAACCTGGGATAAATCTCATCAGGTTCTGGGGATTTATCCACCTTAATGCTCTTCAAGAGCCTCAATATCTCCTCCTTCTTAACCTGAAACTGCCTTTGCATCTTAGTATCCTCCAAACTGATCTCATTCTCCTCCATGGCATTCTCCTTGGTTAAAAGATTAAAAAGTACTCGTTTAGTACCTTGCCCAGATCCCCAGACTTCAAGCATGAAGGAATTAAAAGTAAGGTTAGCAAATTTGCAGATGACACAGCTGGGAGGCAGTGTGAGCTGCGAGGAGGATGCAGAGTGACTTGGACTCGCCGACTTCTTGTACAAATGCAACATGACTTCCCAACTTCTATACTTAACACTCTGACTGATGAAGTCTAATGTCAAAAGCCTTTTTGACCATCCTATCTACCCGAGATGCCTGTGTGGAGTTTTCACGTTCTCCCTGTAACAACATGGGCTTCTTCCCACATCACAAAGATGTGTAAGGAGTGAATGAACAGGTGGGATAACATGGAACTAGTGTGAATGAGTGATCAATGGTCAGCATGGACTTGGTGGCAGAAAGGCCTAGTTCCATGCAGTATCTGTAAACTAAACTAAACTATAAATATGTAGGATAGTCAGTTTATTTTCCAGGGCAGCAGTACTGTGGGCGTAGCTTTGAGCTCAGAGTGGTAATGTTTAAAGGAGATTGAGTAAACAAGTCTTTTTGTTATACAGAAAATGATAGCTTCCTGGAATGTGCTGCTGGGAGAAGTGGTGGAACCAGATACAATAACAATGTTTAAGAGGCATTTAGATAGGCACATAAACAGGCAGGGAATGAAGGGTTTGGACCGTGTGCAGGCAGATGTGTCAATTTGTGTTGATTGGCATCATGGTCGGCACCACCCCACAGGCCAAAACACCTGTTCCTTCGTCATACCTATGTTCTTATGTTCTATAAACGTACTAATCATACAGCTACATTTTCATCCAAATCATTAATATACATGACAAACTACATGGGACCCAGTACCCATCCCTGTGGTACACCACAGGTCACAGGTTTCCAGTCTGAAAAACAACCCTCTATAGGCTCAAAACAATGTGTTGGAGGAATTTAGCCGGTCAGCTAACATCTGTGGAGGGAATGGACAGATGACATTTCAGATCAGTTCCCCTCTTCAGACTGGAGGGACAGATAACCTGGTATTCAGAGGAACTGATAAGTAGACGGATTACTGAAAAATCCAAAAGCAACAGGGTTGTTGTAGTGGGTGGCTTTAACTTCACCATTATTTATTGGGATCTACTTCGTGCAAAAGGCTTACTTGGGGCTGAATTTGTTAGGTGTATCCAAGAAAATTTCCTAAAACAGTGTGAGGATAGTGCAACTCGAGGAAATCCATACTGGACCTTGTGTTGAGAAATGAGTCTGGCCAGGTGACTGGTGTTTCAGTGGAAGAGCATTTTGGGAATAGTGATCATGACTGCACAACTTTTAAGGTTGGTTTGAATAGTGATAAGTCTGGACCTTGCGATATGTTACTTGGTTGGCATCTAGCATATGGGACTCCTCTAAAGGCCAGGTGATCAAAGTTCAGGACTGGCGTCTTCCAGTAAGGAGGAAGAACAAGGATGACAATAAGGATGATAACCTTGGAAAAACTAAGAGGTTGTAAATTTGGTCAAAAAGGAAAGGGAACTGTATGTAAGGTTTAAGAAATTAAAATGAGACAGGGCCTTTCAGGAATATAAAGCATGTAGGAAAGGACGCAAGCGGGCGATTAGGACAGCACAAAGGAGTCATGATGTGGCTTTGGCAAGTTGGAATAAAGAAAATCCCAAGGCCTTTTATATTAAAAACAAGAGGATAACCGGAGAGAAGAGAGGGCCACTCAAGAATAAAGGAGGGAATTTGTGTTTGAAGATAAAGGCAAGATATTAAATGATTACTTTGTACCTGTATTCAACAAGGAGAATGATGTGGTGGACAGTAAGTTTAGAGTAGAGAATACTAATGTGCAAGATACATTTGAAATCAAAAGGAAATGATATCTAAACTCTTGAAAAGCATTAATGTGAATATATCCCCAGGCCCTGATGGGATCTATCCCAGAGTCGGTCTGAAACATAGCTAAAACACTAAAACATGCCAACACTGAACCAACTGAAATTAATTTCCTCTTCTTTGTAATACATGTACATTTTTCTCATAAATATAATCGTATCAGAAAAACATTAAAAATATTGATAGGGACTGGAGGAATATTAGTCATACCTCTACTTCAACCCAATCTTAATTCCTCAGTATGGATATTTTAAAATCTAAACAGTCTCTAGCTCAGAAACCCTGGAAAGGCAGGACTTTTAAAATCACTCATAAGTTCATAAATTAGGCCATTCGGCCCATCAAGTCCACTCCGTCATTCAATCATAGCTGATCTAACTCTCCCCCTCAACCCCATTCTCCTGCCTTCCTCTCCCCATAACTTCTGACACCCGTACTAATCAAGAAACTATCTATCTCTACCTTCAAAATATCCATTTGACTTGGCCTCCACAGCCTGCTGCATGGTGATCACTGATGGCAGCCGCAGCTATCCAAGCAAACAAAGAACCTGTTGCTATATATGGAGGAGGGCTGCGGCAACATCAAGGAGTTTGTATCCCCACACCTGGGTGTGTCTGTGGGATGGGGAAATAGGCTTAATTATTTCTACAGATGAATTTTAAAGTCTCAACTGACCCTATGTTACCACACAAAAAATAAATATTGAAATTAATTACACTGCAAAAAACATAATAGAAAAATGAATGGAGATAGCAAATAAAATCATTTCTTACTGTCTTTCCATGCTTGCTATTTCTTGGTTATCTTCTTTAACCTGTTAAAGCAAGGAAAACCAAGTTTCATGAATGTCTGCCCCACAGCATATGGTTTTATTTATTTGATTAATTTTGATGTAAAAGAGGTACAAAGATCAAAATAGACGTGGTAGGCCAAAGGCCCCATTTCTGTGCTGCACTACTTAATGAAACACTTAATTTAAAAACACATCCTCAGAGGTGTTGGAAATCATTGCAATGGCATTAAATACTGGCACATGGGATGATTGATTTTAGCACAAAAACAATTGTGTGCTAATTAACTCTCTGTTATAGATCACAAGATAAAAGGGGAGATGATTGGCTAGCTTAACCAGTTAAGAGTCAATTTCATCACCTGCTTTAGTAGACGTTCCCTCTCTTCCTGTGGCGATTCCACACTTTTATTCTCAGCAATCATCTGACTGCGATGACTTTCAAGCTCATGGAGTTTTTCATAAAGTGCCACTGCTTCTTGCTTCACCTGGGAGTGAGATATCTCCTGTGCAATTGAACAGAATATGAATTTCATCTTATGATATGACTCTTTTGACTTTACACTTTATACTTTTCATGATGGACTGGAACAGCAATTTAACTGTGTCGGAAGGAACTGCAGATGCTGGTTTACACCGAAGATAGACACAAAATGCTGAAGTCACTCAGCGAAACAGGCAGCATCGTTGGATAGAAGTAACTGCTTCTGTTTACACATTTTTCTCACTGTTTAAGATGAGCTTTTTTTGTACTCCCATTTAAACATGAGATTCTTGGTATTCCTTTTCCACTTTGTGCTGAGATGGGCCTGGGATTAATTTACCACCCCTTTCATCGAATCTCATTAACATGGTTGGATCTTGATCAGTTGGTTTCAGGAATGGCTAATGAAAATAGTGTTCAATTTGGACACCTTAATATAGAAAGGATGTCAATAAGCGGGAAAGATTTCAGAGAAGATTTACATGGATGTTTCCAGGACTTGATCGCCCGAGCTATAGGGAGAGGATGGGCATGCGAGGACTTTATTCCCTGTGGCGCAGGAGGCTGAGGGGTGATCTCGTAGGTGTATACAGTACAATAATGAGGGGAATCGATAGGGTGAATGCTTAAGAGTCTTTTATCCACAGTAAGAGAATCAAGAACAAAAATTTAATAGGAACCTGAAGGACCACTTTTTCACACAGAGAGTGGTGCACACATAGAGCCAGCTGCCAGACAAAGTAGTTGAGGTTGGTACTACAACAACATTTAAAAGACATTTGACAATAGACAATAGGTGCAGGAATAGGCCATTCCGCCATTCAACTTGGACGGGAATATGGAGAGAAAAGGTTTCAAAGGATACAGGCCAAATGCACAGGTGTGACGAGTCTATATGGGACATCTTGGTCGGCACTGACCAAGGCCAAAGGGCCTGGTTCTCTGCTGTATTACTATGATTTTTCTATGCCTTAAAACATAGAAAGAACAGCACAGGAATGGGCACTTCGGCGCACAATATTGTGCTGAAAATGATGTTAAGTTAAACTTATCTAATTTGCCTGTACTGGTTCCACATCCCTCTATTCCCTGCACTTCCATGTGCGAATCAAAAAGCCTCTTAAGCACTATTGCAACTGTCTCCACCACCGCCCCAGGCAATGTGTTCCAGGCTCCCACCACTCTCTGTGTATAAAACATGCTCAACACATCTCCATTAAACTTCCTTCTTCTAGCAATGAAGATAAGTGCACCATACTTCTTTACCACCCAAACTACTTGTGCTGCCACCTTCAGTGAGCTGGGAACTTGGAATCCAAGTTCCCTCTGCACATCGATACTGTTAAGGGTCTTGTCATTACTGTATACTTTCCCCTTACATTCAACCTCCCAATGTGTAACACTTCACACTTGTTTGGGTTAAACTCCATCTGCCATGGCTCCGCCCTTTTCAGGAGCTGATCTATATCCGGCTTTAACTTCTGACAGCATTCCTCACTGTCTGCAACTCCTCCAAATTTGGTGTTGTCAGATAACTTGCTCACCAGCCCATCGACATTCATGTCTAGGTCATTTACAGTATATGTATCACAAACAGCAGAGGTCCCAGCATAGATTCCTGTGGAACTCCACTGGTCACAGATCTCCAACAAGAATATTTATCTTCCACCACAACCCTGTGTCTTCGAAAATAAGCTATGAATAAAATATCTTAAGATTATCCTTATTTATCTAGCTTTAAGCCATCTCCTGCCCCTTTTTTTCACACCTGCTTTCCTTCTTATGTGTACTCTTTAGTCACTTGAACTACTCCCGAGATACACTTGATCCTAGCTGCCTACCTCTGGCCCATGCCTCTTTCTTTTTCCTGACCTCACTTTGGAATATGTGAAAAAACAGTAGCACCCAAAGAAAACCCACATGGTCGCATGGAGAATGTACAAACTCCGTACAGACAACAACCATGGTAAGGATTGAGCACAGGTCTTTGGCGCTGTTTGCTTAGGCCTGTTCAAATGTTATTGTTTCAATGAGCCTCACTTTCTCTCATCATTCAGGCTCCCTTTCTCCCACATGCCTTGCACTTTAACGTGAATATGCATGCTTTGAACTCTCACCATCACTTTTTAAAACCATCCCACTTTCCAAATATCCCTTTGCCTACTCCAATCAACTTTAGCATCTTGCAGTCCAATACCAGAAAAGTTGGCCTTGCCCCAATTCAGAACTTAATTAGTGAGCCCGCCCTATCATTATCCATAACTATTTTAAAGCTAATAGAAGTGTGGTTGCTGTTCCCAAAAAGCTCGCCCACCAACATTTGTCACTTGTCCTAATTTCCTAAACGTGGATCAAGTTTTGCCCTCTCCCTTATATGGCCCTCTACATCTTGCTGAAGGAAACTTTCCAGAACTTATTTGACAAATTCCAGCCTGCCTAAATCCCCGACACTACGGCAATGCCAGTCCACATTGGGAAAGTTCAAATCCTCTTCTATGACAATCAGTCTGAAGAAGGGTCCAAACCTATCCATGTTCTCCGGAGATGTTGCCTGACCCTCTGAGTTACTCCAGCACTTTTTTCCTTCTAACCCCAGATGATTTTGCAAATAAATTGTAATTTTAGGAAGCAGCTATTGATGAAATTCTAAGTGAAAAGACCTTTGGATTTTAGAATGGGTGATTTTAATGTCCAATGCCAATGATGTTTCACCAAATACTGAACTGGAGTCTAATTCACCAAAATGATTCTTCATATGGCAGAATTGACAATTTGGTTCAATTATGTTTATCTTCAAACAGTTTAAAAGAATGAGAGGGGATCTCAGGGAACTCCAGGAACAAGGATAAAGGGTAAGCTGTTTAAAACTGAGATGAGATTAAAACTGATCTTCCAGAGAGTGGTTCATCTGTTGAAACTGGTGAATGCCAAATCATTAAAAATATTCAAGGAGCTAGTTGCATTTCTTAAGGCTAGAGGGATCAAGGGAATTGTAGAGAAAGTCAGAACAAGACAGTGAATTTGGATGATGACCCATAATCATATGGAATAGTGGAGCAGGCTTGATGGGCGGAATGGCCTACTCCCACTTATTTTATTTCTATAGCTTTTTTTTTCAGGTTCCAAGTACACAACATCATTAAAAGAGCCAAATGTAATGCTGAATGAACACATTTCCACCCAAAATGAGGAGAGCTATTTCAATGCAGCAAATTTGTTGTTTGTATAAATTATTTTGTGGCAATGAAACTCTCTGCCATAAAACTCTCCTATAATTTATGCCTCTGCACTGTAGGAATCTAACTTAGAAATGCAATTTAATGGAAAGTTGGCTGGTGGTGGATGAGAACGCCGGCAGGTGGGACTAGTGTAGCTGGGACATGTTGGTTGGTGTGGGCAAGTTGGGCGAAGGACCTGTTTCTACCCTGTATCACACTATGACTATGAGAATCCATAGTTACTGATCCAATATATCTAGATCTTAATTATTGATTCAACATATCTAGAGTTATTTGAGAAATAGTAAATTCAAAACTACTCCTTTCATCAAGGTTAAAGTCAAAGTTATCCTTGGAGAAACAGCAAACCAAATATTCGATCACTGTGTAAATTAGAATTACTCTATTCAAAGAAACATTTTGAATGTAGTCATTTTTGTTTTAATCACATAATAATTAAATAAAATAGAAAATGTAATTCTTCACAAGTAATGAGTCAGAAGTCTTACAGCCTCCAGAGATTCCTTTCTCGTGTTCAGTACATCCAAGTCTTGCTGCCGAGAATCCAACTCCTGAAAATATAACAAGCAAAAAACATGAGAAATAGAATCAATCACGTGCCACTTAGCTCCTTGAGCCTACTCCACAATTCAGTGTGAACATTGTTGATTTTTTCTCTTGATACCACTTGACCACATCTCCATTGATTTTAGGTAGGTGCTTTCATAGTAACTTCTCAATATCGAACAATCTCTATTGGGCAGCACGCCAGGCAGAAATATAAACATTTATTTGCCTGACAACATTTCCTGTGCCAAAATGAGATCTTCAATGTGGTTTTATTTCAGTAAAGGAATTGGTGAATTTATTTTGCGTAGCTGAATTCTACTTTAGTTACAAGGAGACTTGATTTGCACTGTAACACGATGTACCCGCACTACTTTGGCAAATTAAGTTTTTGTAACTGGTTGTTTGCTAAAATTCAAATGCAATCAATTATTGTTCGAGAAAACCCTTGAGTGAAATATCCTTGGGATATGTGGGGACTGGCATTCCCAGAGCTTGGTCAGAAAACTCAAACATTTCAAAGGAGTATGAATTTCCTTTACCAGGTTACTTATCCAACTGAGGTTTCTTCAACAAGGTGTCGGACCAATCCCGTCCCCGAGACGTACAAGGTACAACAATTTTTTTTGTTGTTGTTTTTTTTTAAATTTTTATTTATTAGAAGTACATTACATTACAACCACATACATTAATACTCGTCATTTATATCTTCTTACAATTAATGTACTCCCTTTATTTTTTTTTTTACACTAGAGAAAGAAAAGATTGAAAGAGAGAAGAAAGTGAAGGAAAAAGTGCAAGTGTAGAAAAGTGTAGAAAATGTAACAACAAAAAAGGACGAAGACCCTATAAGAGCGAAATTAAAAACAAAAAGAAAAAGAGTTAAGAAATAGGCCCTAAGAAAAGAAAAGAGAAAGAGAAAAAAAGAGAAACAAATGTTTTTTTTTTGAGCATCACGTAAATAGGACATACCAACTCTTCAACTATCATCCCCCCTTACCCGACCTCAATTTTTTATTTTTTTTAAAGTACTTTTGCACCCTATGTTTGTAATAATTCTATAAATGCAGACCACGTCAGGTGGAAGTGATCTGGTTTACCTGCTAGGAGGAGTCTTATCTCTTCAAGGTGTAATGTTTCAAACATATTTGAAATCCACATATTTATAGTTGGTATTGGAGCCTTCTTCCAAAATTTTAGAATTAGCTTTTTTCCAGTTATTAACCCATAATCCATTAATTTCTTTTGAAACACATTTAGTTCTGGATCATCTTCCGTTATTCCGAAGATAATCCATTCTGCTTTGGGTATCAGTCTTGTTTTAAATAACTTTGTAAAGATTTCAAAAATTTCATTCCAAAATTTTTGAATTTTTGTACAGAAGACAAATGAGTGCGCTATAGTTGCTTCTTGGGATTGACATTTATCACAAATAGATGATACGTTTGGGAAAATTTTATGAATTTTAGTTTTCGAATAATATAATCTATGTAAAATTTTAAATTGTATTAAAGTGTGTCTTACATTAATCGAGCATTTATGCACTTTTAATAAGTATTCATTCCAACTTTCCTTTGAAATTTTAATAGCTAACTCTTGTTCCCAGTCTCTTCTGATACCCTCCGTAGATGGTATTTGTGCATTTAAGATAATATTGTACAAATATGATATTAAGTTTGCTGATTCCGCTTTTATCTGCATTGCCTCGTCCAGTACATCTGCTGGGTTATTATGATGATCTTTTATATATTTTTTCAAATAGTCGCATATTTGAAAGTATTTAAAATATTGATTAGTTCCGAGTTTATATTTTATTTGTAATTGTTGAAATGAAAGTAATTTTCCAGTTTCATACAAGTCACCAAGCGTTTTAATTCCTAGTCTATCCCATTGTGTATAAGCTTTATCTATAATAGAAGGACTAAACGAAGGGTTATTGAATATAGGTAATAAAAGTGATAAGTTTCTTAATTTTAAATTTTGTTTTATTTGTTTCCAAATACGGATTGTACTATGAATAATTGGGTTCTTATTATAGTTTATGTTATTCAATTTCATTGGAGAGAGGAGGATCGCTCCAATGTTTCTAGAGGAGCAATCCTCTTTCTCCATTACAATCCAGTCTACTTGCTGGGCGGAGTTATCCATCAGTTGAATCATGTTTTTAATATTTACTGACCAATAATAATACATAAAATTAGGTAGTGCTAGACCCCCCAATACTTTAGATTTATTCAGATGGGTTTTTTGTATTCTATGTGATTTATAGTCCCATATAAAATTAGTGATATCTGAGTCGAGTTTTTTAAAAAACTTCTTAGGTAAGTATATAGGAATTGATTGAAATAGGTATAAAATTTGTGGTAAAAAGATCATTTTTATTGCGTTTATTCGGCCTATTAAAGACATCGGAAGCGTTTTCCAGAATTTAATTAATGTATTCAGTTTATTAAGTAGGGGGTCAAAATTTGCCCTGAGCATACCTTGATATGCTCTGGTAATTTCGATTCCCAAATATTTAAATTTTTCTGTAGCTATTTTAAAAGGGAATTTTAAAAGATGTGTTGAATCTTTCGGTTTTATTGACATAATTTCACTTTTATTCCAATTTATTCTATATCCAGAAAAAGATCCGAAGTCTTCAATTAAATTTAATATATTTGGTATAGTGATTTGAGGTTTTGTAATATACAATAATATATCATCCGCGTATAAAGATATTTTATTATATGAGTCTTTAGTATTATATCCATAAATATCAGGGTGTATTCTAATTTTTTCTGCTAGCGGTTCAATAATGAGAGCAAACAGCTGTGGTGATAATGAGCATCCTTGTCTATTTCCCCTTGATAGTTGAAATTTCGAGGATAATATGTTATTAGTAAGTATTCTAGCTGTAGGTTTGTTATATAGTAACTTAATCCATAAAATAAAATTCTCTCCCAGTTGAAATTTTTGTAATACTTTATCCATATAATTCCATTCTACTTGATCAAATACTTTTTCAGCATCCAGCGAAATAATTGATAATTCTTGATCTTCAGATTTGTGTGAGTGCATTATGTTGAGTAGACGTCTCATATTATTAGAAGAGTATCTCTTAGGGATAAACCCTGTCTGATCTGGGTTTATTAATTTACTAATGTATTTACTTAATCTTCTGGCTAATGTTTTCGCTAATATTTTTTGATCTGTGTTTAACAATGCTATAGCTCTATATGAGCCAGGTTCTTCTAAATCCTTATTTTTCTTAGGTATTAATGTAATCGTTGATTCCGCTAATGTATCAGGTAGTATTCGTTTTTTTAAAGCGTATTGGTACATTTTTTGTAATCTTGGTATTATTTTATCATAAAAGCTTTTATAAAATTCATTAGTAAATCCATCAGGGCCTGGTGTTTTTCCATTTTTTAGTGAGTTTATTGTATCTTCTAATTCCTTAATTGAGATTTGTGCACCCAGTTCCTCTTGTTCCTTCAGCTCTAACTTTGGAAGATTACAGGTATCCAAGAACTTTGTGATATTATTGGAATCAATTATCGTTTTAGATGTATACAAATTCTCGTAAAATTGCGCAAATCTTTTATTAATATCCTTCGGTGTTGTTAATAATTCCCCTTTATCTGATTTGATCTTTGGTATAGTATGTTCCTTTTCTCGTTTTTTTAGCTGGCGAGCCAAAAGTTTATGCGGTTTATCCCCAAATTCAAAGTGCTCTTGTTTTGTAATTTGAAAAAGTCTTATAAGTTTGGCAGATAATAATTTATTTAATTTAAATTTTAAAATTATTATTTTATTATGTTTATCTATTGATGGATCTTTAGCATTATCTATATCCATTTGTCTAATAAGTTCTTCTAACTGTCTTTGTTCATTCTTATTCTTTTTATTTTGAAAAGCTTGATATGAAATTATAATACCCCTAATGTATGCTTTAAAAGATTCCCAAAGTAAAGTAGGCGATATATCTGAAGTATCATTTGTTTGAAAAAAGACCTCCATTTGTTCTTTTAAATATATACTCGCTTGTGGATCTTTTAAAATTTGAGAGTTAAATCTCCAGAATGAATTATTCTTAGACAATCCTTCCAGTTTTAAAAAGAAAGTTAGTGGAGAATGGTCTGAAATTGAATTTGTATGGTATATTGCATTAGATGTTTGGGGGATTAATTTTGTATCCAGCAGAAAGTAGTCTATACGTGAGTATGTCTTATGTACCATTGAGTAAAACGAATATTCCCTGCCAGTTGGATTCACAATTCTCCAAACATCTGCTATATTAGTGTTATTTATGTAGGTATTGAGGAGTTCCCCAGTTTTCGATTTCATATTCCCTCTCTGTTTTTGACTTGATTTATCTAAGTACGGATCTAAAACACAGTTAAAGTCTCCGCCTATTATAACATTTTGATAGTTTGACTCTGCAATTATATTGAAGATTTTATTGAAAAAGTGGGGGTTATCAAAGTTAGGGGCATATATATTTACCAAAGTAAGTGGAGTGTCATGGATTTCTCCATTAACTATTAGGTATCTCCCTTCTATATCTGTTATAATATTCTTTGCTTTAAATGGTATACCTTTTCTTATGATAATTGACGTGCCTCTAGATTTTGAAGTGAATGAAGAGTGGTATGTTTGACCTATCCATTTCGCCCTCAGCCTAACTTGGTCCTGAGGTTTTAGGTGTGTTTCTTGTAGGAAGGTAATGTCAGAATTATACATTTTTAGCTGAGCTAATATCTTACCCCTTTTGATAGGTTCGTTAATACCTCTTATATTCCAACTACAAAATGAGATTCCTCCTAGGTTCTTTTGTGTGGTGTCATGCATTTTGAATAATTATAGTACCTTTGAATCTTGTGGTGCGTCCATATCCCAGGTCTTTAGGTATTGGGGGAGTTTTTGAATTATTAACTTTTGTTGGTATGTCCATATTATTCTTATCACTAAACACAAAACACAAACAAGTGATTTTATGTGATAAAAAAAAAACTAAAAAAGTGAGGCTACAGTGTCTATAGTCGGCACTGTAGCGAGTGACCCACCTGTAGGTGGGAAAAAACCTTATTTTGACTTCCATTGCGTTGTTGCTCAACTCGCTCCGCTCTCTTAGTTAATCATAACATATTAAAATATTAAAACGAGGCCTCACATTCAGATATATAATACAATTTTACCCTGATATTTCCTTATAACATATATATATATCAGAGTTTAATTATTAAACCAATATTTTTGATTTCAATAAGAATCAGCTGTTGGTTGAAGGGGTTAACGAGACGTGCTCCTGGACATAAGCCAGGAGCTCGTTTCTCATCCCCTCCTCCCGCTTATAGACAAGGTTACAATTTATTAAAAATTCATATTAGTATGTTAGTTCATTATTTTTTTTTGTTTTTTTTTGTTAGTATTCTAATCTAACCTGCATAACTTTTAAAGTTGTTAATAGGATAAGTTCTTACAATTGGTTATAACATTTTAATCAATAAGCAATTATTTTCTAATTCATATCCAGCTATAAAGTTGTTTACACGTTTTGAACAGAAAATGTCCTTGCTTCAACATTCCAGAGATAACAATGTAACTATCCCCAGACAAAACATAGCTGAGAATTATTCGGATCTGCCAAAGCTCCCTTTTATTTCTGTTTTTCAACAATCGTTTGGGCATATTTGAAAGCGTCTTCAGGCTTAACAAATTACTTTTCAAGACCATTAAAAGAAATACGCATTTTCGCGGGATAAAAAACCCCAAATCTGACCCCTTCTCTCCCTCTTAAAAGATCTTTAACCTTATCAAATTTGTTTCTTTTTTGCACAATTTCATGTGGGTAGTCCCTGAATATCTTAATAGTGTCCTTGTCCAGCCGTAATTGTACACCATATTTGATTTTAGTCATAACGTATTCCAGTTCTGCAGTATCTCGAAATTTCACTATAATATGTCGTGGATAAGCTTTTCCCGCATCAAATCTTTTTCCAAATCTTGGGACACGATGAGCCACTTCGATTTTCGGTTCCTTGGGAAGATTCAACAGTTGTTTCAACAAGCCCATGGCAAATTCACGTACCTGTTCCCCTTCTGCCCCCTCTGAAACACCAAGAATTCTCAAATTCTGGCGTCTAGAACGAGCTTCCAGGTCCAGGCATTTGAATGAGACTTTCTCTAATTGAGTCCCCATTTGTAGTGATGCTTGTTCGTTTTCTCGCCTCATTTGCTCATGTTCTTGCCTCAATTTCGCCATGTCTTCAACCAGTCGAGCCGTATTTTTCTCCAATTCCGTAATTGTGTGCATACTTGCAACTACTGTTTCAAGTACAGCCGTGAACTTATCCGTAGTAATTACATCCATCTTATCCATTTTCTCTGATAGTCCATCTTTCACCTCATCAATTCGTTTATTCATAATGTCCAGTAAATCCGTCATATTCTTCTGGTTACCAGCATTTAAATCCTTCATCATCTTCTCCATTCCTTCCATCATTTTTGCCGAATTTTCCTTCATTTCCTTCTTATCTTCCACCCTATTATCCGAGATCTCATCTTTCAAATTTTTCATTGATTTCTTCAAGTCATCAAAGTCTTTCTTAGATCTTGTATCCATTTCTGCAGCCACTTCAGAGACTTCAGAGGTAACTTCTGTTTCGAACTTTTTCGACAGCTTATTCACAGCTCTCTGAGGGCTCACAGCTGGAGTCAATTTACTCATTTAAAGGGCTTCAAACCACCGTTTAAAACATCGCGTTTAACGATGACGTCATCAGCGCGGTAACCAGAAGCTCCGGTAAGGTTTTTAAAAACAATCCCGATTTTCGGACCCGTTTTACACGATAAATCGTGAAGTTTTTCGGGAGAGGAGCTGGGTGCACGTCTGTTAGTCTAACATGACACCACCGGTACAACAATTTAACAATTTCAAAATGCAAAAGGTATAACAATTCTTGCAGCAAATGTCGTTTTTTAAAGTGCTTCATACCTATTTATCATTTCAGCTTCATGTGCGTTCGGCGTCAGATTGTTTTTCGGCTTAACATTTGACGGGGAACGAACATGACGTCGAAATGCCTCTATGGCAATCGCAACAGGTTGGAGTGACTGCCACCATTTTACAAACGCAAGCTTAAGCTCCCTCCACCCTCCCGTATCCCGCCCGGCCAATGATGTGATGGACACGGGGGTCTGGACCAATCGCCGACTTTTGTCGATGACTGACAAGGTGCTGTACCAATCCCGTCTCCCAAGACGTCATGTCCGTTTGGCGGCTTTTCGATGTCATGTCTGTTCTGCGTCTTGTCTTTGCAGCGCGGTGTCCGTTCGAGTTTGTATCCTTTCGGCGTGATGCACCTTCGGCTTTGTTTCCTTTCGGCGTGATGTACTTTCAGTATCTTGGCTTTACGGCGTGATGTACTTTCGGTATCGTGGCTTTTCGGCGTTATGTACTTTCGGTGTCGTGGCTTTTTGGCGTGATGTTCTTACGGTATCTTGGCTTTTCGGCGTGATGTTCTTTCGGTATCTTGGCTTTTCGGCTTGATGTACTTTCGGTATCTTGGCTTCCACTTCTTGGCTTCTCGTCGTTCAATGTCCCGTTAGGGTACCGTGTGTGAGGAGTTTGTACATTCTCCCTGTAACCCTGTGGGTTTCCTCCAGGTGCTCTAGTTTCCTCCCACATCCCAAAGACGTGCAGGTTTGTAGGTTAATTGGTCTCTGAAAATTGACCCTAGTTTTTAGGGAGTGGTTGAGAAAGTGGGACAACATGGAACTAGTGTGAACGGGTAATGGATGCTCGGCATGGGCTTGGTGGACTGAAGGGCCTGTTTCTATGTTGTATCTCCAAACCATGTTGGCATCTGCGAGAGATGATGATGTGGCTTTGACATTGTCCTGCTTAGAGAGGGGAATGTGCGGTTCATCTGAGGTTGCATTTCCTGCTGTGGATGACTGGGCCCACACTTGACAGGCAGACCCTCCCACGGCTTCCACAGGTGTAGTTCTCTCCTGCCATTGGATTGGGAAGTTTGTTGCTGTTGACTATTTTGTGGCATTGGCACCTGACCTCCAGGGTCTTGAACCATATGCTGTTGTGGTAGTTCATATCCACCTTAGGTCCTTCTCCATCTCCCCCAGTCCTCAGCAGCCATTTCCCAGTCATAAGGTCATGTGATGGTAGAATGAAGCCATTCAGCCCATCGTCTACTCTGCCATTCAATCATGGCTGATCTATCTTCCCTTCTTAACCCTATTCTCCTGCTTTCTCCCCATAATCTCTGGCACCCATACTAATCAAGAATCTATCTATCTTTGCCTTAAAAATATCCACTGACATGGTCTCCACAGCCTTCTGTGGCAAAGAATTCCACAGATTCACCACCCTCTGACTAGAGACATTTCTCCTCATCTAATTAAAAGAACGTCCTGTGACGCCACCTGGTGGTCAGACCACTTACTGTCGAACCCTCGTCAGCAGAATGGGGGCTGTCACGTAACAGGCTTTGAGAGGCACGTGACGTCATGAGTTAAGTGGAGTGTCCTGCTATATCAGCAATCTTACCTCGAGATCAGCAGTCGTCAGGGAGCAGAGCTCGAGTGAAGAACCTCGCTCTACAGCAGCAACAACGTCTTTTATGTTACAGAACCAAACTTGCATGTATACCAACCATGTAATGTCTGAATAAAGCAACAGTTTGTTCACTACGTTTGGTACTGAGGCTATGACCTCTAGTCCTAGACTCTCCCACAAGTGGAAACATCCTCTCCACATCCACTCTATCCAACCCTTTCACTATTCTATATATTTCTGAGGTTCCCCCTCATTCTTCTAAACTCCGACGAGTACAGGCCCAGTTCCGACAAACACTCATCATAGTTTAACTTATTAATTCCTGGAGTAGTCAGTGCCATTGTCAACATTTTTCATATCTCTTTAAATCATATCCCTGTAGCGAAGTTTTGAACTTCCTCTTGGCCTCCTGTCAGCAAATCTGTGAAGTCTTTGCAGGATCGTTGCAGGATCATGGCACAGGGCTTTCCTGTGACACTCAGAAGTTAGATGGTTGAATTCAATGGTTTAATGGTTCTTTATTGTCACGCACAGTGAAATTCTTTTACACAACCACAAATGCACAGTTGCCATATTTTGGCACAGTTTACAAAGAAATAAAAGTCCAAAGTCCGATCCACATGTTGGAAGCACAGAGCACCCTGATCCAGATAAGCCCAGATAAGCCCCAGGTTGCTGCAGACCCATGATCCGACATCCCTCTCCTCTGCTGAACACCTCCGTGTCCCGCAGGTGCACCTCCTGCAGCCAACCTTGAAGGCGTTGGATGCAATCCCTGACCCTCCGCTACCGGCCCACTCCTTGCGGCTTCCTCCTCGACTCTCTGGTCTTTAGGGCTTCCGAACATCCCTTGCAGACGGCGGTCCGCGGGCCCCTTGCTTAGCAGTAGCGAACCAGTCCTGCCGCCGCTCGTTGCAGTTGGGTCTTCGTTCTCGCTGGTCGCCGGGTCTTTGTATTCGTCGGCCACCGGGTCCGTCCTCGTTCTCGGCGGCAGTGAGATGCCCCTGCAGTTGTTGCAATCACCGCAGTCTCCCTTGTTCTTATACAGTGTGACGATGTTGTTGTTACACATGTCTTGATGGACTCTATCCTCTCTCCAACAAAGCAGGAGAAGGTTGTGCAGTTGCAGCAAGAGTTGACGAACTCCATACTTAACTCCAGCAGATATGCCATCCTGTCCAAGAGCCTTCCTAGCTGCCAGGCAATTGATGGCTTTATCCAATTCATGCAAGAGTGGTTCATCATCGAGTTCATTCATTACTGGCACCTGAGGGAGAGCATCAAGAGCTGTGGTGGAGATGTCAACTTCGTATGAATATAGCTGAGAAGACTGTTCAAAACAACGATCCATCTACCTTCTTTTGTCAGTGACTATGTTGCCGTCCGCAGATTTCAAAGGAGCAAACTTGGAGATGGTTGGAGTCATTGTTCGATTTATACAATTGTACAAAATTTCCGCGATTGTTTGCAGCTTGTACTTCTTCACAATTCATTCCAGTACCTTGTTGCACAATGCCTTGCTGCTCTCTGTGTGGCTGCTTTTGCAAGCTTTTCATCTAAGTATGCCTCAAACCAGTCATATTCTTGGGCATTTATTTTTTGAAGGCAGGTGAGGCTACGCGAGACCCTTCTTCTGACATCATAGATGACCATTTTCAGAGGGGAGAAGAAGGAGTGACCAGGATGAGACTCTTCCTTGGTTTGCGTGATTATCTGGGCACGTCCACAATTTTCTGCAATTTCTTGTGGTCTTTGTTGGAGATGGTCCCAACGCATGCTGTGATGAATCCCAATAAAATGTTTTCGACAGTTCATCTGTAGAGGTTAGTGAGAGTTGTTGTGGGCGTGCCAAAGTACCTAACCTTCATAAGGAAGAAGCGTCGGTATACTTTCGTGGCCATTACTTCAATATGGCAGATCCAGGACAAATTACTGGTGATATTTATTCCTAAGAACTTGAAGCTTTAAACCATCACTACTTCGGCACCATGAATGTATACTGGGGTATGTGTGTTGCTTCGCTCCTTGAAGTTGGTCACAATCTCCTTTGTCCTGCTGAAGGCAAGGATGCATAAGGACTAAAGAAGGGGGCTGAGAACGCATCCTTGCAGGGCACAGTACTATCTAAAATACTGCTATCGTATCTGCCTCCTCCACTACCCCTAGCAGCACATGCCAGCCGCACTCCACCCTCTGTGCAGAAACCTGTCCCACACCTCCTTTGAACTTTTCCCTCTCACCTTAAACCTACACCCTCTGGTCTTTGATATTTCCACCCTGGGAAAAAGGTTCCCACTGTCTATCATATCGATAATCTTAACCTCTATTTTATTTTATATACTTCTTTCAGGTCTCCCCCAAGCTCTGGCATTGCATAGAAATCAATCCAAGTCTGTCCAACCACTCCCTGTAACTAATATCCCCTAAACCGGGCATCATTCTGGTAAACCTTCTCTGCACCTGTTAAAACGTCCACATCCTTCCTGTATTGGACGTTCGGAACTGCGTGCAATGCCCCAAATGCAGCCTACCTAAAGTCATACAGCATGGAAACAGGCCGTATGGTTCATCTACACGTCCCAACTGCCTGTGTTTGGCCCATACCTTCTAAACCTATTCTATCCATGTCCCTGTCCAAATGTTTTTGAAATGTTATGATAGTACCTCCTCTGGTCAGGTCATTCCATATACCTACTACCCTTTGTGTAACAAAATTGCCCCTCAGGTTCCTATTAAATCTTTCCCACCTCACCTTAAATCAATGTCCTCTGGTTCTTGATTCACTTACTCGGGGTAAAAGACTGTGCATTTATCCGATCTATTCCTCTCATTGTCTTATACACCTCTATAAGATCACCCCTCATCCTCCTGCACTAGAAGGAATAAAGTCCTAGTCTGCCCAACCTTTCTCTATAGCTCAAGATCTCAAGCCCTGGTAGCATCCATGTAAACCTTCTCTGCACTCTTTCCAGCTTAACAACATCCTTCCTTCGGCAGGGTACCAAAACTGAATACAATACTCAAAATTTGGCCTCACCAACATCTTGTACAACTGTAACATTACATCCCAACTTCAATACCCTAACTGATGAAGGCTAATATGCTGAGGGCCTTCTTGACCACCCTATCTACCTGAGATGCCTCTTTCAAGGAACTATGTACTTGCAATCCTAGATCCCTCTGCACTACAATGTTCCCCATAGCCCCACTCTTCACTGTGTCGGTCCTTACCCTGGTTAGACTTCCCAAAATTTAACACCTCTGACTTTTCTATATTAAATTCTATCAGCCATTCTTCAGCCCACCTGCCCAACTGAGCAAGATACTGCTGCAATTTTTGACAATTCCCTAACATTCTATATTAATTTTACTTTTCCTACTTATGTAGTTCGGGATGAAGTGCACAATGACCTCTGGCTATTCATCCTCCCTCTTGAGAATGTTCTACTGCTGTACCAATGCATCCTGGACCCTGGCATCAAGGAGGCAACATGCCATCCTGGAGTCTAATTTACAGCCACAGAATCTCCTGTCTATCCCCCTAAGTATGGAGTCTCGCATCACTGTAGCCATGTCTGCCTTCCCCCTAGCCCATCTTATACACTAAAGAGATTCTAGCTAAAATTACTGAAGTTGAAATCCCCTTAAACTCTATAGCACTATTATGCATAGACCTATCTGCTATACGTCTACATATCTTCTCCTCTATTCCCTGTTCACTTTCAGGAGCCTGTAGTAACCCCCCAAAAAAGTAAACACTACCTTTTTATTCCCAAGCTTTGCCCAAGTGACCTTGTTTAAATATCCTTCTAGGATATCCTCTCTTCTACTATTGTAGTCGATGCCTTAATCAATATTGCAGTGCTACCCTTGCTTTTACATCCATATATTGTCTGCCGACTGCACTGACTTGGTTTTCCTTCTATATTTGAGGGCATCATCTGCATCTAACCTGGGCCCATTCCTCTGACGAATTAGTTAATTGTCCTCATAATCTTTTGTGCTCCTTGGATATCAATCCTCGATTCAGCCTCTTTATATAACTAATGTTCGACAACCTTGGAAATGTTTTCATAAATATCTTCTGCATCCTTTCTATTCACATTTTTGCTAAATATGTTGACCAGAACTCGACACTGTACAAGTAGTTCTGCTCTGAAGTAACAGTCGGGCACTTAAGAAACGTTGCAATTTAGAAAATGGTGTTGTAATGACGACTGCACCAGTGGGGGAAATGGGGAATAAGGGCGAGAAAGTTTCAGATTTGCAATAAGTTATTTTTCCTGTGGGATTTTCAAAAACAAATGATGTTTTAATAGCAATAAATTTATTTTTAATATTGCAAGCCAAAAAATACGACAGGCAATTGTTTTAAGAGTATTATTGCACAGATGCAGGCAAATTGGACTAGCCACATATGTTAACTTGGACGGCATGGATAAAATGCCCTTCGACCATGTTTCCCTGCTGAACAGCTCCATGACTAAGTGTCAGTAGAAGCAATTACTTATCAGTTTTAATGGCCCTTCCCATTTAAAGTTACCTTTGTGTTATTAAGAGATAACAGTGTCTGATTACTGCATGGAGGCCCTCAACGTTTTATCCCAAGATATCTATTTGTTCTGCTTGTCAACCCCCAAAACAACAGTGATTCTCCAGTTCCCAATCAAAATCACAGTATAACCGATTTAGCCCGTGTAATGCAAATACATTTCCCTAATTCATAGTTATATCTAATTTGTCTTATGGAAACGTTCATTATAGCAGAACTGCCAATAGTGAAGTTGTGGCTAATTTAGTATTTTACTAAGCTTCCACTGGACTTTTTTTCTGATACATTATGCCTTTCTTGTTGGCGACAATTGCAGGGCACTGGTAAAGCACAAAGATAACAACAGGCTTGCACTCAGCTAAACAGGAAAATACTATAACAAAGGAAACAGGAAAACATTATTGAAAGTCTATCCTGTGCAGACAAGCCAGACATCCCTTCGGAGTGTAATAATTGGGAGCCAAGAAACACTTTGGTAGTCTTCAACACTTTGGTAGAAACAATATTATTAAGATGTGGATGCATGTGAATGCAAATAATGCTGCATTTTCAATTTGCACATGACAGCGCTCAGCTCAGATCATTTAGTCATCCGGAAAAGTGCATTCAGTAAGGTTTTCTGTAAGTTATCCAACTCGTTGCGCTGATGGTCTGCATCTGCCTTTAAAATTGTTACAGGAATTCCTCAGGACTGCAGCTTCCTTCACCACCCTTCCTCAGAATTGAATTCTACATATTTTAGAAGGTTCAACCTTGCTATTCTTCTTGCAAAAGTAATTGCACAGGAAGAAACATTGGGGGGTTTTCCCCACACGTCATGGAATCATGAAATAGTCAAGTCATACACAGGGTGGCACGGTCATGTAGCGGTAGAGCTGCTACCTTACTGCGCCAGAGATCCGGGTTCGATCCTGACTACGAGTGCCGTCTGTACAAAGATTGTACGTTCCCCCAGTGACTGCATGGGTTTTCTCTGGTTTCCTCCCACACTCCAACAGGTTTGTAGGTGAATTGTCTTTGGTAAAATTATAAATTGTCCCTCGTGTATAGGATAGTGTTAGCGTACGGGGTGATCGCTGGTCGGCGCGTACTTGGTGGGCCGAAGAGCCTGTTTCCACACTATCTCTAAAGTCTAAAGGTTATTCAGCTCATTGTCTCTGATCCAGCTCTTTATCACAGCAACTCACGAGTTCTATATTCTGGATCTTTTTCAATGATTACCATATTTTTCAAGATAATTATTCAATCCAAATCTGCAGGCATTAAATACAGATTCCAACTGCGTACTATTATTCCTCTTCCCCATTACTTCTGTAAACTTAAATCCTTGAACTCGCCACCAAGGGTTGGTTGTTAGGTTTGCTGACAACACCAAAATTGGTGGAGTTGTTGACAAGGAGGAAGGTTGTCAAAGTATACTGCGAGATGTAGATCAGGTACAAAAATGGGCGGAGAAAAGGCAATGGACTTTATACTGAGGAAGTGTGAGGTGTTCAACTTTGGGAGGTTGAATGTTATTAATGGAAAGACCCTGAACAACATTAATATACCAGAGGGAATTTTGGGATCCAAGTTCACAGCTCGCCGAAAGCAGCAACACAAGTTGATAGAGTGGTAACGAAAGCGAGAGGTGTGCTTGGCTTTATAGGCCGGGGCATTAAGAGTTAGGATGTAATTTTGCAGCTTTACAGGACTTCAGTCGGGCCACATTTGGAGGATTGTGTGCAGTCCTGGACAAACCATTACAAGATAAACGTGGAGGCTTTACAAGGGGTACAGAAGAGTTTTACCAGAATGCTACCTGGACTAAAAGATGTTAGCTCTAAGGAAAGGTTGGAGAACTTGGGACTGTTTTGTCTGAAGTGTCAGAGGCTGAGCGGAGACCCGACAGAAGTTCTATAAAATTATGAGAAGCATAAATAGTGTAGACATCAGAAACTATCTCCCAAGGTGGAAATATCAAAGACTAGAGGGGTTTGTGAGAGTGGAAAGGAGACGTACAGGCGTTTTTTTTGCACAAACACTGGTAGGAGCTTGGAATGTACTGCCGGGGTGGTGACAGAGTCAGACAGAAAGGTGGCATATAAGAGGCTTTTGGATAGGCAGGCAATGGAGGAATATGGTCATGTGCAGGCAGAATATATTTGTTTAATTTGTTAAATTCATCGATGACATCACTGTTGTTGGACAAATTACGTATAATGACGAGTCTGAGTAAAGGGGGGGGGGGGGGGGGGAGATCGATCGATCGACTGACCGAATGGAAAAATAACCTTGCTCCCAATGTCAGTAAAACCAAGTACTGATTGTTGCATCTAATCCAGCTAATCAAGATCCTGCTGTAATTTTTGCTAACCAACTTTACTATCTACAATACCACCATATATACAACTACTTTGGTATCATCTGCAAACGTAAAAATCATGCCCTGTGCATTTTCATCCAAATCGCTGAAATTAGCCACAGACCGCAAAGGGTCTAACATCGATCCCTGAGGCACACCACTAGTCACAGGCCTCCAGTCCGAGAAGCAACCTTCCATCATCCCTCTGCTTCTTTCCATTAGGCCAATTCTCTATCCAGAAGGCTAGCTGCCTCTGAATCCAATGCAGTCTAACTTCCAGAGCGCATAACCACATGAAACCATGTGTATAAGATCATGATGTGCCTGCATAAAATGATTGCTGAGTAGAGGATTCTAAAACTAGAGTGGCTGCTCCACAACACCAGACACCTGGCTTCGATCTTGACTTCAGGTGCTGCCGGTGTGGAGTTTGCATGTTCCCCCTGTGACCATGAGGGATTTCCCCGCATGCACCAGTTTCCTCCCACATCCCAAAGATGTGTGGGTTTGTAGGTTAATTGGCCACTATGTTGCCACAAGTGTGCGGGAGGTAAATGGAAAGGTGGGATAACATGGAACTGGCGTTGGCACCTGATTGATTGTCGGTATGGACTTGTTGGGCTGAAGGGCTTGTTTCCATATTGTATCTGTAAACTAAACTAAACTACGGGCTTAAGGGTCGAGGGGAGAGATTTAAGAAGGACCACAGGAGCAACTCTTTCATTCAGTGTAGTGCCTATCTGGAATGAGTTGCCAGAGAAAACTACAGAAGTGGATACAGCTATGAATTTCAAAAGATATTTTAACAGATATATGGACAACAAGTATTTAGGGAATTATGGGCCAAATGCAGACAAATGCGACCAGCAATATGCCAACTTGTTCGGCGTAAACATCGTGAGCCACAGGGCCTGTTTCAGTGCTGTATATCTCTACCTTCAATAAGCTTCAATAAAGTCATTGCATACAGCATCCACTGCTTTATCCTCATCAATCATCATATGTTTTTTTTTAAAATCACCCACCTGTAACAGATGCTCATTCGTTGCTTTCATCTTCATGTATTTCGCTTGTTTATCTTCTGTCATATTTTTGATGATGGTGTCTGCTGCCTGTTTCTCTTGGTCAATTTCTGTATCAATAACTCTAATCAAGTCTTCTTTCCTTTACATTAAAAAAGTATGCAAACTGTTATTCTGTGAGAATATATTCAAGCAACAGCCTTAAAAGTAATTTCTCATTATCAACAGGCGATGTAGCATCTGCAGTTTGGAACAGATAAAATTTCAAATTTCAAATCCATAATCCTTCCAAAGGATTTCCTCAGAAACTGCACGTAGTTATATGGTTTGAAAATGTGGCAGCTTATGGTGATAATGGTATTCATAGAAAGGATTTGGTTCATTAGGTCATTCAATTATGAATCAAGCCTGCTAGTTGGTCGGCAATTTGTACGTAATTATCCAACTCACAGCTTTGTCCTGCAGAAATAAGCTTTTGGCAGATGGTAATTGGTTTGGTAATAAGTTCTTTCCTTCAACATTTAAAGAGATTGGCCTAGATTTCAGCATGGCCCAAATGAAAAGGTGGTATCGTAGATAGTGAAGATGGTTAGTTTAGTTTAGTTCAGTTTATTGTTGTCACAGATAGAGTGATAAACTTTTGTTGCGTGCTATCCAGTCAGCAATAAGACTATACATGATTACAACAAGCTGTCCACAGTGCAAGATTTAGTGCAAGATAAAGTTTTATGAATACTATGGGTCGAAGGGTTTGTTTTCAAGCTGTATGAAAAGGTTATCCTTGTTTGTCTTTCTCAACCTGTTCTTGTCAATGTTCATTAAAAGCTCTTCATCGTCACCATCCATTGTTTCACTCTTACATGTCCGTTCATAACCAAGGAATCACCACTGGAGGCTTCTTATTCTGCTTCTACAAATGCCATCTTTGGCCTTTTGTTTTTCATCCACTTAGGCCTCATATAAAAAACTACAAGAATGCCAACAACAGTTCTGCCTCACTTCCCCTTCTATCTCACACAAAGAGTGGTTTGTATCCAGAATGAGCTGCTCCACCCTCTCTGGCATAAATATTTCCTCTCAAATACCCCTTAAACCTCCCTCTCACCTTCTGGTCAGTAAAACTAGTTGAGGAAGAAAGATTTTCCATGTGTCGACTAAAGATTGAAGCAGATTTCTTTAATAATGAACTGACAGAAAGAAGATTTTACAACAGAATATTCTTTCTGTGTGGTGAAATAAAGGAGTACTTAATGCCTCTCCAACCCACAACTAAAACTTTATTTTAGACAATATGAGCAGATGCAAGTTGTCAAGCTTGAAAGGGTTCGGAAAAGATTTACGAGGATGTTGCCAGGACTAGAGGGTGTGAGCTATAGGGAGAGGTTGAGTAGGCTGGGTCTCTATTCCACGGAGCGCTTGAATATATTCCAGGGCTCCCGCAATTACAGCTGCGTCCGCTGGACTGGAGGGCAGCAGCTTCGACCACTCCAGGCCGCGGAGTTTGAACCGGCCCGTCGCGGACGGAGCACGGATTCAGCCGCGGGACTGACTTGCCATCACCCGGCGGCGTCACAACGTCAGAGGCCTGGATCGCCTCGGCGCAGAGGGAGAACAAGGAGGGAAGAGACAGAGACTTTAGGACTTTTGCCTCCATCACAGTGAGGAGGTGCCTGGTGAACTCACTGTGGTGGATGTTAATTTGTGTTTATTGTGTTTTGTTATTTATTATATGTATGACTGCAGGCAACGAAATTTCGTTCAGACCGAAAGGTCTGAATGACAAATAAAGGAATCTAAGTCTAAGTCTAAGGATGAGGGGAAATCTTATAGAGGTATACAAAATCATGAGAGGAATAGATCGGGTAGATGCACAGTCTTTTGCCCAGAGTAGGGGAATCAAGGACCAGAGGACATAGGTTCAAGGTGAAGGGGAAAAGATTTAAAAGGAATCCGAGGGGTAACTTTTTCACACAATGGTTGGTGGGTGTATGGAACAAGCTGCCAGAGGAGGTCATTGAGGCTGGGACTGTCCCTCGTTTAAGAAACAATTGGACAGGACATGGATAGGACAAGTTTGGAGGGATATGGACCAAGCGCAGGCAAGTGGGACAAGTGCAGCTGGGAGTTAGGCCGAAGGGCCTGTTTCCACTCTGTATCACTCTATGACTCTACGATTGACAACAGGAAACAGATGTGACAACCTGGATTTCAGTATATGAAAAAAATGTGAACATTTCCTCCAGATGCTCCGGTTTCCTCCATCATCCCGAAGACTGGCAGTAACTCTACCCCTGCGCCACCATGCCACCCCAGAGCAGTCAGGATTTCCAGCTTGGAAAAATCAAATATGAGAAGCCAAAGATTTAAAGTGAGAGGGACAACGTTTAAAGGATTGCGGGGAAAGTTATTTTTTACACAAAGGGTGGTGAGTACCTGGAATGCACTGCCAGGGTTGGTGGTTGAGGCAGATACGACAGTGGCATTTAAGCGGTTTTTGGATAAGTGTATGGATATGCAGGGCATGGAGGGATGCGGATTATGTGCCAACAGATAAAAATGAGTCTTGACATCATGTTTGGTTCGGAGATTGTGCTTTACAGTTCTATGTCAGTGTAAAGTTAAAGTCCCATCCCCTCATAACCCGTGAGCGTAGTCCCATTTCTCATTCCTTTTATATCACAATCATAATGTCACCTTTAATACAAACCTGAGGGGCAACTTTTTCACTCATTGGTAGTTGGTATATTGATCAAGATGATAAAGTAGTTGAAGCAGCAATCATAAAAGCATTTAAAAGACACTTGGGAAAAGGAGAAGTACAATGGGATCTAGGGGTCCTTGTTCATCAGTCAATGAAAGTAAACATGCAGGTAGAGCAGGCAGTGAAGAAAGCGAATGGCGTTGGCCTTCATAACAAGATGAGTTGAGTATAGGAGCAAATAGGTCCTTCTGCAGTTGTATAGGGCCCTAATGAGACCACACCTGGAGTAATGTGTGCAGTTTTGGTCACCAAATTTGAGGAAGGACATTCTTGCTATTGTGGGAGTGCAGCATACGTTTACAAGGTTAATTCCCGGGATGGCGGGACTGTCATATGCTGAGAGAATGGAGCTGCTGGGCTTGTATACTCTGGAATTTAGAAGGATGAGAGGGGATCTTATTGAAACATATAAGATTATTAAGGGCTTGGACACGCTAGAGGCAGGAAACATGTTCCCGATGTTGAGGGAGTCCAGAACCAGGGGCCACAGTATAAGAATACGGGGTAAGCCATTTAGAACGGAGATGAGGAAACACTTTTTCACATAGAGAGTTGTGAGTCTGTGGAATTCTCTGCCTCAGAGGGCGGTGGAGGCTGGTTCTCTGGATACTTTCAAGAGAGAGCTAGATAGGGCTCTAAAGATAGCAGAGTCAGGGGATATGGGGAGAAGGCAGGAACGGGTTACTGATTGGGATGATCGGCCACGATCACATTGAATGGTGGTGCTGGCTCGAAGGGCCGAATGGCCTACTCCTGCACCTATTGTCTATTGGACAGGTACGTAGATAGGAAAGGTTTAGAGGGATATGGGCCAAATGCAAGAAAATGGGACGCATGCACGAGCTGGGTCAAAGGGCCTGTTTCCAGAGATTGTCTCCGAATCTAATGGCTGTTCAAAACTGTACAAAATAATCCCCAAAAACCCAGTTTTGTTGAGGTTCCACTTCAATGTTATACCTTGCACTAAATGTTGGACCCTATGTCTGTGCACTGCGGACGGCTTTATTGTATTCATGTATAGTCTTTTATTTGACTGGATAGCACACGAACAAACAATATCACTGTATACGTGAAAATAATAAACTAAACTAAACTGAATTCTTCATGCCCTGATTCAAAATCAAATATTCCATAGGACGGCACAGTGACGCAGCAGTAGAGCTGCTGCCTCACGGTGCCAGAGACTCGAGTTTGATCCTGACTGTCAGAGCAGGGTTTGTATGTTCTCTCTGAGAATGCGTGGGTTTACTCCGGGTGCTCCGGTTTCCTCTCACATTCCAAAGGCGTAGTGTAATCAGTTTATGTAAATTGCCCCTAGTGTGCAGGATGCAAACGCGGGCTAACGTAGAACAAGTGTGCGGGTGATCAATGGTTGCCGTGAACTTGTTTGGCCGAAGGGCTTGTTTCCACGCTGAATCTCTAAACTTTAAACATATCTATTTGTTTTATACCCAGAGACACCAGCAAAACTGTATTCATTTGGGAAGTTCTAAACTTCCATAAAAATATGCAAGATTTTGAGTGAGGTGTACCAGATTCAATACAGTGATCATGGCATCTTCCAGGTTCAATTATAGGCAATGGCTGATAAATATGGCTTGTATCCACGGAAAAGATGGTGTTTAAGAAGACTTGTGACAGCAGACTGAAAGTAAACATATCTTCTCGTAATGAAATTCAGAAAATGTCTCTTTAACAATTCAAATAACTGGTGATGCTGGAAATCTAAACTAAGAACAAAAAATGCTGGAAATTCACAGGTCAGGACGCATTTGTCGGAAGAAATTCAACGTTTCAGATCTGAGACCATTCATCAGAACGGAAAAGGACACAAATTGAGCTTTCAAAACTGCAGAGAGGGTGACATTGCAGCCCTCTGGGTTCAATATTGAATTCTAACGATTTCTCAGTCTGCATCAGACTGTCTGTAGAGTTAGGGTAGGAAGGAACTGCAGATGCTGGTTTAAACCGAAGATGGGTATACCTCTGCCCTTCTCTCGAGAAATGCTGCCTGTCCCACTTACTCCAGCATTTTGTGGTCGGACTGGTCAGTCTGAAGAGGGGTTTCGGCCCGAAACGTTGCCAATGAGTCTGAAGAAGGGTTTCGGCCCGAAACGTTGCCTATTTCCTTCACTCCATAGATGCTGCTGCACCCGCTGAGTTTCTCCAGCACTTTTATCTACCAGCATTTTGTGTCTATCTTCTGACTGTAAAGTTAGTTTGGCTTGTTTTTGTTCTCTTTAGGAGTAATGGACAAGCATAGCCTCCAGCTCTGCAACATGATTTTGTCCATAAACCCATCCTCTATCCACCAGATAAAATTGTTTACAGCTTATCTCCATGGTCTCTCCAGGTTTACCCTTCAACACCCTCCCCTCGCAGCTTTATAAACCTCTTTATATCTTTTTCAGTTCTGACAGTTTCCAACCTGTAACGTTGTTTAAAAATACAACAGTGACTTTGAACAACATTTCATTACAACTACTTACTCGCGTCGTTCTGTAAAGATTACATCCATGTTCTGAGCTTCACGATCATTTTGTGCTCTGAGCTAAAATAGAACAAAATTGAGCAAATTAAGCCTATTAAAACCTCCAATGCAACCACATACTGCAACTATTTTAAAATACAATTATAAAAAATGAGGCAATAGCGCTCCAAATATTCACAGTACTGAGAATATTTGTTTCGCTGACTGTTTGCGATTAATTGGGATCATGAAAATTTTGTTAAAATGTGGATTATGAGAATGTTTCAAAGTTTAATAAAAGTAGACGTCCCAATTCCTGTACTCAATGTCCTGAACTTCCTCCTCCACAGCTCATTCCATACACCCACCACCTTGGTGTAAAAAAAGTTATCTATTAAGGTTCCTAAAAAAAGTTCCTAAATAATCTTTCTCCTTCAACTTATGTCCTCCGCTTCTCGATTCTCCTACTCTGGGCAAAAGACTGTGCATTTACCCTCGAGTCATGGCAACATCCCCAGAAATCTTCTCTGCACCATTTCCAGTTTGACAACATCTTTCCCATAACATGGTGACCAAGACTGAACACAATACTCTAAATGTGGCTTGACCAACATCTTATATAACTGTAACATGGCCTCCCAACTTCTATACTCAATACTCTGACTGTTGAAGGCCAATGTGCCGAAAGCCTTTTTGACCACCCTTTCTACCTGTGACGCCACTTTCCAGGATGCATGTACATGCACTCCTGGATCCCTCTGCTCTACAACACTCCCCACAGCCCTACCATTCACTGTGTAGGTCCTGCCCATGTTAGACTTTCCAAAATGCAACACCTCACATTTCTCTGTATTAAATTCCATCAACTATTCCACACACCATCTGCCTAACTGAGGAAAATCCTGCTGCAATTTTTGACAACCATCTTCACGATCTACAATATCACCCCCTTTTGTGTCATCTGCAAACGTAATCATGCCATTATGTTCTCATCCAAATCATTAATATGGATGACAAACTGCAATGGGCCCAGCACCGAACGCCGAGGTACACCACTTGTCACAGGCCTCAAATCCGAAAAGCAACCTTCCACATTACCCTGTGCTTCCTTCCATGAAGCCAATTTTCCATTCCGTTCAGCAATCTCTTCTTGGATCCCATGAGATCTAACCTTCCAGAGCAGCCTACCATGTGAAACTTTGTGGAATACCTTGCTGAAATCCAGGTAGTGTCCAGCTTTAAGTTTCTGGGCACACACATCTCAGAGGACCTCACATGGTCCACCAACACCGCTGCGCTGGTCAAGAAGGCACAGCAACAACTGTTCTTCCTGAGAACATTGAAAAAGACTGGTCTGCCCCAACAGCTGCTGACAACCTTCTACCGCTGCACCACAGAGAGCATACTAACACATGGCATCTCTGTGTGGTATCTCAGCTGCACGGAGGCGGAGAGGAGAGCTCTTCCGCGCATCGTCCACAGAGCGCAGAAGATCATTGGGACACAGCTACCAGTCTTGATGGGCATCTACTACACACGGTGCCTCAGGAAGGCCGTCAGCATCCATAAAGACTCCTCACACCCTTGTAATGGACTGTTTGAACTCCTACCTTCCGGCAGACGTTACAAGGCCTTCTACGCCCGCACCTCCAGACTCAGGAACAGCTTCATCCCCAGAGCTATAGCTGCTCTGAACCGGCCCTGCTGAGTGCCCCCCCCCCCCCATGAACTGTCTCCCTCGGATGGTTACGTCGCAGACACATTTGCACTTTAGACTGTTTTGACTGTTTTACTGTTCTTTTTATAAATCATGTTTCTCGGGGTATCTAAATCTAAATTTTATTAGTTGTTTAAGATATGACATCGGATGGAAGCTGCATACCAAATCTCGTTGAACATATGTGCAATGACAATAAAAGATATTATTATTATTATTATTATTAATATATACAATGTCTACAGCTCTGCCCTCATCAACCTTTATGGTCACCTCTTAAAAAGACGTCCTTGTTCAACCTATGTCATTTGTGCCATCGTGCACAACGAGATCTGGCTGCTCACACTGCCCCGAGAGAATGTTCTGCAGCCGTTCCAGGATATCCTGAACTTTGCCTCCACACCATGCTAGAGTCTCTTTTACAGCCACAGAATCTCCTATCTGTCCCCCCAACTCATGAGTCTCCTATCACTATGGCTCTGCCTGTCTTCACTCTTCCATGCTGTGCCTCAGAACCAGGCCCAATGCTACAGTGGTGGCGCGACTCACGTTGCAGCGGCCCCTACAGTCTGTCTGTCTTTTTTTTATTTTTTGTCTAGTTAAATGCAGTTGTTTGTGTTTTTTAATACTGTTTTTAACTGTGTATATGTGGGGGGCTGGGGGGCGGGGGAGAGGGAAACGTTAAAAAATCTCTTCCCTGCACGGGAGACCCGACATTTTCCGTCGGGTCTCCGTTGTCGTTGGGGCCTAGATCCGTGGAGCGGCCTCCAACCGGAACGACTTGGGGGCTCCAGTCGCGGAGCCTGCGGAGCTGCGGACTCACCATCATGGGGCTGGCCGGCCTCGGAGCGTGGGGAGCGGTGGTGGCTCGCTGCTGTGGCCCGACTCCGGAGCTCGGAGGCTCCAGCTGCAGACCGGTGGACTGTGATATCGGGAGCTCGCGGGTCCGGGTGGGAGATCGCTTTTCGGAGCTCCCGCAACGCAACTTCTCCCGCCCCTGTCGCGGAGTTGGAACGACCCGGCGCGGGGCCGTACATCGCCCGGCGCGGCTTTAATGGCCGCGGGACTTACCATCGCCCGCCTGGGGCTTCAACATCGGGAGAGAAATGGTGCAGGGGAGAGAAAAGACTTTGCCTTCCATCACAGTGAGGAGATTCACTGTGATGGATGTTTGTGTAAATTGAATTGTTTGTATGTCTTGTAGGAATTGTCTTTGTTTCTATGGCTGTGGAAACTGAGTTTCGTTTGAGCATCACTGAGGTTCAAATGACATGTAATAAATAATGTTATTGTATTGTTATTGTTATTGTTACAGATGTGACTGCCGCTGGCAGTATCCGCTGGCAGTATCCAAAGGGGGCATATTATGAAAGGGAATGGCCACAGGGGGTTGCTGCACTCTCTGCCAACTCTTTATCCTTGTAGTCACCCATCTACATTCTGCCCATACCCTAGTCACGACCACCTTACTTCTATCTGTAACCTCCTTAGACTCCCAAGTGATCAGGAGGTGGTCCAACTGCTGCTCCAGTTCCCTAATGCAGTCTGTCAGGAGCTGACACACTTTGCACACGTGTAGTCCTCAGGGACATTGGAGGTCTCCCCAATTTCCCACATCCTTCAGGAGGAGCATACCACTGCCCTAATTGCCATGTGCACTGCACAAGACAAGAGACGATTTTTTAAAGAAAGAAAAATAAACAGACCAGAATTATCCCGTCACTCTCTACACCAATGGTTCAATGGTTTCTTTATTGACACATGTACCAGGTAGAGCGACATACATTTTTTGCATTCAGCTTAGCAAGACTATCCAAGTACATATGCATAGTCGCCCTGGCCAGTATAGTATGCACAGAACAGCCCAATGAGTTAATATGCAAGAGGCGCCATTTTACAGTCCCAGCTGCAGCTGTCCACAAAGCCTCCATTCCGGTCGTCCCGCAATCCGATGTCCCTCTCCACGTCTGGCCTTTCAGCACTTGTTCCCCCAGGAGGCGCCTCCTGCAGCTGACCTCGAGGGCACTTAAGGTAATACCCACAGGTTTCTCTCACCGGGCCCTTTGTCCAGCGTCCGCCACCGTCTCCTTCCACCTCCTTTCCAATTTCCGATCCACGGGGCAAGCCGGGGCCAGACTCGGCGGCCTTCCCTCTTAGAGTGAGACAAGCCTCCGGTCTGGATACAGCCGCACATTGCCAGGCCACTGGGCTGAGCCCTAGGCTGCTGCAGGGTTTCCAGCGGCCCTCTCCACCACCGAGGCCAGGCACTGCCTCCCACCGCCGCTCCGCTTACTGGTCCTCGGTCCAATTCCCTCTTTTCCGGTCCACGGGGCAAGCAGATGCCGGGCTCGGCTGCAACCTCTCCGGGCTGGTTCCCATTGCCGCGGCAGTGAGCCAGGCCTGTTGTCAGGAATAGTCGCAGCCGTTGTCCATCAGGAAGCCACCTTCGGCCACACTGAGAAGCAAGCTTCTACCGCGCAGCCTGTCAGGAGGCGACCAAAGCCTCTCGAGCCAAACCCTCACACTTATCATCCACATGGCACTACATGGCCACTTCACTGGTGTCTGCCTTTCTTTTTATACATCTACTAGGAGAAGCCACTCCAGCATGCTAACTGCTTTTAGCTGCAAAACTGACTGGGCTTCAAGATCCCCCTTTATGCATTAAACATCTGCAAAATGACTTCCTGACTTTGATATTAAACATCCTGCATGATGAAAGAAATAATACCGTATGCCTTATTTGCCATACTTTTTCATCACATTCAAGGAGTTCTGGACATTCGCCAAGATCTCTCCATACACCAATGCCTCTCAGGGTTCCACCATTTACTGTATATGCTACTATTAACCTTCCTTCAGTCTCCCTTCAGTCTGAAGAAGAGTCTTTTTTTTTTATTTTATTTTTTTTATTTTATTAGAAGCAAGTACAATTGTATACAATCATATTTTCATAATACATTTTATGTACAGCTTCTTATTTTTTTACTTTTTATAATAAAGAAGAAAAAGAAAAATAAGTTAGATAATGAAATATAGAAAAATGTGAGATATATAGTGTGTGGAAAAGAAGAATAGAGAGTGAAAGAAGAAAGTTAAAGAATAGAAAATAGGAAAAAGAGAATAAAAGAAAAGGGAAGAAAAAGAAAAAAGAAGTAAGGAGATCTTATTTATAATCTTGACCATCCCTCGCCCAGTCACGAGTTAGCTTTTACAATTGTGTTGCACCATATGATTCCAAAAAGACGACAAATGGAGACCAACTCGTTGTGAATTGGTCAAATTTATCTATTAGGATGAATCGCATTTCCTCAAGATGTGCGGTGTCCAACATACTTGCAATCCACATTTTGAGCGTTGGTATTGGTGTATTTTTCCAAAATTTCAATATTAATTTTTTTGCTATTATTAAACCATAATTAAAAAATAATTTTTGAGATGGATTCAATTTATTCCCATCTTCCATTACCCCAAATATAATCAATTCATTATTAGGTTCCATTTTTATCTTAAATAATTTTGTGAATATTTCGAAAATATCACTCCAAAATCTATAAAGTTTTATACAGGAAACAAAAGAGTGTGTTGTAGTTGCATCTTGGGTTAAACATTTATCGCAAGTGGAGGATATATTTGGGTAAAATTTATTTAATCTTGTTTTTGAGTAATATAATCTATGTAAATTTTAAATTGAATTAGATTATGTCTTGCATTAATCGAACATTTGTGAATGTATGTCAAATACTTTTCCCATGTAACCTTCGTAATTTTTATCATTAATTCCCGTTCCCACTCTTCTCTAATTACCTCTGTCGCAGGTAAATCTATATTTAAAATACTATTATATAAATATATTAAGTTTTGTGCATCAGCTTTAATATTCATTACTTCTTCCAATAAATCAGGAATTATTTTTTGATATCCTTGTATGTATGTCTTCACGAAATTGCAAATCTGAAAATATTTAAAATAATGATTGTTTTTCAATTTAAATTTTAATTGTAATTGTTGAAATGATAGTAAATCTCCCATTTCATACATGTCCCCGATCCTTTTAATTCCTAAACTTTCCCATTGATTATATATTTTGTCCATAAGAGATGGTTTAAATAAAGGATTATTCGCTATCGGTGTTAACAATGATAGGTTTCTTAATTTTAAGGATAATTTTATTTGTTTCCATATTCTTATTGTATCTTGTATAATTGGGTTCTTCTTATATATTGTATTGTTCATTTTTTTCGGGGAGAAGAGGATCGTTCCTGAAGAAGAGTCTTGACCCGAAACGTCACCTATTCCTTCGCTCCACAGATGCTGCCGCACCCAGCATTTATGTCTACCTTTCCTTTTTCTTAATGTCTCCTCTTTACCACACCACTCCAGGAAGAAAATAGCCAACTTCTGCAGTCTCCTATCATAACTGTTTTATACATTAACAGTTTGGGCACCACAGTGGATAAGAGAGTGGTCTAACAGAACTTGTGTAAACAAGTGATCGATGATCGGCGTGCTTAATGGGCCAGAGGGCCTGTTTCCATGCTGTACCTCCATAGACTCAATACATAAATAAACTAATGTTCGGACACAAATGTAGGAGCTTTGATTGGTAAGTGCGCGAAGGATACAACAATAGATGGTGATGTTGATAGCAAAGAGGATAGTCTATAATTAAAGGATGATATTGATCAGATGGTAAGCAGGGCTCGAAATTAGCGGTTGCCCGGGTGCCTATGACCACCCAAAGTGCCGCCGGGCAACTTGAATGCCAACTCATTTTGCCCGGCTTGGCACTGCAGATACTGGTTTATCCCGAAGATAGACACAAAAAACTGGAGTAATTCAGCGGGTCAGGCAGCATCTCTGGAGAAAAGGAATGTGACGTTTCGTGTCGGCGGCGGTAACAAGCTGCAGTGCGGGGCAAAGATACTACATGCAGGGTGACGGAGGGTCGGAGCGAATTCATTGTATGTGAATACTTGGCCAATTAACTTACTTACTTACTTACTTAAGATAGCTGGAGCTGTGAGGCAGAGGTGCGTACATGCTGTGCAATTATGCTGCCCACATTCAAATGGCAATGGTTTGTAGTGGAGATGCTGGGGGTGCTGGGGTGGGGGGTTCCACAGAGACCGTCCCCCCCCCCCTCCCGCAAATCCCTGGTCAACTCGTCCCTTCCCACCCAAACCACCCCCTCCCAAGGTACATTCCCCTGCAACCGCAGGAAATGCAACACCTGTCCCTTTACCTCCCTCTTCGACTCCATCCAAGTACACCGACAGTCTTTCCAGGTAAGGCAGAGATTCACTTGCACCTCCTCCAACCTCATCTACTGTATCCGCTGTTCCAGGTGTCAACTCCTGTACATCGGCGAGACCAAACGCAGGCTCGGCGATCGTTTCACTGAACACCTCTGCTCCGTCCACCTTAACCTACCTGATCTCCCGTTTCCTCATCATATTTACTTCCCCTCCCATATCCAATCTGACTTTCTGTCCTGGGCCTCCTCCATTGTCAGAGTGAGGCACCGCTCAAATTGGAGGAACAGCACATATTTCGCTTGGTTAGCTTACACCCCAGCGATATTAACATTGAATTCTCTAACTTGAAATAGCCCTTGCTTTCCCTCTCTCTCCATCCCCTCCCCAGTTCTCCCACCACTCTTACTGTCTCTGACTATATTCTATCTCTGCCCAGCCCACTCCCCTGACATCAGTCTGAAAAAGGGTCTTGACCCGACGTGTCACCCATTGCTTCTCTCCAGAGATGCTGCCTCTCCCGCTGAGTTACTCTAGAATTTTGTATCTACCTTCCATGCAAACCAGCATCTGCAGTTCTTTCCTACACAGATCAAATTGCGAGGCTTGATTTACTTTACCTGCAGTATTTCTGAAAGAATAAAGATTTTTAAAACTACTCACAGAGAAATCAACCATAAAGCTGGAAATTAAAATACTTACCATGTTGTAATCATTCATAACTTCTTCCATTTCAGTATTGGTATTCAGCTTATCTACCAGCTAAGGTGAAAGCACAAAATATAGACAAAATATGTCAAATCACAACATACTATTTACACAGTAACCTGTACCATCACAGCACAGATAAAACATTTCAGCTAATTGGCAGTGTGAACTGTGAGGAAGATGCTATGAGGATGCAGGGTGACTTGTACAGGTTGGGTGAGTGGACAGATGAGTGGCAGATGCAGTTTAATGTGGATAAATGTGAGGTTATCCACTTTGGTGGCAAAAACAGGAAAGCAGATTATTATCTATTTGGTGAAGTTGGGAAAAGGGGAAGTACAACGGGATCTGGGAGTCCTGGTTTATCAGTCACTGAAGGTAGGCAAGGTAGACAAAAGTGCTGGAGAAACTGAGCGGGTGCAGCAGCATCTATGGAGCGAAGGAAATAGGCAACGTTTCCCCAGCACTTTTGTCTACCTAGTTTCTCCAGCACTTTTGTCTACCTAGTTTCTCCAGCACTTTTGTCTACCTTAGTTTCTCCAGCACTTTTGTCTACCTTCAGTTTCTCCAGCACTGTTGTCTACCTTCAATTTCTCCAGCACTTTTGTCTACCTTCGATTTTCCAGCATCTGCAGTTCCTTCTTAAACACTGAAGGTAGGCATGCAGGTACAGCAGGCAATGAAGAAAGTGAATGGCATGTTGGCCTTCATAACATGAGGAGTTGAGTATAGGAGCAAAGAGGTCCTCCTGCAGTTGTACAGGGCTCTAGTGAGACCACACCTGGAGTATTGTGTGTAGTTTTGGTCTCCAAACTTGAGGAAGGACATTCTTACTATTGAGGGAGTGCAGCGTAAGTTCACGAGGTTAATTCCCGGGATGGTGGGACTGTCATATGTTGATAGATTGCAGCGGCTGGGTTTGTATACTCTGGAATTTAGAAGGATGAGAGGGAATCTTATTTAGAAGGATGAGAGGGAATGTTATTAATAATAAGATTATTAAGGGTTTGGACATACTAGAGGCAGGAAATATGTTGCCAATGTTGGGGGGTCCAGAACCAGGGGCCATAATTTAAGAATAACTGGTAAGCCATTTAGAACGGAGATGAGGAAAAACTTTTTCACACAGAGAGCTGTGAGTGTGTGGAATTCTCTGCCTCAGAAGGCAGTGGAGGCTGGTTCTCTGAATGCGTTCAAGAGAGTTAGATAGAGCTCTTAGGTATAGTGAAAGGATATGGAGAGAAGGCAGGAAGGGGGGACTAATTGTGGATGATCAGCTATGATCACATTGAAGGGCCGAATGGCCTACTCCTGAACCTATTGTCTATTGTCTAATTATTGATCAAAAAAGATGAATAGGTTTGTTTCAAATTAATACGCACAGCAGCAATAATCATATAGAGACAGTCATAGACCACAGAAACAGGCCCTTCGGCCCAACTTGCTCATGATGCCCCATCTATATTAGTTCCACTTGCCCGTGTTTGGACCATATCCTAAGCCTTTCCTATCCAGAACCAGTCCAAACATCTTTGAAATGTTGTATAGTACCTGCCTCAACTAACTCCTCTGGCAGCTCGTCCCATATACCCACCAGGCTCAGTGTGAAAAATTGCCCCTCAGGTTTCCATTAAATCTTTCCCCTCTCACCTTAAACCTACAAAATCTAGTTCTTGATTCACCTACTCTGATTAAAAGACTCTGTCCATTTACCCTATCTATTCCCCTCATGATCTTACACACCTCTATAAGGTCACCCCTCATCCTCCTGCGCTCCAAGGAATAGTCCTAGCCTGAACAACCTCTCCTTATAGCTCAGGGCATCCTTGTAAATCTTCTCTGCACTCTTTCCAGATTAACAACATCCTTCCTATAGCTGGGTGATCAAAACTGAACACAGTAGTCAAAATGACCGCAACGTCTTGTACAACTGTAACGTAACATACCAATTTCTCCTGCTTGTTGGAGGGGTGGAGAAAGAAAACTGGAAGAGAGGAGGGGCAGGACAAGCCTTTAAGTAATAGGTGGATACAGGTGTGGTGGATTTTTAATAGGCAGTTGGTTGGACAAAGCCAAGACAGAAGGTGTTCGACAAAAGGTTTGAAGAGTTGCAAATTGCGAAGCCGATTAAATCCTGGTGATGGCACTAGGCCAGGGGTCGGCAACCTTGTTCTGCATAGGGGCCAGGACGCATGTCTGTGAGCGGATTCCAGGCCACATCTATCACGTGTACACATGGATCTCGCCCCCAACCCGCCCCGGATGGCAGGCATCAAATCACGTGTTCACAGAAGGTAGACAAAAATGCTGGAGAAACTCAGCGGGTGAGGCAGCCTCATGCAATCCTTGCATGTCTTACCCGCTGAGTTTCTCCAGCATTTTTGTCCACCTTTGATTTTTCCAGCATCAGCAGTTCTTTCTTAAAGCACTGCAGATGCTCGCCGCTCGGCGGGCCGGATGATTACGGGATAAAATGCGCCTGTGGGCCGGGTGATTTTGGGTTCCAGGCCGCATTCGGCCCGGAGGCCGTAGGTTGCCCACCCCTACTCTAGGCCAAGACCTTACAGCTCAGAAGCGAGTGCTATCAAGAGCCACAGCGGATTTTGTGATAGAACAGAGAACCGTCCAGCATAAGACCACCCCCTTCAACACCCAATGTCCAAATATGATGCCGTTAAATTAATTTCCTTTGCCCACTCGTGATCTACAGCCCTCCATTTCCTGCATATCCACGTGCCTGTTTAAAGCCTTATAACTGCCACTATCGTAGCTGCCTCCACCACCTCTCCCGCACATCAAATGGAAATATTGCCCCTCTCACCTTAAAGCTGTGTCCTCTAGTCTTTGACATTTCCAAGCTGGGAAACAGATTATGTCTGTCTACCCAATCTATGCTGTGCATGATTTAAAACACTTCTATCAGGTCTCCCCTCAATCTCGGAATTTCGAGAGGATACATACAAGTTTCTCCAAATTATCCTTGTTTCTAACATCCCCTAATTAATTGATTAACAGAATCGATTGAAAGACACGGCATGCAAAACAGGCCCTTCGGTCCTCCAAATCCATGCTGGCCATTGATCACCGTTCACACGAGTACTGTGTTCTATCACCTTCGCATCCACATTCCACACATGAGGGGAATTTACGGAGACCAATTAACCTACAAACCTGCACGCCTTTGGCATGTGGAAAAACCAAAGCAGCATGAATTAGATTAGATTAGATTAGATGAAGAAGCGCATGTGGTCACAGGGAGAACCAGTAAACTGCACAGTCAGCGCTTAATGTCAGGTTTAACACATGGACTCTGGCGGTGAGGCAGCAGCTCTAGCTGTTCTACTGTGTTGCCCTAATCCAGGCAGCATTCTGTAAATCTCTTCTGTATCCTCTCGAAGCCTTTGCATCCTTCCTGCAATGGGGTGACCAGAACTGCACACAATACACCGAATGGGGCCTAACCCCAAAACCCAATAAAGCTGTGACATGATTTCATGCCACAAAACCGATAAAGGCAAGCATATCATGTACTTCCTTTACTTGTGTTGCAACTTTCAGGGAGCTATGTACTTGGATCCTAACATTCCTTTGTTCATCAGTTCTGTTAATGATCTTGCTATTAACTGTATACTTTCCCCTAATATTCATCCTCCCAAAGTGCACCACCTCACACTTGGACAGGCACGTGGATAGGAAAGGTTTAGAGGAATATGGGCTAAACGCAGGCAGGCGGGAGTAATGTAGATGGGGCATTTTGGTTGACATGAGCAAGTTGGACCGAAGGACATGGTTCCGTGCGTATGACTCAATGACTTGCTTGGATTAAACGCAATCTGCCATTTCTGTACACCCCATTTCTGTAGCTGATCTACATCCTGTTGTAGTCTCCCTGCCTGTCTGGAACTCCACCAATTTTGGTGTTGTTGCAAACTAACTAACCAACCCATTTACAGTTACATCCAAATCATTTATGTATATCACAAATAACAGAGTTCCTGCAGAACTCCACTGGTCACAGACCTCCACCCTTCCACTATAACCTTTTGCCTTCTATGAGTAGGCCAGTTTTCAATGCAAGCACACGTTATCATGGATCCCATGAATCATAACCTTCTGGATCAGCCTAACATGACGGACTTGATGAAGTGCTTTTCTAAAATTAATGTAGACAGTATCATGTTCATACGTAATAGGAACAGAATTAGACCATTCGGCCCATCAAGTCCACTCCGGCATTCAATTATCTATCTACCCATTCTCCTGCCTTCTCCCCATAACCCCTACTATCCTACTATCTGGATGATGGAATTAATGGCTCTGTGGCCAGGTTTGCAGATGATGCGAAGACAGTTGGAGGGGCAGGTAATGTTGAGGAAGTATGAAGTCTGCACAAAGACTTGAACAGGTTGGAAGAGTGGGAAAAGAAGTGGTAAATGGAATACATCACAGCAAAGTATACGGTCATGCACTTTGGTAGAAGGAAAAGTATGACTCTATGAATAAAGGCATAACTACTTTCTAAATGGGGAGTGGATTCAGAAAGGTGTAAGGGGATTTGGGAGTGCTGGTGTAGGATTCCCAAAAAGTTAATTTGCAAGTTGAGTTGGTAGTAAGGAAGGCAAATGCAATGTTAGCTTTCATTTTGAGGAGACTAGTAGATAAAGCAAGTAATGCTGAGACTTTATAAGACATTGATGAGACCACATTTGGAATATTGTGAGCAGTTTTGGACCCCATATCTGAGGAAGGATATGCTGGCTTTGGAGAGGGTCAAGAGGAGGTTTACGAGAACGATCCCGGGATGATTCAGTCAAAGTACAAGGAGCATTTCAAGGCTCTGGGCTTGTACTCGCTAGAGTTTTGAAGGATGGGGGTGGTCTCATTGAAACTTACTGAATAATGAAAGATCTAGATAGATTGGGCATGAAAAGGATATTTCCAGTAACGGGAGAGTCTAGAACATCTAGAATGGAGATGAGGAGGAAATTCTTTAGCCAGAGGGTGGCAAATCTGTGCTATCAATTGCCAGAGATGGCAGTGGATGCCAAGGCATTGAGTATTTTTAAAGCTGAGATTGATAGATTCTTGATTAGCAAGGGCGTCAAAGGTTATGGGGAGAAGGCAGGAGAATGGAGTTGAAGGGTAAACGTAGATCAGCCATGACTGAAGGGCAGAGTCGATGGGCCGAACAACCTAATTCTTCTCCTGTATCTTATGGTCTATCCACTGCCCTACTCGCATTAAACACCTTTGTCACCTCCTCAAAAACACAAATCAAGTTTGTCAGACATGACCTGCCACAGACAAAGCTAACTGGCCCATTCTCTGTCAAATGCAAGTAAATCCTACCCAAAGAATCCTGTGCAATAGTTTCCCTACCATGACACAAGACTCACCAGCCTCTAATTTCCCGGTTTGTCTCTACTTGGCCTCTTTAACAAAGGAACAACATTAGCTACTCTCCAGTCCTCTGGGATCTTGCCAGTGACGAAAGAAGATACAGAGATTTATGTTAAGGCCTTGACAATGCCCCTCTTAATAACCTAGAATAGATCCAATCTGACCTTCTTAATGCTCTCCAAGAGCCCCAACTTAACTTAGTGACATACTGATATGCTGAAATGATTATTGATAAGGAGACATAAAATAATAAATATTGTATTATTATCACACACACAAAATAATTTCAACTGCTTAAATATAACAGATCACTCTGCATTTCTCAACGATAGCAAATCTACTCACCATATTATAATCTGCCAGCTGCCCTTGCAGATCTTTAATTTCTATAGCCAATGCTTCAGCTCTGTTGAAAAATATGGACTGATGTAAAAACCAACACCATTCTCCCAACTATTTATTCCATGTATGCAATTTTTGCACATGCAGACAATATGTTCTCACCTCTTTTCATAGGATAGATACACAGAATTTTCTTGATTAAAGGTATCAATTTCCTTTTGCAACTTGCTAACTTCTGTTGTAAGTTCACTGATTTTGGCTCTGTGCAAAAACATCACAAGTTATTCCATGATAAATAGTTACATTTTATATTATTTTATAAATACCATATTTATAAGAATAAATTAATGGTCAGCACAGATTTTAGCTTTCTGTGCTGTATAACTCGATAAGCAAATAGAAATTCATATCTATCTGTCGCCAACCCTCAGGAGGTAAAGAAACCTCCTGTAACCTCATCTACTACATTCAATGTTCCAGAAGTGGCCTCCTGCACATGGGCATGACCAAGCGTGGACTCGGCGACCATTTCACTGAACACTTCTGATAGGTCCGCCAAGGCCTACTGGGTCTCCCGGTTGTAACCATTTTAACTTCGGCGGCACAGTGGCGCAGTAATAGAGTTTGAATTTTCCAATTCTAGGTAAACTCTAAAATTGCAGGCGCCCCGGCCAAGATACACGTCAATAGATATCAGTGAGGTGCCGGAAGACTGAAGGATGGCTAATGTTATGCCTCTCTTTAAGATGGGCTGTAAGGAAATGCCTGGGTACTAAAGACCAGTGAGCCTAACGTCTGTGGTAGGCAAGTTACTGGTCAGTTTAGAAGGATGTTAGCCAAATGCAGGCAGGTGAGATGTGGCATCCATGTCGGCGTGGGAAAGTTGGGCCGTAGGGCCTATTTCCAAGCTGTATGATTCTGACTCCAACTACTGCCCTCTTCCTCCCCTTTCTTCCCACACCCCACTTTCTTCATTACACCCACAACCCTTAGTGTGAATCCTTGTCTCACACCTTCTGTTTTTCATCTCTGGTCTTTGTCCAACCATCTGTCCAGATAAACCCCTCCTACCCCTTTACTGAAGGTAGTTGCCGTTTTGTTGAAGCTGGTTGTGACAATCAAAGAACAGAACAACCGCAAGGATTAATTTGTGCAATGAATGAGCATGAAAACTAGCAACACAGTGGGCACCTGATGGTTTTGTAAACCAGCAAAAACTGCTGAAAGCATTGTGGGATCCCAGCAGTTGTAAACACCACCATATAATGGATAGGATGCCTCGAAACACAGAGTCCTCGAGTCATACATAGGGAAACAGGCCCTTTGGCCCAACTTGCCCGACCGATCTAAATGCCCCATCCACATTAGTCCCGCCTGTGGATGTGGATGGTGTCTTCATGGATTGCAGTAAGGAACCAAAGTCCCACATTGTAGGCTGATCCAGAAAATTAAGATGCATGGGATCCATGGTGACTTGTTTGTTTTAATTTAGAAATGGTACGCATAGACAGATGGTTATTTTGGAAGAATTTTATTTTGGCTGAAGGTTTGTGAACAAAGGTGATCACAGGGATCTGTGCTGAAACTTGTTAGTCATTGAGTCTTAGCGAGTGGAAACTGTTCCTTCGGCCCAACTTGCCCACGTTAACAAACACGCCCCATCTATACTAGTCCCACCTGCCCGCATTTGGCCCATATCTCTCTAAACCTTTCCTGTCCAATGTACCTGTCCAAATGTTTTTTAGATTTTTTACACATGGTGTAAGTCCTGCCCTGCTTTTAACTTCCAAAATGCAACACCTCGCATTTATCTGCATTGAACTCCATTAACCATTCCCCAGCCTACTTACCCAACTGATCAAGATCTTACTGTGTTTTTTTGATAACCATCTTTGTTATCTATGATACCATCCACTTTAGTGTCAACTTACTTCTATATTCTCATCCAATTCATTGATATTAACCACAAACAGCAATGGGCCCAGCAGTGATTTCTGAAGCACACCATTGGTCACAGGCCTCCAGTCCGATAGACAGCCTTACACCATAACCCACTGCTTTCTTCCATGAAGCCAATTCTCTATCTAGTCGGCTAGCTCTCCCCGAATCCCATGCAATCTAACCTTCCAAAGCAGCCTACCATGGAAAACTTTATCAAATGTCTTGTTGAAGTCCATATAGACAACGTCTACGGCTTTTCCCTCACCAATCTTTGTGGTTACATCTTCAAAAAACTCAAATTCGTAAGATACGATCTCCCATGTACAAAACCATGCTGACTATCCCTTATCAGCCCTGTTTTTCCAAATGCAAAAATCTTATCTCTCCCAATTCTCTGCAGTAACTTGCGTACCACAGATTTTGGGCTCACCGGTCTATAGTTCCCAGGCTTTTCCTTCTTAAATAGAGGTACAACATTAGCTACACTTCCAGTCTTCGGGCACCTCACCCATGACTAATAATGATTCATATATCTCAGCCAGAGCTCCTGCAATAAGCCAGTTCGGTATTCCGACTGCGCATGCCCAGGTCATAGGTCACTAGCTATAAAGTCATGGCAATGGTGGTGCTGCATTCTGTACAGGCTTGCATTTCGTCCGGGATCGGGGTCGGGTGCTCTTGAGTTGCTGATGGGCCGTCCCCGTCCCCTCCCCGGTGGCCCGTCCCTGTCCGGAGGAGTCCGGGGTGGCGGGGCAGCCCTGGACTTGCAGCCGCTGGCTCCAGCTCGGCTCTGCCTGTCCTGCCGGGTTGACCGGCAGCCTTCCACCTCCACCCCCCTCCCCTCAGTCTGACACCGAGATTCTGCTGAAGATCGGCAGCCGCCGGCTGGATGAAGTGGCAGCGGGTACCGTAGGGGCAGAGCGCAACTCGGCCAGGCCGTGGGCAAACTGGCACTTGTCGCCGTAGTGGCCCATCGGGGAGCGGGTTCCTCTGGAGTTGGAGTGGGGTTGGGCTGGAGTTGGCGCTGGCTGCGGGATTGTGCTGGTGGTGGGCCTGGGGGCCGGTGTCCCGTCGGTCCGGCCGCCCCTCGGGCGGGGATGGGACACTCGAGTGGTGGGGGGGGGGAAGAACCATGGACGGTCCAGTAGCGACTCGGCAGCGTCTGTTGCGCCATGTTCGATCCTGGCTGCAAATGAGGCGCGGTTCTGCTGATGAGAGCCGGTCCAGTCTCTCCCCCATCCAGCCATGACAAATAGAAGCTTAAAAAAAGACAAAATATCGGACCAAAAGTATACTCACTGTATCTATAGCGCTGAGATCTATTTGCCGTTGTACCGAATTGGCTTATTTCTTCTCTAGCTTCCCAGTCTCCACAGATATATCTGATCGGGAACGGGAGATTTATCTACTTATGTTCAGCATCTCCTCGACTGTAGTGTGGACTGTCCTCAAGACATTTCCATTAACTGTCCCATAAGTTCCCCAGTCGTTTTGTCATTCTCCATAGTAAAAACAGAGATGAAATACTCATTGAGGATCTTCCCCATCTTCTGCTGTTCCACACAGGGATGATCGCTTTAGTTTCTGAGGGGCTCTATTTTCTCTCTAATTTCCCACATTCCCTTAATGTACTGATAACATCTCTTTGGATTTTCCTTCATATCTGCTGGAGCTAGCTCCTGCCCCCCTTTTACCCTCCTGCTTTCATTCTTGAATATGCTCCTCAGATCCCAAAACTCATCCAAGAATAACTTAACCCCTGCTGCCTATACCTGTCCCACGTCTCCTTCTTTTGCCTCAATTTCTCTTATCATAAGCTTATCACCTACCTCGCTGTAGCAGGAACAGGCATGCCCTAAATTCTGGTCATCACACTTTTAAGAACATCCTACTTTCCAGATGTTCCTTTGGCCCACAATCTACTCCAATCATCTTGAGCAAGATCCTGTCTACTACCATCAAAATTCACCTTGCTCCAATTCAGAACTTTAACTCATGGGCCCACCCGCCTTTATCCATAACTATGTTAAAGCTAATAGAACAGTGGTTACTGGTCCCAAAAGGCTCACCCACAGACACTTCAGACACTTGCCCTTCCCAATTTTCCGAAAAGTAGATCAAGCTTTGCCCTCTCCCTTGTAGGGCCCTCTACAGTTGGCAGAGGAACATTTCCTGAATACATTTGACAAATTCTTCTCTGACTAAGCCCTTGTCACTATGGCAGTCTCTGTCTAAATTGGGAAAGTTAAAATCCACTACAATGACAACCCACAATCTTCTGGCATCTTTACTCTTCCAATTCATGTTGATTATTTGGGTCTTGCCCAATAACGTTGTACATGGTAGATCACGTCTTACTAAACTGATCAAGTTATTTGAGGCGGTAATCGCTGAGGGTAGGGTGGTGGATGTTGTCAGCATGCTGTTTAATAAGGCATTTGGTTAAGTTCTCCATGGTAGGCTGATCCCCAAGATTAAGATGCACAAATTCACAGTGATTTGATTGTATGGATTCAGAACGAGCTTACTCATGGAAGAGAGGGTTGTGGTGAAAGGGTGTTATTCTGGCTGGAGATCTGTGACCAATGGAGGTCTGCAGGGATCTGCGCTGGGATCTTTATTTCTGATACATATATAAATAACTTGGACTTAAGTTTGCAGCCGACACCAAGATACCTAGGGTTGCCAACAGTGAGGAAAGCTGGCAAAGTTTACAGCGAGATATAGATTACCTATAGAAATTAACATAGTCTGAGGTGTGGCACTTTGGGTGGTTGAATGGAATAGGAAAGTATGAGTGAAAGGCAAGACCATTTGCAGCATTGATGTTGTTAACAACAGAAGGCTGTGGAGGCCAAGTCAAAGGACATTTTTAAGGCAAAAATTGATAGATTCTTGATTAGTACAGATAAAACAAGCAAATAAGGTGGTAAAGAAGGTGTATGGTATGTTTGTCTTCATTGGTTTGAACATTGAGTATAGGAACCAGGAAATTATGACACAGCTCTTTCAGTTGAGCCCCATTTGGAGTTTTGCATGCAGCCCAATTATAGGAAGAGTGTTGAGGGTCGGGAGAGGGTGCAGAAGAGGTTTACCCAGAATAGATTAATGGGTATTAGCAAAAAGGGGAGGTCAAACAGATTTGCATTGTTTTCTCTGCATTGCCCAAGGTTGTAACTGGCTAAGTTACTCCAGCATTTAGTGTCTATGTTTGTAACTGATGGAAGTATATAACATTATGAGAGGCATAAATAGGAGAGTCATATCTTTTTTCCCAGGTTGAAAATGTCAAAGACAAAAGGGCATGGCTTTAGGGTGAGATGGGCGAAGTTTAAAGGAAATATCCCAACAAATTTTAACTGTACTGTGTAACATTTAAAAAACGAAATCAAAGAGCAGTACTACATGGAAGACGACTGTTTGGACCACTTTGTCCATGCTCATCAAGCTGGCATTTGGGGCTAGTCTCATTTGCCTGCATTTGGCCCATACATCACATCATGGAAGGAAATGTGTAGTATTATTTGGCTGGATAGCATGCAGGCCAAACTTTTAACTGTGCCTCTGTGCACATGACAAAAATAAACTGAATTAAACTAATGGATGTTCAGGATGATTGGTGGAATAGATTGGAATTAATTCAAAAACAAGCATGAAGTTAAAAATGCACGAAAAAGACTAGAATCTAGTACGGTTAGAAAGAACGATAGAAATATATAGCAATGACACTTGACAGGATTAAGATAAGCTCGAGATCATGAAAGAAAACTGGTGGTAGAAGACAACAACCTCCACAATGGATAAATATGGGAATTAAAAATATGATTGAAACAGAACAGCAATGTTGACAAAAGAAGGGTCCAAAAGTCTGCAAAATGTCCACTTGTTGTAGTCTTACTTTATATTAATCAAGAACATTAACTCACCTAAGCAGTCCAAGAAAGTAGGATTTGTCCAGAATCTGACGATGTGGTCCTATAAAGTAATTCATTCATAAAGATCATTTACTAGGCTTAACAGAGCAAGTTAAAAGAAAATCAACAAAACCTTTTTTTAATCTTTCTCAAGCAGATGTGGAAGAAACCTCTGCGATCACAGATAGAATGTGCAAACCACACAGACAGCGTCAGCGGTTCGGGATCAAACCCGAATCTCTGGCACTGTTAGGCAGCAATTCTACCAACTGCATCACTGTACTCCCTAAAATTATTCAGGGGCCTCAGGCCTCCCAGTCACAGATCTCCAGCCAGAATAACACCCTTCCACCACAACCCTCTGTCTTCCATGAGTAAGCCAATTCTGAATCCATACGACCAAGTCACGGTGAATCACACGCATCTTGATCTTCTGGATCAGCCTTACCTGTGGGAATTTAACAGGGTTGACAGTCAGAACCTTTTCCTCTGGATGGAAATGTCCAATATTATAGGACATAGATATAAGGTGAGAGAGAAATGTTTAATGGAGATATACAGTAAAAAAAAAAAGAGGCTTTTGGATAGGCACATTGAAGCGCAATTAATAGAGGGATATGGACCATGTACGCGCAGATGGGATAATTTTAATTTTTTAAATTTTAATTTTAATTTTTTTAAATATTTTTATTTATTAGAAGTATTGTACATTGCAGTGATATCAAGCAAAAATAACATAATACATTTATTGTACCACTTCTTATTTTAAACTTTAAAAAGAAGAAAGATAGAAAGAGTTAGCAAAGATAGTGAGTGAGTGAAAGAGTGGTCCAGAGAAACCCGTAGGAACATAAACCACAAGAAAGAGTTAAACAGAAAACCAAAGAAAAAGAAAGAAAAAAATAGAGAACAGAAGAAAGTAAGATAAGATAAGATAAAAGGGATGTACCTACTTCGTATCTTTACACACCCCTCACCAGGTCCTGAAACCATTTATTTTCAAAGTTATGTTGCACCCTATGCTTGTAATAAGTCGATAAATGGAGACCAAATCTTTTGGAAATGGTCTGATTTGCCTGCTAAGAGGAATCTCATGTCTTCCAGGTGTAACATTTCGGACATATTTGAAATCCACATTTTTATCGTTGGTGTGGGAGCGTTTTTCCAGAATTTAAGTATACGTTTTTTTGCCATTATTAAGCCGTAATTAAGGAAGCTCTTTTGGAACGAAGTCAGCTCAAAGCTGGCTTCCATTGTTCCGAAAATAATCAGTTCTGCGTTCGGTTTCAGTTTTATTTTAAATAATTTCGTAAAAATTTCAGATTTCATTCCAAAATTATTGGATTTTTATACAAAAAACAAAAGAATGTGCTATAGTTGCTTCTTGGGATAGACATTTATCACAGATGGAAGAGACATTTGGATAAAATTTACTTATTTTAGTTTTTGAGTAATATAGTCTATGTAAAGTTTTAAATTGGATTAGAATATGTCTTACATTAATCGAGCATTTGTGCACATATAGCAAGTGTTTATCCCAACTCTCTTTCGAGATTTTTATAGCTAGTTCTTGTTCCCAATCTCTTCTAATTCTATCAGATGATGGTATTTCTATATTTAGGATGATATTATACAAGTATGATATTAAATTAGTTGATTCCGCCTTTATATTCATTGCATCGTCTAATAGGTCTGGAGACAAATTTTGATATTCTTGTATATATTTTTTCAAATAGTCACGGATTTGAAAATATTTAAAATATTGATTACTTCTCAGATTGTATTTAACTTGTAGTTGGTAAAATGATAAAAAATTTCCATTATCATACATGTCTCCAAACATTTTAATTCCTATTCTATCCCAGTATGTAAATGATTTATCTATAATAGATGGTTTAAACGACGGATTATTAACTATTGGTGAGAGAAGCGATAGGTTTCTTAATTTTAAAGTTAATTTTATTTGTTTCCAAATTCTAATTGTACTATGAATAATTGGATTTTTACTATATATTGTATTATTAAATTTTGTTGGTGAGAGAAATATCGCTCCTATATCAAAAGGGGAACAATCCTCTCTCTGCATTACTATCCAATCCACCTGCTGGACAGAGTTGTCCAACAGGTGAATCACATTTTTGACATTTGCTGCCCAATAATAATACAAAAAATTAGGGAGTGTTAATCCACCAAATTCTTTAGTGGGATTGCACAAATATCTTCTTTGAATTCTATGGGATTTATAGTCCCATATGAAATTTGTGATACCGGGATCCAGTTTTAAAAAAAACTTTTTTGGTAAGTATATTGGTATTGATTGGAATAGATATAAAATTTGTGGTAGAAAGATCATTTTTATAGCATTTATTCAGCCTATTAGAGACATCGGAAGAGTTTTCCAAAATTTAATCAGGGCGTTTAATTTATTAAGTAGCGGCATATAGTTTGTATTAAATAAAGATTTATATTTTCTAGTAATTTCAATTCCCAAATATTAAAAATTTTCTGAAGCAATTTTAAAAGGGAATTTTAACAGGTGTGTTGAGTCTTGAGGTTTTATCGTCATAATTTCACTTTTATTCCAATTTATTCTATATCCTGAAAAGGATCCAAATTCCTCTATTAGATTTAATATATTTGGTATACTGATTTGTGATTTTGTGATGTATAATGATATTTTATTATTTGAGTATTTTGTATTATAACCATGGATATTCGGATGCGTTCTAATGCTTTCAGCTAAAGGTTCTATTACAAGAGCAAATAGCAGAGGTGATAGTGAACATCCCTGTCTATTGCCCCTTGATAATTGAAATTTCAGAGACAACATGTTATTAGTCAATATTCTAGCAGTGGGCCTGTCATATAATAGTTTTATCCATGAGATAAAATTCTCTCCCATTTGAAATGTTTGCAATACTTTAACAAGGTAGTCCCATTCCACTTGATCTAATGCTTTTTCTGCGTCCAATGAAATAATTGATAAGTCTTGTTCTTTGGTTTTATATGAATGCATTATATTAAACAGACGTCTCAGATTATTGCATGAGTATCTCTTGGGTATAAACCCCGTTTGATCCGCATTTATTAATTTACTAACATATTTACTTAATCTTCTAGCTAATGTTTTTGCTAGTATTTTTGTATCTGTATTTAACAGCGCAATAGCTCTGTATGAACCCAGGTCTTCTAAATCTTTATCTTTTTTAGGTATAAGTGTAATCGTTGATACCGCTAATGTTTCTGGTAGTGTTTGTTCTTTGAAAGATTATGTATACATTTTATGTAACCGTGGTGTAATTATCTCATAAAATCTTTTATAACATTCATTACTAAATCCATCTGGTCCTGGTGTTTTTCCATTCTTTAGTGAGTTTATTGTTTCTTCTATTTCCTTAATTGAGATTTGTGCTCCTAATTCCTCTTGTTCGATCAAATTAAGTTTTGGGAGATTACAATTATCCAAGAACTCTATAACTTTAAGAACTCTATAACTTTAGCTTGACGTCAGGTTTGGCCCAAACTTTGTGGGCCAAAAGACACATTTCTGTGCTGTAGTGTTCTTATGTTCCAAATGCCTTACTAAAATCTATGCAGTATACATCCATCATCCAACCCTCAACATACACCTTCTCAAAAATCTCAATCAAGTTAGTAAGACCTGCCATGTCAAAAGCGACGCTGACCTTAGTGCATCTCTTCCAAATTGGACTAATTCCTAACAAGTGAAATCCTCTCCCATAACTTTCCTACCACTGATGCAAGGTTCATCAGGCATATAATTTCCTGGATTATCTCTAATCCATTTTTAAGGACAGCACGGTAGCGCAGCTGTCGAGTTGCTGCCTTACAGCACCAGAGACGTTTTCCCTGTGACCACGTGGGTTTTCTCCAGGTGCTCCGGTTTCCTCACACATTCTAAAGACGTACAGGTTTGTAGGTTAATTGGCTTTGGGAAATTGTAAATTTTCCCCAGTGTGTAGGAGAATACTAGTGTGCGGGGATTGTTGGTCAACATGGACAATGCGGGCCAAAGGGACTGTTTCCGCGCTGTATCTCTAAACTAAACTAAATGAGGGAACTATTGTCTACTCTCTAGTCCTGCAGGACCTCACCTCAAGCGAAAGAAGATGTAAAGGTCCAGGCCACTGAAATCTCGTTCAATGTCTCACTGGCAAGATAGATCCAATCAGGCCGAGGGGATTTATCTAGCTTAATGCTCTTCAAGAACCCCAGCAACATCTTTTTCTCGATCTCAAACTGCTCTTGCATATTAGCATTCTCCACATTGATCTCACTGCCCTCCGTGTCCTTCTCCTTGGTGAACACTGATGCAAAGTATTTGGTTAGTACCTCATTCAGAACTTCTGACTCCAAACACAAGTTCTCTCCTTTATCCTTGAGCGGTCCTACCTTCTCCCTGATTACATTCTTGTTTTTAATCCATGCATTTTAATCAAAGCATACAATTCTTTGGAATTCGCTTTATCACACGATAAATTCTTATAAATTTAGATGTAGCGCATGGCATCAGCCAAAATTATCTATGTTTGAAGAGCATATATATTTTATTAACAATTACATTTTCTAATTATGCAAAAATTTATAAATTATAACGTAAACCTACCTTTCATTCCAGTTTTCATTCCACTCAACCCCTGCTGAGTTACTGGCCGATCTGCAACTTTAATCTGGGCAGAAAGAACTCCTCCAGACATTACCATTCCACCACGTGTGCCCAGTCTTGCTGTACCAGGAGATACCTGGAGACAGAAATCCACTGTGTGTAAAAAAACTGAGAATTTGAATACCCTGTTTCATATCATTCAAAATGTTTCACATTATTGGCAAAATGTTCTCACCAAACAAGTATTGTGCTTACATGACTTGAATGTGTACGATCACATTTTCTCCCTCTTGAATCTTTAAAAGATCAAGTTTGTCAAAAGAAAGACAATTGGTTTAATACTTACACCAATATTTCACATTGGAATTCAAAGAGAGCAGTGCCTTTCAATCTGGGCAGTAGCGCCCACTAGTGGGAGATTTAAACTTTCAGGTGGGTCGCAGAATAATTACATGCTGTATTAAAAACATCCAAAATATACAAACTCAAATCTGTGACAGAATGTATGTGAATAGAAAAAGTTACTATCATTTTAGAGAAATGTATTTGAATTATGTATTTTAAACTTTTATGCCGCATTAATTTTTAACTATGTAAAGTATTGTAATGTTTAACCGCCACCAAACTCCCCGGGAGGCGGAGCGGAGCCGGGCTGGAGCCGGCACCGAGCCCCCTCCGCACCTGCAGCTGGAAGTTTCTTATTGCCCTAAAGATCTTTCTATTTTCTTTCTGTGTCTCCCCATTATCACCCGCGATTGGTTGCCTTCAATGGTATGTTTCTCTATGTACTAAGATGTTTCTACTTTGTTGCTATGTATGAAGATGTTTGCAGGTACTGTTATATGACTGGGCGAAGGAGTTGTCACTCCATGTATCTTCTCCCCGGTATCGGTGATTGGGTTTGTAGGGCGTGCCCTCCCCCTGTATTGTCACCAAACTAAGAAACTGTCTGAAAATCACTGAAAGAGGAGACCTTCGCTTGTTCCTTACGAAAATCGAACCAGATATCCAACATTTAGTTTCTCAGCATCAGGCTCAAGGATCTCATTAAATTAAAGGTCATTTCAATTAATTTCATTGTTTTATGCTGGGTATGTAGCTGGGTTTGTAAGGTTTTTTTTCAATTTAAATATTAATGGGTGGTACGGAAATGTTATCCTCACTAAAGTTACAAAAGTGGGCGCTAAGTATTAAAAGGTTGAAGAACACTGACATTGATAATGAGATCAGTGTGGATTGTGTTAATGTCCTAGATCATGTCGATGATCAAGGAGGAGGTGGTGCTGGGTGTCCTGAAGAGCATTAGGTGGATCTGTCTCCAGGACCTGATTGGAACTGTACCAGGTTATTGAGGGAGGCAAGAGAGGTGCTCTTTGAACCCTACAGAAAAGGTTGCAGAGGCTGGAGGGCAACCAACCTTGTTCTTTTGTTTAAGAATGGCAATAATAATAATAATAATTGAGCAAATTATAGGACAGTGAGCCTTATATCCGTGGTAGGAAAGCTTTGGAGAAGATTCTTAGGATAGGATCTATTCACATTTGCTAAAGTACTCTTAATTAGTACGGGTACCAAGGGTTATGGGGAGAAGGCAGGAGAACGGGTTGGGAGGAAGAGATAGGTCAGCCATGATTGAATGGCAGATTAGACTTGATGGGCCGAATGGCCTAATTTTGCTCCGATCTCTAATGACCTTCCTGGCTTATTCGGAATCAGCATAGATTTCTGCAGGGCAAGTCATATCTTACAAATTTGATTGAGGTTTTTTTCGGTGATTAAGATGATTGACGAGGGCAAGGCACTGTCTATGTGGATGTTAGTAAGGAATTTGACAATTTCCCTCATTTTAAGCTGATCCACAAGTTTAAGATGCATGTGATTCACAGTGACTTGATAAGATTGGATTCAAAATTGACTTGGTTGTAAATGATAGAAGAGAGTGGTGGAGGGATGTTTCTCTGACAGGAAGTCTAGGGCAGTGGTGTTCTGCAGGGATGAGTGCTGGGACCTCTGTTGCTTGTAATATACAGGACATTAAACAGGGGTACGTGGGCAAAAGGGTAGGCGGGCAGAGGGATAAGCAGGCAGACAGAGAGACAGAGTCTGAAGCAGGCTCCTGATCAAAACATCACCCATCCTTTTTCTCCAGAGATGCCTCCTGATCCAATGAGTTACTCCAGCACTTTGTGTGCCTTTAGTATAAACCAGCATCTGCAGTTCCTTGTTTCTACATGAAACAGTGAACAGTAAGTACAAAATAGGAACAGGCCTCTCAGCTCACCATGTCTGTGCCAAACAATGTTGCCAAATTAAACTAATCCATTCTGCCTGCACATAATAATAATAATAATGGATTGGATTTATATAGCGCCTTTCTAATACTCAAGGCGCTTTACATCGCATTATTCATTCACTCCTCAGTCACACTCGGTGGTGGTGAGCTACTTCTGTAGCCACAGCTGCCCCTCCGACCACCACCAATCATTCACACACATTCACACGCAGGCAAAGGTGGGTGAAGTGTCTTTCCCAAGGACACAACGACAGTATGCACTCCAAGCGGGATTCGAACCGGCTACCTTCCGGTTGCCAGCCGAACACTTAGCCCATTGCGCCATCTGTCGTCCTATCCCTATCCATATCCATATCCCTTCATTCCCTGCACATCCATGTACATACCTAATAACTAGAGCCAGGATGTTTAGGCACTAAAAAACTCTGAAATAGGCAGGCAAAAAGGCATAATAAAATTACAAAAAAGGCACGAAACGGCATTTATTGACAAAAAAGGCATTAAAAGGCATTTATTTCCACCACCAAAATACGGTTAAAAATGATAATATAAAGGTGTGCTACATTAAATGACCCAAGTTGTCTGGTTGCACATAATTACTACTATTTTTTTCCAAATTATCTGGTGCTAAATTATGCCATCTGTCAGACAGAATATGTTTCGGTTGTGAAAAACGTCTTTCTACCTCAGCTGAAGTCACTGGTGCATACCCGAAACAAGCTACAGACTCTATATTCATGTTGATATCTTGTGCATTACAACTCCCTTTGAAAACGTTAGCTATGTTTTCTATTTCTTCAAGATCTTTGTTAGCTAAAATCACTCTCACATTTTCCTTATATGTCTTTACCTACATCGCCAAGAACTTTACGAATATCGTCAGTTACCTTGTTGAAAACCTGCAAGTTATTCACTAATGTTTCGCCACGTTTCTCAAGGGAAGTGATAGCTTGTGGGAAGTTTGCAAAATTGGAAGCACAAGATCGTGTTGGAGGGACTTTTTCTGCATGATTTCACTGATGATCCTGACTGCAGCAGATTCTTCTTCTTCAAAACAGTTTATCTTTTAAAGCATAGTAGAGTACAGCAGAGAGCCATGTACCCCACCTTGTAAAACGGGCTGAGGAGGTAACGGAATCTCGGGTGCCATTTCCTTGAACAACTGCACACGTGACAGTGCTTTGAGGAAGATTTTCTTGACATTGGAAACTAGGTGATCGGCATTTGAAAACAAGCTACGTATGTGCTTGGCAATTCTATGAAGTCCTTGAGCTAAGCATGTCAAATGCAACATTTTGGGGAATAAAACTTTAAGTCGCAAACAGAAGAAGATTCTTGTGTTTTGTACCTTCTGGCCAAAGTACAGCAAGTGAAGATGTAAACAACTGAGCAATAGTTGAGCTGTTTGACTTCTCCAATACTTCGATGTATACTCCTTTGATGGTTGACCTGCCTCCAGTGCACCGATGACCACATTGGCAACGTAACTCCCCACAGCATCGGTTGTCTCGACTATTGAGATCCATATTTTGTTGCATGCAACTTCATCTCTAATTTTCTGCACAACAATGTTGAAGCTGCTGTCAACATAATTTTTCCGTAATGATGACTCGCTTCGTATAGGTTCCTCTGTGTATTTCTCTAAAAAACCTCTGAGAGATTTGTTTTCCAATTTCCACAGTGGAATTCCAGCATCAATGAATGCCTTGCACAGATCACACGAAAACACAGATTTGCAACTGGAGCCAGCAGTAAATGTAGTGAGGAGACAAGCTTGGGTAGTCTACACCCCAGCGGTATCAACATTGACCTCTAATTTTATATAGCCCATGTCTTCTCCCTCCTCCCCCTCCCCTTCCCAGCTCTCCTTCTAGTCCTTCTGTCTCTGCCTCTTCCTTTCTTTTTCCCGCCCCCCCCACATCAGTCTGAAGAATGGTCTCGACCCGAAACATCGCCTATTCCTTCTCTCCATAGATGCTGCCTCACCCGCTGAGTTCCTCCAGCATTTTTTGTCTACCTTAGATTTTTCCAGCATCTGCGGTTCTTTCTTAAATAGATCTTAGAGAAGACTGATCCAGCGGGCAGCGGCATGAAGGAATGAATGACCGATGGTGGCGCCCCCGGTTTCGCGCGGTGGTGGAAGTTTTCTTGTAAGTTATACTATGTTAACACGTTAATAATAACATTAATATAGAAACATAGAAACATAGAAATTAGGTGCAGGAGTAGGCCATTCGGCCCTTCGAGCCTGCACCGCCATTCAATATGATCATGGCTGATCATCCATCTCAGTATCCCGTACCTGCCTTCTCTCCATACCCTCTGATCCCTTTAGCCACAAGGGCCACATCTAACTCCCTCTTAAATATAGCCAATGAACTGGCCTCGACTACCCTCTGTGGCAGAGAGTTCCCGAGATTCACCACTCTCTGTGTGAAAAAAGTTCTTCTCATCTCGGTTTTAAAGGATTTCCCCCTTATCCTTAAGCTGTGACCCCTTGTCCTGGACTTCCCCAACATCGGGAGCAATCTTCCTGCATCTAGCCTGTCCCACCCCTTAAGAATTTTGTAAGTTTCTATAAGATCCCCTCTCAATCTCCTAAATTCTAGAGAGTATAAACCAAGTCTATCCAGTCTTTCTTCATAAGACAGTCCTGACATCCCAGGAATCAGTCTGGTGAACCTTCTCTGCACTCCCTCGATGGCAATAATGTCCTTCCTCAGATTTGGAGACCAAAACTGTACGCAATACTCCAGGTGTGGTCTCACCAAGACCCTGTACAACTGCAGTAGAACCTCCCTGCTCCTATACTCAAATCCTTTTGCAACGTTTCTATATTAACGTGTTAACATATTAAACGTCATTGTAATCGCGGTACAACTATAGAAAATAGCACGACCTTTTAGCAAAATGGCAAAAAAATGGCTGATTAGGCATGAAAAGGCACTTATGGCAAAATCATGGCTCTACTCTTAAATACCACCTTTGTACCTGATCCAATCATCGCCCCCTTGATAATGCGCTGGGAATGAAATGGATGCAAAAAGGTAACGATCAGAAAGGTAACGGTCCATTGTGAGCCGTGGGCTCGGTAAAAACGAGTTATCCAAACAATGAAACTCACCAGGACAGAAACTAATGCAATGACTACAGTGGGGGAGGGGGGGAGAGAGAAGGAATCTGCAGGAAGGTACTGCAGATGCTGGTTTACACAAATGCTGGAGTAACTCAGCGGGACAGGCAGCATCTCTGGGGAGGAGGGGTGGGTGACGTTTTGTGTTGAGACCCTTCTACAGACTGAGTCAAGGGGAGAGGGAGACTAGAGATTTGGAAGATGAAGGTAAGATCAAGTGAGTGGGGGGGGCGGGGGGTCGGGCAGCATCTCTGGAGAGAAGCAATGGCTGGCGGGTTCCCCACCCAGCAGGAGGGAGCTGGTGCACAAGCTGCTCAGCCCCCAGTTGTACTCACGCCGGTGCTGAGTCTCGGTGCGGTGGGCGGGGGCCGTGTGCCGGTCGCCGGTCGGCCGGCGGCGCCTTTGTTGGCCGGACGAGAAGCGCTGGGAGGCCGCTGAGCGCTCGCCATGTCCGCTGCTCTGTTACCCGGCAACGCGTTACAGGCCTGGAGCTGGCGGCGGCGCACACGCCCACACCGACCCCCACCGGGCGGAGGCAGGGACTGCAGGCGGACACACACACAATGCTGGAGTTACTCAGCAGCACAGGCAACATCTCTGGAAGGTAGACACAAAAAACTGGAGTAACTCAGTGGGACAGGCAGCATCTCTGGAGATGGACACAAAAAACTGGAGTAACTCAGTGGGACAGGCAGCAACTGGAGATGGACACAATAAGCTGGAGTAACGCAGTGGGACAGGCAGCATCTCTAGATATGGACACAAAAAACTGGAGTAACTCAGTGGGACAGGCAGCAACTGGAGATGGACACAATAAGCTGGAGTAACGCAGTGGGACAGGCAGCAACTCTGGAGATGGACACAATAAGCTGGAGTAACGCAGTGGGACAGGCAGCAACTCTGGAGATGGACACAATAAGCTGGAGTAACTCAGTGTGACAGGCAGCAACTCTGGAGATAGCCACAAAAAACTGGAGTAACTCAGCGGGACAGGCAGCATCTATTGTGAGAAGGAATGGGTGACGTTACGGGTCGAGACCCTTTCATCAGAGCGGTTAGGTATAGGGAAACGAGAGATATAGACGGTGATGTGGAGAGATAAAGAACAATGAATGAAAGATATGCAAAAAATGTGGACATACATTGGCGAGATCAAACGCAGACTTGGCAATTGTTTCACACAACACTTTCGCTCAGCCCGTGTGAACCGCTGGACACTTTAATTCTCCTTCCAATTCTCACACAGATCTTTCTGTGCTCGGTCTCCTCCATTGTCATAGTGAGCCTAAAGACGAATTGGAGGAGCAGCATCTCATATTTCGCTTGGGCAGCTTGCAGCCCAGTGGCTATTGATTTCTCTCACTTCATGTAGCCCCGGCATTCCTTCTCTCTCTATCCCTCCCCCACCCAATTCGCACCAGCTTCTCATTTTCACACTACAAACAGCTTACAATGAATGGCCTGTTTCCTTTATCATCATTGCCTGGCACCAGCATCTCTGGATAAAAGGAATATGGGCAACATTTCGGGTCATGACCCTTCTTCAGACTGTGATTCAGGGGAAAGGGGAAACAAGCTATATACGGTGAGATAGAAGAAATTAATGACATTTTTGCAAAAAAGTAAAGATGAGAAAGGAAATGGTCCATTGTTAGCTGTGGTCTAGGTAAACATGAGTTATACAGACAAGAAACTCACTGGGACGACAGTGAAACTAGTACAATGACTAGGGTGGGGGAGGAATGGAGAGAGAGGGAATTTGTAGGAAGGAACTACAGATACCGAAGATAGACGTAAATGCTGGAGTAACTCAGTGGGACAGGCAGCATCGCTGCAGAGAAATAATGGACCAAATAGCCAAATTCTGCTCCTATCACATGACCATATGACTGGAAGGATGGTGGTGGTTCAGGGTCACTTTAAGTCTTCAGTGTAAACCAGCATCTGCAGTTCTATATATCAGCGAGACCAAGTGCAGGCTCTGCGATCGTTTCATTGAACACCTCTGCTCAATCAAAACATAATTTAGAAAACATTACACTCTCCACAATATACTCTGGAAGAATCACATTTATTAACACCACAAATAAAATTGGTGAAAATGGCAGTGTTGCCACGGAATAGCTTGAGTTCCAGTGCACACTGTGTTTTCCATATTCCAGAACTGCCATGCATGCCCATTAAAACAGCCTAAATTCAGACCCGGCAACAAGCAGGGACATTCCTTCAACGTATAAGAAATGAATGTCCAGAAGCGAGATCAGATGCAAGCTGTCTGGGTCCTCAGATGCACAGCAAATCGGGCTTTGTGGCACTGGATGAATCTTTCAGCTGTCTGGCAAGAAAAAAAGGATTGGAAGAGCAAGGGTTAATCATTGAAATAAGCACCAATGAATCACTCAAAACAAGATGTGATTGTGACTTTCAACATTCATGTAAAACCAGCAGGAAGAACTTTTTCAGATCTCCAGCATGCTTTGAAATTTCATTTTAGAGTCCAGGGAGGTACAGCAGGGAAACAGGCCCTTTGGCTCACCGAGTCCATGCTGACCATCAATCATCCGTTTACATTAGTTCAATGCTATCTCACTTTCGCATCCACTCCATACACATTCAGGGTAATTTACAGAAGGCCATCTAACTGACTAACCCTGCATGTCTTTGGGATGTGGGAGGAAACCGCAGCACCAGGATTAAATACATGCGAGCGCAGGGAGAACGTGCAAACTCCACACAGAGAGCACCTAAGCGCAAGATCGAACCTGGGTCTCTGGCGGTATAAGGCAGCAGCTCTACCAGCTGCGCCACTGTGCCAGCTTAATAGACAAAGTTTGACATACCTTTTATCTTAATGAAGAGAATGATCCCTGTTATCAGGAGGAGGAGGAACTTAATCAGAGGGAGCAGGCACAGCATTCCAATGATGAAATTTGCCCGACTGTTATTCTTGGTGGATAGGTTGACCTCACTGGTGTCTCTCCCGTGTTCATTCACAGCCACACACATGTAGCACTTTCTCAGCCCAAGATGAAGCAGTTCGCCCACAGTCTGTAGCTTCTCTGCATCATGCGTGACTCTCATCTCACTGCTGTTCACGGGCAGTGAGCTGTTCCCAGGGCCGATCCATGTGATGTTTGCAGGGGGCGTCCCTTCAGCCCTGCAAACAAGAGTGTCTTCTCCAGTTACATTGTCGCTCGCAACAGACAGCTCCAGGATGGTGGCAGGGACTTGGGGAGAGAAGGGAATCAATTAAATTGCGCCATAAAACTGTGCGACTCTGTACAGTATCACAGTGCAGTATTGAGACACCACGATGTGCGTGCCTCAAGTCACGGCGCCCCTTTGCCACACAAGCCCAAGAGCTGCTCTGCACAACACCGGCTGACGCTTCCAAGGCCGCCTGGGTCAAGACGAGATGGAGAGACCAGTGGAAGTCAGCGGAACCATCTAGGCTACACCATTACATCAATGACCCCATGGACGTCCCCGGCCAGGACCTGCCTCGAAAGCAGTGGACAACCCTCAACCGCTTGAGGACAGGCGTTGGACGCTAAGGAGTAGCGATGAAGAGGTGGGGCCTCGTGGACAGCGCCTCCTACGAGTGTGGGGACCCAACACAGACAGTGGAGCACATAGACACCAGTTGCCCCAAACACCGGCCACCGAATGGTGAACGAGGTCTGATTGACCTGGACGATGACACGTTGGCCTGGCTCGCCTCAACGGAGCTGCAGGTCTAAAAGACATACGACAGAAGAAGAAGTGCTGTATTGCTACACATACACACAGATAGCCACAAACAAGACAAAGAGGACAGACAGACAGACAGACAGACAGACAGACACAGGCAGATGGGACTAGTGAAGATGGAACATATTGGTCAGTGTGAGCATGTTGGGCCTGTTTCCACACTGTATGACTCTAGACCTGCATGACATTCAATGAAGAGGATGGCAGGCACAGAGAAACACCAGTACCTCCAAGTTCCCAACCAGCCTGACTTGGAAACACAATGCTGAACCTTCATCATTGCTGGGTCTAAACATTGGAAACCTCAGCTCACGTACAAGAGGTGTACCGTTACCACACCGACATGCAGAGATATCACCACCACCTTCCCGAACGGATCGAACAAAGGGTGGGCAGTGAACATTGGCAGTGCCTGCAATACGCGCAAGAATGGATAGACCCTGTTATCAGGCTGCTGAACCGGCCTCTCACCAGCTAGAATGCAGTCTTGACCCCCCATCTACTTCATGGGGGACTGTTGAAATCTCTTGAATCATATTTTATCTTGCACTAAATAATACAACTTTTATCCTGTATCTGTACACTCTGGACAGCCTGATTGTAATCGTGTACAGTCTTTTCGTTGACCGAATAGCATTCAACAAAAATGGTTTTCATTGTATTCGATACACATAAGGTCATAAATGATAGTAGTAGAATTAGGCCATTCGGCCCATCAAGTCAACTCTGCCATTCAATCATGGCTGATCTATCTCTCCCTCCTAATCCCATTCTCCTGCCTTCTCCCCATAACCTCTGACGCCTGTGCTAATCAAAAATCCATCCACAGTATCTTTGCCTTAAATGTCAATAATGATAAACTAAATGAAAGGACAATTAAATCCATTCCAGGCCAAAGTATATCTGCATATAGATGTGCAGGAAATGGAGGGATATGGGTTATGTGCAGGTTGATGAGGGTTGGTGTTGGCATCATGTTTGGCACAGACATTGTGGGCAGATGGGCCTGTTCTTTTGCTGTACTATTCTATGTTCTATGTCAAAGCTCAAGAATTGCGTTTCCTGTTTCTGCGTTACCAGAGGTGTTTCCTCACCCACAACCTCCAGTTCCGTCCCGTCCTGAGTCACGGTCTCCTGTGTGGAATTCTGGACCCAAACATGACAGAAATAGTCGTTGCCGTCATCCATTCTGAGTCCCTTCACTCTGATTGAGGCGTCTCCCTGGTCTAGTTTTCCCACCAGCTCATATCGACCTCCTCCATTTACAGTGACAGAGTAGGGAGGGGCCTCGGTGTGGGATTGGATGTGAATAAAGACAGTGGACTCTTCCCGTGGATTCCCCTTCATCCAGCGGATAGTGATGGAGCTGGGCTTCCTGTTCGAGGGGCTGAAGGAACAGGGCAGTGTGGCTGAACCGCCCTTCTTCCCAATCACCATGGATACAGAGACGTCATCACCTTGGATAGAGAAAGGTTTAAAGAATTAATATTATTCAGTCACCGTGTTGCCTTTGATATAAAAAGGACGGTAAAATGATTACATAGAACACAACATTCAATAATACAGAAGATAGACACAAAAAACTGGAGTAACTCAGTGGGTCAGACAGCGTCTCTGGAGAAAAGGAATAAGTAAAGGTCTATTCTCCAGTGATGCCATAGTAAAGATATTGTCAAGCTTGAAAAGGTTCAGAAAAGATTTACGAGGATGTTGCCAGGACTACAGAGTGTGAGCTATAGGGAGAGGTTGAGTAGGCTGGGTCTCTATTCCACGGAGCGTAGGAGGATGAGGGGAGATCTTCTAGAGGTATACAAAATCATGAGAGGAATAGATCGGGTAGATGCACAGAGTGTTTTACCCAGAGTAGGGGAATCAAGAACCAGAGGACATAGGTTCAAGGTGAAGGGGAAAAGATTTAATAGGAATCCGAGGGGTAACGTTTTCACACAGAGTTTGATGGGTGTATGGAACAAGCTGCCAGAGGAGGTAGTTGAGGCTGGGACTATCCCATCGTTTAGGAAACAGTTGCCATGTACATGGATAGGGCAGGTTTGGTGGGATATGGACCAAGCGCAGGCAAGTGGGACGAGGGTCGCTGGGACATTGTTGGTCGGTGTGGGTGAGTTGGGCCGAAGGGCCTGTTTCCACAGTGTATCACTCTATGACTCTATGATTCTCCAGAGGTCCTGTCTGACCTGCTGAGTTACTCCAGCTTTTTATGTCTATCTTCAGTTTAAACCAGCATCTGCAGTTCCTTCCTACACATTAAATGACACAGCACAAGAAAAGGCTCTTCATCCCATAATGTCTGTGCCAAAAAAAGATGCCAAGTTAAGATCATAAGACGATAAATCATAGGAGCAGAATTAGGTTGTTTGGCCTATCAAATCCATTCAATCTATTTTTCCTTCTCAAACTCAATGTCCTGTCTTCCTCCCTTAACCTCTGACGCCCCTGACTAATCAAGAACCTATCAATCTCCACTTTAAAAATACCACTCCACTTTAAAAATATCATTGTCACAGCCATCTGTGACAATGAATTCCGCAGATTCACTCTGGCTAAAGAAATTCCTCCTCATCTCCTTTCTAAAGGCATGTCCTTGTATTCTGAAGCTGTGCCCTCTGGTCTGAGTCTCTCATGACTCTCCTCTGCCTGCATGCGATCCAGACCGCTCCAATCAATATATATCCATGAAGGTACACAAAAATGCTGGAGAAACTCAGCGGGTGCAGCAGCATCTATGGAGCGAAGGAAATAGGCAACGTTTCGGGCCGAAACCCTTCTTCAGACAATATATATCCATGAGTCTGTCTTAAAGCCTCTTAAACACCATCACATCTGCCTCCATCACCAACTCTGGCAACTGTTTCCAGGCACCCACCTCTCTCTGTGTAACCAACCTGCCACGCACATTTCAAATGGGACAAAAATGAAAAGACTAAAGACACACAAAGAAACTGCAGATACTGGAATTTTGAGCAAAAAACATACTGCTGGAAGAACTCGACATGTCAAGCAGCAGATGGGGAGGGAATAGACAGATGATGTTTCAAATCAGGACCCTTCCTCAGACTCATGTTATTGCTAATGCTTAGATCCCTAGCCTACATTGCCCTGGTGATTCACGAGCTCATCCAGATGCTTCTTAGGTGTTTCACTTCTGCCTTCGGGAAGAAGATATAGAAGCCTGAAAACTAACGTCCAAGTTCAGGAACAGCTTTTTCCCTGCAGCCATCAGGAACAGCTTCTTCCCTACAAATACTACAACCTCCAAATAAATTCTGAACTAGAGTCTTGGTGGCATTGGTTTTGTCTTTTTGCACTATTATCAATTTTTATGTGTGTGTGTATATATATATATATATATATATATATATATATATATATATATATATATATATATATATATATATATATATATATATATATATATATATATATATACTATATATAAAATATATATATATATATACACTGTATATATATATATATATATATATACACACACTGTATATGTATATACATACAGTATATATATATACACACACACATAAAAACAATTGATAATAGTGCAAAAAGACAAAACCAATGCCACCAAGACTGTAATTCAGAATTTATTTGGAGGTTGTAGTATATATATATATATATATATATGTGTGTGTGTGTGTATAAATTAAATATATATATATATATATATATATATATATATATATATATATATATATATATATATATATATATATATACACTGAACTTTTTTATTTATCATATTGATTTCATAGTACTATGCTTACATGTCTGTTGTGCTGCTGCAAGTAAGAATTTTATTATACTGTTTCAGGACATATAACAATAAATCACTTTTAACTCTTCAATCTCTGCTTTCACCATCTCCCCAGGAGGTTTATTCCAGATTGCCACAATCTTCTGCATTAAAAAAAATTCTAACTGGCATCCCTGCTAAAACACAAAATCTTTACCTTAAACCTGTGCCTTCAGGTCCGAGACACCTCTACCATGAGAAATGATTGTTACTATCTACACTATAAACACCTCTCATAATTTTGAATACTTCTATCTGGTCGACCCTCAGCCTTGCCTGTTCCAAAGAAAACAGTCTAAAACAGTATCAGTCCTAAATGTCTTGCCCTGCAACCCAAGACTGTGAGCTTTCATTCAAGATACCCACCCAAGAGAAACATCCTCCGCACATCTAGTGTGTCAAGCCACAGAGTGATGCAGCATGGAACCAGGCCCTTAGGCCCAACTTGCCCATGCTGACCAACATGCTCCATCTACACTAGTCCCACCTGGCCGCTTAAACCCACCCTAACCATGTACCTGTCCAAATGTCTCTTAAATTTTATGATAGTACTTGTCGTAACTTCCTCCTCCGGTAACTCATTCCATATATCCACCTTTTTGTTAAAAGCCCTGAATTCTGTAGAACCCTTCCATTTTACTAAATTGTGGTGACTAGCTATCAAATTGACCTCATTCTCACCTCCTATGGCAGTCCTGCCATCTAGGAATGAGTTTGATGAAGTAATAGGAGAACTGTGGAAGTTGTTCCCATAGATATCACTAGATCTTTGAGGGTAGCTCTGGTTGAGGCCAGTAGTCTTCACCACAGACCAAAAGATCTGAATCAGTGTTTTTCTTTGTGTGATGGAGCAAGTGAGACAACGTCACACCAAGCAGAAACGGTTGCAGTCACTCAAAATGTCTTTCATTTAGCTTAGAAATACAGTGTGGAAACAAGCCATGTAGTCATTTTGCATCCTACATACTGGGGGCAACTTACAGAAGCCAATTAACCTACAAACTTGCACGTCTTTGGGATGTGCGAGGAAACTGGAGCACCCGGAGAAAACCTACGTGATCACAGGGAGATCGTGCAAACTCCACACAGACAGCACCCGAGGTGAGGATCGAACCCGGGTCTCTGACGCTGTGAGCCATGCCGCCGTAACTTCACGAAGCCGAAAGATTGTACTTCTGAAAACAGCACCGGGAAATCTATGGAAGTACAGCTGCTGTTGTAATTTTTGGCAGTAGTTTGCCCCGTGGGGAAGGCTGGAACATAACGGGTTAAAACCTTTCGGCTTTGTGAACAGTGGAGCTCTCATTGAAAACTTTCACCTCTGCAGAAGCATATTTAATGTAATTGAACATCACATGGTTTTACACGGGTTTGGGCGGCACGTTGGCACAGCGGTAGAGTCGCTGCCTTACAGCGCCAGAGACCTGGTTTGACCCTGACCACAGGTGCTGTTTGTACGGAGTTTGTACGTTCTTCCTGTGACTGCGTAGGTTTTCTCCGGCAGCTCCAGTTTCCTCCCACACTCCAAAGACGTACAAGTTTGTAGGTTTATTGGCTTCTGTCCATCATACGTAGGATAATACTAGGGTATGGGTGATCGCTGATCAGTGTGGGTGGGCCAAAGGGCCTGTTTCCACATTGTATCTCTGAAGTCTAAAGTCCAGAGTCTAGGGTTTAAAGTCTAAAATTACCAATGAAATATCACTGAGCTGTACAAGGCAGGTGGCCAATATCTTGTCATAGTATTTCCTGAGGTGCAGCTTGGATTTGGATGTGGTTCAAATCCAGGTATGGACAATAGGAGTTCGTAACTCATTGTAGTTTCAACAATTCCACAGCACAGTGGCATAGCTGGCAGAGCTGCTGCCTCACGGCACTAGAGACCCGGGTTCGATCCCAACCTTGGGTGCTGTCTGTATGGAGTTTGCACGTTCTCTTTGTGACAGTGTGGATTTCTTCCGGTTTTATGTGTGTGTGTATATATATATACTATATACTCCAGTTTCCTCCCACAGCCCAAAGACGTACGGATCTCTAGGTTAATTGGCCTCTGTAAATTGCCTCTAGTGTGCAGGGAGTGGATGCGAAAGTTGCATAATATAGAACTAGTGTAAACGTGTGATCGATGGTCGGCATAGTCTCGGTGGACCAAAGTGCCCATTCCCATGCTGCATCTCTAAACTAAAATTCAGCACAGGTAAAATGTCCATGTTGAGCGATATTGTTTGTATCTAATAGTCTACAAGGCAATTTTTCCAACTGTAACCAAGTTCTCACCTGTCACCACAAGGAGGGTTTGAGAGAAGCTTTGGGAGGTTTGGTTCCCATCTTCCTGCAGATCCACAAGACAAACATACCGCATGTGGTGATCTTGTGGACGCAGCCTTTTGATGATAATGGAAGCATCGTTCTGCCGGGGATTGCCCATCGGTTGGTAACGCTCCCCTTCATTCTCACGAATCTCATTCGCAAACCCACTTTCCGATAGAAAGTTGGTGTAATTGAGGATCCACTTGCTTGTCTGATCTTCCCTCCAGCTGACAGTGATGTTCCCTCCGTATCCACTGTGAAGGTGGGTGAACTTGCAGAAGAGAACCACAGGCTCCCCTTCCCTCCCCATCACAATGTCCGGCATCTCCATAGTCCAGCCATTCCGATGGAGGCCTTCGGTAAGACAGAAAAAGAGAATTAGTAACAATATTCAAACTCTCGAGTCAAATCTCAAGTGGTTACTGTACCACTTATAGAACCTGGGATTGTGCAGCCCAGGAAAGGGTCCTCCGGTCCACAATGTTTGTGCTGGACATGATGCCACGTTAAACTGATCTCATCTGCCTGTACATGATCCAAATCCCTGCACTTCCATGTGCCATTTTCTGTTATCAGCTTCTGAAGGGTCCTTCCATTAGTTAAATTCACCTCTTCCCCATTGTGGACAATGGACTTTGTCTCTGGAACTGATGCGCTACAATGCTGAGAACTATATTCTGCACTCTGTATCTTGACCTTTGCTCTACCTATTGTACATGAGTTTGACCTGATTTTGTATCTATGTGTGGTATATCTGATCTGTTTGGATAGCGTGCAAAACAAAGCTTTTCATTGTACCTCGATACGCATGACTATAATAAACTACCTAGATTCTCATCCCCGATCTCGCCCCCGACCACTCCCCCGCATCATCTTAGTCAAGTTCAAGAGGACTGGTAGGTGGGTAGTGTTGTACCGTTGTTTAAGAAAGGCAGCAACAAGACAAGGAACAGTGGGCCTCAATGACACTAACCTCAGCCCCCTGCCTGTATGTGGCAGCCGTTTAATGCGTTGTGCAGCAGCAGCAGGTGAACACAGTGGCAGGAGAGCAGCATCACTGGGGTTAACATAAACAATCCACTGAACCTTTCACAACCCTGTAAACTGCAGTTATATTCCTTTTACAGTACATTTTCACACACAAAAATCAATCATTTCCACAGGGAAATATTTCATGCGCAGATAATTTAACGATAGGCTGTATTTTGAAGTATGCAGTCTGAAGAATAGTCTCGATCTGAAAAGCCACCTATTCTTTTTCTCCGGAGATGCTGCCTGACCCGCTGAGTTACTCCAGCATTTTGTGTCTATCTTCGGTGTAAACCAGCATCTGCAGTTCCTTCCGACACACTCCTATGCATTTTATATGTTTGTAGCCTTAGAGCCTGCACAATACCTCCTTCCAATGTCTATAAACATGAGCTAATTAAATTTCACGCGGAAATTCAAGAAGAATCTGTCCTCTGATACAGTGTATGTGAAGGAGGCTTGGGCAGCATTGTTAATAGTTTATTATTGTCACTTATGTAATAGTAATAGTAACTTTATTGTCAATTCAAATAATGCAACAAGTAGTTACACAGAGGATTGAAATTGCGTTTCCCCATACTCCAATGTGCAAGTAATATTTATAACACAGGCAGACAATATACCAATAAAAATAGACAATGGACATATACATTATATAAAATATTCATTAATAAAAGGTGCAATATAGAAAAGTGCAAATAGCATACTGCAGACATTGGGTTAAAGATAATTTGACAGTCAGTTGGTCTTTGTTTGTGTAATGTTCATGGAATTTTCTTGAGTGTGTTGAGTAGTCTGATGGCCTGAGGGAAAAAGCTGTTTTTGAATCTTGTGGTTTTGCTCCGCATGCTGCGGTAGACGCGCTTGCCGGATGGTAGGAGGGTGAACAGTTTGTGTGCTGGGGGTGGTTGGTGTCTTTGATGATATTGGTTGCTCTCTTGCGACAGCGAGATGGGTTATAAGTCTTGGATTGCTAGTTGGGGTGATCTAGTGATCTTCTCCGCTGTCCTCACCACTCTCTGTAGGGCCTTCTGGGTCAGCAGCAGAGCAACTGCCATACCAGACTGAGAGACTGCTGGTGAGAATGCTCTCAATGGCACCCCTGTAAAAAATTGTGAGGGCAGAAGGGGGGAGGGTCGGCTCTCCTCATCCGTCGAAGGAAGTGGAGGCGTTGCTGTGCTTTCTTGACTAGGGAGATGGTGGTTGGTGGACCATGTCTGATCATCTGTGATGTGTACTCCCAGGAACTTGGTGCTTTTCACAGACTCCACTGCACTGCCATTTATGGTGAGTGGGGGTGTGAGCTGTCTGTTTCTTCCTGAAGTCCACAGTTATTTCTTTTGTTTTATTGACATTGAGTTGAAGGTTATTGATGTCACACCAGTTGATGAGTTGTTGTACCTCCTCTCTGTAGGCTGAGTCGTCATCGTGGCTGATGAGGCCCACCACTGTTGTGTCATCTGCGAACTTGATGATGTGGTTCGAGTTGTGTTTGGCACAACAGTCATGTGTCATCAGCGTGAACAACAGAGGGCTCAGCACACATCCCTGTGGGACCCCGGTGTTCATGATGGTGGTCTCTGATGAGTTTTTTGCCAACGGTTATACACGAGATACAGTAAAAAAGCTTTGTTTGCATACTATCCAGTCAAATGATGCTATACATGAGTACAATCACGCATATACAAGAACAAGTAGTGTAAAGAGAAAAATACCAGAGGGCAGAATACAGTGGTGTAGTGTTATAGTTTATAGAAAAAGTGCAGATTTTAATAAGTGCAAAGCCTGCAATGCGGTAGGTTGGGGAGATCCTGACTATCTTATGGGATGTCTCCTCAGTAGTCTGATAACAGCGGGGAAGAAGCACTTCTTGACTCGGTGGAAAGACAAAGGGACAGGAGAGTTTACAGGGGACAGGGATTGTCATTACACTAGAGCCTCTTTGCAGGTATTTTGTTTGGATGGTATCTTCCTGATAGAAGTAAAGAAAATTATGAGAGGCATAGAAAGGATATACAGTCAGAACCTTTTCTTCGAAGATAGACACAAAATGTGAGTAACTCAGCAGGACAGGCAGCATCTCTAGAGAGAAGGAATAGGTGACATTTTGGGTCGAGACTCTTCTTCAGACTGGTGCAGAATTCACGTCAGAAAGAGGAGAACTTCTTCAAAGTAGGCATACCTTGAAGAGATTTCGCAGTGTGAGACGAAATGTGTAAGAAGGAACTGCAGATATTGGTTTATTCAAAGACAGACACAGTCTGAAGAAGGGTCGCAACTCGAAACATCCCCCATTCCTTCTCCCCAGAGATGCTGCCTGTCCCGCTGAGTTACACCAACATTTTGTTCCTATCTTCGGTGTAAACACTAACATGGTAGCAGGCACACACATTCATTTGAAATTAGATGTGCATCCAAATGTGCAATGATAATAATCAAATTTCTATTTCATTCTTAATAGTTGAGTGATAAATATTGGTTTGGGAAAAGTACAGATTGGTCATATTGCAAGTGTCCCTGTAGTTCTTTATTTGCTCATGCGACCTCAGTTTAGTTTATTGTCACATGTACTGAGGTGTAGTAAAAAGCTTTTGTTGCGTCCTAACCAGTCAGCGGAAAGACTATACATCGCCGCTCTCTAGTTGGTGATAGGATGGTTCAGTTGCCTGATAACAGCCGGGAAGTGTCCCTGAATCTGGAAGTGTCTGTATTCACACTTCTGTACCTCTTGCTTGGAGAGGGGAGAAGAAGGAGTGACCGGGGTGGGACTCATCCTTAATTATGCTGCTGGCCTTGCTGAGGCAGCGTGAAGTGTAGATGGTGTCAATGGAAGGGAGGTTGGTTTGTGTGATGGTCTGGGATGGAGCTGTTCCCAAACCAAGCTGTGTTGCAATGACCAATAGTAGGTGCGACCCTCGAGTCACAGCTCAGCCGGGAGCGGTGTTAACAAGTCACCTTCCCCAAAGGACATTTAAGAACCATTTGTATCTGCCTCCACCACCAACCCTGGCAATGCGATCCAGGCCCCCACTATTCTCTGTGTAAAAACACTTGCCCCACACATCTCCATAACACTTTTCCCCTCTCACCTTATAGCTATGTCCTCTACAGTTGGACATTTCCACCCTGGGAAATAGGTTCTGACTGTCTACCCTTTCAATGCCTTTCAGATACACTTGTTGAGGAAGATATAACTACAAACATTGAAAAGACATTTGGACAGGTACATTGATAGGAAAGATTTAGAGAGATATGAACCAAATACGAGCAAATGGGACTTGCTTTAGTTTATTGTCACGTGTACTGAAGTACAGTCACAAGCTTAGTTGGGCCTCGTGGGTTGGCATGGATGAGTTTGGCCGAAGGGCTTGTTTCCACACTGTAGAACTCTATCTCCCTTCAAAGTAGTGCCATGGCAATGTTTGCATTCATTTACAATTCTAGTCAGTTCTCTGTTATATTATTTACTACAGTTCACCTCGAAATAATTGTGCTCTGGTTTGTAGATGGGGACCTGAACGGGCAACATTCAGGGTCAAAGGCAAGCATTGAACCCAGTGCACCCAGACAGACTTCCTATGAACGGCAACCATACATTAAGGGCGAAAACCCCCCACAAATTGCTGGATGAACTCAGCAGGTCAGACTGCATCAGTCAGAAGGTTCCCGACCCGAAACTTCACCAGTTATTTTTCTCTGGAGATGCTGCCTGACCCACTGAGTTACTCCAGCACTTTGTGTCTATCTGTGGAGAGAATGGACAGACAACGTTTCAGGTCGAAACCCTTCTTCAGAGTGATAAATACCCATTCCTTCCACAGATGCTGCATGACCTGCTGAGTTCCTCCAGAACTTTGATTTTTGCACAAGATTCCAGATTCCTTGTGCTTCCATTTAGGGAGAAGTTGAGCTGGTACTTCAAGGAGAAAATGAAAGATTGTGTGATGGGGTGAGATGAAATTGGTGGAGAATCCACTGGAAGGGCTGAATGTCCTGTTTTCAGTATTGTGTGTGTTCCCTGGTCCCTCAACCCTTGGAGCCAAACCATTCGGGACTGTGCAGCTCGGCTAGTTACCAGAGTAATCATTAACTGGCTTTGTTAGTAGAATGCTTTGTCCGTAGAATGCTGTCAAACAAAAGAACATAAGCAAAACACAGAAGTAAGAGTAGGGTATTTGACCACTTAAATCTGGTCTCCCAATCGATAATAATCAGTTTATCTTTTACCCCAGCCTGATTTCCAGCTCCATATTCCTAATTTATTTAGTATTCAAATATCTATCAACCTCTATTAAACAGTCATTATCTGAGCCTCCACACCCTCTGGTGTAGAGAATTAAAAAAAAAATCTTTGTGTAGAAAGGAACTGCAGATGCTAGTTTACATTGAAGGCAGATACAAAATGCTGGAGTAACTTAGCGGGACAGGCAGCATCTCTAGATAGAAGGAATGGGTGGTGTTTCGGCTCAAGACCCTTCTTCCTGACCCGAAAGGAGAACCATTCCCTCCATCCACAGATGCTGCCTGTCCTGCTGAGTTACTCCAGCATTTTGTGTCTATAATAAATTGCTTTAATAATCTTGAGTGATTACATTTCTTTCATTCTCTCAATCCTGAATGACCGTTAATGTTGATATCCTTGTAGCTTGTAGTTGGTGTAGCTTGTAACTGCGCCATCTCACAGTTCTCCACCCTACCGTTGCATTAGAAAGACAAACAGCTTTTAAATCTCAGCATCGTACTCAAACGCCATAAAGAATTGTCCAGCTCAGTGAGGGGCTCGGTCGGTCTCGAACGCAGGAAGGTCTTAACTGAGTGGGTGAGCTTCTAACTGGTACACAGATTCTGCTGCGCTGCTAACATCAACACACTATCCAATCTCAGTGACAAACTCTGACCATACAAACTCAGGAACAGGGTTAGTTTGTGCCTCACACTCTGTGTTACTCACCCTCAGTGGAGAAAAGTTGGCTGGTTATGTAGAGCACGGCACCCAACATAGTCCGTCACAGAGCTCCTTGAGGAGTCAGGTCTCGGCTACCTTCCCTCTGTTTCTCCCTGAACTGTATTGGCAGTCGGCTCCCCACCCCAAGCTGGGCTCCTTAACCCCATGATTGCCGGGCTGATGTATGACCCAGATGCTGAATGCAAAATCCAACAACCCCAGCACCTTTTCTTTGCTGGCGAGTTGGCTCCAAGATGCACCGTGCATGGATATGTTTGCCTTGTGATTCACATCAGCTGCCATATTGGGAAAGGTATCAGTTTGTGAGCCTCTAACACTCCAAAGACCCACAGGTTTGTAGGTTAATTGTCTTGGTATAAATGTAAATTGTCCCAAGCATGTGTAGGATAATGTTAATGTGCGGGGATCGCTGGTCAGCGCGGACACAATGGGCTGAAGGGCCTGTTTCCGAGCTGTATCTCTAAACTAAACTAAACCCGCAAGAAACATTTAGGGTGGGTGGATTGTGAGATAAATCCACTTGTAGCACCAATTTTAAGGCAGTAGAGATTTGTGTTTCAGCTAAGAATATAAAAACTCATCCATTCTTGGGCAGCATGGACAAGTTGGGCCGAAGGGCTGGTTTCCGTGCTATATGATTCTGTGACTAATATTGTATCCTCGTCTCAAACGGATGAGCAAGCAACCCAGAGTGGAAGTGTCTTCCAATTCTACTGCCTCTGGGGATCAGCTGGTTGAGATCTGTGGGGCACATTTCAATGCATTTACTGCCTGGTTTTCCACATAAACCATTGCCTCGTGGGCCTGAATGCATTGGGAACCATTCATAAGCAGAGGGTCAAAGAGATGTATGAAGTGCCAGAGGAGCAATGGGATGAGAGGTCTCAAAAGCAGGATCTACTTACCCAGTCTCCAAGGAGAAATCTCACCTCAGCCGTATGGAATGCCTCGTGAAGCCCAGTGATTCCGTCTGGACATCCTCAATGAAATATACCTCAGGATCCAGGCCTAGATCAGCAGAAGGGGGATATTCTAACTTTGTGCCATTTTCCGACATCATCCCCCTTCACTTTGCTTCCTATAATGATAAGGGCAGTACGGTGGTAGAGTGGCTGCTTTAGAGCGACAGGGACCCAGGTTCGATCCTGGCTACATGTGGTGCCTGTACGGAGTTTGTACGTTTTCCTTGTGACCCCGCGAGTTTTCTCTGGGTGCTTCGGTTTCCTTCCACATTCCAAAGATGTGCTGGTTTGTTGCCTTCTGTAAACTGTCCCAAGTGTGTAGGATAGAACTAGTATATGGGTGATCGTTGGTCGGCGTAGACTCGGTGGGCTAAAGGTCTTGTTTCTACACCGTATCACAAACTACACCAAGTCTGGTTTGAATGAACACAGTCTCCACAGTCCTCTGAGATAAAGAATTCTCTACTGGAGAATTCAGCACTGAGTAAAAAAAAAAAATTCCTCGACCTTAAATCCTAAACAACGTTTCCGATTATCCTGAAATGGTGCCCCCTGGTCAGAGACTATGTATTCATGAAGAATCTTGACATTATACAGCCACTCAGTGTCATAGGATTGAGTGATTCAAGTAGAGACAGGGTGTGGTGTGGGAGGGACCCAGGTAAAGGAAAGGAGAAGGGAAGCTGTCTATGTCTTCAGCAAGTGTCCACTGGACAGCCTTGATTTTAAACTTAATATGTTTGTAAATGTGTACACACCCTACAGGTGAGAGTTAGGGCCACATCCAACAAGTGGACATAGGTAAAACTGTCCCATTCCAGGAATCTCTGTCATTGTATTTGTTACATAGGCATGATTTCATTTCATAACTCCTATCGTTCAACGTAGAATTTTATTATTCCCTCTCGCTCTCTCTTTCTGCCCCACTCACCCTCTCTTCCCTTCCCACCTCACAAACTTCTACAGATGCACCATAGATGTTGGGCTGCAGCTTGGTTTGGCAACACCTCTGCCCAAGAGCGCAGGAAATTGCAGACAGATGTGTATGCAGCCTAGTCCATCACACAGACCAGACTCCCCACCATTGACTCCATCTGCACTTCACACTGCCTCGGGAAAGCAGCCGACATTATCAAAGACGTCCTAACCCATTCATTCCTTCTTCTCACTGCTCCCATCCAGCAGAAGGTACGGGAGCTTGAAAGCGCGCACCACCAGGCTCAGGAACAGCTTCTTCCCCTCTGTTATCAGCTTCTGAAGGGTCCTTCCATTAGTTAAGTTCACCTCTTCCCCATCGTGGACAATGGACTTTGTGTCTGGAACTGATGCGCTACAATGCTGAGAACTATATTCTGCACTCTGTATCTTGACCTTTGCTCTACCTATTGTACTTGAGTTTGACCTGATTTTGTATCTATGTGTGGTATATCTGATCTGTTTGGATAGCGTGCAAAACAAAGCTTTTCATTGTACCTCGATACGCATGACTATAATAAACTACCTAGATTCTCACCCCCGATCTCGCCCCCGACCACTCCCCCGCATCATCTTAGTCAAGTTCAAGAGGACTGGTAGGTGGGTAGTGTTGTACCGTTGTTTAAGAAAGGCAGCAACAAGACAAGGAACAGTGAGCCTCAATGACACTAACCTCAGCCCCCTGCCTGTATGTGGCAGCCGTTTAATGCGTTCTGCAGCAGCAGCAGGTGTAGCCTTAGAGCCGGCACAATACCTCCTTTCAATGTCTATAAACATGAGCTAATTAAATTTCACGTGGAAATTCAAGAAGAATCTGTCCTCTGATACAGTGTATGTGAAGGAGGCTTGGGCAGCATTGTTAATAGTTTATTATTGTCACTTATACCGAGATACAGTGAAAAGCTTTGTTTGCATACTATCCAGTCAAATGATGCTATACATGAGTACAATCACGCCATATACAAGAACAAGTAGTGTAAAGAGAAAAATACCAGAGGGCAGAATACAGTGGTGTAGTGTTATAGTTATAGAAAAAGTGCAGATTTTAAAAAGTGCAAAGCCTGCAATGCAGTAGGTTGGAAGATCCTGACTATCTTATGGGATGTCTCCTCAGTAGTCTGATAACAGCGGGGAAGAAGCACTTCTTGACTTGGTGGAAAGACAAAGGGACAGGAGAGTTACAGGGACAGGGATTGTCATTACACTAGAGCCTCTTTGCAGGTATTTTGCTTGGATGGTATCTTCCTGATAGAAATAAAGAAAATTATGAGAGGCATAGAAAGGATAGACAGTCAGAACCTTTTCTTCGAAGATAGACACAAAATGTAGAGTAACTCAGCGGGACAGGCAGCATCTCTAGAGAGAAGGAATAGGTGACATTTTGGGTCAAGACTCTTCTTCAGACTGGTGCAGAATTCACGTCAGAAAGAGGAGAACTTCTTCAAAGTAGGCATACCTTGAAGAGATTTCGCAGTGTGAGACGAAATGTGTAAGAAGGAACTGCAGATATTGGTTTATTCAAAGACAGACACAGTCTGAAGAAGGGTCGCAACCCGAAACATCCCCCATTCCTTCTCTCCAGAGATGCTGCCTGTCCCGCTGAGTTACACCAACATTTTGTTCCTATCTTCGGTGTAAACCAGAATCTGCAGTTCCCTCATACACTTCTTCTGCCAGAAGATCCTCATGGGGCCATACTCATGGTTGCGCACATAACACACATTGCATGTAAACACTTACATGGTAGCAGGCACACACATTCATTTGAAATTAGATGTGCATCCAAATGTGCAATGATAATAATCAAATTTCTATTTCATTCTTAATAGTTGAGTGATAAATATTGGTTTGGGAAAAGTACAGATTGGCCATATTGCAAGTGTCCCTGTAGTTCTTTATTTGCTCACGCGACCTCAGTTTAGTTTATTGTCACGTGTACTGAGGTGTAGTAAAAAGCTTTTGTTGCGTCCTAACCAGTCAGCGGAAAGACTATACATCGTCGCTCTGTAGTTGGTGATAGGATGGTTCAGTTGCCTGATAACAGCCGGGAAGTGTCCCGGAATCTGGAGGTATCTGCATTCACACTTCTGTACCTCTTGCTTGGAGAGGGGAGACGAAGGAGTGACCGGGGTGGGACTCATCCTTGATTATGCTGCTGGCCTTGCTGAGGCAGCGTGAAGTGTAGATGGTGTCAATGGAAGGGAGGTTGGTTTGTGTGATGGTCTGGGCTGCATCCATAACTTCTTGTGGTCTGGGATGGAGCTGTTCCCAAACCAAGCTGTGTTGCAATGACCAATAGTAGGTGCGACCCTCGAGTCACAGCTCAGCCGGGAGCGGTGTTAACAAGTCACCTTCCCCAAAGGACATTGAAGAACCAGTTGCGCTTTTACAACAATGCCGCAGCCTCTCGTGGTCGTTTTATCAGGCATCAGCACACGGGTTACTGCACCATTTCATTTAATTAGCTCTAATAAAAGGCACACGCGGATGGCGTAATATCAGCTGAGATCACTTCCACCGTGGCACCATCTGATTTATGGATTGGATTCCCAGTGAAATGCGGCTCATGGAAACAAACGACCCGCACACCAACGATCCTGTTCAGTTCATCCCGTGGTGTGCAGGAAGATAGGACTTTACATCGCCAACACTGAAATAATTCTGTATGTTTGTTCGGCTGCACAGCTGATGCAGATGCTGCCTCACAGTGCCAGAGACCGAGATTTGAACTTGACCTCGGGTGCTGTCTGTGTGGAGTCTGCACATATTCCCTGTGAATGCGTGGATATCATCCGGATGCTCCCACATCCCAAAGACGTGCAGATTTGCAGGTGTACAAATTGCCCTTTGTAAAAATTGACCCTGGTGTGTTGGGGAGTGGACAAGAAAGTGGGTTAACATAGCACTTGTGCAATCAGGTGGACACAAATTGCTGGAGTAACTCAGTGGGTCTGGCAGCATCTCTGCAGATAAAGGATGGGTGCCATTCCGGGTCGGGAACGAAACGTCCCCCATCTTTTTTCACCAGAGATGCTGCCTGACCCGCTGAGACACTCCAGCGCTTTGTGTCTATCTTTGGTATAAACCAGCATTCCTAGTTTTTACTTATTGTGAAAAAATTTCCGCGACCTAGCTGAGGCCACGAGTATTCGAGAACTTCCCTCGAGCATGAAGGAGAGTTCCAGTGACCTCATAGGACCTCCTAGGACCACGTGTCGACCGTGCTGCGATTTTGAAGGTCGAAGACACTCTTCTAAACTCGCAGATTAGGTCGCCCAAGTGGGACAGCCCCTTAATAATCTGCAGGCCCAGAATCCCAATAACCACTTCACTTGGGCCCCAAGGTGCGAATTTGCTGGGTTGTCCACAAACTGGTACTCCACCTCGAAGGAAAAGCCCCATTCCTCAGAAGGCCCAACTTAGGTTTAGGTTTATTATTGACACGTGTACCGAGGTACAGTAAAAAGGTTTGATTTGCACACTGTCTAATCAAAGCAGATAATACCATACATGAATAGAATATAGTTCTCTGCATTGTAACATTATAGTTCCAGAGACAAAAGTTCAAAGTCTGCAATGAGGTAGGTTGGAGAATCGGACAGTACCCTAGCTGATGGAAGGATCATTCAGAAGCTTGATAAGAGAGGGGAAGAAGCTGTTCCCGATTTTAGTGCTGCATATTTTCAAGCATATTTTAGTGCTGCATACCTTCTGCCTGACGCGAGTCGGGGAAAGAAGGAATAAGGCCATAAGATATCGGAGCAGAATTAGGCCATTCAGCCCATCATGTCTACTCTGCCATTCAATCATGATTGATCTATTTTACCCTCTCATCCCCATTCTCTTGCCTTGTACCCATAACCTTTGACACCCTTGCTAATCAAGAATCTATGAATTTTTGCTTTAAAAATACCCATGACTTGACCTCCTCAGTCATCTGTGGTAATTAATTCTCCAGATTCACCTCCCGCCGCTGGATAAATACATTCCTCCTCATCTCCATTCTGAGTGACCAGAGTGGGAATTAGGTTGGCTGCTTTCCTGAGGAAATGTGGTATAGATAGGGTCAATGATGTGAAGTCAGTGTGATGGACTGGGCTACATCCACAACTCTGTGCAATTCCTTGCAGTCTTTGGCAGAGTTGTTCTGAAACCAAATTGTGATGTAACCCGACAGCATGATTTCTGCATTGCTTCTTTTGTGGTTTGTAAGAGTCATTGGATACGTGCCAAATTTCCTCAATTTCCTTAGGAAATGCATGCATCGGTGTGGCTTTTTGGCAGTTGTTTCAATATGGTTGAAGCACGATGGATCATTGGTAATATTAACACCAAGCAACTTGAAGCTCTCAACCATTTCCACTTTGGCACCATTTATGCTGATTGGGGTATGTACTCCACCATGCTTCCAGAGTCGATTACTACTACCTTTTATTAGCTGACATTGAGGGAAAAGTTGTCAACCTGACATCAGGTCACCACGTCACTAATCCTGCAGAAGGGTCTCGACCCTAAATGTCATCCACTTCTTCTAAACCAGAGATGCTGCCTGTCCCGCTGAGTTACTCCAGCATTTTGTGTCTATCTTCGGTGCAAACCAGCTTCTGCAGTTCCTTCCTACACATTATCACTAATTTCTCTATCCCCATCCTGTATTCTGTCTCGTCATTGTTCGTGATGCTTCACCGAACAAGCGGGTCCAAGATGGTGGTGTAGGAAGGAACTGAAGATGTTGGCTTAAACCACCTCTGGAGGAAAGGAATTGGTGACGTTTTGGGTCGAGACCCTCCTTCAGACTGAGAGTCCGAGGAAAGGGAAACGAGAGATATAGACAGTGATGTAGAGAGATATAGAACAAACTAGACTATGTGGGACCCGTTGGGTCCCAGCATCACACGGGAGGGCTGGTCCCCCAACGCAATATTCCACCTCTCCACCAATTCCAATATTGGTGGCCAGTGGGGGGAGGGGGGGAGCTTTCTGGAGTGCTAGTATGTGTGTTGTGGGCTAAAGGGACTGGTTTCCAGAGGGATAGTATGGACATTGTGGGCTGAATGGATTCTTGGGCTGGCGGCTCAGTCACTAAAGCCTGTTGTGCTGGCAGCTCACTCACTCACGACTGGTGGGCTGGCAGTTGACTCACGGCTATTCCTTGAAATTCCATTTCAAGCAGGGTGCAAGGCCACCAAATTCAAGTGCAGTTTCTTACCATTTCAAGCAGGTTGCAAGGCCACTAAAGACAGCGAGTCATGACCTCTCCCTCCTACATCTTGCAGAGACTGAGCCACGCCCACACTTCTGGGTTTTATAGTCCCTCCCCCCATGAAAGGGCGTGGCCTTCATGGCGTGATTGACACGAGAGAGAATCTCAACATTTTTAGAACACTAATAACTCTTTTATTTTTCATCCTTGAGAAAAATCCTCGGCACCTGATGAGCGGAGGGGGACTCTAAGATGGCCAAAAATCACAGCCGTACGTGGTAGTGTTTTTTCTAAAATCAATATAAAGCGCAAACAGGAAGTGGTCAAGATTAGACTTTTAATTATATAGAAGGCAAGGCAACTTTAATTAGGCAAGGCAACTTTAATTAGGCAAGGCAACTTTAATTAGGCGACACAGCTTTAGCGTTTCCAAACCAAAGGCAACACAGCTTTAGCATTTCCAAACCAAAGGCAACAGCTTTAGCATTTCCAAACCAAAGGCAACAGCTTTAGCATTTCCAAACCAAAGGCAACACAGCTTTAGCATTTCCAAACCAAAGGCAACACAGCTTTAGCATTTCCAAACTATATTTTCAAACCATATTAAGGGCACTGACAGGTCAGTAAAACCACTCACAGTTTAGTAGACATGTGTTCAGTGTTATTCACAGCTCAGACTGAGAGATGTGACCCTCTCACTCCCCCATCTTGCAGAGACTGACTGAGGCACTCAACACTTCCAGGTTTTATAGTCCCTCTGGAAGGGGCATGGCCTTCAGGAGAGAGAATCTCAACATTTTTTAAACACTAATAACTCTTTTCTTTTTCATCGATGGGAAAAGTCCTCTTGTCCAGCGGAGGGGGACTCTGAGTAAGATGGCCAAAAATCACAGCCATAAGTGGCAGCGTTTTTTCTAAAATCAATATACAGAACAACAGGAAGTGGTCAAGATCAGACTTTTAGTAATATAGATAGATGAATGAAAGATATGCAAAAAAGTAATGATGATAAAGGAAGCAGGCATTGTTAGCTGGGGTCCAGGTGGAAACATGTTACAGACAATGACACACAACAAGACAACTTTGAAGCTAGTGCAACGACTTGGGTGGGGGAGGGACGGAGAGAGAGGGTTGAGAGAAATTAATATTCATACCTCTGGGTTGTAAGCTGCCCAAGCAAAATATGAGGTGCTGTTCCTGCAATTTGCGTTTTGATCCAAGATGGTGGTGATGGGTCAAGTTGCCCTGAGATGTGGAGCTGTGCTGGAGGAGATGGTGGTGGTGCTGGGGTGTCCCATGGGGATTGCTGTAGGCCTGAGGAAGTCATGGTGTCCAACATGCCCTACGCTAGTGGTGGCAGGCCAGAAGGTGTGGTTCTGTGAGCATTACCCCTCCAACCTACATTCCTCCCTCTAGCTTCACAATGCTTCAATCCTTTTGACTCACACCTTTTGCCTTTTGTCTCTGGCTTTGTCCAACCATCTGCCTATTCAAAAGCCCTCCTCACCTGTCCATCCTCTCCTATTAGCTGCCAGGCTTTGTCATGGCCCCTCCTCTCTTCCAGCTTTCTTTTCAGGGGTTAAAAAGAAGGCTGGAAGAGAGGATGCAGGCTTTTTCCTGGAGATGCTGCCTGACCGTTGAGTTACTCCAGCATTTTGTGTCTTTTTCTTACATAAGCCTATAATTAGTTCCTAGCCAGCCATTAGACCAAAGTGTTTGGGCCAAATGAAGGTGAAGGCATGTTCTGCCACTCCAACACAAACAGTTTGCAACAATACATTCGTAAGATAAGGTCATAAGTGATAGGAGCAGAATTAGGCCTTCCGCTCATCAAGTCTACTCCGCCATTCAATCATGGCTCATCAATCTCTCCCTCCTAACCCGATTCTCCTGCCTTCTCTCCCATAATGCAATGGAGGGATAGTTTGTTCAAGTTCGTGTTTATTGTCATTTAACCAACTAAGGTACAGTGAAATTTGAGTTACCATACAGCCACACTAAGTGAAAAGCAACCATACGATTTAACACAATTTAACAGAGACATCCATCACAGTGGAATCCACATTCCCCACTGTGATGGAAGGCAATAAAGTTCAGTCATCTTCCTCCTTTTGTTCACCAGTGGTGGTCAGGGCCTTTGATCCCTCGGCAGTCGCCGTTGCCGACGGTCCGATGTCTGAAGCCCTTATGTCGGGATGATGGAAACTCCGGCATCATGACAGATTGGAACACTCCGCGGCATGGAGCTCTCGAATCGGCCTTTTCTTACCGGAGACCGCGGCTTCAACGTGTTAAAGTCCACAGGCCCCGCGGTCGGAGCGCTTTCGCTGGCGATATTCAGCAAAAGATCGCCCTCTCCACGATGGTAAGTCCGCTCCGCGCCCGCGGCTTGAAGCTCCGGGCCGGTCTCCAGGGAAGACCGCACCAATCCAAGTTGTTAGGCTGCAGGTGGGGACGGAGATGTGACACGGAAGAAAATCGCATCTCCGTCGAGGTAAGTGACTGAAAAAAGGTTCCCCTGATTCCCCACCCCCCACATAAAACATACCAAGAAACACTAAAACATACCCCTAAGATACACTGAAGCTAACAAAAACAGAGAAGGGACTCAACAGGCTGCTGGTGAGGCGGCCATTACGGGCGTCACCCTGTGTTATCACATGCAGGTAGAGGAGATTAGTTTGACTTGGCATCTTGGTCGGCATGGACATTGTGAATTGAGCCTCTTCAACAGGCTGGAAGAGCCTGTTCCAGTTCCATTCTGAAGAAGGGTTTCGGCCCGAAACGTTACCTATTTCCTTTGCTCCATAGATGCTGCTGCACCCGCTGAGTTTCTCCAGCATTTTTGTGTACCTTCCAGTTCCATTCTGTCTGTGTTAACAAACTTTGGTAGCTCCTGTCGTAATATTGTTCTGCCACTAGACGGCATTGTCTGCCTGACTGCACTCTAATGCTCACCAAGAGCTGAGCTGGAATTTCGACACAAAATGTGTAGCAAGAAGGAACTGCAGATACTGGTTTATACCAAAGCTAGACACAAAATGCTGGGTTAACTCAGCGGGACAGACAGTCTGAAGAAGGGCCTCAACCCAAAACGTCACCCATTCTTTCTATCCAGAGAAGCTGCCGTCCCACTGAGTTAACCCAGCATTTTGTGTCTATCTTCGGTATAAACCAGTATCTGCAGTTCCTTCCTCCTACACATTTCGAGCTGGAATTTGCTGATCACAATCTAAGCATTAAGGGCCTGTCCCACTTATGCGACCTTTACAGGCGACTGCCGGCATCCGTGATAGGTCGCCGAAATTTTTAACATGTTGAAAATTCAGCGGCGACCAGCAAGACGCTACGACTCTTTGGAGACCTCTCACGACCATACAGGCAACCCCTGGCGACATGTCGCGGGTGATCTCTCATGACCATAGGAGACCTCTCACAGCCATACAGCCTGTATGGTCGTGAGAGGTCTCCTATGGTTGTGAGAGGTCTCCAAAGAGTCGTAGCGTCTTTCTGGTCGCCGCTGAATTCTCAACGTTGAAAATTTCAGCGACCTATCATGGGTGACGGCAGTCGCCTTCGCATAAGTCGGACAGGCCCTTAAGGAGACCATGGAACACCAGCCTGAGACTCGCTGCAAGCTTCTCACATAACAATAAACTAAGACTTTATCTTGCACTAAACGTTATTCCCTTCATACTGCATCGATACACTGTGGACGGCTTGATTGTAATCATGTCTAGTCTTTTTGCTGACATTATAGCACGCAACAAAAAAGCTTTTCACTGTACCTCGGTACACGTTACAACAATAAGCTAAACATTGAGGCTAAATATTAGTTTTTTTGTCTTAATGTTCTAAATGACATCATGGCTTCATATATATAATATCTTGTTTGACAACCATCCCTTGTTTGTACAAGTGTAGGAAGGAACTGCAAATGCTGGTTTAAACCAAAGACAGCCACAAAATGCCAGAGTATCTCAGCGGGACAGGCAGCATCTCTGGAGAGAAGGAATGGGTGACGTTTCGGGTTGAGACCCTTCTTCAGACTCGACATTTTGAGTCCAGACCCTTCTTCCTGATGCACAGACTCTCTTGCCCAGAGTAGGTGAATTGAGGACCAGAGGGCATAGGTTCAAGGTGAAGGGGAAAAGATGTAATAGGCATCTGAGGGTTAACTTTTTCACACAAAGGGTGGTGGGTGGATGGAACAATCTGCCAGAGGAGGTTGTTGAGGCTGGGACTATCGAAACGTTTAAGAAACAGTTAGACAGGTACATGGATAGGACAGGTTTGGAAGGATATGGACCAAACGCAGGCAGGTGAGATTAGTGTAGGGGGGTGGTGTGGGGGGGGGGGGGGAGGGGGTAAGGGGGAAACCGCTTCGGTCGCCTCCTTCACGGAGAGGCGAATGTTTCCATGTCGCCTCCCCGTGGCCTAACATCGAGG